>OY755217.1:17057676-17657676 GCA_963576765.1 Draba incana
CCACACCCGAATCAACCATGAGTACTATAACTCACCTTAGAAGTGCTCTCCCACTTTCCCCTGCGCAAGCTTACCGCCCTTACGAGAACCAGAACCAGAACCAGAACCACCATGCTGCTACTGTCTCCCCGGCTAAACAGCAGGAGCAACCGCCGCTGGAACTACTGTAGCTACCTGACCTATCAGGTCCTCTTCAATACCCGCAGCAACCTCAACCATGACACTCTGCAAAGCGTTCTCAACTCAGCCTGAAGTCCCCTCAATAACCTCTTCATATGTGTCTGCTCGTCCTCCATACCACGATCAGCGTACATAAGCAATATGCTGAAGTCCGCGTCGTACTCACGCACAGTATAGTCACCCTAGACCAGCTTCATAAACCTTGTCCCGAAACAATCCAAAGCCTCCTGAGAAAAATACTTAGCATTGAACTCAGCTAAGAATTCGCCCCTCGTCCACACTGCACCAGGCCTCCTGGCCTCAATGCCTTTCCACCATAAGTACGCATCACCGCTAAGGTAATAAACAACCAACTCTACCTTATAATCCTCTGGACACCTGATCGAACGGAAGTTACGCTCCACTCTCTTGTGCCACTCACTAGCTTCTTCAGGCCCAACACCGCCTGAAAAGAAAGGCGTACACAACCTTTGCATATGACCTATCATCTTTAGATAAGTCGGATGCAACTCAGCAACCGCAGCCGTCTGCTGCACCTCCGCAACTGGAGGCACTACTGGAGCATGCACTGGCACTGCACCCGGTAACCGCTCCAGTATCAATGCTAGCATCTGCGCCAGATGATCATCTAGATCCTAGGCCCCACCTGCAGGAGCACCCACACCTGGGCCTCCTGGAGCACCAGCTGCTCTGGCACCACCGCCGGCACCGGCAGCACTCGCACTGGCACTCACACTGACACTGTCCCCTAATCCCTCCTGATACGTCGGCATCTCTGAAGCCTGCTCATGTGTTGCACTCTACGCCGCACTCTCGGAAAACTCTATCACTGGTCCGCGACCACACCCTCGGCTTCTAGCACGGCCTCTACCTCTATCTTAACCACAACCTCTAGTACCCGCATCCAACTCTTTGCACTCAACCAGAACAGAAAAATAAGCATACCAGAAATCACAATCAATAAGAAATACTTACCACATAATCTCTTTAAAGGCTGGAGGATGATCTAAGACTAATTAATTGACTAACTACACATAATCAATTTAAACACATAGTTTCAAGTCATACAACCTACTGCTCTAAAACCGTAAGGGCTCTGATACCAAAATGAAACAACCAACTCTTTTTTTTTTAATTAATTGACCATAGTTAGCATTCCCATAAATACTAACTCTCAACGGCTAATTCAACAGATAACAATGCATAAGCTCTCATAAAATAATAACCAACATTTAATTCCATAAATCAACAAACCGGTTAATTCCAACAATTCAATAATCTAGCAACCTAAACACCAGGTTCCACTAGAAACAACTCATAAAATAAACATCCTATCATCCTCTTCCTACGCCATGATTCCGCGATCACACATTCTTTTTACCTGAACACATGGAACAAAGAGTTGCGTAAGTATTATCATCAATACTTAGTGAGACGATCCTTTCGCCTACATGCTATTGATATCAAACTAATAACAAGCAAAACGATATAAATTACAACAATCAACATGGAAACTATAGAAGTGTCGATCGATACAACCACTAGGTGTCGATCGATGCTTCAACAACAGTGGTGTCGATCGACACTACCACTAGGTGTCGATCGACATTCCAGCTGCAGAATCCGCATAACGAGATTTCTCCTCTCACGACTCGTTCACCTGATATCTCAACTGAACCTGCACCAAAAACTCAAATCACCACGCACAACAACAACCACAGAAACAAAAAACCATAATACAATCCACACTTCCATCACGAGAACCTATAATTCAATCATCAAACTCCCTATTGGCTTAGGTAAGCCTACGATCACGCACTCACCTTTGCTATGAACGAAAAATGGGATCGAGACAACGACTAACAGAGACAAACCTAAACACCACGAATTCGTCTCTACAATCAATCGCACGAACCCAAAAACCTTGAAGAATACTTCTTATGAACCTCAAACACTCAAAACACAAGAAATCCCTCACTTTTGCTTTCTAATACGTTTTTCAGCCTAAAAACGTGACTGCTCGGCAAAAACACGATATAAAAACTCGAGCTTAGGGTTTTCTTTTTCCAAACCACAACAAACCGCAATTGAAAATCGAACCAAACCGGTTCAGCAACATTGGTGTCGATCGACACGGCACATGGTGTCGATCGACACCCCTTACCAAAATCAACATTTTGGTTTGCGGATGTTACAAGAAAAATACTTTTTATCCTTAAATATCGTGTGCGTTGTTGCACTGTCTCCTAAACATATATATATATATATATCCATAATTTCAAGTCGTGATAACTTCTGGTCACTCACGTACGTATGACCGGAACGAACTGATAGACGGTTTGGATTAAGAAACGATTGTGCTGATAACATGTTATAAAACCAAATATTATAAACTATATATACGTGTATATAATATAGAGACGAAAGAGAACGAAAGGAAACGTGAGAGAGTTCTTATTATTTCTTCTTCTCCTTACCTCTTATACACTTGTTATGCACACATATATAGTGGAAGAAGATCAATATGTTAGTGACATGTGCATTTATATATATTTGATTATAGTAAAACTTCTATAAATTAATAATGTTGGGACTCTTAAAATTTATTAATTTAAAAGGTTATGAATTTATCGATAAGTTAATAATTATTTATATATAGAGAGATATTGTCCAATCTCTAAAGTTTAAGAAAATTTCTTTTTTTTTAAGTAAAAAAATTTCCTTAACAGTTTTTTACCTCTCTTTTCTCTCTCTATCCTTCTCTCTAGATCACAAAGAAAGTTAATTGCCGAAGATAGTACCGACGCCGGCGTCGGTAGTTTGTAAATATAGTACTTGTTTTCTAGTTGTAGTGACTTACGAGTTTTCGGATTTAGTCTTCGGCGTAGTCCGACTTTTGTTTCGGCTTAGTCCGATTTTTGTTTTCCGATCTAGTGGATCGGAATTCATCTTAGCCCTTTCTCAGCTTATGTAAATCCCGGTTAGTCTTAGATCGGAACTTGTTTTCCCATTGGATTGCCCTGAATTCTTTCTAAGAGTGTCAATCTTTACTCATCCTCATTATTGTGGAGCCGTACGAACGGTATAAGAGCAAAGTTTCTCCGATCGAAGGAAGGAAGGTGTTGTTAAATCTCTTGAGCCAATTTGGAATAAATTCAGTAGAGTCTTTGAATCTTTGATGGTTCGACGAAGGATCTATTGTTGGTTGGTTTCGAGGCTTTCCCGATTTTATTTCCCGATGGTTTGCAATTGATACGGGTCAAATTCACCCTCAAACTACTCTCTCAAATTAAGAGATCATAGTAGTATTTAGGGATCGAATCCACATGGAATTGAATACACAATCAATCTCAGTATTGAAATTATGCTAAAGTAAAAAGATGTAAATGTAATCGCAATTTATAAAACGAGTAAACAAAAGATGGTTTAATTTCAAGTTCTCAAAGAGACGAAAGCTAGGCCATGGAGATTTATTCAGGTAATGAATCGAAATCAAAGATATAACAACTGTCGAGGTTCAATTAAGCACCGTTCTAGAACTCAAACACGAGAGTATAGCCAATTAACTTCTGTTACAAAGGCTATCTATCCTTAAATCCTCAAATTCCAAGTTCCTTTGCGAATTTATCGAATCTAAACAAGCAATTAGTACAAGTTCGATTTGTTCACAAAATCCCTAAGCCAAATTCTTTTGCAAATAGGTAATTTTGCTCATCTAGACTAGTTCAAATTGTCAATAACACTTCCATGTATATTGAGTCAATCTAAGATCAAGATTCTAGGTGATCAAGCTAGATTCTAGCATTAGAAACAGTCTAGATGGAGAACTAACGGATAAACCTCAACAGATATGTGATCTTAACAATTTCTCATCAAAACCCAAGAAATCCCCAAAACCTAACAAATGATTTACTCAGAAATAGATGATGAAATCATAATAACTTAATAGAATTGCATAAAAGAGTTAGAGTAGAAAATACAAAAGGGTTTGTAGTCACTAGATGTCAGGAACATATGGATCTTCCTCAAAGCTCTTCAAAATATCTCTTTCTCTCTAAGTCTCCACGAAAAACCAGATCCTCTTAAAATAAAAACGAAGTTAAACTATTTATACAAATGCCAAAATTAGGTCTGCAGACCGCCTGTCGATCGACAGTAAAGGTACGTCGATCGACGGGAAGGCTTTTGTGGAAATATCCCCTGCTTCGTAAGATACTTTATCGATCGACAGAGATGTATTCTGTCGATCGACGGGAAGGCGTCTGTGGAAATCTTCTTTGCTTCGTAAGATACTCTGTCGATCGACAGAAACATCTTGTCGATCGACGGGGACTCCGCTGCTCGATTCCACTTGGATCTTTTCAGCTCCAAAATGCTCCAAATGTTTCCATTAAGCTCCAAACGACAATTTTCCTGCGAAATACTATAAAAGATACACAAATACCAAAAATACTATACAAAACCGACTTATATCATGGTTAAAAACGGGTAAAAACCATGATATATCATCAATGTTCCGTGTTTTAAGCTAACGGTTTAGGTGAAAGAGGCTTCTATTTCTGGCAATTAAGAGTTGTATCAAGATGAAGAAGAAGATGAGCAGCGGTGGTGGATTGATGGTGGTGGTGATTTTCTGGCGGTGAAAAGGAGAATCTCTCACCGGTGAAGAAAGAACAAGTGCATGTCTTCCACGTTGCAAACATCAACAATAATTAGCTTTACACGTGTTTAGTTCTTCAGTTAGATATATTTTATCCAGTGTAACTAATTGCAAATCTTCTTCACTTTGTGTACAATTTTGCCAGTTGGTTTTAATAAAAGAATAGTAGGCCGGAAAAAAAAAAAGTAAAAAAATTTCCTTAAAGTTCAGTTACTACTATAATGACGTTTAA
Source organism: Draba incana (assembly GCA_963576765.1). NCBI lineage: Eukaryota > Viridiplantae > Streptophyta > Magnoliopsida > Brassicales > Brassicaceae > Draba > Draba incana. The sequence goes on from OY755217.1 coordinate 17,062,749, forward strand.
CTTAAGTTTTCATAATGTTTTGTTTCCATATTTCATATTTTATTAGTTTTCTATTTTTTCACTTTTTATATTTTTTTCTTTTATATATGTACGTGACTATTTTTTTTTTAGGGTTTTGATTGAACATTCTTCTTCATCATTGTTTCAAACTCCAAATTTAGCAATGGCTTCTCAGCTAAAAGGTGTTGCTAAATCAACAATGACGGATCAAATACGGAAAGAGTTAAGTGAGTATAAAAGATATCATAAGTCATGCACCCAAAAAGATTTGCAAATTAACATGGCTTGAAGAAAAATTCCATCTCAAAATTAGTCAAGCTACAATCTCAAACACACTCAAATAGTCAGCTGTTTATCTTTCTATCAATCTGGATACAAGAAAAAATATCAAGAGGCACAAACCAGCAAAATTTCCAGATATGGAGAAAGTTGTTTTTGAGTGGTTTTTCCAACACCAAGATCGTGTCAATATGACTAGAGAGCTAATTTTGACTAAAGAAAAAGAAATAATGAAACTTGTGTACCCTGAACAAGATTCGGAGCACCAATTTTCTCAAGGATGGCTTAAAAAATTCAAGTTACAACATGGCATCAAGTCCTTCCGTCGTTTTGGAAAGAGTGGTTTGGTTGATGTACATGGAAAATAACGGGAAGCTATAAGGGGAAAAAAAAAATAATTCTCTATGAAAGATGTTTTTAATATGGATGAAACTCGTTTGTTCTACAGGTTACAAACTAATCATTCTCTTTCTACGAAACAACTTGAAGGAAAAAAGCAAGACAAAGAAAGACTAACAGTTGTTATTTGCTCTATTGAGGATGGATCTGAAAAAATTCCTCTATGGATTATTGGAAAATATGTAAAGCCACGTTGTTTCAAGAATATCAACATGAGTAGCTTGAATTGTCACTACCATGCCAATAAAAGAGCTTGGATGACAAGTGTGATTTTTGAAGAATATATACGCTGGTTTGATACGAGAATGCATGGAAGAAGAGTTTTGTTTGTGGTAGATAATTGTCTAGCTCATCCAAGAAATATTGAAGGACTCCAAAATGATGAGTTGTTCTTTTTTCAACCGTACATGACATCAGAAATCCAGCCTTGTGATGCGGGAATAATAAGGTGAAAACAATGCTTGTTCAGAACTTCAGAGTTTAGAAGAAATCGCGGGTATTATCTTTAACATTAATGATGAAGTTAAAGATGATATCGTATCACTTTTGGAAACTATTACGCGTAAAGAAGCAATAATTGCTTCTACAACTCTTCACAATTTTTGGATGCAGGTCGAGAGGACAACACCCGGAGTTGTTGATGCAATAAGAAAAATTAGAGATGAACTTCAATGTGATTCCAACTTTAAGAAGAGGCAAACAACATTTGAGTCATATTTTACTAAGTCATCTTAGATATATATGGCTAAGATTTATAATTGTTAATTTATGATATTATTGGGATAATATTTTACTTAGGAGTTTCAAAAAATTATTATCTTATCATTTTATCAAATTTTGCTGATTTTTATATAGTCCGAGTCGGGACTGGAAAATTTTATTATTTTATGGTAATTATTAATTTATAGAATATTAATTTATAAATGTTCTACTGTAGTGTATAACTCTGGTCAAGTATAGTAACATGACACTTGTCCTTTATGTAGCTAGGCTTAGTATTAGAGATGGTGAATAATCAACCAAATGATAATAAATACAAGGAAATTTTTGATTACACGATGAAGTACAATTATTTTCACGTGAAAAAAAAAACTATTTCTACTTGTCGTTGGACCTATTTTTAATTTAATTTAAAGGGTTAAGAAACTTGCTGATTCGTGAAACACAGCAGAAATATAAATCAATTGGTTCCCATTGATTATCCAAAGGAAATTGACCTGAAATTTGTTAATCTGTGAGTATTAAAATCTAACAATTTAAACATGATTTTAAAAATATTAAACTCATATTTCATAACTCAAACAAAATTATCTATCCAACCTGAAAACAAAACTCATTTTATTATATAAAGTTGGACTAGATACGCAAAATTGTAATTCACGAAATATATATATATAGTACTATTCAGATGATGACAAGTGTTAAAACTTAAATTTTTTATATAAAAAAAAGTATAATTAAAAATAGAAAACGAACAAAATAGTTATTAAGTAAAAAACCATAAAATAAAAAAAATAAAAAGATATAATAGTCCAAAACTAATTAGAAAAAATAGAAAATTTTCTAATAGGCTAAACTTACTAAGAGATAATGAAAATTTTTAATAGTTGAAAAACGTAGGAAAAAATATAGCTTATAAGATCGTGATATGTGTCCAAAATTGATCAGATTATGACAAGTGTTAAAGGTTAATTTAATTAAGAAAAAGTATAATTAAAAATGGAAAAATAACAAAATAATTATCAAATAACTAACCAAATAATAATAAAAGAATTATAATAGTCCAAAACTAATTAAGAAAAGGAAAGAAAACTTATAATAATCCAAACTAATTAGGGGACAAAGAAAAATTTTAATAGTCCAAACGAATTATTAAAAATTAACCTAGGATATAGAGAGAATATAACTCGTAAAAAAATAGGAGAGTATAAAAATGCTATGATAATAAGATATGATTTGAATAAGATATGATTAGTTATAATTAATTTTTATAATAAGATATGATTTGAATTCGTTTATATTGGATCCATATGATATTAATTAGGACATGACCAATATATAATTTGCTATTTAAGATCCGTGTTTAAATTGTATTTCAAAATATTATTATGATAATCAGTAGATTACTAATTAAAAATTAAAAAAATTTATCAATAATTTTTAGTGTATGCCTTAATCTAATATTTTATAAACCAAATGCACAATTTATTTACAAAACAAATACTACACCTAATAGGTCCCATTCATGATATCAAATAAAATATACTCATATCGTAGTTATTAATATGAAATGTTAGTTGAGTGTTCAAGAGATTATATTCTCTGTCCCACGCCAATAGATTTTACTTATTTTGCTCAAGCCTATAGAATTGTTTATGTTATTCTTTGTATATTATAAGACCAACCCCATGCAAATTTCTTTTGGATTACTCAATCGCGTGCACCGTTGACAGTTAAAGAGCATGTTTAAAGGCAAGTTTTTAATGGATTTCTACACTTAAATAAATAATAAATATTGATTAAAGGAAGAAAGAGAAATGTCATAGTTTCTAGAGTTAATCTTATATATTATTTGAGGAGCATTTTGGGAGCATTTTGCTTAGGTATCATTTCCACAATTTTTCTCCTCTTTATTTTTTTTTATTTATTTCATTGTCTTATAACACATTTAATTCTAAATATACTTATTTTGATTACTGTAATTCTAATTACCAAACACATTTGAATCTTCCTAAATTTACCAAAATTAAAAGATTTTGAAATTATAGATTCAAATCATAGAATTAAATGTGAAAAAAAATTTAACATATATACCAAAAAAATTGATTAAATAAAATAAAATTATTTATTATCTTTTGAAAATATGTGAGCATGTAAAAATATGTTTTTACATGTGTTGTTTTAATTGACAAGTAAATGTTTTAAATTTTTCATAAATGCACCTTCGTACAAGTAAAAATATAATTATTAATGAAATTTGTTGGTTTAATTATTTCACGGGTGGAATGGATTTGTATGCAAAATAATCGCAAAATTCAAATATATAAATTAGGTCTTAGGTTATGTATAATTATTCTTCATAATGTTTTTTTAACTAAAACTATTGATTTTATTCGATAATCATTTTATCCCGCGTATAACGCGGGTAATTTTCTAGTTAAGTAGTAAATGTAAAATAATGTAAGAATTAGTAAACTAGCATAGAATAATATTAATTAAGGGTCTAAATGGTAGTCAATTTTTGGGATAATATGAATAAGAAGAATTAAAGAAAATGGGATAAAGTTACATGGGATAATAGCGATTAGATAAATAAGATGAATGGAATGACTAATCGCATAATTTTTTTTATGTAAGGTGAATGGTGATTTTATAAAGAAATAAAATGGAATACAAAATAAATATGAATAAAAGTTAAAAATTATTGCATAAAATCAAACGTGTTCCTGGGATATTTTTCATTCCATCTGTTCATGATCTTTTTCCTTTTTGAATGTTTTTTAACTATATTCCTGATAATTCCTCCATCATTCCTTATAGGCCACGGGACTTGATGGAATATAATTTACTTTTTATTCCATGTAAATAATAAAAAAGAATTTGGAATGCAAAGGAATAGTGTATCCCACGTAATTTTATCCCACATATTGTCAATCCAGTTGCAGCCTAAATGAACTGTAGCATACGACCTGTCTTTTTACGTAAAACTCCTTGCGCTTATATAAAATAGAGAGAGAGAGTGCAAAACATCTTAGTGTCAGAAAATCTAGGGGGAGATATTTTCAAAAGAATTGAGGAAACTCTGTACCTGGCAGAGAAGTCTATCTGACAGAAACGGCAAGCATTTAATGCGGGCCTGTGTTGTCACATCATATGAACAACAAAATTATACTTACAATATACATTCATATTCCTTTATGGCCGGTTATTTATGTCATGATCCTCCATTGCATAACCCACACTAAACTCTCTCCCTTATTGGGAAAAAAATTAAAACAAAAGCCTCTCTTTTGTGTTTCGTTTTCAACCAACAACTCCACTTTCCGGTAACAGAGACAGAGATCGTTCAAGGTTGGTGGTGACATTTATTTTCTGCAGTTGGTCGGATTAAACTCTGCTATAGATTCTTACATTTTTGGCTAAAAATCTCTTTCTTAAAGTCTCTTTTAATGGCAAAAAATTCTCTCTCTTCCCAGATCTGGGTAGTATATATAGGAAAAGTTAGTAACAAATACTAATCGGATAAATTTCTTTCTTCGCAGATGGCGCTTCATGTACGCCTTCAAAGTGGTGTTTGGGTTAAATCTGCTTCTGGCGAATGAAGTTTCAAGGAGAATCTCTCGGATCTAGAGTTTCGGACTTTGGTAAATGAGAACCAGAGTTTTGTTTCCCTGATTCAAATTGTCCGTTCCAGATACCGCGTTGATGAGACAACCCCATTGGTGCTGACATACAAGTTCCCGGAGAAGATGATGGGTTCTACTCGTGTCCGAACTGCTCCCGTTGATATCCGTAGCGATCCGAAGGTTGCTATGTTTATGGGTGCTTGTTTCAGAAACCTAGATCTTTTACTCTATGTGACCCTTGGTTCTGAAGATGTGGCAACATACCAGTTTCATTGTTGCGCTCCCTTTGTGGTTGGGTCAACCTCTTACCTTCCAGGGGTAAACCCAACAAAAGTGGAGCAAGGACCTGAGTATCGTAGTAAGTAGTACTTGTAAAAGAATTAAATTATGTATGTTCTTCAGTTGTAGTACTAACCGCTGTTTTAGCTTATCTGGACAGAACTGGTCACTGGGAAAGCCATTGTGGGGTCTAAAAGTGTCCTTGAAGAGATTTTTAGCCCGGTTGAAATGGTAACATTGCACAGAGTCCATTTGGAGATGGAGAAAGCAGGAGTTGGACCTGATGGAAGGGTAATTAGGACGTCGACTGGGTGTTAGATATGGACTCTACGAACAGCAGTGACTCAGACAACGAATATGCCGCCGCTAAAGCAGCATACCATAAGAAACTGTAACACTCTCTTTAAGTAAATCTTGCTTTATAATATTAGATGCTAAGAAAAGGGGGACCTGGAATTATAGTTTCCTGACATACAATAACATATATGACTTCCTTCATTGTTGTAAACAAACTCTTTCATGTATTGGTTGTAGTGTTTGAAGCTGGAAACAAAGAAAACAGTGACAGTCAAGTTGGTGAAACCACCATTCCGCTGAGTCAGGTTTCGAGTAACGTTCCACTTAACTTTGGGGACGCTGACATACCTCTGGACGCAACACCCATAAATGCGAGATTTGGCGATAAATGGCATGAGATGGATGAGGTTGTTGCTTTTTGGGAAAGTTTGATTGCAGATGGATATGAACCTGACCGTGGCCTTCAAATGACTTTATCGGCAGTTCAGGCCGTTGGGTACCCTCAAGCTATCCTCCCTTCGGGCTCCGTTGCATTTAGCAACCCAAACACCAACTCTTCTAATGTAAACGTTGCTATGTTCAATGCTCGTCCATCCCCAAATGAAAAAGGATTTGGGCAAGGCTCCTCCTCTGTCCCAGTTACACCAACTGGTAACATTGTGGCTCACATGGGGAAGGGTCTCACCCCAAACAAAGAAAAAGATATAACACCGTCTGGTAATACCACTTTTCTGTCAGTCGTTACATTTTGTAAATGTACACAGTATGTTCATATGTGGCCTAACTACTTGGAAATAAATAAACAGGTGGGTTCCTGGGTGAAGGCAGTAAAAGGGCTGGAGCCCCTGTGGCTGGTAACAATGCCAAAACTCTTTTCCTCGGTCTTACTTTGGGTTACGGTCAACCCGGAACTGCAGCAACCCCAATGGAGATGAGTGATGATGCAAGTGAAATTGAGGAGGTGAAGGAGGTTGATGGTAGGTTTTAAGTTATTGTGTTCAATAATGGGGCATGGTCCTTTATGTTTAATTATGTAATTTTAACTTTAACTGATCGGGTCCCCATATTTTAAGGTTTACGGACCTTTCGTGGGATGGCTAATATGTCTTTTGGTTGGCTAAACTCTAAAATGCTGACATCTTTTGTAATGGACGGAAAACTTTTGTAATATATTAGCTTGTAAAATATGTATTGCATTTCCATTTTGTATAAACGCCTTGCCAATTAGCTGATACAAACTGTATATCATGTAGGCGATGATCCACACAATCCTAATATAATCTACATTGGAATGATATTCAAAACACGAGATGCATTTAAGCTACACATGGCTATGTATGCAATTACAAATAAGTTCCTTTATCAAATAGCAAGGTCAAGCCCTTGTTATATGGTACTTCAATGTTCAGGATCAACATGCCCATGGCGTGTTTATGCAGTTCGGTTAGACAACTCTGATGTGTTTGAAATACGGAGAGTTGTAGAAGAACATTGTTGAACAGTTGACGAAAGAGGCAACTACCAACAACTTGCAAGAACTAATGTCATTGGTGACATGTTGCGAAGCCGGTATGTGGGTTCTGCAAGTGGTCCACGACCAAACGCCATTGTCGAAATCATGCGAGTCGAGCATGATGTTCGCATCTCTTACTGGAAAGCGTGGCAGGCTAGAGAAATTGCAATGGACATATCTAAAGGGGCTTGCGGAATGTCTTACAAAATACTGCCGTCATATCTTCAGCGTATGGTTCTGGCTAACCCTGGAAGCCTTGTAGACCTACAAACATTTCACCAGGAAGGTGTTGGGAACCGCTTCAAATATCTTTTCTTCGCACTAAATGCAAGTATCACAGGGTATCCATACATGCGCAAAGTTGTAATCATCGACGAAACTCACCTGAAAGGTAATTACGTTGGTTGCCTGGTAACCGCTGCTGCGCAAGATGGTGATTACATAATTTTCCCCCTCGGATTTGGTATTGTGGATAGTGAAAATGACAAGTCTTGGCAATGGTTTTTCCAGAAGCTGGCTGCATTTATCCAAGTTTCCGAAGATTTGGTTTTCGTATCCTACAGACATGCTTCCATTTACTCGGCTCCTAACAAGGTACGATCCGAAAAATATTTCTTGGGCATTATTCATTAAATTTGTTAACCTACTGGGTATGCTATATTGACAAAATTTGTACTTGTCTACTTATATGTTTAGCCTGACATCATAAATATTGGCCAATTATTAAATATGTTAGTGTTCTAACTTTCAAAATGCCTATCTAATCGTAGGTATATCCGCTTGCTGGCCATATTGCATATATTGTCCATTTATTGAGGAACGTACGGTCTCATTTACCAAATCGTCGCCTACCGTATATGGTTTTAGAAGCTGCAAAAGCATACACAATTGGAGATTGCAACCGGATTTTTGAAGAGATCAAAAGAGTGGATCCGAAGTGCGCTGGATACTTACAAGAGATAGGGTTAGAACATTGTAGGGGTCAAATTCCACCCCTTGAAGATCACCAGAAGAAAATGGCTAAGTCTGGGTAAGAAAGAGCTCTACCAAAATTCTGGGATGCACTGACCGGTCGAGAGGTCAGTAAACCAGCAGCAGTACCGAACCGAACCGAACTAGGTGAGCCGATTTCAGGACTTCATCTACTCAACAGGCCCAGTTCAGCACAGCCCATTTAACTGGGCCGAACCGTTAATGGGTTTGCCGACCTAGGAGTGCAGCTCACGCCAGAAACCCTAGCCGACTTAGTCTAGTATAAATACTATTGTATCATCCTCTTGAAAGGGGATCACGAAATCTCTAGCAGAAAACCCTTGTACTTTTACACCAAACACAGCTAATAAAAGACCTTCTTCTCAACCTTTGTTCTTGATTTCTAACTCTTAAGTTTTGCAGATCTACCACGAACCCGACAAATTCTAATTGTAGGAATCCAGCTCCCATAATTTGGTGCTAGAAGGAGGGGTAGTTTTTAGCAAGACTTCATATACAAATCTCAGGAGCAAATTTGAGAAGATGACCGGTAGCAGCGAAACAACCCATCGAAACAACGTAACCGACGGCAACGCTGATCAGAACCAGCAGACGACGCTCAATGGATCTGGGACAACCGGACAGAAAGAGCAGATGACTGAGGACGAGCAGATGGCTTGCGACGAGCAGACGGCTCACGGCGATCAAATGGCTCGCGGCGAGCGGAACAGAGAGGAGCAGGCACCTCTCAATGGATCTGGAGCGACGGGCCATCAAACCAACACGGCGCCGAACCCAGGATCATCTAATGACCTGAAGGAGATGTTGGCGGAGCTGCTCAAGAAGTCTAAGGATCATGAGGCGCTCAACAAATCCCTGACGGCTGAAGTACGATCCCTCACAGCGGCTACCCGCACTCGCGGACAGGGGATCTTTTGACAGCCTGCAGCTCGTGGGATCCCGACAGGCCTTGCTTTAACGCCCACCAACACGCGGAGAACTGGCAGTACACCCGGCGAGCCAAACCAGCAAGACGACGAAAGAACCACACCAGCCGGGAACATAACAGCACAAATCGTCGAAATTGTAGATAATACCGAAGAGGAAAACAACACTGACGACTCTGGATTAGCAGGCGTTGGGAGAACCGTGGAAAGAAGGAGCCAATTTGAGCATAAACGAAGGCTTGTTGAGGAAGAATAAAACCTCCAGTGGGTCGGACTTGTCGAAGCGGCTGACGCGAGAAAAGCAGCAGCTAACCTCCAACAGCAAGAGATGGATGAGCTCAAAGCCACCATGCGACAGACCGCCTAAGATTTGAAGGAGATGCGTTCTCAGGTTCACCGGGAGATCAGGAAAGCCCCAGAGATTGACCGAGTACTTGAAGAGGCGCGGATAACGCCATTCACTGAACGGATCACAAAGGCACGGCTTTCCAACCCCGGGAAAGTCAGAATACCGATACATGATGGGAAAACCGATCCAACCGAGCATATCACTGCTTTCTCCATCGCAATGTCCCGCACCAACTTTCGGTAGAAGGAGAAAGACATCAGCTACTGCCTCTTGTTCGTAGAGCACCTCAATGGAACGGCTCTCCACTGGTTCTCAGGCTTAGAAAAGAACTCCATGGACAATTTCCACCAGCTGTCCGAGGCTTTCTTGAAGCAATACGCCATTCTGATTGATATGAGGTCTTCGAAGGCCGATCTCCGGACTATGACTTAAGGTGCAACCGAAACCCTGCGAAGTTTCATCGAACGTTTCAAGCTCGTTCTGACTCAGGTGAAAGGCATAGACGACAAGTCGGCGCTGAAAGCTTTAAAAAGGGTCTTTGGTACAACTCCGAATTCTGAAGGGAGATGACGGTAAAAGAGGCGTCTACGATTCAGGATGATCTGCATCGGGCAACCGGATTTGGTAAGAGCGAAGAAGAGGTGAAGACTCTGGCGCAAAAATACGGGAAGTACAAAAATGTTGACTCCCAGAAAGTAGAAGCACCAACAGCAAAAAAGCAACACGGGAACTTTGTGCAACATGAAGGTGGTTTCAGAGGTGCACACAATTACCAAGTGGACTCACCGGGCTACGACCGCGGAGGCGGTCGAGGCCGGGGCCGCGGTAGAGGTCGCACTTTCGGCAATACTTGGACAAGGAACACGAACTATGATAAATTTATCAAAGTACCAAGCATCCCCTTTCCGTAAACAGTGAACGTTTTAACAAGGGCACAAGCTGCGAAAAAGAAACAACTTCCAACCCAAGCCCAGTCTACTGAGCAGGATAGTCCGTCTCCCATGGAAGTTAGCACGACCCCAGCCGGGTCGAACGAGAGCACAGCATCCCCCATGGACACCGGGCCTACCGACAACACCGGCGCAATCCCGCCGGAAACTTCCGTTTCTCCGGATGACCCAGTAGCAATGGATGAAGACCCCGATTTCGACAGCACAATCTTTTACCGCGGGCCTCTCCCTGAAAATCGCCTCCCGAACACAGCACAGCCGATCCTAACGATGATTACACCACTGCGTACGGGTGCGACATTAAGTGTCTGGGAGACATTCGTGGTTATCTTGCCGACGGCCAGGCACCCACCGATAAATGGGCGGCTCGCAAACTCAAGGCTCAGGCGGCCCGTTTTATCATCTTCCACGGTGAAGTGTTCAAGTGGAGTTTATCTGGCCCCCTTCTTATCTGCGTTGAAGGACAGGAAGCCCGCGATATCATGAGGGAAGTGCATAGTGGTTCATACGGAAACCACTCTGGTGGAAGAGCACTCGCCATCAAAATCAAGCGGCATGGTTACTTCTGGCCTACAATGATCAAGGACTGCGAGAAATTTGCCACTAAGTGTGAAAATTGTCAGCGCCACGGCCCAATGATTCACCAGCCTACCGAACTACTCTCATCCATGACATCACTGTACCCAATCATGAGATAGGCAATGGACATAGTCGGCCCGCTTTACCCTTCGCGGCAAAAGCACTATCTATTGGTCCTTACGGATTATTTTTCCAAATGGGTAGAAGCAGAGGCTTTCGACAACATCAAGGATACGCAGGTCGAGAAATTCATCTCGAAGAATATTATCTGCCCCTTACGAGATCGTCACCGACAACGGATCGCAGTTCATCTCCAGAAAGTTTGATATTTTCTGTGACAAGTGGAAAATCAGACTAAGGAAATCTACTCCGCGTTGCCCTCAAGGCAACGGTCAAGCCGAAGCGTCCAATAAAATACTCATCCATGGATTAAAGACACGGCTGGAGGCAAAGAAAGGCTGTTGGGCCGATGAACTCGAAGGCGTACTTTGGTCCTACAGAACCACGCCCCGCCGAGCCACCGGCGAAACACCTTTTGCCCTCGTCTACGGTACGGAATGCGTCATCCCTCCAGAAATTCATTTTCCAAGGGTCTGCCGCAGATTACTCCCCGAACAGGAAGGACTTAACCATCTTCTGATGTTGGACGAGCTGGATCTCATTAACGAACGGCGCGATATGGCACTAGTCAAAATTACGGAGTACCAGCAAGCTGCAGAAAAATATTATAACTCCAAAGTTAAGATCCAGCGCATCCACGAAGGCGACTTAATTCTCCGTGAACTTTTCCAGAATACGGCAGAGCCAAACGCCGGCAAGCTAGACGCGTACTGGAAGGGACCCTATTAGATCACAAAGGTAGTTTGCCCAGGGGTCTACGAACTCGCCAACATGAAAGGCAAAATGATCCCACGCTCGTAGAACGTAGGAACATTAAAAAAATATTATTACTAAGTCTTTTGCCATGAACTACGGGGCCACTTGATCCCTGCCAAGGGTACGTAGGCAGCCCGTTTTCGGATGGGTTCAGTTGCCCCCCTCCTCAAAAGAGTGGGGGGAATGGGTGCGTATACTCGTATACTCCCATCTTTTGTAAACGGTTACCCCGGTCAGCCGGAAACCCAAAATTTATAAAAGACCCATTTTTTACGATCCTTTTTGAACTACCATTTTCTTGCATTTGTTTATTAAACGAAACGAATACGATCTATCAAAGATCAAATTTTACACAAACATCCTTGTTTATTTTTGCTGCTACTGACCATAGCAGTGAACTCTAACAATTTTACACCACATCCTAGCGGATTAAATGCACGCTATATAAATCTAGTTGTTCATTCTTGGAGCGGTTTTGTTCACGGGAACATTTCTGTAAACCAAAATGTCCAACTCAAAAACCCAGCCAACCAAACGCTGGTACGGCATAAATCTAAGTGTTCATTCTTGGAGCGGTTTTGTTCGTGAGAACATTTCTGTAAACCAAAATGACCACCAAAAAACGAAACCTGCTGGCACAACGCGGATACAAATAAATCTAAGTACTATTCTTGGAATGGATGCACTCTCGGGAGCACATTCATAAACCAAAATTTCTAAGTCAGAAAATTGGTAACACCGTCGTAAAATCGGTAACACCCCTCATAAACAGTGAATACTTTGAGAAACAATTCTTCAGTAGATCCGAAGTACTTGTTTCCAATTATAATGCAAACTTTTGCAGAAAAATGGCAAGTTAAAAAAACAAAAAACAACAAAAGTCGTTTTCATAATAATCATCTTGCATCACCCTCGGATGCAAGGCAAAAGTACATAGTCATAACGGATACAAACCATCCGAATATAAGCAAAGTTTGAAAACAATAAACAAAAGCCACTAAGAGAATAGAAATAAACATAAAGATTGGGTGTTTAGACGACATCTTCACCTCCCGAGGCTTCGACGCCGCTCTTCTCCACGAGCTCCTCGATGGCTTCGATCTTCTTTGCGGTCGGATCCAGGAGCAGGGCAAATCCTGACGTCCCAGGAACATCGTCCTCCTGGCGTGGCGGAACGATCTCCACCGAGCCGTGCGGCACCTCGGTAGCACCAACACCACCTATCCAAAATTTGGATCAGCTAAAAATAAAGCTATACTTCATGACATACCAAGATCTCCGTAAAAAGACAGAGACAAGTTACTTGTCTCTTGCATAACTAACGGTGCAGCTAAAGCGCCAGCGACGCACGCACTCACATCAATCGGGAGAGCCGAAGCGGCAGAACTGGCAAGGCCAAGCGGTGAAGAGACGACCACATCAAAGTTGGAACCGGAGAGGTTTTGAACACCGGCTCTTGCTGCGGATAGCTCGACCGGTTCATTGTCATGAATCTCGGGAAAACAAATCTTTCTTCAGAGGAGGAATCGTCAGCTCGGCCCGAATCTCAGAGATCACCTCGTCAAACCGCTCATATGCACCGGCATACTTGAGTAACCGCGAGTCCATATTTTTCCTCTTTTTAGCGAACGAAGGAGGTGCCTCGCCAGTAAAAACGTCGATGAGTTGGACGTTAGTTTCTATGCAAGCAAGGTCTAACATGTCATCCTTCGCTTCACCATTCAGGAACTCGATTTTCTTCATGGCACAAGCAATCTTGTCTTGAAATATATTCTCCACTTCCTGCTTAGCCAAAATTACGGCTCGGGAAACCTGAGACTCCAATAACTCATCTGCGGCGCGCAGACTGCGGGTCAGCTATGCTATCTTTGCCTCGTTCTTGGTTTTCACCGACTCCAACACGACGTTTTGGTGTTCAACATCTACACACTTAGACTTTGTCGTTGCTAGTTCGGCTCTCAAATCCGCTATAACCTTCGATGTTTTCGCCTTTTCGGCCAAGACAAGATCCTCGGTCTCCTTAGCTAGCGCTTTGGCTTCACCGATACGAGCTTGGTCTTCTTGGGCGCTCTTGTCGTATTCCACGACCATCCGATTTATTGCAGCAAAAAACTGAGAACATAAGAAAGTCGGAACAAACGGATCACTCATCAATATCAGCACGACCAAAAAACATGAAAACTAAAGTGCTAAAGAACGGGAGTAATTTGACACCTTAGCTCCTTTAAGAGTCATCTTCGAGTAGGCTTTGTCCTTGGTTAAGCTGCTCGGAATATACATACGATCGTCCTTGTGAAGAACCTGCGCAAAGAAGCATGCCGACGCCTCGGCGTTATCATACAGTGCTCCTGGAGTAAGAGGCGTAGTCAGTTGGGTAACGCCGAGAGTTGGCTCGGGTGTGACCTGGCGCTTGTCTTGTCTCGGCTTCTTTGCATCCCTATCATCACGGCTACCGCCACTTCCATCCTTGGCGACTTCCTTTCTCTTGAGGCCGGATAGGCGTCGGCGAATCGTCCTGTCTTTTCCTTTTCCACTGACGTCTTCCTTTTCCTTTGGTTGATGATCGGCGAGGCAAGAAGATAGCGGGCGATCGTCACCATCAAAAATGGCGGGTTTCGAGCTCTTCGGTGCAAGCGGTTCACCCGCGAATGAGGACGGAAGAAACAAGCACTTTGTCGGCACAAATCCCAAGCTACGGCTCGGTGGAAGCAGAGGTGCCGGAAGTCTTCTATCCGTGGGAGTCTTGCGACACCTCTCCTCATATCGGCTCTCCGTCTCCTTTGCGGCTCGCCGTTTCCTTTCCTCAGAAGCCTTACGCTCTCTCTCTCTTCGGCTATCTCCCTGTCACGGAAAGTAGGCCTCCTCATGTCGCCCGAGTAATCTGAAGACGGTGGTGATGGCAGTTCGACTAAAAGACCCTCTCGAACAGCTCGCGCTCTCTCAACCCGCTGCATCTGAAGTCTCTTTTCCAATTGCACCCGCGAGCTGCAAGCTTTTTGTGAATCTTCCTAAGACCGGGCGGCTTCGTGGTTGGCGGTGGGCGAACTGCAAAACGGGAGGACAAACAAAGTTGGTTATAATCATAAAATAATCCAAGTGTCAAAACAAGTAAACGGCTACGCCTAGATCCTAACCAAACTACAAATCCGCTACCAATCTGCATCCACTTGGTTTTGACCGACCGAAGGCAGTTCGGCCCCACTGAAGCTTCAGAAATTTTTACGAAGAAAAAATAATCTTCTGCATTCTAGGCTTTACTTGGAAAACTATCAATCACTCTTCTCAGCCTTTTGCAGGAAAGATAGTATTTTCTATTTTCCTTCGGTTTGCGGCGTCAAAATTCGAGGAAGCACATCAAGTGGTCGGCTTCGATATCAATCTTGCACTCATAACTCCGGACAAGAATCCCAACCAAGTGATGGATTCCACGGGGATTGATTTGAGTAACCGCGAGTCTATATTTTTCCTCTTTTTAGCGAACGAAGTAGGTGCCTCGCCAGTAAAAACATCGATGAGTTGGACGTTAGTTTCTATGCAAGCAAGGTCTAACATGTCATCCTTCGCTTCACCATTTAGGAAGTCGATTTTCTTCATGGCACAAGCAATCTTGTCTTGAAATATATTCTCCACTTCCTGCTTAGCCAAAATTACGGCTCGGGAAACCTGAGACTCTAATAACTCATCTGCGGCGCGCAGACTGCGGGTCAGCTATGCTATCTTTGCCTTGTTCTTGGTTTTCACCGACTCCAACACGACGTTTTAGTGTTCCACATCTACACACTTAGACTTTGTCGTTGCTAGCTCGGCTCTCAAATCCACTATAACCTTGGATGTTTTCGCCTTTTCGGCCAGGACAAGATCCTCGGTCTCCTTAGCTAGCGCTTTGGCTTCACCGATACGAGCTTGGTCTTCTTGGGCGCTCTTGTCGTATTCCACGACCATCCGATTTATTGCAGCAAAAAACTGAGAACATAAGAAAGTCGAAACAAACGGATCACTCATCAATATCAGCACGACCAAAAAACATGAAAACTAAAGTGCTAAAGAACGGGGGTAATTTGACACCTTAGCTCCTTTAAGAGTCATCTTCTAGTAGGCTTTTCCCTTGGTTAAGCTGCTCGGAATATACATACGGTCGTCCTTGTGAAGAACCTGCGCAAAGAAGCATGCCGACGCCTCGGCGTTATCATACAGTGCTCCTGAAGTAAGAGGCGTAATCAGTTGGGTAACGCCGAGAGTTGGCTCGGGTGTGACCTGGCGCTTGTCTTGTCTCGACTTCTTTGCACCCCTATCATCACGGCTACCGCCACTTCCATCCTTGGCGACTTCCTTTCTCTTGAGGCCGGATAGGCGTCGGCGAATCGTCCTGTCTTTTCCTTTTCCACTGACGACTTCCTTTTTCTTTGGTTGATGATCGGCGAGGCAAGAAGATAGCAGGCGATCGTCACCATCTAAAACGGCAGGTTTCGAGCTCTTCGGCGCAAGCGGTTCACCCGTGAATGAGGACGGAAGAAACAAGCACTTTGTCAGCACAAATCCCAAGCTACGGCTCGGTGGAAGCAGAGGTGCCGGAAGTCTTTTATCCGTGGGAGTCTTGCGACACCTCTCCTCAGATCGGCTCTCCGTCTCCTTGGCGGCTCGCCGTTTCCTTTCCTCAGAAGCCTTACGCTCTCTCTCTCTTCGGCTAGCTCCCTGTCACGGAAAGTAGGCCTCCTCATGTCGCCCGAGTAATCTGAAGACGGTGGTGATGGCAGTTCGACTAAAAGACCCTCTCGAACAGCTCGTGCTCTCTCAACCCGCTGTAAGCTGAAGTCTCTTTTCCAATTGCACCCGCGAGCTGCAAGCTTTTTGTGAATCTTCCTAAGACCGGGCGGCTTCGTGGTTGGCGGTGGGCGAACTGCAAAACAGGAGGACAAACAAAGTTGGTTATAATCATAAAATAATCCAAGTGTCAAAACAAGTAAACGGCTACGCCTAGATCCTAACCAAACTACAAATCCGCTACCAATCTGCATCCACTTGGTTTTGACCGACCGAAGGCAGTTCGGCCCCACTGAAGCTTCAGAAATTTTTACGAAGAAAAAATAATCTTCTGCATTCTAGGCTTTACTTGGAAAACTATCAATCACTCTTCTCAGCCTTTCGCAGGAAAGATAGTATTTTCTATTTTCCTTCGGTCCGCGGCGTCGAACTTCGAGGAAGCACATCAAGTGGTCGGCTTCGATATCTATCTTGCACTCATAACTCCGGACAAGAATCCCAACCAAGTGATGGATTCCACGGGGATTGATTTGAGCAAGCACAAGTCGGTACTCCCATAAAAACAGAAGGATAGCCTCGGGGATCGGAAACCACAAGTAGCAGAGATAGGAAAAACTCTCATAAAGAGTGAAAATATCCCTCGGGCGGCTCTTCTTCTCGATCATATGGATCTGGTGCCATTAGTTCGACCGAGTCCGGGATTGTAAACCGTCACCAAAGAATAAAGAGAGTTTCATCGGTGGAAAGACTTGAACCGGGAGGATCGGGTCGTATCTTTTTTCTTTGCAGCTTTCTGTCAAGAAGCGGTTCTCCTGACGATTCAGTGCCCTCGGTAGACGTGGAGAGTAGGAGCAATAATCTCCAACCGATTTGGTTTTTCTGTGCTAGACAGCACACTCGAAGATCTCAGCTCAGGACAATCACTGCGGTTCGATTCATCCGACATGGGAAATAAGTCGTTTTTCAACAAACGGTTTGATAACAAAATAGCATGGCTCGTTTCAAAAAGGATTCCCGAATCCCAAAAATGGTTCATCTACAAGAAAGCGTGGCTCGTTTCTGGAGAAAACGGTTCGCTCTCAAGTAACGTGGCACGTCTTTAGAATCTCCGTCGAGAGCGGGTCGTTTACAAAACACGGCCTGCTTTAGAGACGGCAAAACCAAACCGGTAAGCCACCAAATCTATGGTTCAGATCCACAGCGTCACCTAAAAACAAATCGATTTGGAGATAACTACACGTTTTGTGTCATCCTAAGCCAAATCGTTGGCTCCACCAAACTAATTGCTCCACCGAACCAAGTCACGGCAACGCAAAGAGGATCTCAAATCTCCTCACGGTTCGGTCAAAATTATCGGCTCGGTAATCCCTCGGTTTTGGTTCGTGGCTCGGTGAGTTTGTGGCTCGGAACGGCTCGGGATTCCTAGAGAAAAGGATCCACGGAGAGCACGGCTCGGGACAGAAAGAAGATGGCAGTCCAAGGCTCGCAGATGATTTCTCCGGCCTCGGATCCGTGGCTCGCGGTTCGGGTCCCGAGTTAGACCCGTTGCTCGCGGTTCGGATCCGAAGTGTGGCTTGCAGTTCGATTACAAGGGCGCGGCGAAACGGCTCTCCGATGCGATACAAGAATGGCGACGGCTCGGTGAGATGGTTCCACGGTATGGCGCAAGAACAGCGGCGGCTCGGATCTAGCTACCAACCAAGTGGTTTGGGTAACCAAGAATCACGGTTCGTGACGGGCTCGGGCAACAACTTGCAGCTCTTGGCTCGGGCGAAATCCAAATCGGAAATCTCGCCGGTAGAGGCCAGCGGCGGCGGCGAGAAAACAAAAAAAAAACTAAACTAAACCTAACAAAAACGAAAAAGAGAAGAGAGAGGGAGAAGGGATACCTTTTAGGTTTTTGGAGAATAAGATTATGATGGGATTCTCTTACACTTACCTCGGAGTCCGCGAAAACCCTAGTTTTTCCCTCTTCTTCCTTGGAAATCCACTAAAGGCCCAAATCCTTTCTTTGTTCCATGAAACCCGAGCCATTAAATCACAAATAAAAAGTCGCAGATCGGCACAAGATAAAAATGGCTCGACCAAAAGACGTCGGTTAAACGGTAATACCGCTAACAACTCGGTAAAAAAAAAATTGGAAATAATTGTATTCGAGTCGCGCCTCAGTGCTACGGTTTTCATTACACTGACCGGCCGGGAGATGCTTAAATCAAACTGATCGAATCAGGAACCCGAATCCTAAAACTCGGGAAACCAGTTGGAATAATTTCTTCTGTTTAATCTTAAACTTTTAATAATATCTCGGCTTCACCATTACTGATAATTCCGAGCTGGGGGGCTAACTGTAGGGGTCAAATTCCACCCCTTGAAAATCACCAGAAGAAAATGGCTAAGTCTGGGTAAGAAAGAGTTCTACCAAAATTCTGGGATGCACTGACCGGCCGGGAGGTCAGTAAACCAACAGCAGTACCGAACCGAACCAAACCAGGTGAGCCGATTTCAGGACTTTATCGACTCAAAAGGCCCAATTCAGCTCAGCCCATTTAACTGGGCCGAACCAAACTGAAAGTGGGTTGAACCGTTAATGGGTTTGCCGACCTAGGAGTGTAGCTCACGCCAGAAACCCTAGCCGACTTAGTCTAGTATAAATACTATTGTATCATCCTCTTGAAAGGGGATCACGAAATCTCTAGCAGAAAACCCTTATACTTTTACAGCAAACACAGCTAATAAAAGACCTTCTTCTCAACCTTTGTTCTTGATTTCTAACTCTTAAGTTTTGCAGATCTACCGCAAAGCCGACAAATTCTAATTGTAGGAATCCAGCTCCCACAAACATTGGACACGCTCCTATTGCCGCGGAAATCGATACGATATAATGACAAGCAACGTAGTCGAGTCATGGAATGCTGTTATTAGAGAGGCTAGAGAATTACCAATTGTGTCTCTTGTAGAGTTCTTAAGATCAAAGCTCATGGACTGGTTTTCTGCTCGTCGTGACGCTGCAGAAAGTGCAACCGAGAGCCTAACACCTAAAGTACTAGGAATCTTGGCTGCAAACTTTGAGACCTCCTCAAGGTATGTTGTTAGAAAAATGAAGAAGAATGTATATGAAGTGAGGGACAAGGAAAGGGAGCCTTTTCTCTTTAACCAAAACAACAAAACATGTAGTTGTTTTAAGTTCCAATGTTTGGCCATTCCTTGTTAACATGCTGTTTCGGCAGCTTTAAAGGCAAAAGTAAAAGTTCATACACTTACTGCAGGAGAGTATATTGCAGAGAGCTTAATAATGGGGTATGCATCAGTAATCAGTCCACCAATATAATTAAATGATGTGGAGGACATAACAAGAAGTATGCCTAACCTAAGTTTACACCCCCCAGTCACAAGGCATCCTCCAGGAAGGCCTAGGAAGCTATGTTTCTTCTCCCGCGGGGAAATTCGTGTAAGTTATCACCTTGTTTACAAATACAAAATAATTTCGTTAAGCACATGCATACTTAAATTCCCATTATGTTTAGGTGAGGACTACTAGACGCCGCACAGTGTGTAGCCGTTGCAAGGGAGTTGGGCACAACCGTGCAACGTGTAAGATGCCAATAAGCTGATTGTGAGAGAGTGTTTACGAAAGGGGCGGAAACAACTGATGAAAACTGCGGCAGTAGCTGTACCTGGGTCATCTCAATTTTCTTGTTCATATGTATTATATTAATGTATCATCCCAGATGAAGGCGTTGTTTGGTTTGTAAAATAGGTTACATGTCTTAATAATACAGCCCTTTTCAGTGTTAAACTACTTTTAAAGAAGACAAATATTTTGGTTGGTGAGTAACAAACTAAACCAGACACATGTTGCTTCCACAGGCGTCAATTTATTTCTGGTCATTGGTAACACATACAATTCGGGCCAACAAATAAGTGTACCATTCCTTAATTACTTTAGACGAAATTTTTGGCTGTTAGAGCGCTATTAAGGAGAGCCGAAAACTTGGGGATTCTCAACTATTATTTAACATAAACCCGTACCCTAACCTTCAACCCTAACCCGCACAACATAAAACCTAACCCCTGACCCCTGTATACTAAACCCTAAATATTTAACCCGAACAGTAACACCTAAACACAAATCGCACTAACCGCTAAACCCTAAAACATAAATACTCAACACTAAACCCTAACCACTTACCCTTAACCCTTAACCCTTAACCTTAAACCTTAAACCCTAAACCCAAAACCGTTCCTATATAACCTTAACCCTGAGCCCTAAACAATAAAGCCTAAACCCTAAACCCTAAACCCTAACCCCAAAACATAAACCCTAACCTTCACCGTAAACAATGAACCCTAAACCCTGAAGCCTAAACCCTAAACCCCTAACCCCTTGTCATAAACCCTAAACCCTAAACCCTAAATCTTAAACCCTAACAATCACTAGTCAACCCTAACACAACCCATTAACCCCCATACCCTACACACGGAACCATTGTTCTCAATCCTAAATCCTAATCATAAACACTAATCCATACCACCTGCATCATGTTAAATTCCACATAAGCTTTCGACCGGTTGCATACGCTTCGCAGTTTGTAATGGAGCAATTATTCGAAATAGTTACTCGGTCTACATGCATGTGGATTGACATTAGCCGAAATTGCAATCTCCCATAACTGACTTGGGCACATGATATTGTAGACAACTACAAAATGTAGTGGTCGACCATTCTTTTATTTGTACAACTACAAACATTATTGGCTGACCATTTTTTTGGTGCACATCTTTTTAATTTATTAGCCGACCATTATTTTATTTTTACAATCACAACCTTTTTGGGCGACCATCCCGGCAACATATATTTACCGTATTCCGTACGCACAAAATTCTACAAATATATGTCTATTAAAAGTACATCAACTGAGGGGTAAAAGTTTAAGTTTGAAAGACTGATATAAACAGCCTAATCCGAGAAAAAGAACAGTAAATACATTAGTCAGGTCCAAATGATCAATACTAGAAGAGAGTTATTAAGAAAATCAAATCAAATCAATGTTTCTTTGTATTTCTCATACAAAGAAACAGCAAGCTTCTCTGCTGCCACTGGTAGATGATCGGGGGTAACCTGTAAACAACCTTCAATTACGTGAACAGCATGCGACTCCATTAGAAGAACAGAGACAATGCTCGAGTCAATAAATATTGGGTGTCGAGGTATCTCCAGCGGTCTTTCCACGGCGTAGGCCTCCAAATCCGAATCACCAAGTTCACGACCAGTCTGCCTTAACAAATAAGGGAACATTTTTTCTATTGGTCTGATGTTCTTCGCAATTGCACCATCAGTTCGAAAGGAGCCGTGACAGTCCAGAACATAAACCACCATCTCATGCCAATCTGCACATAAAGCAACCCAATGCTGCTTGTCGAAATTAAAGGGGAAGTAAAAATGTTCCGCATCACAATTAGAGTTATTCTCCCCATTGAGAAGATCAATCAGTTGCTTAGGAAACTGGAAATCCAACTTATCCTTTGACCTTGAGAATTTTGTGTAATTCCTTGAAAGTAGGGCAACAAATTTACTGTAAAAAAAGGCAGCCTTCTTGAACACCATATTGGCAGCAACGTCTTCATAAACTGTGCTTATATAGTTCACCAAGACATCCATAACCTATTAACATAGGTGTTTATATAAGTATGTAAAAAAACTTAAGTATCCAACAACAATTGTTATGAAAACACAACCTTAGTTGTGATGGATTTGGTTCTGCAACCAATCTCCAACATCTCCTTGTTGGATTAAATAACTCCTCCAACATCAATGGTGTTATGGCACATGAACAAATTAAATTAATGACATCAGACGCAACAAACAATACTTACGATAAATGGCTAATAAGATACTTAAACAGTCCATGCCTAACTTAGTCGGCTAATTATTCACTTATCCCTAAGAAAATACGAATGAATATTTTCAATACTTACCAAGCTGACTTCAGTTTCTCATGAAGGATTGTAAACTTAGAAATGATTTTCCCCATCTCTCCTATATTGTGGTTTACATCCTTTGTCCTTCTGATGAAACGTGGATCACACTGGAAATCATTAGCCAACTTTTGGGGGACAATCTTCAGCCTCTTGCTCCTACGATCATTACGCACATCTTCTTCCTCATCATCAGCCATGTTGTCCTCCACATCAGGAAGCTGGTCATTTGGTTCAGGCTGCGATAAGCCGAGCGAGAAAGATGGTAATTCAGAACCTTGAAAACATGTAAAACCCTGCATATTGTAAGAGACTTCTATTTTGAGCATCCATTCACATTAATACAATAAACACATACAAGTCATAACCAGTATTAACTAACCTCATGAAGACTTGAATTCACAACTACCCCTCCATTTGGTTGGACATTTCTGAAGGTGGACAAGCAGTTTTTCTTTTTCCAGTGCCCTACAAGATGAAGGCAACACCCAATATTACAAAATAATTATGTCAAAGCTCTTGAATGTTGGAATAGAGTGGATCATACCAAATCTCTGTTATCTAAGTCCACCTCACTGACCACCCCCTCAACGACAATATCCGTGTTACAAGGAACATCATTCCCATCGGTTGAACTGTTGGATCTTGAGGCTAAAGTGTTGGATCCGGAGGTTGGTGGACATTAAGGTCAATTCCTCTTCTCTGGCTTCCACTTTGATCCTGGTTAGTACTAAATATGTTCATGTGGCCAACTATAGCTGCAATAACATAGTCCCCAATACTCTTAACACTGTCATCACCAAAACTTCCCACTCCAGCATCATGACGAGTTACCAATTTCTTCAATTCTGTAATACGCAGACTGTTTTGGTCAATCCTCTCTTGAAGAGCTACAAATTCCTCCTTAACTTGACTTGCTACTAGCTTTGCCAATTCCTGTATTTAAACTTCTTCTAAAGGAGCAGTAGGAACATGTTCAGTGTTAGTGCATTCACCAAATGCAATTGATGTAGCATTATTTGATTTCAAACCCTTTTTCGCCTTTGCTTCTTTTTCCTCCGCCTCTTTTTTCATTTGCGCTACATCCACATGAGTCGCACCTCCCATAAACATATCAGCTGAGAACTCAAACTCTTCATTGATCAACGTCATCATATAGTCAATAGAAGAATCTTCTTCATCATCAGACCAAACCAACGTGGACTCATCTAACTCCGTATCACCATCGTCCGTTATAATTGAGTCCACAGTCACCTATAGGAAATACAATTGAAGTATTAACTAGCTAATCTCAACAATTTCCGTCTAAAATATAAGTTTCCCTAATTAGACAACAAGGAAGTTGCAGATTTAAAGTAAAGCATACCTGGCAAGCTTCATTCAAATCTCTTGCATGAGAAGGACTAAGACTGTACTTGACAATCTCGCCGTGCTTCCCGCCATCCTCTTCATTATCTCCTACAGATTCAGACACTGACGACGTGTGAATTTGCTCAACCTCCGCCAAAGCAGGCACAGCTTTGAACATTACCAATTGTAGAGCATGGACAAAACCTTTGATTGCAACAGATTTTTACGACAAAGTAATCTCTTTCTTTTCTTTGATACTTGACATCAACAAGTTAAATGCATGCCTGCCCCAAGGGTATTTGAAAAACGCTGCCAAATCTTGAATCATCTTGGCGTGTTCATTCATAATCTTGGGGTGGTGTGTTGTTGCAGGAGAACAAAAGCCAACAGTGCTAGACACGCATACTTAATTCAGGTCTCAGTATCTGTCACCGTCCTCCTCTTTAAATATCGAATCACAGATGCAACAGTCACTGATTTCAACTTCCCAAAGAGAGAGGGCCAATACGATTTTGAAGAGATGGTGTCTTTCACTTTACCCTTTGATTTTTTGGGAAACAGGCCGCAAGGTAACCCCGTTACAATTGCGAATTCTCGCAGAGAGAATTTTACGGGTTTTCCAGCGAAAAGGATCCAAATTTCATGCTTTTCTTCACTTTCAATTGTTGAGACATAATATACCGACCAAACCTTCCATAATATGTTGGTTCCTCCGACAAGGACCCGAATCTCCCAAATGAGGATTCCCTTATAACACGTGCCTCATCTTCATCTAACGCATCCATAACCGTCGTTATCCGAGATGGTTTGTGGTAGGCAGTTATATTCACACCCATTGGTTCTTGCCCTTTTGCAAACATCCTTCTTGGCAATCGGGTCAAATCCAGGTCATTATCCATGATTGAACAGTAAATCTGAAAATTAACGGTGAGGGTTAGGGTTTTATGAAGCTAATATATTATTGTATGTGAGTGGAAATATTACCAGTGGTACGGGAACCCTAATTCCAACTCCAGAGGACCGTAAATCTTTCTTCGATGTGCTCTGTGAAGAACACCACCTCTTCTGTTGAAAAAAAAAAATTGGGATTTTTTTCAACGGACAAAGAATTGCGTCGAATTGGATCCGCCAAAATCGTAGAAACTGTAGGAATTTGGTAAATAAGAAGCAATTGTTATGACTCTCTGGTTTGTAAGACTCGTATCCCTTCGCTTTCTCTCTCAAGTTTGAATAAAGAAGTTTGACCCACTTACCCAGAAACTCAATTTTTTTTTCCTAATCTCTTTCCATAAACCAGAATAATTATGTTTATGCAGAAATACATTTCATCTCGCATCAAATACATCACTGGCAGAGTAATAATTACAGTCTCTGACACAACTCCCTGACACATATTTGTTCACCTACACCTAATGCATATAGATAGTAGGGACGCAACGGGTAATACGAAAGTTCGAACAGTTGATAAATTGAGTTTGGTCAGTTGCCTAAATATGGACTTTTCCCTTGTCAGGGCGCCCAATTTCTCTAGTTTCTATGGAAGAAACCAGTTTTCATAATTTTTAGAAACTCATTTGCTAACTTGTCCTGTTAAAATGTGGTTTTGATGATTAAAATTTAAATAAATAAACTAATTTTTTAAAAAATTATTAAATTAGATACTCATCAAGAACTTGCCTTTAAACATGCTCTAATAGTTAATACAAGGAAATTTGTGAAAGCAAAATAACACAGTGACCAATTAGGATCAATGGCTCAAATGCCACTTTCTCTTTAAAATTGATCTGAAATGACACATTTAACAAATAATTTATTTTTGATCATTTTTTAGTTATAAATTGATTTTTAAAGGTTTGAGTTAATTATTGTAAAATTAGGGTATAGATTTTGAGATAGGGGTAGGATTTAGGATTTGGGTTAACTATTATAAAATTAGGGTATAGATTTTGGGTAATGGTAAAATTTGGGTTTAATATTTAGTATTTGGGTTAACTATTGTAAAATTCAGGTATATGGATTTAGGTTAGCTATAATAAAATTAGAGTGTAGTTTTTGGAGTAAAATTATTCGAATTAAATTAAAAAGTGGCATTCAGATTGATAAATGGCACATAAGATCGTTTTTTGTAGACAGTGGCATTTGAGACTACGCCCAAACAACTACGATTATTTTCATGTGAAACACATATTAAACTATCTCTACTTGTCGTCGAATCGAACCTCTTTTAAAATTAGAGGGTTAAGAAACTTGTTGATTCGTGAAACACAAAAGTACAAAATTCCCACTGATCATCCAAAGAAATTGATTCGAAACAGGAAACCTAAATTTGTCCATTTGAGAGTATTCAGATTATGCGATTTAATTTAATAATAAATTTTGAAATATTAAACTCATATTTCATAAAAATAAAACTATCAGTTCAACCTGGAAAATCAAATAAAAATAACAATCCAAACATGTTGTACACATCCTCTAAAAATCTCAGTTATATGAAACCTCTTAAAACCCTATTAAATCAATTCTCTGGGAATTAAAATCCTAAATGAGTGGAGATCTATATGGAATCCCTTTCCTCCTATGCTTTCGTTTTTTCTTGACAGGTTCAACATCTTCTGATGAATTCTCCATTAGCTCATCCAATTGTGACCCAAGAATATTCCTAAACTGTCAAAATTTACAATCACAGTGTTAAAAATTGACCTAAAACAAAAGTTATGGACTTAAATCACACTAATTAGGGTAAAAACGTACCTTGCATTCTATAGAACAGAACAAAGCAGAAGAAGCAGCATCAAGTTCCCATTCACAAACTTGGCATTTACGCGTAACATTGCTTCTACAACGATGATTATCACTCCCACGTCTCTGATTGATATAAACGATCGCCCACGAGTTTATCGAATATATATGTATCCCACATATGTCCATATATTTTGATATCGTATCTTTCCTTACTCCGGATTGGTGCGAACTTCTATATGTCTGCAATTTAAAAACACAATAACCATTAACTAGAGACTGTTTTAGGGATCACAATAACAAGTTGATTGTTTTACAAGTAATTAAAGAAAAAAGATTTGTTACCTGAATTGTTGTATGGTCTTTGTGATCGTTCTTTTTGTAGCAGAGCTCGCATAAAGGAGGAATCATACAATCGCAACAGAAGTGACATCGATGTTTGTTGATGTGTTGATCGCATAATTCGTGGAATAGCTTCGACTTCACCATCTGAACAAGCCATGGATATCTTTTGATGCAGCTCTCAACTTCAAAGGTTTCTCGCATACTTTCCACCATTAGGGTTTTTATTCTTTCTTTCAGAATCAACTCAAATCTAACTAGTGTGATTATCGGCTTTTTAATGGTGTTCTTCTAGCTTAACACCTTTTTATCGAGCCTAGATAGTCTCTGAGAGAGATTTGGATTCGTCGTTTTATTTACTTCTAGCCCAAACATAGTTTCCATTTTTTTTTGTTCTTTTCCAAAACGTAAAAGGAAAATTTACCTTGTTTAGTTTAGGAGAAGCTCCCTGAATCTTCAATTTTCATGTCTTATTCTGAAATTGGTGAGATTATTGGGCTTATTTTAGTTTGAGGGAAAGTTTCGGCCCATTAAGGTAATCATAAGAAACTGTCACCTTAAAACGCTGTCGTTTTGTAGGCAAAAGAGTAAATCAGGTAGAGAAAAATTGTATCTATTAACTACAAAGTAAATTGCAATGTAATAATATAGTAATAGATTAATAGTTTTGTTGCTGGGAAAAAAAAAAAATACTAATAGTTTTGAATGTGGGTGTATAGAAATTGGTATGTTTATTTCACAATTATATATCAACGAGAGACATGTTGTAGAGTATATAAAATGTACAACTATAACTTTGGTTCCTACGTATAAGCTAAACATGTCAATTAGTATAGAGAAGGCAAACTCCAAAGATTGAAAAGAGCTGAAGCAAGTAAAAGAAACCAACACAAGAATGCCATTGCGGCCGAGAGTTGGCAATGGCTGCAGAGGTTACCGTTACAGATTCGTTCTTCGATGGACAAAAGCAGTTGGGTCGCACTAGCTACAGCACAAGCCCCACCAAGAGCAAGAAACGATAGTACCTGTTACAATCTCAAACCATAAAGATAAAAGAAAGCGGGTTCTTAGGGGAAACTTGTTTGCATTGCTTACGAAATCACCGGCGAAAACGACGGATAGAACAATCGGTTCTTGAGGAAGGTGTTTGAAAAAGATTGAGTATGTGTCGAACAACGCAAATGAGAAGCTCCATGGAGTTACAATAGTCATCACAACCACCAAACAGCTACAAACATATTATAAAAAAATCAAAATCAAAAATCTTTATGAATTGCTGCAACAACAAAGAAAAAGATAATTACCCTAAAAAGTAGTTTGTTTGATTCATTTGTCTCTCTCTCTCTCCCACACACACAAAACCAAAATCAAAATCAAATGTTTGATCAATTATGAGAATTTCAACAATTAACGATTCATCGATTCGATTAGGAAATTTCAGAACCCAGAAAGACGCATGCAGGACAATGAATACAGAAAAGGAAACAGAGTGGCTAAATCAAAATCGAATACCAGAAGGAAGTGTTGTCGTAGAGATCGTAATAAAAGTACATGAAGAAGAGCGAACTTTTGATGAGATTTTGCGGAAAATAAATGAAAATGAAAATTCAGAAAAAAATAACATATATGGTTTATTTATATTTCATTAAAAATAGATTATTTGCTTCGATTGCCTAAATATAAATTATTAAGCTATATCACACAAGTTTTGTGTCAAAGCCAATACTTTTTGGGGGATGCTACTCTAACCAATAATGTAACCTAAATTGACACTCTATGGCTCTATGCGCTGGTTCCATCCAACTTCCAATCAACAAACCTAGTCCAACCACTTAATCAAATACTATAATCTTAGTCAACTTCGTATTAATACTAAGACGAAAAATAAGCAAAATATATTAAATATGCTCATCTATAATATCCTTGGAATACTGAAACATACATCACACCCAACTCGAATTCACCTAATCATATTATATAAATAAAGGAAAATAATTCGACACCACATTTTCAAGTCCTAGCAAATTCCCATTTTCATGATAAATCATAACTCGTAACCAATACGTAACTCAATCTTCGTCCTCTCCAGTCCAATCCATGTTCCATTGGTTACGGTTCATCACACTCGCGTGTAACTAAGGAATTTGATTAAACTAAAACTTAATTTCTCAAATTGTTTATTTATGGAGCAATTTCATTAATATAAAGAAGAAATTTCAATACAATTGAACAAGAGTTTCTTACTTATATAAGTATTCACTCAAGCTGACCATACCAAACCCCTTGGATCTTCACATCTTTTGGTACCTTAGCACCCAAGTCAGTATCCGAAGGCTGAATACTCTCGAACACTCCGATCACTTCTCCGGTCTCTGGTTTACTCTTTGTGATCTTCAACGTGATCTCTCCGACCGAAGCGGCCGTGTTCTTCACGTTTTCCTTTGCTAGCTCTTCCTCGTCTCCTCTTCCACCGGCAGGCAAAGCCACGGCATTGTCGTAGCCAGTGGACCCACCACGACCCTTAGGGTCCAAGAAAGACGAGCCCCGGTACGAAGGAACTAGGAATTTGCCAGTGAAGTTGTCGGGTTTGCCTGAAGCCTCGAGCTGTTTCACCGTGAAGAGGAACGGTACACGTTCTCCTCCTGGAAGCTGGACTGTGACTGCTGCGTAGTCGATCCCGTCTTCTTCCTTGAACTTCACGCTTCCATCTGGACCAACCTGTCAAATGAACACAATTCAGTTTCACTTGCCTGTTTCTTGCGGTCCAAGCAACGTATAGAAATTGAAATTGGATTAAGCGGTTGAAGACAAACTTCGAAGGGTCCTTCGATCTCGTCGAGCGTGTAAGTGAGACGGGTCATAAGCTTAGTGTTTTGGAAATCCGGCGGTGCATTCTTGCTGACGCTATCTGCCTTGACGGTGAAGGAAGTAGGCTCGAAGCAGAATTTCTTGCCGGTGTACTTACCAGGCTTGAACGAGAATGCCTCAGAGCCACCGTCGATAGTCGGGCACTGATTCGCTGTTCCGGTCCCCTTAACCTCCATGTAAGTCTTGCTCTGAATCTCGTCGTACGTTAGCCTCTTTGGTGCTCCCTCCGCACTTGCCCCCTTCGTTTCCACAAACATATAAGTAAAAATTTCCGTATAAAATAATGATATGCAATTGAATCTACAAGTATTGCAATAATGCTCCTATTACTATAAATTCATCAAAACTAATTTGTAATGAATGGACTTGTCTATGTACCTTTCAACTCTAATAAATATAAATGGATTTGTATGAGTCAAATATAATAATTTAGGTTCCAATCTTATTTTCAAATGTGGAATTTCTAACAAAATCCAATAAATTCCATTATGAATTTGATTATGGGATTAGATCAAACAATATTCCTAACTTTTGTTCTTCAACAAACAAAACACAAATGCCTATAGAGTTTGTATGTTTAAAAGAGGAATATGAAGTTATACCGAGACGACGAGAGCAGAGGTGGTGAGAGCGAAACTGGCGATTTTAGCGGCATCGGAACATTTTCCGGCGAAGTCTTTGAAGTCAGAGTGGAGAGAACAAGTGAGTCTAGCAGATGAAGAGTCCACACCAAAGGACTTTCCCACGGTTTGGTTTGATCGGAGATGGACGTTCCGAGAAGGAGAAGCAGCGATCTTCACCGGCTGTAGAAAAGTTGCGGCGGCTTGGATAGAAGTTGCCATGAAGACGACAAGTCTCAGATGTTTGTGTTTTGTCTGAGTGAGAAGTAATAGTTTTTTTTGGCTAAGACAAGGTCGGATAAGTTGGAAATTTGTTTCAAGAGTATATGGTTGTTTGCTCGCCACGTGTCGAAAGCTGATGTAGAATTATGGATACGGTCTCAATCTGTATTACTGCCGTGGACATAACAAAAAAAAACATAAGTTTATAGGAAAATCATTTTTTTCCTTTTGTTCTGTAAAATTTATGCAAACCCAAAAAACCTTGTTACAAGTTACAACAAGTGCTTCATTGTTTTGATGCTTCAGATTAGTTTAGATAATTTTTTATAACTTTGAAGAAAATTGATTACGAAAAATATTTGTTGTCAAGTTAACTTTCAACCAATATGCAGGAGAATCAATTTTTTATGAGCTTGTCGATGTATCTCACGAGTTGTGTTGATGACGAGGTTGGATTTTGGAGCATTTCATTTTCCAAGCTCTATAAATAGCCCCTTAGAGCTTAGGCCATCAACAACGGTAGTTCATAGGTGTGTTTTTAGTATTAAAAATTAATAAAATACACATTCTCTCATCCTTTTACTCAACTTTATACTTTTTCTTTCATCATTTTACTCAACTTTTATTAATTTTATATTTTAATACACTCCACTATCTCATAAGAACACTCCCCAAAGTTTCAAAATAAGAACACTCTCCAAAACTATCTCCTCTCTTTATTCAAAATTTATTAATTTTATATTACCAAAAACACTTTCTTTATTCTTTTTACTCAAATTTTACACTCTTTTCTTCCTTTTACTCAAATTTTAATAATTTTTAATACTAAGAACACACCTAAGATCCACCGTTGGTGATGCCCTTAGAGTCTCATAAAACATATTTTAGTATTAGTTTTAATATTAGTTTATTGTTTGAGATTAAATAAGAGACTGTTAATAAATCAGTCTCTAATGGTAAGATCAGTGTCAATCTCATAATTTTTTTTAAAATATTTGCAAAATAGGAAATAATCAAAGTAGTACATATTTAAAAATAGAGGATTATAAAAAAGGGTAATATTACAATCCGTAAAAACGTTGAATGCAAAAAAAACAAATAAAAGCATGATGAAAAAGACAAATAAATCGGCTCTAGTCTTCACTTCTGCCATATTTTTGCCAAATATATTGTTCACATTTAAAGAGATTCGACATTTGATAAAAAATATCCAAATCTCCAAAATTTTAGAAAAAGAAAAAAAACTCAATATTCAAAGTCATATCCATCGAATTCCAAAAGAAAAAAAACAATATACAAAACCTTATCAATCAAATTTCAGGAAAAAAAAATTGGGCTACTAACATTGCGCCACGTAGCCCGTAGAGACCGGCTCAAAAGTCTCTCAGTCTCAGCCAAAAGGTCACCATTTAATTTTTTTTTTTTCTTTTCCGTTTATTACATGAGACTCGAGGAGTCTCCCCATTGCAAGTTTTCTTAGAACTCAATACCTTATCAAGAAAGTTTGAATGCGAGATTGTATCGGATGCTATCTCAAGATCGAGGTCCACTCCTTTAAATATCTTTTTTTAGAAGTCCAATTGTTAGACTGTAGCTGAGAAATGACAATCGAAAAAAGTATTCTCTGTTTTCTATTTGGCCTTGATATAGCTGCATGGAGAGTTTGCCAATATCCACTCCCCCGAAGGATTGGAGCATCAAACAGCGCAACCCGGTTCTACTTGACGTCCACTTTTTCGTAGACAAGGCTAACTACGCATTTATCACCATTATCAAACTCTATGATTGTTTCTTTTATTAATGGTTGGAGACCATTTATACAACTTTGCTAGAGTTTTGGTGACAAATTGTACGTGGTATATCATTTCTTCTTTTCAGTAATGGAGGGGGAGGCCTTTGACTTGGATCTAAAAATGGACCTGAGAGGGAAAAGATGGGGATATAATAGGTTTCCATCTTTTTTTTCAAGATCGAATCTCAACTGAAAACAGCATTCCCTACAAGAAAACAGGTGATATTCCGACGGACTTTCCGAGACTCATGGGGTATAGTAATTCCTTTACTTTTTTCAGCTGCATAGTATCTTGAGGCCATGTTAGTAGCTAGTGTGGAAGTTGATCAGAAGCCTTCCGGATTCCATTTGAGCTTGCCTTGCCGGCAAAAAGTCCCCGGAGAACACCTCTGAGAAGCTTCGTTTGCTAGAGTTTTGGCTGTTTTTGAGAAAGATAGTACGGTAGGTAAAAAGTGTTTATTGAAAAAATTACCAAAACCAGTAAAAATTTGGTGGGCAAAGTTGACTTTACTAGAAAAAAAATAGTGGTTAAATACCATTCTCGACCAAAGTGTGTAGGAACATTGATTGAATTTTTCAATTTAAATTAGTTGGATTCTATAAGAATAGGACGGTCCAATTTTGAATTCGTGTTGAAGGTCGAATTTTTTTTTTCTTGTCATATAAAGAAGTTGTGGATAAATTATGAATTGTAATTTTTTGACACTAAATTCCCATCTGTTGTGAATAACCAAAAAAAATCTATAATTAAAATCCCAGCCATTTAACCTTAAATCTAATTGGACACAATTATGTCCCATGAATTAATTTTTGTTAATTTACTAATTATAATTTATTTTTTTTTGTTAGTGAGCAAATTAACACTTTTTCCATTTGGGAACAAAATAGTTTTTGGACACAGGACAAAGGAATGATAATGTGGCATGAATATTATTACTTGTCCTCAAAATTAATTCCATTAAATTATCTCTTTGCCCGAGTACAAAAACGTTTTTGCCAGTATCAATTGATAAAGATCAAATTCAACTATTTTGCAATTAGGTTTTAAATCATACTAGAATCTATGAAATTAATTAACAAAAATGAAGAAAAAGGCATTCAGAATGAGTAGGAGGTATTTATCATCATGAATCAGATGACAATAAACAATCATCATAATGTCTTTTTCTTGTTTCAACTTCCAACTTTCGAAAACAAAATCACAGAAAAAATTTTACCAAAAACTCGGATAGATTAACAAAAAAAATTAAAGGGTTCCTCTCAGACAAATGCCTCGTTTGTCCCCATGATTTAAAGAATGGATTCATCGGACTCGTCATCTATGTATTTCATCACTGAGAAACCTTTTAACTCATTCGCAAACCCAACAAAGAAACTACCAAAAACAAGGAAAGAGATATGAGATCGATTACAAAAACAAAACGGCGATCGAAAAACAACGAAACAAAAAGTCGATTCTGCAATAAAAACAGGAATCAGAATAATTAACAGAGACTTTGATGATCGGAGACGACTTGTGTATGTAAACGGCGGAGAGTGGACTACTTATATAGGTACCGAATCAGGGCTAGGGTTTTATGTAGTCGGCTACAAATAAACGACATGAAGTCTAGTGATATTAGCTTCAACCAGAATGTAGTTCTTTTAATCTTAAAATTTTAAAACGGCACGCACTCTACATGTAAATATGTGAAACGGATGTCACGTTCTTTAAAACACCGGTAGTTTATCGACTGAAACAGCGTGCCACTCTATTAGCTATACCAAAACGACAAACATTCCACGACTGTATATACGAAACGGAATTCAGAAGCAATTTACAGAACAGAAACAAATTTCAGAACTTAAGACGTTCTTACATTTAAATACAAAGGCAAACATATACATTTAAAACAAAAATGAGTTTTTTCCAATGTTTTCACACCCGGACCGGACTGGCCGGTTCGACCAGTTCAACCGTGACCCAGTAAGTATAACGGTTTGGGTTTGATAGTAAAACCGGCTAATTAAAATCCAATAGAAAACCAAAAAAACCCGCTATTAACCCGCGAACCAGTTGGTTGAACCGGCGGGTTGGTTTTGAAGGAGTCTATAACTTGAATTAAAGAGTTTGTTTTGACATGTTGATACTAAATTATAGGATTTTTACGTTTGTCGAGTACTTTTATTTATCTAATTTATAATCTCTTTTTATGCGGCTCTGCCGTTAGTGATTTATTATTATATTTTTTTGTTTAGTTTGAACTTTGAATGTTCTCTTATTGTTATTGTTAAACATTTCATACTCTTTGATATCTAGTATTATTTTCTCTTAAACTTTAGATATAAACTTATTTAAAGAGTTTTATTCGTTGATTTCTAAATCAAAGAAAAAGTTTACAAACTTTGTTTGTTGTATTTTTCAATAATGGTATGTAATTATATATATATATATATATATATATATAATTTATTGACCCACGGTTGACTCATGGTTGGACCAGTGATCCGGTGATCCGATAGGTCATCCGGTTTACTGTCTGGGTCGGGTTTAAAAACATTGTTTTTTTCATAATGTGCTTGAAGCAGTATTTGGGTATATATGTAACATAATAAAACGAAAGGAACACCAAAGATTCCGATGAAGAAACAACTTGGAATGTGATTATTAGACACGAATGATAAGAGCCCAAACAGGGTAGACCAAAAGAAGTATGATCCCTAAAGTGTTTGATACTCCACGAGGCTGCGTGAAGGAATTCCTGAACCCACCCGATGCTCGAATATGTTCTTGAAGAAGGTAACACCCTATGAAAATACTGATTACAGTACCAATCCACGTTCCGCGTATATGGTAAGCAAGGAAGTTTGGAGCAACTACAAGCAGAAGGATCAGAGAACCCGGCATCTCAAGCCAATCTACCACAACAAGAAGAAGAAAAAGTGTGAGACTTGAAAACACTTAAGTAAGAATGACAAATAACCAAAGATTTCATCACCTGGGAAATGCTTAGGGAAGAAAAGTCTAAGGACAACAGCAACGAAAGCAATCCATTTCCCAACGTCTCCTCTGATAACAAAGAGGGAAACTTTCACTTAACCATTGCAGTTTAGTTTTGAAATGAAAGATTTCATTTGACAAGTTTACCTGAGAAAATTAAAAATCACACCAGGAAGGCTAAGGAAGATGTATGGTATTAGGAGTGATGTAAGCATCTTGGTTCTCCAATTTGTACGATCCAGTATTAACAAGTAACTGCATCACAAACACCAAAACAATAGGTTTCAGAAACAGTATCTTATTATTATTGCAAACGAAATTAAGCCACTCAAAAAGTCTGATCAATCTCAAATAACAGAGTAAAAGATTAATCAGATTCAGTAGCATAAATAATCGAATCCTTAAGCTAAAATCTCGAAATTTGATCCAAAACCAGATTTCGAATTAAACAAGTAGCAATCGAAGAACCCATATGAAACTGATAAAATCGATGAGAATCAAAATTAGGGAAATTGAAATAAATAACTGACATGGCAGAGAAGGAAGCGATCCATTTGAAAAAAGAAACACCGAAAGCTAATCCACCGAGCTTGGAAACATCGGTTACGAGTTTCTTCGCGGCGATCCTAAGCTCCTCTATGTCGGATATCACCAAAGCAACCGTGTCGACGTCGGTTTTCATCGCCAGATAATTCACACGACCCATTTTCTCGGAGAGAATCAGTTCGAATCCGATCAATAATTTGAGGTTTTTGATTAATTTTTATTTCCTTTTCCAAAAATATAATATTCCTATAGCGATGATGATGTGGTGCTTTTTTGCGTCAATCGTTCACTGCGAAAGTAAGTGACGTGTCTTTCTATGATTGGATAATATAATAGGGAGGGAAAAACGGTTAACCGCCACGTGGCGTAACTAGCAAAATTCGGTTGACCTATTCCTTTGGTTTGTTTTCTTTATTTGTTGGTCATCCTCAATTATTTTAGAGATGGTCGAAATAAGAAGAAAAATGTGTGAAACCTTTATTACGCCAAATCCCAATTAGATTATCAGATGTAGTGCAATTTTATTGTTGAAGGTTTCG
Organism: Draba incana; assembly: GCA_963576765.1. Taxonomy (NCBI): domain Eukaryota; kingdom Viridiplantae; phylum Streptophyta; class Magnoliopsida; order Brassicales; family Brassicaceae; genus Draba; species Draba incana. Next base: position 17,099,270 of record OY755217.1, read on the forward strand.
ATGTATATATATCTTATAATTTTATAGGTAAATAATGGTCTAGTACGTAAACAAACTACGTCGTGATCTTCGATCAATCATCGTTGCCTGATGCGAATCACACACGAGTACTAACTCTGCATCCCAACTTCTTGCTGATCGACCACTTTCTCGACCCATCCTTAACCTCATACAAACTAAACTTGTCAATCTTCTTGATCACTTTCTTCAAGTACAAGCATTCTCTCTCCAACTGATACACACGACTCCTCATCCTATCCATTGCCAAGCGAAGCACTTGATTCTCCCTCTCCGTTTTCTCCACATCTCCTTCTCCCGCCGTTTCATCATCACCGTCTTCCGCCGTTAATAACATCCCGGAGATTGCTTGCCTGATTTGTAATTGCTCCAAAAACAACACTTAATTGTATGACCGCTCGTAGTGGTAAACGCTCGTTTTGTGCTGCGTGTATGCAACCTTCAAGTGTAAGTTTTCGACAATCCATCGCGCTACATATCTTCTCCTTCTCTGTCTCCAATATCCATGGATGCGACTATTATTATCAACAAAAACAAATCATTCAAATACCAGGGTGCTGGGCAGCATCATTTTAATTTTCACTTTATTAAACTTTTTGTAAACATTACCTTGAGATATATATCGATGGCTCTGTAGAGTCCGTCATCGTATAACCGTGCTTGCTGCGGTAGCGAACTCGCGAGTTTGTAGAATTTTTCCGGTTTGAGATTACTGTCCGATGCGATTTCTCCGAGAACTCCATCAATTAGTTTTCCAACCACCGTCAACGAGAAGGAGGATACTGCGGCAACGTTTTGGAGAAAGTAAATTAGGAGTCTCTCCACTATATCTATATCGTATAACGTATCGTTGAGGTACGAGTAACTTGGTATGAGTAGATCGTCAAGTGTAGCTTTCTCCAGCTGCGATCCAATCTTCATCTCAAGAATGGTTCGACATTTCTCGGAGGCATTGAGGATGATTACGGATCGTAAAAGACCGAAGAGAGAGCTAGTGTTTGCGGTTATGGAGGAGTTATCTAATGGAAGATGAGAGATTATTGTTTCCAACAATTCTCTTTGTTTATTCTCGTAATAGGCGAAAGTCCCTCCCATAGTTTGCTTTCCGTAGCGTTTTTTTCTACTATATATGCAAATGATTCTAACTAAATCTTTAGGTAGAATATAAAAACATTTAAAATCTTCAACCAACTATGGTTTTTAATGCGGAAACAAAGATACGGTGTCGATATTTATTGTTTTTGTTTGTAGATATAATGATGTGATTGAATTGCGCAAATCATGCTTTGAAAATCAGTTGGTACACAAAACATTATTATTCAAGAAAAATGAGTGCATCATATCAACAATGATTTGAAAGTCTTTCACCTCTTCTTCTTTCTATCAAGCATCAACCCTTTTCTGAGTCGTTAAATGTTCAATCACTTTGTTTTTTTTTTTCACTTATTAACTGGAAAACTAATAACTAACAAATGTTGTGTTCATACACTATATGACAAACAAATAGACTAACCATTAGTTAAAACAACGTTGGTTAAATTAACAAGACATTGTCAGAGTCAACTGAATGTCTCGCTACAACCACCAAAGTAGAGTGTCTAGTGAAGAGATTCTGATCAGTCAGAACATGAGTAAAATAATGTAGAAGATTCACACATTGATAGCAAGTGCCCTTTGAGAATTTGTCATAATCAGAAAAGAGTGGCTTTGACCTTGCCAAACATTCTTTAAGCATATTGACTGAATAACTACTACCTAACTAGTGGTTCTACTTACCAAGGTAAAGGGTTCGAAGCTCCTATACAATAATGAAAAATATCAAAATAATGAAAAATATTAGATTTTTTTTATTAATATGAAATTTTATTTTCAACATATTTTTTTTAATCGCCTAGATTATCATATAGATATTACATCATTATGTTTGATCTAATCCTATTATGATAATATTTAACTACTTGTTGTCTATGCGATTAGGGTGAACAGTTTCCACATACGCCTCCATGATACAACTCTCCATGTACGACATCTCCCATGTGGACAAACTTTTTTCGACGAACGGCTCTGCTTGTACGATATTTTCATAATAGACAGACTCTCAAATGATTGACATGGTCTCCCTGACACTTTAGAACCTCCGAAAAACGTTTCCTCCATTAATTTGCAATAAGCTGTATAATATGGGATTAGAATCCCAGACTTGGTGTAAAAGCATTTAAACTCTGACTACTAGGCCAAGGGACTTCTCAACATATTTTGTATTTGGTTAATTGGTTATACACATACCGTTTTAAAATCATGACTTGTTGTTTGCTTAAACAGATACATATTAAATTGTCGACTAATATATATATATATATATATATATATTTTGATTTTTTTTGTCACAGTTTTATCCTTCATGGTTCCTAGGACATTTTTTGTAATGGCATGACATGTAATATTTTCTATTTTCTAAATTTTAGTTCAAATGTATTTCTCAATTAATAGTATAAAAATGATTTTGTGAATATTGTTTTATTTGTAATGAACATTTGCAACTCGTTTGCTGAGAAATAGTTATAGTCGAGAAGAATTGTAATGAGCATATCTACGTGTTACCTAACCAATTCAGACATACACATTTGAAACAAACTATATGTAAAACATTTGTTGTATTTAATTTATTATCAAATATATAGAGTGTGTAGGAGTATGTGTTTTTGTTTCCTTGATATTTCATAATCACCGACATATTTTTGGATTCAGGGAACATCTCATGACATTTATCAAGGGTAACGAAAGCAAAAGCCTAAAAAAGTCATATTCTAATGGGAAAAAATAGTGGATTAGTTGGATGTAATAATTGAGTCGTAAGCATACTTGGCTATTTATTTCTCTGTATGGAGCAATGGAATAGGTGAAACACGGTTCTGCTCCATGAGATGGGTAAAAGATTGCTAAAAACTCAACCAATTTTGCTTTGAAAATTCGAAATTTTGCAAAACAATTCCACCCATTTTGCTTTAATTTTTCTTTTTTACTTCGGTTAGTCTAACTAGTCTAGTGCTAGAATATTTAAGAAAGATTTAAAGAGTTCAATTCTTCAACCGATTACGATTTTAATGCGGAGGCGAAGATACAGGAGGTCCTCCATATTTATTGATTTTGGTTGTATAATACATAATAATGATTTCAAATTAAATGCTCAATCATGCTTTGAAAGTTCGTTGGTACACACACTAAAAAAAAAAAGTTCGTTGGTACACAACATTATCATTCAAGATATATGAACGTATTGAAAAATCCAAACACCTTTTTTTTTTTTTAAATAGTTCGAATTAATTCTCAACGACTAACTTATTTACTAACCATACGGAAATTCTCAAAAAATAATTCAATAAATAAAATACCAATTTAACCAACAATTCAATTCCAAAATTCCAAGGAACTCAATTCCAAAATAATAAAAATCCAGCAACTTAAACACCAGGTGTCACTAGACTAACAATAACTATCAACACCCTAATCATCCTCTTCTTCTGGCATTGATTCCGCGATCAAACATTTCTTTTACCTGCAACACATGGTAATAAGAGTTGCGTAAGTATTTAATAAATACTTAGTGAAGCGGTCATCCCGTCTACCGGATACATAATAAGGGAAATAGATTATCAATTGCTACGCAATCAAACAACAATCAACAACAATTGAAATCAACATTATAACAGGTGGTGTCGATCGACACACCCACGTGGTGTCGATCGGCACTGCAGTCCAAAACGCATACTTCACAACCGGGTGTCGATCGACACAACCACTAGGTGTCGATCGACACTCCATTCTCGCACACGAGCCTCGCGATTATAAAAGTAGTGTCGATCGACACTATCACTAGGTGTCGATCGACACCTCTCGCAGAAACCTAAACCGAGTCAAATCCTCTCGCGACTCGATTCTATTTCATCATACGAGATTAATCACGACTCAAACCACACAATATCACACAAAAAAATCACAGAACAATCAAAACGACTCAATCAATCAACCGATATCCTAACAATCTAATCCCATATCCACGATCACGCACTCACCTCGATTAAGCGGATTGAGGAAAAGGAATGGATTAAACAACAAGAAATGACGGAAATAAAACCTCCTTCAAGGCTGGAAATTCGTTCTAAAGATCAATGCTACGAAGAACGATGATCTTTAACCTTTAAAACCTCTCGAAACCTCAAGAACACCACTTCTTAAGAATTCAAACACTCCAATTCACAAGGATTCTCAAATCTCTTTCTCTCACAAGCTTTTCTCTGATCCCCATACGGCCACGAGACTGCTAAACAATATATACCCGAGCTTTAGGGCTCTCCCCAAACCGACGTTGCAAACCAAGCGATTTAACTGAAACCGAAACCGGTCATTAAACATGGTGTCGATCGACACCCACACCTGGTGTTACACGTATCATGTGATTCATATCAATTATGCCAAGTTCCATGGACCGATCCGGTTTGATTTAATTGATCGGTTTGAGCGTGGTTATGGGTGCAGAACCCTAGGCTCGTATTTAAAAGGTTGAGCAGCCGTATTTTCGTGAAAGGAAAGAGAGTTTTGAGAAAAGAAAAAAAAAGGAGAAATTTAAAGAGATTGTGAATTTGGGTGATTTCTAAGAGAAGGAAGTCTTTGATTCTCGTGATCAGTCTCGTTCTTGTTCATTCTCAATCTGAATCCCTAAGTTGAGTGCGCGATCGTGATTTATCTGGGTAAACGAACGCTGTTTTCGGTGAATTTTGTGTGTAAATCGTTTGTTTGTTGATGAAAATGAGTGTTTTCTATGTGATTTCGTGTAGTTTTGGTGTGTTTTGTTGTTGTATGCTTGCAGGTTTAACCTTGATTGCGGATCGGAATCGAACAAGAGAGGGGAAGGTTCGGTTTTGGGATTTCACAGTCTGTATAGATCGACACTCGACACAGAGTTTGGTCGAGTGTCGATCGACACAGAGTGGTTTTTGTTGAGGAATTGTTGTTAGATACGTTTTAGAACTGATAGTTTAATATGTTACTTGAATTATTATAATTGTCATTACGTTATGCATACACGTATAGTCAGTAGAAGGAATGACTGTCTCACTGAATATTTTTAATAATACTCACGCATCTTTTTTCCCATGTGATGCAGGTAAAGGGAAAGTGTGACTGTGGAATCATGACAATGAAGTAGAGGATGATTGGGACTTGTTTTATGAGTTTGTTATTGAATCTAGAACATGATGTTTAGGTTGTTAGATTATTCTAGAATGGTTGAAATTGGAATCAATGTTGGATATTTGATTGGTTTCTTATTTATGGAATTATTGGTTAACTCTAGTTGAATGTTTCCGCTGGTTTGTTGGTTTATACTTGATTGCTGGTTTGATGTGTTAAGTTGAAAATTATTATTTATGAGAATAATAATTCGGATGAAAATATTTATAAAAAAATAAAAATTTAAAAAATGGCTAGGTTGTTTCACTTACAAATGAAAATGATGGTTTTATGGGGTTTACGTTAGATAAAAAGGAATCATAAGATTTGTCTATATAATTTTTTACGATGATTATAATATACTCTAAACGATAGAAAATATTTCAAAATAAAAAAATAATGATAGATATAGTGTAAAACTACCTACATAATTACACACCTTATGGGAATACACTATTTCTATCGTGCTGATTATGTACGCTTTCCCTACTAGTTTTGAAGGGTTATGTTCTGGTTTACGTAGCTAAGGGCATAGCTTCATATTTCTTAAAACTATCTAAAAATGTTGGGAAAACAGTGGATAAAAAGCTATCAAATGGGATTTTATTAAATCAATGATAATTTTTTTATGAAGGATTCGATAGTAGGCTTGTTTCACACTCAATTAGAAAAGAGCATTGACAAGAAAACTGGTGATCTCGGAAATCTTTGAATGAAGGTATATGTCACCAAGTGCCTCTTAGTCTAGTGGTTTCCTCCTTATCAAAAGTGAGAAGAGGTCCCTAGCTAGTTCGAGTCCACTTGAGAAAAGGGGAAATTTTCAAAGGAAATTGACTAAAAGCTGACTCCAGGCCTACGGAGATTAAGGTTTCGGCCCGAACTTCGAGGTTATCAACTATAGCAACGAGAATGAACCTGCTAACTATAGCAACGAGATATTTATTATCGGGTAATAGTTGTAACTTTTTGTGAAATGTTGTTTTGTTCATATATTATAGTTTTATATTAAGGTTAATCTAGTAATAGACAAAAGTATGTATATATTATATTACTTTCCCCTTTCCAAGAGAAATTATAAGAGCACTTGCAATGGTGAGACTCTTAGATTCTCATGTAATAAAAAGAAAAGAAAAATAAAGAAAAATATATTAAATGGTGAGCTTTTGGCTGAGACAATCTCTCGGAGAAGAGACTGACGAGCCGGTCTCTACGGGCTACGTGGCGCAATGTCAGTGGCCCATTTTTTTTTTTTTTTTGAAATTCGATTGATAAGGTTTTGAGAATTGTTTTTTTTTCTAGAATTCGATTGATATGTTTTGATGAAATTTTGGAGATTTGAGTATTTTTATCAAATGTCGAATCTCTTCAAATGTGAACAATATATTTGGAAAAAATAGGCAGAAGTGAAGACTAGAGCCGACTTAATTGTCTTTTTCATCATGATTTTATATGTTTTATGGCATTCAACGTTTTTACAGATTGTAATATTATCCTTTTTTATAATCCTCTATTTTTATATATATACTACTTTGATTATTTACCATTTTGTAAACATTAAAAAAAAAAATTATGAGACCGACACCGGTCTTACCATTAGAGACATATTTATTAACAATCTCTTATTGAGTCTCAAACCATAAACTAATATTAAACCTAATACTAAAATATGTTTTATGAGACTCTAAGAGTCTCACCAATGTGCATGCTCTTAGAGAACGTTACCAATTTGCATGCTCTGAAGAGAAGAAATTCCGACGAGATTCAAATCGCTGTAATTAGAGAACGTTACGACTGACAGTATTAGAGTTAAGGAGAATTTCTGAAGAGATACAATCGATGTCCTTCGTCGAGCAACGAAAGATCTCATTAGAATTTCTCTTCGACCCTAATACCGCCAATGATAACATTAACTGATTACTCATAATTTCTATATTTCGATGTATTCGTATACGGAGTAAAAAAATACAAATACTCTTTTGTCTTTGTGTGATTGTAGTTCTTGCTCTTCTCTGAATTTCTCTAATTTATGGGATTTTATAGCAGTGTAACTGGCTTGGCTTGCATAGAATTGAAATGTAATTAGTCCATAGAGAAGGAGAATGTAAAAATTTTTGTGATACACCAAATCGGGCATTTAGCTGGTGGAAGTGTCAATGTGGATCTGGATTAGTTGCTTTGAAAAATAACAACTTTTTTTGGAGCTTTGTATTTTTTATTGAAATGTTTCCTCTGTCTCCATAGAAATATGAAATCTTTATTTCTAATCTTCTCCTACGTATATAACAAGTTTATTTGAAAACATGACATTTGATTATGGAAATTATATCTTGTGCAGGATAAGAGGAGCACCAAACTGTGGGTGAATGGTCAAGACTGGATATGGCGCGTGAACATAAGAAGGAGATAGCTCGAACGAGATTTTCTGTAGAATCAATGCCATTGCCATCTTTGCTTCCAACATGGCGAAATTTTGGCCGATGCATATCCTCGATCCCCACGCAAATGGAAAGAAGGAGACTTGGTTCTTCGTTGCCTTTGACAGACCGTCTTTGAATCTCTCGGGTTTGAATTCCGCTGCATCATTTCCCCACAGTTCGATGTCATGTTGGACTAGCACAATAGGTAGACTGATACAAACGCCGCTTGGTAGTGTCATGTCGCCTAGTTTCGTCTCTTTGTTAACGGCTCGTGTCAGCTGGATTACAGGAGGATATAGCCTAAGGACCTCGTATAATATCATCGTCATCTGTTGGAAACATTCATCAAAATCATCAAACTGAAATCATCGAAAGGTTTATTGATTCGGTTTTAGTTTTAACTTACAACTTTGAGTTGGTTAAGGCCTTCTGTATCGGGTTCTTTGTCGCCAAAAGCTTGTTTCACTTCTTCTCGCGCACGAGCCTGCCAGTCTTGGTGTTGGCTCAACAGAATCATTATCCAAACAAGAAGTACCGAAGTAGTCTCTTGCCCGGCGAAATAGAATAACTTGCACTCTTCCATCACATCCTCAATGCTCATTCCATTTCCTTTACCTTGCTCCAAATCTCTGATATCCAGACTCATTCACGTAGTTCACATCTTCTGGCTCGAAAGTCTCAACTTCCTTAGCAAACTGAACCGTCTTCTTTCCTGCAAGGAGATCATGCATCGAATCCAGCTTCTTTGTGACCTCTGGAAACTGATTACCACTAACGTTCTGACCCTAGCTCCTCTCGAAATCAATACTCTTGGTATTGTTGCTACTAGCTCAGTTCTCAATGAGTCTTAGGGCTATCTCTTGAGAATTCGTGTTGAAATTCCCGTTACTCGCAGCGTCCAAAGTGATAGCATATCGAGTGGCAATCCCTCTGTAGAAAATGTTCAGCTGTTGAACATCCGTGAAGCCGTAGTGAGGGCAGTCTCTCTGATATCCCTTGAATCTATGCCACGCAGCCTTGAATGCCTCGAAATCGCCTTGTCTGAATGTAGCAATCTTTGCTCTGAGATCTTCAAATTTCGCATCATCGAAGAAATTGCTTAAGAAAGCATTCTTTGTATCCTCCCAGTTAGCTAGTGAGCCTGGAGGTAGCATTCTCAACCAATGCTTTGCTTCCCCATGTAGAGAGTATGAGAAAAGCTTGTAGAACAGATAATCTTCAGAAACTCCATTAGCCCTGATGCTAGATGCCAAGTCTTCGAACCTCTCAATGTGATCCATAGGATTCTCATGAGGAAGACCGCAGAAAGGGTCCTGAGCTACTAGATTGAAGAAGGCAGGCTTTAGCTCGAAGTCGTTTCTTTGGAACGGAGGTGGACGAATAGCAGCCCGATTCGCATAGAACTGTTCAAGTCGGTTAGAGTCAACGAGCGTACGTCCTGGAGCAGCATTCACGACGTTTCCGATCCCAGCTTGCTGATTCTGAGCTTCCTGTCGAGCGACGCCATCGTCGTGTCGAGCGACACCTTGATTTTCCTCCTGTCGAGCGACAGCTAAAGTCTGTCGAGCGACACGTCTTTCTTCCACGCGTCGAGCAATCTCCTCTTCGTGTCGCTCGACACGCTCCTATTCTTCGCGAGCCAAACGTTCTTCCACGCGGATATGTTGTTCATTAAGCTCCTCGACAATCACGTTCCCATTGTCGTCGATCCTCTCTCCATCCTCATTGTATCTCAATCCTGCCGGATCACGCAGGATTCCATCTTTTCCCGGTCTCAGTATGATACGTCCTTGAGCAGCCATCCTCACTGCTCTCCTGTTCTCACGTTCTAAACGTGCAAGTTCCTGAAGACCGTGTTCAACTAGCTCTTTGTTCTTGTGGCTTCTAGTGATGCGATCAGACATGCACCTGAAAACAAAGAGATAAAAGCTAGTTTAGTAACTAAAAATAAAAAGAAAAACCTAGACAAAATCCTAATAGAATAAATCTAATGGCTATGATTCCCCGGCAACGACGCCAAAATTTGATACGGTCAAATTTCTCTTTGTTCTACTCTCTCAAATTAAGAGATCGATTGTAGTACTTGGGGTATCGAATCCACAGGGAGTCAGTTGCACAATAGATTAAAACTTTCGGACTAAGCTAAGTAAATAAGATTGTAAATAAATTGCAGAAAACAGTAAATCAGAAGTGAATGAAGTGCTTTAAAATCAATGGGAGACAAGTGCTAGGCTTTAGGGAATTCGCAGGAATAAATCCAAATTGAATAATAAATTTACTAATGGGATTGATGAAGTGCAATTCTAGAACTCAAAACACTGTTGTAAAGTAATCCAATTGTTGTTGCAAATACTATCTATGTTTAAACCCTAGACAACCAACTGTTGTTGCGAAATCAGATTGATCTAAACAAGCAATAAAATCAGGTTCGATTGTTCACAGAGATTCAAAGCCAATTGTCGTTGCGAATCAAATCTCTGCTCACCTATGATTCAATTCAGGCAATTCAATAATGATGTCTCATCTATTAAACAACCTAGGATATCTAATTCAGGCCTAAATCAGAATTCAAAGCAATCAAGGTGAAGAATAATAAATATGATGCAAAATCCCAAAAGTAAATAAATCAATAACCCTTCATTGACCTTTGAAAAATCCCTAAAACCTAACTAGGGAATTTCTCAGACATAGACATGAATAATAAATCCCTAGTATAAAATCTCTAAGCAAAATAAAGCATAAGCCTAAACAATGGCTGAAAATAAGTATTTATAAGTACAAAAGTCGGTATGGGCCCAATTGCAAACATCTGGGCTTTTTGGCGCGAAAACAGAAATCTTCCAAATCTGAAATCTGGTTCGTCTGAAGTTGGTCGTGTCGAGCGACGTGACAAGTGTGTCTCTTGACAGGCTCTATATCTTCGTGTCGATCGACAAATGCAACCATGTCGATCGACATGCTCTGTATTTCTTCAATCCGAACTTGTATCTTTGACAGCTCGCTCCGCAATGCTCCATAAAGCTCCAGTAAACACCAATTGAGTCCAAACGTCCTTGTACCTAATATAAAACACCAAACACTAGAAAACACCAAAAGACTCTATAAAACGGACATATATCATGGTATAAAAACCGGTAAAAACCATGATATATCATTTCATTTGATTAAATTCGTTGATTTTGAAGTTTACTAAACATGTTAATAAAGTATATGAAACTGGTTCCACAAATTGAAGCAATAACAAATTCGATAATTTATGAAGTTTTTAACTAATAACAAAAACCTCCAATGAAAATAACTCTTTTTATTACGGATTGATGATGTATCTGTTCAAAAGTCTCGAAGAGGAAGCTAGCTCAAAAAATCCAAGAAATAGAATGGACTACTATTAGCTGACGCACTATGGTAGTGGTTGAGGTGGAAGCAAACCACAATTATAGGGAATTATAAGGAATTACAGTGAGATATCTCTCTTGATTTTCTTTTAACACTCGTAACTATCCTTTTAGCTCTACTCTTTAATATATATTCCCTCCGTTTCAAATTAGTTGTCATTCTAGAATTAATTTTTTGTTTCATATTAGTTGTCGTTTCCAGTTTTCAATGCATATTTATTATCAATTTTTCCATCTTTATCCCTACTTTTAAACTTATTAATTATTTATTTCAAATAAAATAATTATTAAATAAGGGTAAAACCGAATTTTTAATTGTTTTCTTAATTTGTGTGAAAGGATGTAGAATAACAACTAATTTGAAACGGAAGGAGTAACTAACAAATGTATGCAATTCGTCTTGCATGTTTTATGCTAAATAATTGAGGAGTGTCGTTTTTGCTCACTCTTTTTTTCGTTAGAAACATTAAAATTAAACGTATTTTGACAACTCTAAGAAAACCGAATCAAACCGCAAAATGAAACCTAAAAGTTGTTTAAATATGTGTTTGTACTGTTTTAAGAGTATTTTGTCGTGTATTGAATGGTAGTATCTATTTATAAGATCAGAAAACATGGAATGAGAATTTAGATTTACCGTTTCTAAAAAATATAAGTAATTATCAATAAGATTTTAAATGAAAAATTCCAATTATCTAGTAATTATCACAATGGTTTTTAAAAATGTTTTGAGTTTAATTCGAATATATCACAATATTCAATTGTTATATATATCCCTATAATATTGGGTTAATTAGGTGAATATTATGTTTTACATATATAATTAGGTTACTAATATCCCATGATTAGAAATTAAGTGAGTAGCAAATTGTTGTTCATTGTGAACAAAAATTCCCTTAATTAATTTATAATAGAATGTGGATAAAAAAAATTATATGGTAAATCTACAATCCCTAAAAATATGTTGTCAATCAACGTATTCTAATTTTGGAAAAATGCATTTAAATTTTTGTTGTTTCTGAAAAAAGGAGATTTGTGCTGCAAAAAAAAAATATTAATTGGGTTAGAAACTAGTTATCAATTGAAATGTATATATAGTTAACTATTTTCAAAGCATAGTTGTCTACTCTACGGATTTCATAAAATAGTTGACTATTTACTAGCCTAGTTAACTATTTTCAAAATACATATTCAATTGATCTCAAAACATAGTTAACTATGTCACACTATTTTGTAACTTTACAAAAGCATAATGAACTATTTTTTAAGAAAATAGTTACCAATTTGAAAATATAGTCAACTATTTTTCGAGCATAACATGATATAGTTGATTACATAGTTTACCAATTTACAAAAGCATAGTGAACTATTTTTTAGAAAATAGTTACAAATTTGAAAATATAGTCAACTATTTTTCGAGCATAACATGATATAGTTGACTACATAGCTTACCTATTATAAAAATGCATGGTTACATTTTGTCTATAGTTTGCATACTAGATAAAATTACATACATAGTTAACTATTATTATAAACATAGTTACCTATTTTAATTAAGAATAATAATATATATAGTTAACTAATATCAAAAACATAGTTACCTATTTTGATTTTCGAACATATTTAACTATGTCGTTCTCCATCGAACAACATCTTAATTCATGATTGGAGATTATGATCTATGGTAGCGAGTCAAGAACAAAATATAAATTCATGGGTGGAGATTTAATCCAGGACAACAAATTAACATTGTATAATTATGCAATTGAATTTAAATAGGAAGGGGGAGAAGAAGAAGTAGAAGAAAAAGGAGGAGAAGAAGAAAAAAATTATCAATTAAGAAGAAGTAAAGAGCATCGTCAACTAAGAAGAAGAAGAAGAAAAAAAGGAATAGCGGTGAGTTTATGAGATTATGCCATTAGGGTAATAATTTTTTAGTTTTTATTTTTATTTTTTCTAGATAAATATTGAGAAATAGAATAAGGGTAAAATAAGAAGTTTGGCTCTGCAAAATGTTAGTTACTTAATTATGGTTTACACAATGTTACATGTTTAATTATTGGTGTAAAGAGTAATATTCATGCTAACTTCCCTATAATATAATGGATTAAAAGATTATCGAAAATGTTCGTTATTATTAAAATTATTTTTAAAAAAAAAGATGTAAGAAAACATAACTTCAATCTTTGGGGTAATTTGAATCTCTTCTTTAATCTCTCTCTTCTTTTTTTGACAACATGAGGCTTACCAAAGAGTTTTGCACCGTGATCTCGTGCTCTCCTTTTCTTAAACTCGCCATATAGTTTACTCACTCTCTTTGGTGAATTTATTTTGGAACTGTCTCCATCACAACAGAATTTGTTATATAAAGAGTCGATATTTAGTGTCTTTCCAAAGCTACAAAGTTTTCTTTTGAACCTTGATTCAATCCCTACATAACATCGAATCAAAAACTATAACACTTCATAATATAACTATATAAGTAGGACCTCTTCAATATAGAAAAAAACATCTTGTAAGAGCCATCGGTCTAGCAAATATTTTTTCCACAAATAAACAAAATTATAGAACTACAAAAACAAAATTAATCTTCCTAAGAATTAATCGTCTAAGATTCGAATCCTCTTAAACAAAAAGGAAAAAAAACTGAGAAAAACAAAAGAAACGATATTATAAAATCTCTAAGAATACTAAATCGACTTAACAAAATATAAACTCATTAAATCAAATTCATACGCATTGAATCTCAAACCTATAAGGTCTAACCTTATTGAATAATCAAACCTGCCTTGAAAACACCTACAAAAGTTGAACCATGATTAAGCTTCAAAGAATGGAGGATGATATTGCTTAGTAGTTAATTATTAGAGAGGAAACTATGCAGCATAATGAAAGTTAAGTTTTTATAACATTGGGTTTTTGTGTTGTCTTTTATGAGTTTTATTTTAATGGATATATTAGATCATTTTTTTGTTGTCTTTCAATAATTTTAATTTTAATAGATATATTCAATAATTGGTTTATACTTATTTTATGTATAATATATATGGTGCATAGTTACTTCTCCAATAATATAATAGATTGTTTAGATTTTTTGTTATCTTTTGTTATCTTTTAAAAACAACTTTATTTAACTATAATTTATAATTAAAAAAATAACTTATGAGTTTTATAAATCCATGAACCAACCCTCAATCGTCAAATATATGACACAGATTCGGACTCTTCATCGCAATCATCCATCTTTCTATCATTCTGTTGTTTCTCGAAAGCAAAATCATTAATTTTTGCCGAATAGAAAAATAGAGAACCAAATTGCAAATTGATGTATAATTAAAAATTGAAAGATACCAATGACCAAAGCATATTGTTTTTTTTTTGTTTTTTTTTGTTTTTTTTTTTTTTGTGGTCAAAAGCATTCATTTCAAAGCTAATTCAAGTGTTACATCCATTTTACAATAAAGCTTTGAGAACATAATCTTGGAGACTTAGCTAACCTATCAGTCATGGTATTCACATTTCGAGATACATGCTTGAAGACAAAACCACACCTTAAAGCTATATGAAGAACATCTTGTAATTGAATAGCAAATGGATGTGCACATATATCTTCATTAAGCCTTCCCGTCTCTGCCTTTTGAAGAAGTGTATACACTTCCTGCAAATCTCCACAGAAAGAAACATTTGTATAGCCAAGTCTTCGAATCTCCACCATTGCAAGTCTCAAAGCTTCTACTTCTGCTTCTTTGGATGAGTCAGTGGGAGGAATTGAGTCTGGTCCCATCAACATTAATTTATGTCTACCATCATAAAGTGCCCATCCAACTCCAGCAATTTGTGAGGTCGATATCCAAGATGCATCAACAAAACAATAGAATGTGTGATCATTTTGAATAACCTGATGCAAAGTTTGAGGAATGACTGAGCTTACATGATCTTTATTAGTGTGTGTTGTCAGTGAATTTTGCTCATTAGCTTCCTTCCACAGATTGTAGTCCTGAAGAATTTTCCGTATTATATCTGGAATTGCTATTCTCCTTGCTTTAAATATAAGATCATTCCTTTGTTTCCAAATTCTCCAACCAATGTAATGAAATAAAAGGAAGTGATTCGATGAAGTCTGATTTAGGCCAGCAAAGGAAGAATAAAAATTCTCAACTTCTCGGTCAGAACTCAAACTTGTGAAATCTAAAGATTGAACCGGTGATAACTCTCATATTTCCTTACTTACTCTACACTTGAATAACATGTGACTTACTGTCTCCTCCTTTTCGCCACACATTTGACAAGTACTATCTCAAATTACCTTTCTATGCTTGAGTTTAGCCCCTACAGGAAGTGCCTCATGAATTACTCTCCACCAAAAATGTTTAATTTTTTTAGGCAAATTTTGTTTCGATAAGGTTTTGTAGATGGCTGAGGGTGTGTAGGAGGATTGTCCTTTTAAACTTCTACTCAAGAGATAGCCAGATTTCACAATATATTGACCATGTTTAGTATGAATCCAAGTGATACTATCCTGAGCTCCAGTGAGAGATGGTTTCAGCTTCTTAATCAGAGGAATATCCATCGGGTTGAATAACACATTAAGTTTTGATTCATCCCAAATAGTAGTACCCTTAACGAACAGGTCTTTCACTTTAAGCGCAGGATCTATAATATATGGCTCTTAGCTGGAGTGGATTGGCTACAAGGTAACCATGGATCAAACCAAACATTAACTCTTTCTCCATTTCCCACATTCCATCAAATCCCATGCTTAAGCAACTTGTTGCCTTGAAGTATGCTTCTCCAAGCATAGCTTGAGGCCCATTTTTGCTTAGCCTCAAGCAAAGTTGCTTTGGGAAAATATTTTGATTTATACACTCTAGCCAACAGGGAATTTGGTTGTTGTAAAATTCTCCAACTTTGCTTAGCCAGCAACGAAATATTGAAATCTCTCAAATCTCTTATTCCCAATCCCCCCTGATCCTTATGCTCTGTAATATTCTCCCATGATATCCAATTAATCTTTGACTTATCTTGATGAGAAGACCACCAAAATCTCCTAGTTACTGCTGTAATCCTCTTTATCAAAGTCTGTGGGAGCAGGAAACATGACATACTATAAGTAGGAAGAGCTGTAATTACTGCTTTAAATAACACTTCTTTCCAGCTGGAGATAATAGTTTTGAATACTAGTTCACCATCTTTCCAACTACTCTCTAAACTAGATATGAAAATGTATCATTTCTGTTTCTGCCTATATACTCAGATAATCCTAGGTACCTCCCAAAACCTCCAATATTTGTAATCCCTGTTATCTCCTGAATGTGGGACTTTAGATTTGGATCAGTACCTTTGTTAAAAATAATGGCAGATTTCGTGAAATTGACTTCTTGTCCAGAGACATGCTTATATTGACTCAGGATATCCAGAAGAGTCTGACATTCTTGACTGTTTGCCTTACAAAACAGTATTGAATCATCAGCAAAAAAACATGTGAGTAATTTTTGGAGCTCCTTGACTAACCTGAAACCCTATTAAATCTCCCTTCATGGCTGCATGATTGATCATTGAAGACAATCCCTTTGTACACAACAGATATAAATATGGTGAGATATGATCTCCTTGCCTTATACCTCTATTTGGATATATCCTATTCGTGGGGGATCCATTAATAAGCACTGAATAAGAAACCGAGGTAATACATTTCATTATCCATCTACACCATTTATCAGCGAAGCCTAATTTTCTCATAATGGCTTCTATGTAGGACCACTCAACCTTATCAAAAGCTTTGCTAATATCCAACTTAAGGGCCATACAGGAGTCCTTAATCCTTCTAATATGCATAGAATGCATCATTTCATGCGCAATAAGGACATTATCAGAAATAAGCCTTCCTGGTATAAATGCACTTTGATTTTCAGAAATAATGAAATGGAGAATAGCCTTTAAACGCTCTGCCAAGACCTTAGAAAGGATCTTATACGCTACATTACTCAAACTTATTGGTCTAAAGTCTCTAACCTCAACTGGTGATTCAGTTTTGAGTATTGAGCATATATGAGTGTGATTAAGATCAGGATCCAATTCCTCATTCTCAAGAAAGTGCTGAATGAAACTAATCACCTTTGATTTGACCGTAGACCAATGATCCTTATAAAAACCAGCAGTAAGTCCATCCGGTCCTGGAGCTTTATATGCATTCATAAGATTTAGCGCATTTAAAACTTCCGACTCAGTAGTTGGTTTTGTTAACATCTGATTCATACCATCTATTACTTTAGGCTGGATATGTTGCAGAAATAGATCAATGTTCCCATCAGCCTGTGAAGAAAACATATGAGAGAAATAATCAGTTACTATTCTTGTTATTCCTTCCTGAGTATGACAGAGAGTTCCTGTTGAAGTATATAAGGCATTGATTCTATTATAAGCTCTTCTCTGCATTGTCTTAGAATGGAAAAACTTTGTGTTTTTGTCTCCAGCTTTCAACCATAAGAGTCTACTTTTTGCACGCCAATATTCCTCCTTTAACTTATATGCCTGAACAAGTTGTAGTTTAATTGTTCCTATGGCATTATAATCAATGGGATTTACCTCATAAGCTTGATGTAGAGCCGCTTTCAGACCAACAATAGTCTTATTTGAGTTTGTGACATGCTCACTTCTCCACTTGGAAAGACCCTTACAGCATATCTCCAAAGCTTTACTAAAATTGTTATCTGGCACTTCTTGACACTGCTCCAGCCAGATCTTCATTACATCCTCATGAAATCCTTCCTTATGCTTCCACCTATTGCCATATCTGAATAACTTACAACATTTCCATCTATATGCATCAGTATGAAGAAGTAAAGCTTTATGATCTGAGCAATGCCAAGGTAAAGCTTGAACAAAAGCCCTGGGATACATAGCAAACCAGTCAGAGGTAGCCATTATACGATCAATCCTTGTCCTGACCGTGTGCTTGTATCTTTTCCCTACCCAAGTATACTGACCACCAAAAGTTTTTACATCTTGCAAACCTGAAACATTGATCAACTTACTAAATAAATAAAATGAATTTTCTGAACGATAAGCACCTCCATCCTTGTCATTTACATTCTTAATATTATTAAAATCACAAATAACCAATCTAGGAATATTATCATAGCATCCATTTTCCACTTTACTAATCATATTCTGCCACTGATCCTTCCTTAATTTCACATTAGGATTTCCATAAACATAAGTCAAGCAAAAAACTTTATCACCATCTGTAATATACATACATTATTATACAGAGACTGGGTAGAATTTAAGTTGAGTCGGATATGAACATCCCAAAAAATGGCTAAACCTCCGCTAAGCCTATTAGCAGGAAGAACTAAAGAATAGGCATAACCTAGATCCTTACATAACTTATCTACCACGCTAATTCCGTTCTTAGTTTTTAAGGAACATGACATCCTGTTTAAAAGACTTCCTATATCATGCACTCTTTTGAGAACTCTACACTTACGGGGTGTTATTGGATTTGTAATTTTAGGTGGTTTTAATGTATTTGCGTAAAATAGTGTTTTGAAGGATTTTGATGAATTCACTGCTATTTTTGTGGATTTTTCTTTATTTTATTTCCCCGAATTATTGTGGATTTTATTGTTTTTTAAAATCATTAGATTTCAGAAAAAAAATAATAAACAATAAAGAATTGGAGTTTTGCCATCAACGCGAGAAAAAACCTCTCTAATCTTCATGAACACAACGATTCCTCCGCCATCTCCGTCTCATCCCAATCAGATCAGGAATTTTTTTTCGAAGAGCAATCGATTGGGTCTAAAATTGTCCATATATTGCCAAGGGAAACCAAAACTGTTGCTAAAAAACAATGAGACGGTGGTTTTTCTTGTAACATGAATTGCATAGACAACAGACGAAGGTTTTGACGGGATCCTTCGCTTCGTCTTTTTCATATGAAGCATTTGAAATCATGTTCTTCATCTTCTTCTCCTCTTTAGTCAAAGTTTCACTTCATGTCAAGTTTCAACACTTGAAGATAGGGATGTTATAGGAAGGGTTATGGCCCATTTCGGCCCAGAATATTATAAACCCAGCTCATTTTTAATCTCAACCCGTTATTAACCTTATAACTTATATAAATATGGGCCCAATTATGATTAGCCCTTTAACCTTTTTTTTTATCCTTTGATAAACAAGCAAATCATGTTTTTCACAAACTTATTAGATAAACGTATTTTTTATTTTTGATAAACATGTAAATCATGCTTTTTCATCAATTACACAAAACATATTATAAATATGTCTGATAAACATATTTGATACAAAAAAAAATATCAATTAAACAGTGTTTAGTAAACACATTTAAACCAAAAAGGCAAAAAAAAAAGCCATATTCTCACATCAAAGGTTCAAAAATTCAAGAATCAACAAACAGTGGTGACAGAATCAAGAATCTACATAAACCCATCTCCTAAAATAACCAAATTCATCCATACACAAAAAGAGAATTGAATCCAGAATCTACAATTAAATTAAATCAAGAATAAAACTAGAGAATTCGCAAAAGGGAAAGTTTTGTTCATCGATTCCATTATCAGTTTAAGTATAAGTATAATTTCAACCATCAATAGTTCATTGAGGAATTTCGTCGAACACCTTGGTGGTAACCATAAGCATGAGCAGATTTTTTAAAGTTAAACAGAAACCCATGAACAAGATCGATTTTGAGCAGAGAATCCAAAATTATTTTGAGCACAAAATCGATTCATTTATGGACGACCCATGAACAAATCATAAAAAAACCAATCGTTAATCCAAAAAGATGGAGAGATTGAGGAGTTAAAAGAGAGACAAACATGGAGAATTGGAGGCTGAGGAGTAGAAGAAGAGAGACGAAATGGGTTTCTTCTTCGAGATTGATCTTGTATGTGATTGAGAATTTGAGATCGTCTTCTTCAAATTCGTCAGTGATAAACTGATAATGTTGCTTTATTTTCAAAGAAAAAAAACTCAAAGCTCGTGTGTATGAAAACGTCGCCGTTCATAAATTAAGTGTTTTTGGAAGCCAAAAGGTTAGCTCTTTTAAAGCCCACGGATTAATTAATTCAGTTAACTTGGGACTCAATTCTAATTCTATAACAAAATAAAGGGTTCTGGGCCTTGAACATTTATATGGGTCAGGGCTAACCCTATGTAATTGAGCCCATTTTAACATCCCTACTTGAAGATGTCGTTGATGGATACTTTGTGTGATGGAAAGGAGAGAGGATAATTGAATTGATTTTATTATGTTCCTCACGTATTTGTAAATCGAGCAAAAGGAGTAAAAGATACGTATTTGTTTTCTTCATGTTTTAGGGGGGGGGAAATCCATTAAAATCCATTAAAACTAAAATTCCCTAAAATCAAACATACATTGAATAATAGTTGATTTTATTGTATTTTAGAATCCATCGAACAAATCTCGATTCTTAGTAAATACCATAAACAAAAATCAGTAACTGAATTGATCTAAACTAAATTCAACTCGAGACAAAAATATCATAGAAGATCAAAGCCAAGTAAAACTTGTCTACTAGTGATCCCAACATTTTTTCTACTTTTGCTTTTCTCTCCTTCCTCAACTGTTTTAAGCCTTTTCCTTTACGGTAACATAAGTTCCATTTCCATTTTATACAAACATTTTCAAGTCTCCGAAACAATTTTTATCAAACATTTGACAAAAATATATTTCTATGTATGATTTTTCGATACAAAACGGTAAACTACAACTCCGATTCGAGAACCTTGTTGAGGATCATCACAATGTAGAACACCAACATCGAAAAGCTTCTTAGCTTTCTTGAAAAAAACCGATTCTTTCTTCCATCTCTTGAGGTGAGACATGATAAACACTCTCTTGGAATCTTCTAAGAGCATCAAACGCAGCGTTTTGAGTAGAGGATCATAAAGATGCTCGTGATAGACCACGTCAGACGCTAGTATCAAGTCAATATTTTGACCCAACCTCTCCACGTCATCAACTTCTCCCCAACGTAAAGGCGCCACGTGGACTTTCCCACCGGATCTCGCCACGACTTCACCGTTCGCGTCGGCGTTGAATCTGAGATTCTCGACGACGTTGGGGAGATCCGTCACCGTGACGTTACCACCTAGCGTCGCAGCCGCCGCGATTCCGACGATACCTGTTCCAGATCCGATCTCGACGATGTTAACCGGCGATGAGAATTTAGAGAGTGTGTGAGTGAGTGGACTGTTGTTTGGGTCACGACGGTAGTTATCGAGAAGCGTGACGAATGTTGTTGCAGGAAGCCAGAGCTTGAAGGAGATTCCTTGCGACGGTAACTGGCGAATCACGATCGTCGATTCGATCGAATGAATCCGGTACATCTGAATCTCCGATGCACTGGAGGTGAAATTGTCACCGTCGACTTCGTTTCCTCCGATTAGAAACATATTCGTGTTGTCAATGTCGTCGTCTTCTTCACCCGTAACCATTGATCTAACCGATCCTCGCGACGGCGCCGCTTCTTCTTCTCTCGCACTTTCGAATCCGATTAAAATTAGGGCAATTCGAAATCAGATAACACGTGGCGGTTTGTAAGTGGTTTGGGAAAGCCTCCAACATAGGGAGAAGGTTACAGGAGTTGAATATTGCGAACTTGTGAGATCAGAGTTGATGAGGGATTGAGCGAGAAGACGAAGAGAGAGAGGTGAAAAGATGATAAAGGCAGTGATGATGATGAACACACAAGGCAAACCACGATTAGCTAAATTCTACGATTTTCTGGTTCCGATATTATCATTCAATTTTGGTTTTTCTTGGATCCGTTTGTTTCTGTATCCGATTCTCAACTTGGGTTTTTGATTTCAGCCTGTAGAGAAGCAACAAGAGCTAATCCGTGGTGTATTTTCAGGTTCTCTCTTCTCTCTTGATCCCTACTTATCAACAATTTCGTAAATTAAGATCTGGAACTTGCGCTGGATTTTGTGTATAATTGGAATGTGGTCTTCGTTACAATCGTTAGAGGCTCTAGTACTGATTTTTTTTATATATTCATGATTATCTTGCAGTATTGTGCACTAGACCTGAGAACGTTAGCAATTTTCTGGAGATTGATTCATTGTTTGGTCCGGTAATGGCTTTCTTCATTTATGGTGCTATCTAATTGCGTGAATTTGGCGACTTGTTGATATTTACTGTGTTTGGATTTGTTTTGCAGGACTCTCGGCTTGTATACAAGCATTATGCTACTCTCTATTTTGTTCTTGTATTTGATGGTTCTGAAAATGAGCTTGCTATGCTTGATCTCATTCAAGGTGCGCTTTCTTTCAAGTCCATGGCTTTTGTTCTTAGATTTTTTCGAAATATAATCTGGAATGGCTTGCTGTTAAAACCCTTTTCCATCTCAGTCTTTCTTTAAGAGTCTAAGACACCTCTTTCATTTAACATTCAATTTGTGCGCTTTGGAATGAGTTGATTCTATAGTTGTAGCTTTTTTTTAACATCTTGATCTTTGTTTTCGTCTATTTTTGCTGCAAATTCAACTTCTTCAATCTGTAGCTTGCGATAAGTTAAATGTGTTAGATCTCAGAAAGAAATCATACATATAGAACTAACTAAGATGGCAATCAGCTTTGAGGAAGTAAAATATAGAAACAGAGACCATAGGAGCCAGAGTCTTGAGTAGTAGATCCGTGCAGTGTCTTAGCCTATCATTAAAGCTCCTTGCCATCAATAAAGTACAAATGTATATTAGTAGTGTGCCAGCTCAGTTGGTATGTGTTGGATGTGGTTAACAGAGATCTGGGTATTGAGTATAATGGATTGGTATTGGGTTGGGTTGAGAATTGAGACTCTTTAAGCAAGACTAGGTGGTGTAGTTCTTTCCTTTTAGTGAATAAAGAGAGTATAGTATAGTGCTTGAATCCTATGATAATGACTCTTACCTTGTCACGGACTGGTGTCAAATATGCATCGTTGCTATTCATCTGCTGATTGGTGTTTTCTTCTCAAAGCTGTGAAAATTGTAGATTCCTTCATAGTTTGATAATCTCAGTTTGATTCTTGCATTGACAGTTCTTGTTGAAACACTGGACAAATGCTTTAGCAATGTCTGTGAACTCGACATTGTGTTTAATTACAGCAAGGTAATAGTATTACACCCAATAATTCGTTCCGTATACTTGATAGTCTATACTCAAAATTCAGCTGCTGTATATTGGTTTGGATGAAACTAAGCTTGTGGTAGTATCGCTTTATTTCATCTTTCTTTCTTTCATTCACATGTTGCAGATGCACGCAGTATTAGATGAGATTGTGTTTGGAGGACAGGTACTGGAAACTAGTTCCGCGGAAGTCATGAAGGCTGTTGAAGAAATATCAAAGTAGTTCCCTCTTCCCTCTCCTTCTCTCTGCTGATTTTTTACCATCTGTGATGTGGAGATTATAAACAGTTTCATTTTCGGGTATTATGTGCAGATTAGAAGCTGCCTCAAACGCGATTTCACTTGTCCCAAAGTCTGTTTCCGGGTGGCGAGGCTGATAGCTTCAAAACTTGCCTGAACCGTGACTGAACCGTGACAAAGAAACAAGTCACACAAAATATGTGACAAAGGTTTTTCTATGTCTTGTGATTAATTCGCTTTTGTAATTCTATTCTTCTTTTAAGAGTGTTTGTTTATGTACAAAAATGTCTTCTCCTGAAAATGTTGCGTGGATGGGCTCAATGGTCTAACGTGGGTTTAAAGAATCGTAATTGTGGAAGTAAACTGCATGATGTTTGAGAATATATAAGACGGCAAGATGTTGAGAGCTAGAAACGTTAAGTGGTATCCAGTTTAGAAAAAGTAGAATAGAGAGTATAGGGGCAATAAGGTAATATAGATGAAGTAGGACTACGCCGAACGGAGTGCATTGTGAAAAGAGTCAAAACGGAATTCGATGGAGAAAAGGAAAGACTGAAAGATTCGAAAGAGTTTGAAGTGCCAATTCATATCCAAATATCATTCTACCTTTTGAAATTCTTATGATCCATCCTGCAATTTTCCATTACCAGCCTTTTGACCTTTTAATATCCAATAGATATGTATGTGTTTGTCTATATATCCATCTTTTCAATATCTAAAAATAAAAATGTTGTGCCTAATCCATATAATGGTGGGTCCGAACCAAATATAAAGTTTTTTCTAATCGGAAACTAAAGAGAGTAGATAAGCCATAACGGAATAGTTATACATTAACATAAGATGTGTGAATAGTGAGGAGAGATAAATGGTGGTACTGGTTTTATTGGCAACCATCAAAATGATATATTTCTTAGTGCAACGGAAGATAAACATAGTGTTTGTTATGAGAAACTTGCCTCTAAATAAATTGTAACGGCAAAATAGCTTTTGGAGGGAATGTTGGATCTTTTATGTAATTTTAATAATTCTAGAATTTAAGTTATTCTTTTCGATCCGAATTTAGATGGAATGTCTCCCTCTTTATGC
This sequence comes from Draba incana, assembly GCA_963576765.1. Taxonomy (NCBI): domain Eukaryota; kingdom Viridiplantae; phylum Streptophyta; class Magnoliopsida; order Brassicales; family Brassicaceae; genus Draba; species Draba incana. Next base: position 17,123,811 of record OY755217.1, read on the forward strand.
TCCAAAGCGATTGGGCTACAAGAACAATAAAAAAGTTGGAAATTTTGTGTTGTGTTGAAGACAAAAGGATATAAGTGGAAGATTCAAAGTGGAGTCATTTAATTGGGAAACGTAAGAGTGTATAAAAGAGAAACTTGTTGGGTAAAGGTATAACAAATCCAATATACATTTGTGCCCTAGAAGAATTGGTCAAGCTAGCAAAGATGTACCATGGACCAAAGTGACCACCTTTGATCATATTTATATATACACATAATCTTATGTTTTTTTTGAATCATGGTTGATACCTCTCCCAATCTTGGGGCATTCCTCTAGTTGGTCCAACTTTTTTTTCTTTTTCCACTTTTGCCTTTCCACTTACCATGGACCACTCCCACATTTGTTTCTCGGTTTTTTAACTCTTCCCATTTTATCTCCTTTGATTGATACATGCAAAAATTATCCATTACCCAAATAATTACGAATTAAATGTGTGATACTGGTATCTCTATTCTCTAATGTATTTTCGAGTATAAAACTTTAGGATACTAAGAAACATTTTAAGTTTTACATAAATTAACAAAACTTAAAGAGTATAAGTATTTATGTTCTACCAAGTACCAACACCAAAAAAGTTACATTTTGATAAGAGAAAATTACTCAAATCCCATGGAACTATGGTTATATGACTAGAATACCATATATCTTTCAAAAATTACTCAAATCTTTTCACACCCCTAGTAAATTACCATAAACACCCTTGATTAGTTTTTTTTTTAGATAACTCAGCCGTGTCATTTAGATAACTCAGCCGTCTCATTTAGATAACTCAGCCGTCTCATTTAGATAACTCAGCCGTGTCGTTTAGATAACTCAGCCGTGTCATTTAGATAACTCAGCCGTGTCATTCAGCCGTGTCATTCAGATAATTCATCCATACCCTAAAATCATTTATATAAGATTTAAGACTTACAAAATTATAATTAAGCTCATTTTATTAATATAAAATAAATATAAATCAAGTGAATGTGTATAGTTTCTTCAATTTATACAACTGAATGTGTATAAAATCGAAAATGTAATCTAACTTGATCTTGAGATATATGTTGTCTTACAAGTACTTCAAACTTTACCTATAGATAATTAAGACCCAAAATCATATACAATAAACCATATACAATTTTTTTCAATTGAATGTGTATAATTTGATTCAGTTGAGACTCTAAATCATATACTTCCTAAATGTTATACATTAAACCCTAAACCATGATCCCTAAACCCTAAACCCTAAATCCATAACTCAGCCGTCAAGTGTAAAATTTTAGTTTTGATTCCTCTCTTATTCTCTTGAAACATACATACTTCTCTGTAAACAAATTCCCATAAAGAAGTTATCTCCTTGAAATTTCAATTTCACATAAAAATCTAAAAGGAAGCAACTTTACCTAATTGGGATCAGTCATCACGAAGACGACTTCAAAAATCGAAAATCAAAATCAAAATCAACCATGTTCAGCGTCGCCTTCCCCAATCGGAGTTTTCCAATGGACATCTCAACCTTCACCCAAATCGATACCTTCCACTAGGTTCTCGACATGAACCACTTCGTCGGTAAGTCACTTCTCACTAACCTCTCCTCAAAAAACCCTAAAAATCTCAAATCTGAAATTCGATTCTAACCTCACAGGCGAAGCATACGATCAAATCGGAGAGATGTGTATCTTCTTACTCAACAACTTCACTCTACCACCGGATAAAGCATTAGCCGTCTACGTTCAGTCTCCAGGATCCGCTTTCGTTTTCTGCGGCGTCATAACCCTAAATCGACCATCGGTGGTTTTATCGTTACAGTGGCCGGATCCAGGAACTGCGTTGGCCGTGGGCACTTACCATTTGTCTTTGCCTTCGGGCCTGGTTTTAGAATTAAACAATTGCTATTATGTACCTGCGATAAGCAGAAACATCATTTCAGTTTCCTGTTTGGATTTGGAAGGATTTGATTTTTCTATTAAGAATAAATGTTGTTCTTTTAATCGCGATGGTATGTTTTATGGTAGCGGCCCATTAGAGAATGGGCTTTACGTTTTAAACCAATTTATGCCCGTTTATAACATAAATACTAAGCGGTTTAAGTCAAATGACAAAAACCCAACTTTTCTCTGGCACTGTCGTTTGGGTCACATAAACGAGAAACGCATACAGAAGCTCCATAGTGATGGGCTTTTGGGCTCATTTGATTATGAATCATGTGAGAAATGTGAATCTTGTTTGATGGGCAAAATGGCAAAAGCTCCTTTCAATAAACCAAATGAACGGGCCAGTGACTTATTGGACCTAATACATACAGATGTATGCGGCCCGATGAGCACAAGTGCTAGAGGAAACTATAACTACTTCATTACATTTACTGATGATTTCAGTAGGTATGGCTATGTCTATCTAATGAGACACAAGTCGGAATCCTTTGAGAAATTTAAGGAATTCCAGAATGAAGTACAGAACCAACTTGGCAAAAGTATTAAAGCTCTTCGATCTGATCGTGGCGGAGAATACTTAAGCCAAGAGTTCAGTGATCATCTGAGAGAGTGTGGAATTGTTTCACAACTCACTCCTCCTGGAACACCCCAATGGAATGGAGTTTCCGAGAGGAGGAATCGGACCCTATTAGATATGGTTCGATCAATGATTAGTCACACAGACCATCCATTATCCTTTTGGGGATACGCTCTAGAAACGTCTGCGTTTACACTAAACAGAGTCCCATCAAAATCAGTTGCAAAGACACCACATGAGATGTGGACTAGAAATGTTCCAAGTCTGTCTTTTCTGAAAATTTGGGGTTGTGAGGCTTATGTAAAACGTTTAATATCCGATAAGCTCGCACCCAAATCTGATAGGTGCTTTTTCGTTGGTTATCCTAAAGAAACCAAGGTGTACTACTTCTACAACCGTTCTGAGAACAAAGTGTTTGTTGCTCGGGATTGTACTTTCCTTGAAAGAGAGTTTCTTCATAAGAAGAATAGTGGGAGTAAAGTACTACTCGAAGAAGTTCGAGAATCACAGGAGCCTGCTCAACCTTATGAGGAAGAGCAGCAGGTGGAACCACAAGGAGTTGTGGAACCTGTGGAACCACAAGGAGTTGTGGAACCTGCACCTGTGATGCCTGAAGTTCGCAGATCCGGAAGGATTCGTCACGAACCCGAGAGATACTATGGATTTCTCGTGAATGACTGTCATGACCTGTTGATCATTGACAGTGACGAACCTGCGAATTTCGAAGAAGCAATGTTGGGCTCAGACTCCAAAAAGTGGCTGGGAGCCGCTAGATCCGAAATGGGATCCATGTCAGAAAACCAAGAATGGTCCTTGGTAGATTTACCCGATGGTATAAGACCCATTGAGTGTAACTGGATCTTCAAGAAGAAGATTGACGTGGATGGGAATATACAGATATTCAAAGCTAGATTGGTGGCTAAAGGTTTTAAACAAATTCATGGTATTGACTATGATGAGACCTATTCCCCAGTCGCTATGCATAAATCCATTCGGATACTCCTAGCAACTGCCGCTTATTATGATTATGAGATATGGCAGATGGATGTGAAAACAGTTTTCCTTAACGGAATTCTGGAAGAGGATGTGTACATGACACAACCTGAAGGTTTCACAGATCCTAAGAATGCTGGGAAAGTATGCAAGCTTCATCGATCCATTTATGGATTGAAGCAAGCATCACGGAGTTGGAATCTTCGTTTTGATGAAGCGGTCAAACAGTTTGACTTTATCAAAAAGGAAGAGGAACCATGTGTATACAAGAAGACTAGTGGGAGCGGAGTTGCATTTCTCGTACTGTATGTAGACGACATACTCCTTCTCGGAAATGACGTTCCATTGCTTCAGTCTGTAAAGACTTGGCTTGGAAGTTGTTTTTCTATGAAAGACATGGGTGAAGCCGCGTACATTCTTGGAATAAGAATCTATAGAGATAGATTAAATAGGCTTATTGGATTGTGTCAAGACACTTATATAGATAAGGTCTTGCACAGATTCAGTATGCAGGATTCCAAGAAAAGTTTCACACCTATGTTACATGGCGTTACTCTTAGCAAGAAGCAGTGTCCCTCGACACAAGCTGAGCGAGAGCGAATGAATAGAATTCCTTATGCTTCGGCAGTAGGATCTATTATGTATGCCATGCTCTGTACTCGTCCAGATGTTGCTTGTGCCTTAAGCATGACGAGTAGATACCAATCTGATCCAGGTGAGTGTCACTGGACAGCAGTCAAGAATATCCTAAAGTATTTGAGAAATACTAAGGATAAGTTCTTGGTGTATGGAGGAGATGATGAGCTGGTCATAAGTGGATTCACTGATGCAAGTTTTCAGACGGACAAAGACGATTTTTGCTCTCAGTCTGGTTATGTCTTTTGTCTAAATGGCGGTGCAGTCAGTTGGAAAAGTTCCAAGCAGAGCACCGTAGCTGATTCCACTACTGAGGCTGAATACATTGCTGCTTCGGAAGCAGCGAAGGAAGCTGTTTAGATCAAGAAGTTCATGTCTGAACTTGGTGTGGTTCCTAGTATCTTAGAGCCTGTAGCATTGTATTGTGATAACAATGGAGCAATTGCTCAGGCGAAGGAACCAAGGTCACACCAGAAATCCAAACACATAGAGAGGAGATATCACTTTATTCGTGATATAAAATTGATAGAGGAGACGTGAAGATCAGCAGAGTTCCAACGGATGAGAATGTCGCTGATCCTCTGACCAAGCCCCTCCCACGACCTAAGCATGAGAGTCATACTGCTGCTATAGGACTTAAGGAAATTAAGATGTGATCTTGATTTTAGTGGGAGTTGTCTTATTTTAAGTTATGTTTTGATGTTCATGTAATCATACTTTGATTATTTTAATGAAATTTGATTTCAGTATTATTTAAATGTGTTTAAATGATAGTCCCAAAATAATTTATGACATTCTATAGATCATCAAGTTGAGGACTTGATCATGAAACCCTATGAGAATTAAATGACATAGATTATATTTGTACCTGGTCGAGGTTGTTAAAGTGGGACACTAACAACCGCGTGAGACTAGCATGTGAGGTGACTGATGACTGAGTTTCATGGAGTCATTAATAGGAGTATTAAAGTCAATCACATAGATATATGTTAGAGAACATATGATCGGACATGACCCGCTAATGAGAACTCTACAGGATAATTAAGTGTCATAAGAGGTTCTCATTACGACTATAGAGTATAGTCCTTAGACCTGAGTTCATCATGATTTCTTACATATGAATTGGTCCGCTTTGACTTTGTCAAACGTTATCCGTAACAGATGACTATAAAGGCATTGATTGGGCATATCATGAAGTGTGTGAAGGAACAGGGATGGTACAAAGATGGGATTTGTCCCTCCTGTAAAGCAGGAGATAAATATCTCAGGGCCCATCGAAGATTTGATACTGAGGAATGTGTGGCCGCACTCGAACGAATTGGATGTCAGTTGTTTGTATTGTCAGTATAAATCGGAGTTCGATGAACATGATTTTGGTTGAATAAGGATGACACGGATCTTGCCTTATGCCATATCGAGATATAGAGACGAAGGGATTATTGGAATAGTTGATTCCAGTACAAGTGGGAGATTGTTGGGAATGTCCTGAAATCACACTTGTATTCACTCTAGAGATTGTACTGTCGAGATTAGACATTCATATGATACTAAGTGGTCATAACGTTTTGCTAGAAACCAATGATGATCTATGAGTTATGAACTCATTGCTAGTATTATATGATCCTACAGGGTCACACACCTAAGCAAATTGGATTCACTTTATGTGGGAATAATCATTAATGTAATGATCCAAATAATGTGTATTTGATGCACATTATTTTCATGTTTTAAAAGGTGTGTCGATCGACACATGCTGCTGACCGAAATAAAGATTTCGGTTTAATGACTTAATTGATTCTGAATCGGTTCAGGATCAATTAGGTTTTCTCCAGGGCCTATATAAGGAGTTATAAAGGCACGACCTGGTGATAGAAGTTTTTGAAAAAAAAACTGATTTGGCAGCCACCCTAAACACAGAAATTCCCTGAGAGATCCGATCTACCGGCACTAGCATCCCGGCGGATTCCAGTTTGTTTGCGTGTGGACTATCAGTAGAGGCACTGCGATTGAAGTGCTCGAAATCTCGAATCCCTGATTGTAACTCCGCTGCAAAACTCCAGGTATATTCGAGATCCGTTCTATCAGATTTATTGTTTACAAACCCTAGATCCTAGGAAAAGGAATCATGATTAGGTTGATTAATAGAGATTAATCCGGTAAAACCTGAGTAAATTCCTACAGTAACTACCTCTCATAAGTCAGCCGTAACTACCTCTCATAAGTCAGCCGTAACTACCTCTCATAAGTCAGCCGTAACTACCTCTCATACCTCTCATATGTATAACTCATCTGTAACTTGTGTTCGTAAGTCAGCCGTTATCTCATAAGTCAGCCAGATTTCTGTAAATCAGCTGTAACTAACGGCTGATTTATGTTTGTAACCATAACTCAGCCGCAACGTAACCATAACTCAGCCGTAGCACTTTACGGCTGAGTTTATTAATACACGTCAGCGATTTCCTACGTGGTTGCTTACGTGGCTATGACATTTTTGTAATTACGTTTTTTGTCACAACGTAACAAAAGAGCACGCTGGGTATTAAAAAAATGCTAGTAATAAAAAAAAGTTTTATATGATTCTAGTCATATTACCTAATTTATGTGGGATTTGTGCAAAATACCCTTTTGATAAATGTGCTTGTTAAGATAATGTGTTTAAAAACAAAACAGAAAAACAAATCTTTGGTGTAAATATAGAGTTAGACCTATATTAGGGTCAATATATACTAATTGACCAAATACAAAATGTGTAGCTGATTATTATAAAAGAAAACGCAGAAGAAGTTCATTACATAAATCTTTAGGATATGTGAAGAGACGCTTTGGAGGGGACAACATGAGGTTACAGGAGTCGTAGACAAAAATGGTCTTAACATATGACAGCTAGATTTTGTACTGTTAGATACTTAATTTATAATTTCAAGCCGTTTAACGAAAAAAATCACGGGACATTTGGAAGGAACCTTCCTAATTTGAGAAAATAGAAAGAAAATAAGAAATCGATGTAACACGTTCTATTGCGTAAGTAGACGTCTAAACTTCAAACAAATTAATGTGAATATATAAGGCATTAAAAAAACACAGTATACTCCAATTTTAACGAGTGATCTTTGTAGATGATTAATATAAAAAATCATCACAAATAAAACTTATTTTCAAATGCATTGTGCCATTTTATACTGATTTAATCGAAAATATATTAACCAACTCCTTCAGAAACTGTTAGATTTTTTAAAAAAATGTCGTGGAATAACTGTTAGCTAGGTTTAGCATTTTGTTTATATAACAATCTGTAGATTTTGAAATGTTCATTTTGGAAGGATATTTACTCTTTCGCAAACAACTCCTCCAAAACTCGATTTGGCTATGAATTAATTTGAAGTTAAACGTGTAATTTTGTATAAAAGCTAGAAATATATAGACCAACTACCTATATATATACATCTACCTACTCATATTTTCGCATAATTTGTTCTACGTATAATATAATACTATGAAGTAGTAAGCATTCTTAGATAGCCCCTATAATGATTTTTCATATTTTAAGAACTTACCATACAAACAGAATTTTCAAAGAAAAAAAGCAGAATCCATCAAAAGGGCAGAGAGAAGAAACATTCCAGTCGTGTTTTGTAACTTTTGAGGAATGTCCTGTTTTTTTATTAATGTGACCAAGAAGTCTCCTAAACCAACACATTACTTAAACTATTAATATATATACTATTAAAATAAACTTAGACAGTTGTTTAATGACTTATCATCTGATCGCTTTACATGCATGCATGCATGCGGACTGCGTGAGAATTAAATCTCGGGGCTTTGTCCACGTGGCACCCTGATTAACGACAAATGTATTAATTTAATTCAAAACATTTAATCAAATCGTCGTCGTTAAATGGATTAATCTTTCTTTTTTGTTTTCTGTTGGAACTCGCGAAACTTTTTTGGGAACGTCGTGGGTCCTACGGAATCCACCGAAGCCAACATCATCATCATTTGCATTTGCATTTCATCATCAAACACCGTGTAGTTTTATTGCTCTAGTACTGAACTACGAGCCATGTCTTTTTGTTTTTGCATAGAGCCGTTTGGTTTTTCCTTTTCCGAGTACGTAGTAAATACAGTAAATATTTAGAATCTATATAATTTCTCTCCACACAAATGTCAAGATTAAAGAAACTACAAAATTATGAATAATCGACAATTATAATTTCTTTGAAAATCTCAGGAAATCAATTGTATTTATTCGATAAAACTGGAGTTGGATTAAAAATATTCAAGTGTATGGATTGCGATTGCATCGAGATATGTTTTAAACGCGATGAATTATTTTGAGTTATATGAATTCAAAATAGATACTAATAACAAAATTAAATTTCCATATAAAGCAAATTCTGGGGTGTAATTACGGAAAGCCGATCTTCTAGCATACTTATTTAATTACGTAGTAGAGTTATAATTTATGGGCATTAACAAAACGGTTCGTTTATTCAAGTCACTAAAAACACGCGCCGTTAAGGCGCGTGTGTTACAAACGCAGTGGTTTGTGTTGGAGCGTAATGGTCACGGGTGATTGGGTCGCGTAACATAACAGTAGTTCTGCTTTGCATGTAGTGGCGAAACGTAACGCTTTGTGTCTCGGGGTACTCACCGTTTTGATGTTTCGAGTTTAACAAAATTATTACTATAAATATAGATTACGTACAATAATTAGAGTTATAAATTGCATAAATATAAACGTTCGACAGAGCATCTTTTGGAAAGTGGTGGTCGTCCCATTAGTCGAGCTATGTTTTCGGCAATCTCTAGACGATCTGATTTTCTTACTTTCTTTTTTAATTTTATTATTTTCTTCAAATTTTTAAAATGTTTGGCATTGATAGGTAACTTGCGAAACAACAAGCTAAAGGGTCCCAAATCAATTGTGATTTACATTTTGATCCATTGCGACATCTGGATGTCAAACTTATACGTGATCTTCCGGTGATTAGACTCACTTTGTATCCTTTTTTTTTTCCATCGACCAATACGGCAACGGACAACGTTTGATAGTATATCAAAAATGAAATAACGATGAGATGTTATGTCGAATTTATGAGCCGCGTGGTTTTTAACGTTCTACATTGAATAGCTAATGAATGGCAAAATATTACTACCATGAAATCCGATACAGTATATAAATTGGAAGATCCGATATTTACAATTTAACCACACAAAAAAAAAAAAAATCATTTCAGCACCAAAAACAAAAACGCATTTGATATTCTAACAGCATATTTTTATTTAATTTAACTGTGTTTGAAATAGATTAAATTTATTTGTTTTTTGTTTTTGGTTTTTTTTTTTTTGATAACTAGGAAGGGTTCGGACCTGGACCTTAATCCCCCCACGGTCCGGGACCAATCTTTGTTGATACCTTATAACATGGCGTAAAACATCTCTTCCATAGGGGTTTGAACTAAGAGCGCAAAGCCGACGACATCCCCATCCGGTGGTATATTGAATTTATTTGTTCCATAGTAGACAATTTTCTCATTCTCCAACGATCTTATACAAAGCAACATTATAACTTAGAAGAACACATGTTTTCATGATATATTATCAGATATGATTCTTGTTTATAAGAAAAATATTTGTTCTTAATACTCTAGTGTATATAGACTAGTCCATCTTAATGTAACGTCTGAAGTTAAATTCTTACTTCCCAGTATTATGAATAGAGAAACCTTCCGGAAGAACTATATACACACACATTTCTTCATACCATATTATAGCATTATAACTTGGATAGGGAGAAAGAAAAAAAGTTACCATGTGGTATTACTATTAGGTATAATGATTTAAGAGGTGGGTCCAATAACTTTTTCTTTGTTTCTTTTCACTAGTTCAAGATCAAATTTATGGGGAGTATTATTAGTTCTTTGACCTTTCCTTTTTAAGAGAGTCCTTCTTTGACCCATCAGAATACAAGTGCAGAATCTCTCTCTTGCTAAGCTAAGAAAACATGAAAATTGGAAGTAGAAAGAATTATTAAATATAAAAAGAGATATGTAGATCATACATGTATACGCATAGGTTAATTGGAGTGTTGCTTTGATGATTGTAGCAAGGTACTTCACTTGAATAGAGGGGATTCTTCCCTTTATCTTTTGGGTTCTTCACAATCTAATCTATTAGCTTTTCTTTTCATGCAATATTTTTCTTGTTACTCTAAAAACTCTTCCAAATCTTCCTGGATATTCTCATCTCATTATGATTCTAAATTCGTTCTCTTTATTAAAAAATCCACAAGGAATTAGATTCTCATGGAGTTTCGGTACGTTACTCAACCATACTACGAAGTCCTAACATGATTGGTTCTAGCAAGACTATTGAAGAATTTTTTTTCTTTAACGTTTATATTTCACAAAGGACTGTTCGAAGAATTATATATATATATATATATATATATGATTTGTATCTTATTTTCTAATCTAATCCTTTTTAGAATACTTCGATAAGTAACACCGCCTCGTTAGTTTTTTTTTGTTGAGTTATACGTTCTCTCATATCCCGTAATATATAGGCCTACATATTTCGGAGCATGTACTAGGATCAATTGATCATAGTCTTATCCGATCCATATTACCCAGACTCTCTCGATGAATGTAATTAACATTATCCATTTAGGTAACTATAACTTATTTTTTCATAGTTTCAAATTTTTTATTCATAATCTTTTTATTGTACGGAACCAACCGCTGATAATATTACATTTTAAAAATAAATATTTTATCTAATAAAATTAAACTAGTGATTTTAAATTCTCAAGTTTTAACCAATAGATTACCAACCATTTGGTATACAAACATATTTTAACCATAACAAAAAAAAAACATTAACATACAAATTCATTATATAATAAGCCTTGATAGGGACGACTAGTATTCGTTGACGACAAGAGTAGAGTAGAGTGTAGAGGTAGCTAGAAGTTTTGAAGAAATCTAATAACCAAATCTAAGTCATTTTTATTTACATCATCATGGATCATCATTAACCACATGAGGCTGAGCAGATATTCGAACGTGTGATTGCGATGTGGAAGGAAAAGGACGAGGCCACGCGCGAGAGAGAGCAGAAGCGCGTGAGATTCAGGGTTTTTAAGTCAGAGATACGGAAAGAGACAGAGGTTTATAGCATCATATTGTAAGAGAAACAATAAAATAAAAACATAAAAATAGTACTATAAATTTGAGCCTCGTGATCGGAGATTTTTTTGCAGTGATGACTGTACTCTTTCTTCCTCTCCTCTACTCTCTCCCCCTTGTCACGTGGGCTAAATTTTGACCACCCTTCTTCAATGACCATCAACATCACATCACACTCTCTCCTTCTACTTCTTCTTCGTTTTTTTTTGTTTGGTTTAATTTTCCTCCACAAATACCGATAATTCGGAATCCCTTGTTATAATTTTATAGATCTAGTAAGCATACGTGTGTGAGTGACATGATAATTACTTTAAAAAGTAAGAAGGAATTAACCGGAGTTGTGTGTCTGATGGTCCAAAAATTGTAGTATGTGTTTTCTTCAGACCGCATTATCTCAATTACTAACGCTAAAGAAAAATTCTTTAATATGCCATATTTTTAAAAAAAATTCTAAAAATATCATTTTTCTAATAGTTTCAAAATTACCAAAAATACAAAAATTAATTTTCAATAGATTTATAATTAAAATTTTTGGGTTTGAATTAACTATTTCAAAAATAGGGTATAGTTTTAGGAGGTAGGGTTTAAGTTTGGGGTTTAGAGTTGAGTTTTAAATGCTAAAACTTCATTTTAATTTTGTGGTATTTTTGAAATTTTGAACAAAAGTGATATTTTAAAAACTTTTCAAAAAATAGAGGCATTTTTAAAAATAGCTCAATACTAAAATCTACCATATGTACTTCAACCAATTTTCGAACTATTGTATTTGGAAGAAATGAATAATTTCTCTCTACATATGATATTGTACCAAATCTGTTCATCATTTTATTGGCATTTACATCCTAAGAGCATCTCCAACAACAACCTCAAATTTGAGGTTTTGCAAACTTCAAATTTGAGATTTGTTGGTGTTGTTCTCCAACAACAAAACCTCAAAAGATCAACAAAAATCATAAAACTTTTATATTGCATTTTAGTCCTTTGTATTGATAAAAATCAACAAAAATCATAGAACTTTTATAAATAGTTATAAAACATACATTAAAATTAATACAAACAACATTAATTGCCAAATCATTACACAAAAATATAAACTTACATAGAATTTATAATAAAAGCACGAAATATAAATAAAAATCACAAATACAACAATAAATTACTCATTCAAATTATTTCCATAATGCTCCCAAATATGATCAATTAATGCATACCGAAGCGAGAAATGAGCCTCTTTATTTTTGATTTGTAGATTACGAGATAAAAATTGTTGAAATCGGGCATTTTCATTTATTGCCATTTCAACTGCAACCTCTGGCGCTGGCCTTGCATCTCTAATCGGTGCGTTAACATCTTTTCGACATGATTCTTGTCTTGCTGCAAACAATGTCTTCTTTGGACCTTCAGGAGCACTTATAGTTTGAACAATGGTTGATCATTTCGGATATATACCATCAGCTAAATAATAACCCATGTTATACTCGTTTCCTTGAATATTGTAATTAGCTGGAGGAGCGATACCTTGAGCAAGCTTTGAAAATAGATCAGATGACTTCAAAACGTTAATGCCGTTGTTTCTGCCTGGCATACCAAAATAAGCATGCCATATCCATAGATCATAATCAGCAACTGCTTCAAGAATTATTGTGGGTGATCTGCTACAACCTGCAAATTGTCCTGCCCATGCAGTTGGACAATTTTTCCACTTCCAGTGCATACAATCTAAACTACCAAGCATTCCAGGAAAGCCACGTTGTTGTCCAATACTGAGAAGCCTAGCAATGTCTTCTGGTGTTGGTGACCTCATATACCACTCCGAAAACACTTCTATAATTGTGCGGCAAAATTTCTTCATGCATTCAATTGCAGTAGATTCTCTTATTTTGATGTATTCGTCAGTGGCATCAGCCGGCATACCATACGCCAAAATTCGAATAGCGGCAGTTACTTTTTGCAGAGTTGATAAGCCCATTCTTCCAGAACAATCACGTCGTTGATTGAAATAGTTGTCATGTTGTTTAATAGCATCAACAATGTGAAGAAATAGCCTCTACGACATACGGAATCGACGATTGCTCTTTCACCGTACACAGGATTAGTAGCAAAATAATCATTGATAAAGTTACGATGAGCAGCTTCTCTATCACGTTTTATAACTACGTGACCAGGAACAGAGCCTCGATAACTTATGTGATTGCTTTCTTGAGTGAGTTGGTGAATTAGATGATTGTTGTTGACGAGCAAATTGGCTGCAATTTGTTCTTCTCTCTCGCTTGCTGCATTTTCTTCGTTGAACCATTCATCAAACTCGGAAGAGTCTGAAGAGGAAGAAGATGGATCTCTAATATTGAAATTCATTTGTAAGTGGTAATGTTGTGATATTTTCTAATGTTCGTATGTGTATTTTTATGGATAGAAAATCCTATCTAAAATATATGATAAGAAAATCTACATAAATTGATCTTGGCCATTCTTTTGCTATCATCAAACTTAACCGTCAGATTAAAATCTTATCCAAACTATCTGATCAGAAAATCTACATAAATTGAACTTGGCCATTCTTTTGCTATCATCGAACTCAACCGTCGGATTAAAATCCTATCGAAAATATCTGATCAGAAAATCTACATAAATTGATCTTGGCCATTCTTTTGTTATCATCAAACTCAACCGTCGGATTAAAATCCTATCCAAGATATCTGATCAGAAAATCTACTTTCCTTTGAATTCTTATCCATTCCTTTTTATGTATATATAATGGACTTCAAGCATTAGAATAATCACATTTCAACAAACTCCTTCTCTTCTAAAAAAAATGGAAAAAAGTAGAGGTTCATCATTCAGTCAAAATGAAGATGAGTTGTTATGTCAAGTGTATTTAGAAATATCTCAAGATCCAATTGGTAGCAATAACCAATCTTTGGGAAAACTATGGGAAAAAATACAAAAAAGATACAACGAACAAAAAATTGCGAGTTGGGAAATTAGAAGTGATAGATCTCTACAGGGTAGGATGAATACTATCATTTATGCTCTTAGAAATTTGAAGAGTTGCATTATCCAAGTTGAGAATATGCATCTTAGTGGAATTTCTGAAGCCAACGTTGTAAGTATCTTTATTTTCCTACTATATTTATATATAATAATTGTTTATGTATTTAATACAATTTTATGTTCCATTATTTTGCAGATGGAAAAGGCAAAGAAGTTGTTTGTACAAGATCCAAAAGTAAAAAAAGGTTTTAAATTTGACCATGTATGGGAACTAATGAAGGATATCCCAAAGTTTACAGACAATGTAAATAATGGTATTCCTTATACTCCTAGTACCATGAGCGACACCAACGAATCTCCGACACCAGAATCTCCGGGATTGTTTTCCTTTTCAATCAACTTAAGTAGTGATGATGGTGGATCGAATTCATCGCAACGTCCCATTGGGTCAAAGAAAGCAAAAATCAAAAGGAAGATTAGCGAAGGTAATAATTCATATGTTGAGACTTTAGTTTCATCAAATGACCAAATCCTTAATTTTTTAAAAGAAAGTGTTGCAACTAGGGAGAAGGGTTATGAGATAACTATGCAAAATCAAGCAAAAAAATTAGCCTTAAAAGAAATGCGGGAGGAAAATAAAATTTTGGTAACAAACTTAGATACTATCTCTGATATTAATACCCGTGAGTATCTACGATCTGAAGAATTAAGAATCGTACAAAAAAGAACTCAAGCACAGCAACAGACTCCGGCTGCACCAAGTTCGTATGGCCAATATTTTGAGAACCTTTGAGGTTCGGGATCAAATTTACCTGAATATTAGTATTGTTGTAGTATTTTAATTTATGTACTATTTATGTTTATGTGACTTTATTTGGATGTATTATTTATTTTGTGTTAAATTTGCTTGAAGTAATATTAATCCCGTGTAATACATGGTTAATGTAATATTTTATTTTCTATTATTGTTTTAAATTTGGGAAATTAGTGATACATTTAAAATATTTATAAGATATAAACTTATGAGGTTTAAAATGATAAATAAATAAATTAATATGACTATTTTAAAGGTAAATATAATTAGAGGGACTAAAATGCAAAAAAAAGATAAACCTCAAATTTTGAGGTTTTGAATAGTGAAACCTCGTATTTGAGGTTTTGAGGTTGTTGTTGGAGACCCAAAAACCTCAAATTTGAGGATTTGAGGTTGTTGTTGGAGTTGCCCTAAGGGATTCATCAACTAGCTCATACAATTGCTTTTCTAACCATTATATTTGTAAATTTCCATTATTGCATTTGTTTTTATTTTTATATGCACGAAGAATACCAAGCCCAATATCCATGGTAGCCCCGGGATTATGTGAAAACCCCAATTATTCTTTTTTTTTTCTCGTAACAAAACTTTTATTATGATGATTGTAATCGGTTACAATGTAAACTTTCTACAATATAAACTGGAACATAGTAATGGTAAATAAAACCAACATGAGGCAGTATATGAGCTTTAGCTAGGAGATCAGCCGGAGCGTTTTGGGTTCGTGAAATCCACTGAAATTTGACTTCTTCAACTTCCATTCATTGATGTCTCTAATCCAATTATGAACATGGAAATTTGTCGTTGTTCCTTTGAGTAGATTAAATACTTCTTGGCTATCACCTTCAAAAATGACTCTTCTATATCCCTTACTCCAAGAATGTTGCATTGCACATAAGAGGGCTTGAAGTTCACTTTCTAATGCCGAAATGTTTTTCTTCCCTTGAGATTGACCAGCTCCTTGATAAACACCATGTTCGTCGCAATAGATCCATCCTGCCTTGGTCACTAAACCTGATTGTGGACAAGAACCATCAAAGTTGCACTTAATCCAATTGTGAGGTGGTGTTTGCCATGTTTTATTCTTGTCATATCCTTTGTATGAATTCTTTTTTTGACTGCTATTACTCTGTTCCAGATATTCTTGAGAGATGTTCCAATCCTTCACATCACCTTTTGCTAAACGTAATGTTTTCCTCCATGATTGAATCTTTTGTTGAAACACCAATGAGTTCCTACTTTCCCAAATTCTCCACATTATCCAAATAGCTTGTTGCTGATGTTCATGAGATATAACTGACGAATCGGAAGAGAAAATTACTTCCAACTTTGCATCAAGAGGTGTTGTTTGATCTAAGACTATCAAATTTGCATGCCTGATGCTCTCCAAATATATTGTGCGTATATGCATCCAAAGAAAATATGATCAGTAGTTTCTTCTTGTACGCATCATCGACAACAGTGTGGGAAATACGCTATATGACGTCATATTAATGTTTTTCCTGTTGGTAACGCCCCCGAAATCAATTTCTAGAGAAATTGTTTTATTTTAGGTGTTGTATTGATCTTCCACATCGAATTCTTGAGCATAACATTTCCTAGAGGTGGCATGATTTGATCATTGAGTGATAGATGAGTTGAAAGCCAATACGCTGATTTAATTGTATAAAAACCATCCTTCGTGTAGTGCCAACCAAACAAATCCTCCGTTGACGTGGAGCTTAACTTTATGGATAAAACATGATCCACATCTTCATCAGCTATTAGTTCTTGAACTTTCTACATAATAACATTCAATTAGTAGTATTTCCTATGTTTTTCAGTAATACATTTTTTAGATAAATTGTATATGCTACCTTTCTACATAATATATGTGATTTTGAAATTAATGTATTGTGTAACTTTCTAAATTATACAACATATTTTTAATTAATCACCATTCAAATAATGTTTTATTTGTTCTGCATTAACCATACTTTCTTCGTAAAAATTTGTTTCTCCCGCACTTTTGAACCACACCATTCATTATCATGCACTGGCAATATCCTCTATCGTCTGATTTACTACCTCTATTATTGTCTCCCAACTCTCATAATAATCATTTAATCATGAGATTACCTTAGTTTTGCTGGTTATATCTATTCAATGTTTGTATTGAATTTAATTTTCTGTTGATTTTTTTTATAATGGATGTCATGTCATACATATGTTAAATCAATTCTTTGACGAAATGCTAATCACCTCCTGTATATCATTGTTTAGCTAATTAAAGTTGAAATAGGTCTTGTGCACACAATAAAAAAAAACAAACAAAGTTGAAATAGGTCTACTCTGGTTCAATTAATTATTTACACAATCACACAGATTCTATCACCAAGCATGTGTTATGTAATAAGCAGTGAAAATAAAGAGTGTTTAAATTATTTCTTTTACTTGGTCTCAAGAGGCTTGATACTATCATCGTATTTTGTAATAAACAAACACAAAAAAGCAAAGAAATCCCATTGAGTAAATGATACTATAACATTTAAATTAAACTTCGTAAAAAGCTGCGTCCCCACATATTCTATTGATTTTAAATATTCGTTTTACTATAAACCTGCATATATATTTGCACATACACATGCCTGATTCTATATATAGGTGTGCGTCCCTCTTCTCAATTCTTCACTTCACACCAACGTGAAAAAACCTGCAACTTAACTTATCTCCTCCAAAAAATTTTCTTTTTTTCTTTACCTTCTCTTAATCAAAACTTAGGGTTTCCAAAACAGAGAGAGAGAGAGATGATGCAGACCCCGTACAATACTTCAGCGCAAGGGCAATATTGTCATTCTTGTGGAATGTTCCACCACCAAAGCGAAAGCTGTTGCAACAACAACAACTCAAACGCCGGTTCTTACTCGATGGTCTTCTCCATGCAAAACGGCGGCGTTTACGAGCCGAACGGAGAGGATAATTACTACTCTCCCTCCGTCGTTGATTGCACTCTCTCTCTTGGAACTCCTTCCACACGGCTTTGTGAGGAAGACGAGAAACGTAGACGCTCTACTTCCTCTGGTGTTTCCTCTTGCATCTCAAACATCTCCAACTTTTGGGACTTGCTTCATTCCAAAAACAACAACTCCTACAAAACGGCGTCGTACAACGCTTCTCCTGTCTCCACTAATAAACCACCACGCGGTTGCTCCGGCGGAAGTGGCGGTGGCGATTCTCTCCTGGCTAGAAGATGTGCCAACTGCGACACCACTTCTACTCCACTCTGGAGGAATGGTCCTAGAGGCCCCAAGGTGAATTTAATTTTGCTTTATTTTTTATTATTCGAATGCGACTTTCTTATCAATAATCTACAAATAAAACAAATGATTTACAAAACATAACATTGGAAGAATGCTTTTCTAAAAAAAAACACATACTACATAGGAAGTCCTTTTTTGAATATTTTTGTGTGTTCAGCCCTTTGTAGATTCGAAAAAAAAAATGTTTCAAAGAAAAAAAAATTGTGTTTCCCCCTTTTTTTTGTTAAACGACTCAATCCTTTTATATATTAATTAATTAACTGAATAGATTTTCGTACAAATAAATAAATGCGAGTTCTTATGAATGATCATCTAATCAAACAAAAGAATTTTAAATAGATATTTATGTCATTTTTTTTTTGAATATTTCCGTTTCTATATACTCCTTCCGTTTCAATATATATGATTTTTTAGAAAAAAATTTTGTTTCAAAATGTATGATGTTTTTAATTTTCAATGCAGTTTTTAAGAACTAACGAAGATGAATTGTAAACTTCAAGATATATTAATTGATTTTATTGAGCTACTATTGGCTTAAATTTATGGAAAATTGTTTAGAGCAAAAAAACAATGTATTAATAGATCAAAATTAATATGTTATTTTAATATTTGCAAAAGTTCAAAAAAATCATACAAAACGGAGGGAGTGCTTTATTTATTGAAAACAAACATGAAATATCTTTGTGATATTGATGGTAATAATGATGTGAATTGTTTTGGAATTTGCAGTCCCTATGCAACGCATGCGGCATTCGTTTCAAGAAGGAAGAGAGAAGAACCACGGCGGCTTCAGGGAACACCGTCGTCGGAGCTGCTCCGGTCGCAACAGATCAGTACGGTCAACACAACGCCGGCTACAATAGTTACCATAATGCCACTGGTAACAACAACAACAATAGTGGTACTTCTTGGTCAAATTATCACACGACGCAGAGGGTTCCATGTAATTATCCGGCAAACGAGATTAGGTTCATGGATGATCATTACGGTGGCGGAGGAGCAAACAACGGTGATCCCGACGGTGCTCATGGTGGCGTTCCGTTTCTTTCATGGAGGCTTAACGTGGCGGATAGAGCGAGTCTTGTCCATGACTTTACTAGATGAAAAGAAAAGGAATCGACGTTAGATTCTTAAAATTTTCATGTGGTTTAATTATTTATCAAATTTAAAAAATGAAAAAGAAAATGTTTGAAGGAAAAAAAATATTTAGAAGTGTATATCGAGAGACGATGTTGAGGTTATTGATAGCGACGCTCTAACTTATGGTTTATCTATAAAGTACCGTTTCTGGTCAATTATAAAATAATTTTCTATATATTTCAGTTTCAAAATTTAATTATCTTTCTTATTAAGGATATCTCCTATTCTCCTCCACCCTTTAAGTCTTTGGAATTGAATAATATGGTTAGATTCTACTGTTGATTTATCTACAACAACAGTATTCCGCATAGAGTGATGTAATCAAAACATTCGAGTGTTGTATAAATCAAGAAAAATAATAGGAGAAGATGTACATAAAAGAAAACGCAGACCAAAAATATAGACATAGGATATAACTCTTTTAATGTATATAGTTTATGGTAGAACGGAGAAGTTTCAGTTCCACCTGAGTCCCTGAATTTCACAACTGAGACTTTAATTATTATCACTTTTTTATTTATATAACTGGTTAATAATATAAGAACAATAATGTAAAAAAGAAAAAATAGGAAAAATTTGGGGGTTAGCTGTTTGGTAGTGAAGATTGAAATCTGATCGTCGAATTAGGAGGTTAGATTCTGATCGTACCAATGTGGGATTACTCATGTCTGAGTACTGTTGTGTTTCAGTTTGGATCAGAGCATTGTAGTGATTTAATGAACTTATTTTTGTAGTATTATGCTCTGTTTCTCTCCTTTATATTTTGACCGTGGTTTTGTCCTTTTCTAATTCTTGACCTTTTGTTAGTGTCAATATGCGCTTAACAGAATATTTTCATTTTTTTGCAATTTTTTTCTTGCCTTTTATTATTAGTTTTTCCGATTTTACTGAACCGATTCTGCAACATTGTTTGTGTACTAATTCTACCACAGCTTTTTAATCTACTCTGCACGATCACACAAAAATCAAATACTATTTTTCTATCCAAGTCGTCGACAGATATTCAACTTTCTCCAATCTCCACCTTAACTGAACTAATATATCACACCGTATATATAAAAAAAGAAAAGAGAATAATATTTTACTTTTATGTGCTTGCATAAGTTTTCATTGGAATTGGGCTAAAAATTGGCCGATCAAGA
This sequence comes from Draba incana, assembly GCA_963576765.1. Lineage (NCBI taxonomy): Eukaryota > Viridiplantae > Streptophyta > Magnoliopsida > Brassicales > Brassicaceae > Draba > Draba incana. The sequence continues at coordinate 17,144,545 of OY755217.1, forward strand.
CTGGTTGGGGCACATATCAAATTAGAGTCGGGAAGGAGATAAAAACATGGCCTATTTGTTTTTCAATCGTTGGTGATAAATACTCCCTCCGTGTTCCTTGGAGATTAATTTTCTAGCATTTTCACACAAATTAAGAAACAATAAATTGTGTTTAGTAATTAATGTAACTTTTTGTAATAAACACTTTTTCATAACAATGAACCAATAGCTATTCTCTAAATTTAAATAGTCTCATTCATTATTTTTTGGAACTTACAATTTGTTAAATATAAATTGATTAAAAAAGTAAAAAATCTATAACATCAATCTTTGTGGAACAACCAAAATATGCTAGAAAATCAATCTCCAAGGAACGGAGGGAGTACATTATTGGCGATTAGCGACCAAAAACAATGATTAAGATTTGTTTGTGATGTGTAAAGTTTTAACCCAAAATAAATCCGCAAGTGCACAGACAATTGCAGTAGTATAAGGGGTATCGAATCCAGAGAGACCAAGATTACACTATGAAATTATGAGATTTTAAATTAAAGCTAAGATAAAATATGGTTTTGGTTGAAAATTTCGTAACAATAAAACGGCAAATAAACGATATGAAACTCAATAAAAAACAAGCACTAGATCAATGTCAATCGCCGGTGATTTCGGATTCAGGACTGAGCAACTATTCAAGAATTAATTTAATTTCGGCCTAGAACTCAAACATAACAATAATATTGCCCCACTGTCGTGATGTAATCAATAACTTCGTCTAGCAACCTAAATACCTAAACTATCGTTTGGATTTAGCGATGAAAACGAGCATTAACGAGTTGGTTCAATTTGTTCACAATTAATGGTAACAATCAACTGTCGTTGGTTACACACTAATTGCTCACCAATGGTTTATCTAGCAACCTAGAGCACTTTCGTGAATAAATTTAACTTAGAATCATAGATTAGGTGATCAAATTAATCTAAGCATTAGAAATCCCAATTGATGAAGACATATGATATTTATCCTATTTGGCTCAGTCATTAATCATCCTAAATCACCATTGAAAACCTTAATCTAGCTAAAGGACTACTCAAACATGGAGAAATCAAACACAACAAAGCAAATAAGAGAATTCATGATATTATGATAAGAGATTAGGGATTAGAATTCTTCTCAATAGGATTGTGGAATGATCCTCCAAATCTTGAATCCAAAAGCAAAGAACAATTGACCAGTCTCCCAACGTGTAAAAGAGAGTCTAAAAAGAAGTCTGAAAAGTAACGTGCAAAAAGGAATCATCTTTTTAGAGGTGGCTGCCCTCTTATTTATAATTAAAACTAGGTTAAAATCGGATCTGGATACAGGACCGGTCGGTCTGGTGATGGGACCGATCGGTCTTCAAGTTTTCAGTCGGGAGCTAGCCTTCGTGTTCTCCAATGTGCAGACCGGCCGGTCCCTTGTGGAGGACCGGTCGGTCCTGATTCCAGGGACTCTTGGATCTTCGGGCCTCTGGCGAGCATGTGCTCCACTTTGGGCGAGCAGGTGCTCGGTATAGAGAAAATCGCTTTTTTGCTTCAATTTCCTCTCTTTTGCTCCAATGATCCCTAATAACTCTAATCTATGCTCGAGAGCCTCCTAGAACCTGAAAAGACACAAAAAGAACTAGAAGGAACCAGAAAACAATAGAAAACAATACGTAAAAGAGGCTAAAATACTAATATATCAGTTTGGTTTATAATTATTGGTTCATTGACCAAAATTTTACCAGCTCACGTTTTCTATACCATTGGCATTCTTGTCTCATATACTTCAGAACAACTTCAGACAAAAAAAAAGCAAAAAATCTACGTTAGTATGAAGTAAGTAAACAGTAACTGCGTACCAAAAATATGACTATTGTCTGATTTTTTTTAGTCACGTCCAAAAATGAAGCATACAGTTTAACGTACGTACTAAAATGTTCATCGAATTAGTTTGAGTATAGTGAGTAACCATTCAAAGCCTGATAGTTTTGAACAAAAAGTTCCAACAGCTAGCGATTACAACTTTTAAACAATAAAAATCTTTAAAATTCCAAATTATGAATTAACCATTAGTTAATGAAACCTCTCACCAACAAGAATGACATGAAGAGGAAATAAATTAAACTGAGCCAGAAAATGTAATTGGGCTAAATATGGGCCTTTTGCATGTGGCCCAATTAATAATTGAGATAAAAATTACTCAGTCAACAACAAACAATAAACTGCTAATGCGGTTGACGATGACCGGCTCACTAACCAATTCCGCCGTCGTAATGTCCCTCCGTAAAACCCTAGCCGCCGTTGGCCAACCTTCATCTCCGCCAGATTCATCAATCTCCGCCGTTAATCGCGAGGTCCCAGAGCCCTCTTCTTCTTCTAGAATCACATTTCGACCCCGTAAAATCCGAAAAGTTTCATCAGATCCTCTCGATTCGATTACCACTCCTCCTCCTCTATCTTCCAAATCGACGGTTGATCTCGCTCTCCGCCATCTCCAAAGCTCCGATGAACTCCTCCGAACCGTAATCGCCGCGCACAACGATCCTCCGGTGTTCGATTCAAGCAGCCCTCCGTTTCTCTCCTTAACGAGATCCATCCTCTACCAACAACTCGCCACCAAGGCAGCGAAATGCATCTACGATCGATTCATCTCACTATTCGACGGCGGAGAATTAGGTGTTCTCCCTGAAGCCGTTATCTCAATCTCCGCCGTTGAACTTCGTAAAATCGGTGTCTCCGGGAGAAAAGCGAGTTATCTCCACGATTTAGCCGGTAAATACGCGAGCGGCGTGCTCTCCGATGAGGCGATACTCGTAATGAGCGATGAAGAGTTGATTGATCGGTTAACTTTGGTTAAAGGGATTGGTGTGTGGAGTGTTCATATGTTTATGATATTCTCATTGCATAGGCCTGATGTTTTACCTGTGGGAGATCTCGGTGTGCGAAAAGGCGTAAAAGATCTTTACGGTTTGAAAGAACTTCCTGGTCCATTGCAAATGGAGCAGCTTTGTGAGAAATGGCGTCCTTATAGGTCTATTGGTTCATGGTATATGTGGAGGCTAATCGAGAGAGCTAAAACCAAATTATCCAAATAGCAAAAAATGGCTGGTAATAATATATTATACCTCTCTCTGTCCATCGATTGGAAACTTGAACAGCTAATCACATAGACAATCTTGATTCTTTTTTAGTGTTCTCAAGTAGTCCATTGTTTTAAAAGTTGAGAAAAATTAAATTCAAGCTCTAAGGTGTGGTTAAGATAATGGTGGTCTTGATATGTACCAGAATTGAAGGCCGTCTTCATATCTGGAATCTCTAAGCAATTGGATGGAGCTAGATTGATTTCGAATCCCTTTATTGATTTATACTGAAGCTTGTTACATCAACTATCAATTATTTTCGTATTATTGATCGTAACCCGATCGGGATCATTTCAGTCAAGATTACTAAATATCCTCTTGTTCTCTTGGTCGTCCAGCTAATCTGATCCTGTGAGGAAGAAGATATTCGACATCCACCGCTTTTAGGATTACTGTAATTGTAACTGTAATTACTTGTAACCTGTAAGTTGCAACTCTGTTTAGCTTTTGTTAAAGGTTTAACCAATGAAGGAAATTGATGCCGTAGTAGTTATAGTTAAAACCGAGCTCAGACGTTTTAATTTCTTTCGGTCTTGTGACATTTACATCTATCATAGGTGATCTATGATGAAATATAAATATTTAGCACCGACCCTTAATAGGTTGTACATATAACGGTCGCTAGGTTTTAATACAAAGTTCTTTTAATGTATCTCTTTCCGTCCGATCAACAAATACACTAATCATGAATTCCATCCCGATTGATCTCCTTGTCGAGATATTCTTGAAATTGCCTGCAAATTCAATCGCTAGGCTTCGTTGCGTGTCGAAGCTATGGTAATAAGATCCCACTTAGATCGACACTTTGATAGGTTAAGGACATATCCAGATTCGAGATTTAGCAAGGAAATCAACGGATCAATGATGGAATGAAGGGTCACACAAGATCTGCGGAAGACTCTTGATTTATCGGGGAATCGAATAGTCACACAAAGTTTATGGAAAAAACTTTGATTTACCTTTTATCAAAAGGGTTTTTGATAAAAAGATAGATAAGTTTCAGAAATGAGAATACAAGACTTTAAATAGACGAGAAGAAGAGTAAGAGACAAGTGCTCCAAGACTGCCTAAAAAAATGAAAACATAAATAAAGATACAATTTGAAAAAATAAAACCAAAACAACTCCTAAACTTCTGATTTTCGTCACTTCCTTTGGGCTGAAAATTAAGCATTTGATTTTGGCTTCTTTTGGACTTGTAATAGGCAGAAAATGGGTTGGACTTTATGGCTAACACCTTGGAAGGTTTTCTGAAGATTCTGGCCCGGTCTTGATCATCAAATGGGTGAATTGGATGTGAATCATTTGCCTCATTAAAAACCTTTCTTTGGAAAATCCATTGGGACAAAACCAAAGATAAGGGAAAAAGAGTACAAATGAAACACATACCCATTTGTTAATCATGTATCAAAACCAATGAGGTTAAAATAACTTCTTTTCCATAATATCCCTCAACTACAAGCTGCTCCTTAGCTCCATTTTCCTCAGCTACAAGCTGCTCTTCGGGTTCAAGTCCTTCTTCACGTTTCAAGTCTTTTATGCTTGGCATGATCATATCATATGGAAATCCATCCTTCACGGTCCAGATCTCACCGAGTTGTTCCTCACCAGGTCTTCGGCTCGTCTCTTATTCGTGATGGAATGCAGAGGTGTGTGGCGCTTCAGAATCCATATGAGAATTCCTGTCTCCTGGAGTAGACGCCGATTTTCATACGAAGTTCCCTCGCGCCAATAAGCGGATACATACTACTAGTGTCATAGACTTTTCATGTGCCTATACCTCTGGCTTGATTTATTTCTCTGGTATGTCCACCATAATGGTATAAAACCCTAACACGGGACAGTATGTGAGCTTATCTAAACATATACGGTAATCTTTTTAGGGTTTGATCCAATTGGCAAGCAATTCAAGGTATTGTTCATTGCTAATCCACATATATTTCCTAAAGAGAATTATCATAGAATTATGACATTAGGAATAGGGAAAATGAGGTTGAGAAAGATCAAATGTCCCTTAACCTATATGTGTCGTAGTGATGAGATATGCATCAATCGGATCGTGTATTACTTAGCTCATGAAGTTGGCAAAACTCCTTATGACTAGAGGCGGACCTATGAGATAATTTGCTTTGACGTTAGGTCTGAGAAATTCAAGTTTATTAACGTGAAACGCGCTTTTGGTTTGAATACTGAATTGATAAACTATAACGGTAAATTAGGTGTGATTTATTTGAAGTGTGTACACGCTAATGCCATTGAGTTGTGGGTACTAGAGGATCTTGAGAACCGGGAATGGTCGAAATATGTCTACACTTTGCCGAGGGATAAAATTGCTGGTCTTTGCTACGTTTCTGCTGTTGATGTGACTGCTACGGGTGAGATTGTTTTGTCGAGTAAATACTATACATCATCTCGTCTGTTTTATGTTTCCTATTTCAATCCCGAAAGAAACACTCTCCAGAGTGTTGAAATCAATAGTTTTGGAGATGAGGTTAATGATTGTCAATTTATGGGATGGTAATCGTGTTTATACCTTTGTTGACCACGTCGAGGATCTTAATATTAACGATGCAAAGCTATTCAAGTCAAGCATCTCTGCTCCATCTGTGAAGTACAAGAGCATCATAGATATCATTACGAAAAGGCCAAAACTAAAATTGGGAAGAGGTAAGAGACAGAGACAAGGCTATGTGATATCATGATGGTGTGAGTCGGGAGAAGAGACGATTATAAAGAGTATAATGGAAGAAGAAGAGAGAGAGAGATAATGAGATAAGGGATAGGAAAAAGCAATGTGTGAATTAACTAAATCTAGCTTTGATGATGTAATACCTTTTTTGATTAATTAAGTTTTGTTTTTTAATTCTCTGCTTCTCTCTCTCTTGAGTTCTAAATCAATAATATCATCCCCACGGTAATGAATTTCTAAACAGCTATTGTAGCCAGAGTTTATATGTATACATATTGATGTTGTGTACATAAAGGAAACACTTTGATTAGTGACAATGCAAGAGAATCTTAGATTATAATACTAAGACATAGTTTTTTGAGAAAACACAAAATGGCTTTGGTAAATAGGTTTCTTGGCTGCAAAGGAGATTGTTGGTGGCTATGTAGCAAGTACGAGGAAAGAAACTTAAGAACCAAAAGGGTTTCTTGTAGTGTACGTGGGAGAGAACCAGAAGAAGAAGAAGCAGAGTTACTCTCTTACTTGAACCAACCTTTGTTTCAAACTCTTCTCAGTAAAGCCGAGGTGGACGAAGATATTTTGGATTGCTTGTGTACTCGGCTTCTCGGAACGAAGCTCTGTTTCTTTTCACCAACAAATGAATTTTATAAACAACAAAGCTTTTATCATATCATAAGAAACCATCTAAATGACTACATCCACAAGTCCCTTATAAAGAACCACCAAGGAGTGATTTGTTTGCTAAGTCACTAGGTTATGTGATTTTGCCAAGTACGTAGTTTATGGTGTTACTGTTTGTTTAATCCTGGACTGCTTTTCGTTTTCTTATTTCCTATGTTAGTATTGCTCTCTTTTTGGACATCCTCATGAGGTGTACATGAGTTTATGTGAACTATTAGGCTTTCTCGTTTGCGTAAATGTTGTATATTCTAAATGTTGGAAGAGAAAAAAAAACCAAATAAGATCCGGAAAACTTCTATAATTCTCGAAAATTTTACAATGAGACATTAAACACACTTACATACATGTTTAAGAGACACAATGATATGATCATGGGAAATATCAAGAAAATTATGAAGAGATCATCAAACCACGACGATTCCAATCTGACCCGAATGGACATATGCTCACTGTTTGAAGCGTATCTTCTCAACCACGACGATTCAACGCATGAAATTACTTTGGAAAATGTGCTCAACGCAATTACAAAACACCTCGAAGAAGAATGAGATCAAACATATTTCAAACGAAGGTCTAGGCCTGGGCGTTCGGGTACCCGATCGGGTTCGGATCGGGTATTTTAATTTCTTGGGTATTTCAGTATTGGGGTTCAGGATCCGATTGGGTATTATATAAAAACAGATCTGGTTTGGATCAGGTGACTTCGGGTCCGGGTATATCCGATTCACCCATACTGTCACTTTGTTCATCATGAAATTTACAATTACGAGTTCAAAGTAACACATACAAGCATAACTGAGTTCAAAATCATAACTTAGCATAAAGAAACACATAAATCTTAAGCATCACATGAAGATGTATGCTGAATGAGTTTTAGAATTGAATATGAGTTGCTAGAAGTATTCATCCGGATAGCAATTGAAGATGCAAGTCCTGTACAAGTCGTTGTACTAGCGGTAGTACAACCGGAGCTGGAGCAAGTACAGACGAATCGGGCCTAGAGAAGATGGGCTTTTATGGAGCAGGAACGTGACCTAGAAGTTGCCGACTGAAGCAAAGAGATAAGGAGGCAGAAGATTCTTTACATGAAGAAAAAGATATGGAAAGAATCAAGAGAGAATTAAGGAAGTTTTGGAGATTTAGATAGAAACAAAATCTTACCAAACTAAAGACCAATGCTAAGGTTAGCCTATGGGAGATGAGTATAAATACCAAGAGGCTATGACAAGAAACCTCACGCGCCTAGGGTATCATTGAGAGAGGAACACATGTATGTGTGGCGTTGTCCACCAGAGGAGATTAGAAAACAAGATCTGCATGTTGGTGTTTGTCTATGAAGATGGCAATCGTGTGAAGACGGTGATGCACCGGTGCACCCGGTTGGTAGTCAAGCTGCGGGCTTGATACCTCTTTTCATAGTAAGTTGATTCATGTAGAAAAGAATGGTAGGCATAGTAGTGCTGGATATCATACGCAATTGTAGGTTGTGGCCTTTTCTATAGTGGATTGATTCTGAACGAGGTCCCAGGGATTAGGAAACGAACCTTGTTAAAAAATCTCTTGTGTTAATTTCTCTTTATGCTCATACACATACAAATGGGGTATGATCTTGGACTAGGTTTTCGTGGTTAAGATTGAAGGGCATAATTTGAGATTATGGTTCATCATGTTTTGTGCTAGTGGAAAAGAAGAATTGAAGGAAAAGTTGAGCGTAAATACAAGCTGTGACCAGAGACTTTGCAGGCCGTTTTTCCGGTGAACCAGAAAGAACCAATAGTCAATTTTGGTACCGTTGCGAAGATATCGAAGCCAGCCTTACACAGGAGAAAGCAGAGCTTAATTCCGACATGAATTCTGGAAGTTATGAGCATTTGTTTATGACTAAATCTGCAAAAAAAAAAAAAATTGCAACAATGGTTGGTACTGCAACAGTGCAGTGGTTGGTACTGCAGCAGAAGATTGGTACAAACTGCAACAGAAGATTGATTCAGAACTGCATCAGAGGGTGGTACAAAACTACTACCACATCAACAAGACATTGTCTTGTGCGTACGACAAGCTTGGATCTTGTTCTATTGGCGACAACAATATCTTTTGATGTTGGGACAGCTGCTTCTGGGATAGGTTTAGTAATTTGATAGCATGGTTTTTGAGGTTCGTCGTGGAAGCATGATGTGTGGGGGAGAATGATGAGGTATTGTTACAAGTTCTGGGAGATGGTGAAGCGCCTCATACAGCAAGGGAAGTACACTTGGAATCATCTGCAAAACCAAATCTTGTTTAAGAAGGTGATACAGGACGTGAATTAGGCGACACAGGACGTGGATCAGGCAGTACTGCAGGACTGGAGCTAAGGTGTAATATGGCTTTCATCTCGAAAGAACAAGAAGATACTAGTCCGTTGTACTTTGACAACGGTTTTTCCAAGCATTTAAATAATGGATATCACTCAGACAGTGATTCAGAGCTTCCTGCAGCAGAGACAGAGAAGAACACTGATACAGAGGAACATACTGAGACAAACAACTATACTGGTTCAGAGGAACAAATTAAGTCAACAAATCACATGGAAGTCATTGATGCAGAAGTTGATAATAAGTTCTAGTATTTAAGCAGGGGGAGAATGAAAAGTTTGATGAACAAGAAGTTTAGTGTTGGTACACGATCAAGGGGGAGTTTGAAGTTAATCAAAGAAGTGCTTGAATTCTAAAACTCAGTCATAAGAGGGAGAATGAAGATGTATGCTGAATGAGTTTTACAATTGAATATGAGTAGCTAGAAGTATTCATCCTGTACAAGTCGTTGTACCATCGGTAGTACAACCGAAGCTGGAGCAAGTGCAAACGAATCGGGCCTAGAGAAGATGGGCTTTTATGAAGCAGGAACGTGACCTAGAAGTTGCCGACTGAAGCAAAGAGAAAAGGAGGCAGAAGATTATTAAAAGATTCTTTACATGAAGAAAAAGATATGAAAAGAATCAAGAGAGATTTAAAGAAGTTTTGGAGATTTGGATAGAAACAAAATCTTACCAAACTTAAAGACCAATGCTAAGGTTAACCTATGGGAGATGAGTATAAATACCAAGAGGCTATGACAAGAAACCTCATGCGCCTAGGGTATCATTGAGAGAGGCACACATGTGTGTGCGGCGTTGTCCACCAGAGGAGATTAGAAAACAAGATTTGCATGTTGGTGTTTGTCTATGAAGATGGCAATCGTGTGAAGACGGTGATGCTTTGGTGCGTCCGGTTGGTAGTCAAGCTGCGGGCTTGATACCTCTTTTCATAGTAAGTTGATTCATGTAGAAAAGAATGGTAGACATAGTAGTGCTGGATATCATACGCAATTGTAGGTTGTGAACTTTTCTATAGTGGATTGATTATGGACGAGGTCCCGAAGATTAGAAAACGAACCTCGTTAAAAAATCTGTTGTGCTAATTTCTCTTTATGCTCATACACATACAAACAAATATATCTAGCTACGAAACTGCACTTACAACACAAGCCAAAACATGATTCAAAACAAAAGCCAAAACTCATGTCTTACTTGTAAGAAAAAAAAACACGACAAGAACACAAGCAACAGTGGCAAGTAGCCAAAACTAATCATTCGTTTGTGTTTAAATCTTCTCTTATTGCTTCGATTTTGAGAAAGCTATCTCAATTCAAGTTTGAAAAATCAACAACCAAGCGATGAAGGTGAAACAAAGTAATGTCGAGGAAGACGAAGTGAAACAAAGGTTGGGTTTAACTCAAACATAATGACCTATTGGGCTCTAACAACGAAGCCCATTACCAAATTTTTCATTGAATATTCTAGATCATATCTTGAAAGCATTAAAGTAAAATATTAAAAAGGAGCTTTCGGTTCGTCTTCCTCCTTTCTTCACCATTGTTATCAATCTTTCTGTGTGTGTGAGTTCATTGTGATCTGTGGCCTTTTCTGTGGCATGGGTAAAACCGATCTGTACTGAAGCCTTAATTTCGGGTCGGGTTCAGGTTCGGATTTCGGGTCTAATTATTATGCCCATGCCTAACAAAGAGTTATTCAATTTACAAATCATGTGATTTCCAAGATATCTCATTCAGACATGTGTGCATTGATTGAAAGATTTCGACCAAACCAGAATGAATTAAGCCACAAACTGACTCATTCTATATTCTTGAACCATAAGAGAAGCCCACAAGATTGGATTCAGCCCAAAAACTATCAAAGAAGATCTATTTCCGTCCATAGGAAAAATTGCATTTAATTGTGTCTAGCTCTCTCTCTTACATACAAATTAGAGTTAAATTTTAGTTTTTCTAGATGTTTTGTATGTTGAGCAATTATTATGGACGTTTTTGATGTAATTTTCTCTATAAAGTGAGGCTCATTTCATGAATAAAAAATAAGAACATTTTTATATTTTTGGAAAACTTTTTGAGAGTGATTTTCATTTTTTTAATGAGTAAATCAAGAGTTTTCCACAACTCTTGTGCCACCATTCATTCCACATCTTTTGTCATCGAAGCTTTACGGTTTCATTGCAGCAAAACTTATCCCATTACCAACTCTAGAGTGCAATGTCCTTGGGAGGATTTTATCACACAAGCAAAGAGTTGTGTCTTTTCCTCTTTGTAACCCTCAAACTAAATAACTACCTTTCTTTTTCGACAAATCACAACTATTAATCACACCCTTTCACTTTTACATACTCTCTTAAATTAATAATTATAATTAGCATATGAAACTTAATTATAAACTAACACTCCCCCTTAATTGAGTTTTGGTTTCACTCCAAGCTTGCTTCAAATTTCTTAAACCTTGTGGTAAGTTAAACTTCTCCTTGACCATACTTCAACTGAATGAAACCTTTGTGTTTCCGCCTCATGTACGAAGTGATAGACCATATCCGTGAGAGGACCCTCTCTTTTGATCGGATGCTTCACTCATCAAATTCTCTTTTTCTCTTGTTTCAATATTCCTTAATCAAACTCAGCTATTCTTTTTCCTTAAGTGCTTTGGAGTCGAATCTTTAACTTCTTTCTCTTTCTTAGCCTCTGCGTCTTTCGGTGACTTTAAATTCATCATACAAAGATAATTTTCTTACATTTTTCTTTGCTTTGCTTTGTTTTTCAGTTGACACCTTCTTGTCAATTGTTTCTTCTTCAAACATTGGAACACTTGGGTTTTCTCTTACTCTCGAGCCTTCTCCATGTCTCCTTCAAGTCTCTTGTGAGATTTCTTCACGTCTCCTTGACATCTCGTGCGTGAATTTTGTCCACGTCTTCTTCGGATTATTTTTTGCAACCGACTCTCGTTTCATGCGTGAATATCCTCCACGTCTTCTTCTGTTATCTTTGTAACCGGCTCCTAACTTCTGCACAAATCTTCTAGAAGTCTTCTTTGGTTATCTTTGTAACCAGCTCCGTCTTATGAATACCTCTGTAACCGGTTCCCGTTTTGTGCATGACCTTCTTCGTCACATCTTCTTCGGTTATCTCTGTAACCGACTTATGCTTCCTTTTTCTTTTAGGTAATCAACCTCCTTCCTTGCTTGGCGTCTTTCTTTGATCACGAGCTTCGGCCTTTCTCCGTGTTGTAGTTTTCCTCAAAAACTCAACACCCCTTTTTGCAGTTTTTGCTAATTTGCCTTGCTCAATTTCTTTCAACAAGCGGCTACCCGTGTGAACGTCTTTCTCGTAAACTCCACACAACCTTTTTGTTTTCTTGTTTAGAACAAAAAGTTTTCTCCTCTTCATCGATTCACCTTTAGACATGTCTTCATAGACATGTCTTCATTCCTTGAAGAGATACAATTTCCATGCGCTTGAAAATTTTATATCAACTCTGTCACGGAGTCACTATGACACTTTAATTGATATCTCCAATCAATTTTTTTTTTTATCAGTAAAGATCATGATGTTATCACATTCGTTCTTCTTCAAGTTATAATACTCTTTTCTCAACGATTGTAGTTTTCTCAATCAACTTGGGATTCCCTTGAAATTAGGATCCCAAATCATCCAACGCCTCCTTCAACATAATTGCGTGTGCAACGCCACCGTATCTTGTGTCAACATTTCCTTCCATTGATTCTTCGATTCCTTGCGATTGCTTGATTCTTCAATAGCTCCACTTTGTGTGTTTCTTCTTGTTGTGTCAGTCGATTCAGAACTCTGTTTTCCACCACCGCCCACAACTCTTGTATCTTTAAGATGACTTTCATCTTAATACACCAGGAACCCTCTCCATCAAACATAAGAATCACTTGTTCCAAAGTTGTTGCCATGATCTCTCTTTTAGCTTGAATTTTCTTTGTGAGTTTTAAAGAAACAAATTTGCGGAATTATTGCTTCTCCTTAAGTTGGCCTTTGAATCAACCTGGCTTTAATACCATGTTGGAAGAGAAGAAGAAAAAAAAAATCTGGAAAATTTCTCTAGTTCTCGATAATTTTACAATGAGACATTAAACACACTTATATACAGGCCGTCCTTGAGGCCATTCAAATGAAACATTGTTATGGAGCCTATTCTAGAAAAATTAATTTGTGTAAACAAAAAATATAATTTTATAAGTAATTAGAAGGTAGATAAAAAAAAAGAAGGTACATATAAATAATCAAACCAAAGATACTTGATTTTATAAGTATATAAGTTTTTTTTTATAAAAATATATATAATTAAACAAAATGTAGCAAACAATTTATCAATCAATTATTTTTTTTCTAATCAAATACATAATTTTCAAGCAAATATAAAACAATTCAAGATTTCTATATAAAAGAATATAACATATCTATATTTATAGATTTTATTTTTATTTTTGTATAGAGCCTCGAATATCTCAGGATCGGCACTGTTTATATACATGTTTCAGAGACACAAGTAAAGAGTTGTGTCTTTCCTCTTTGTAACCCTAAAACTAAATAACTACCTTTCTTTTTCGACAAGTCACAACTATTAAACACACACTACAAGAAAACAGGTGGTTTTGCGACGGAAATAAATCCTCGCAAATTTGCGTCGTAGTTGCGACAGTTTTACGACTAACAATCTTAATAACTCGCAAAACCGTTGCAAATTTGCGTAGGAACTTCGCGACGCAAAATCGTCGCAAATTTGCGACGCATTTGCGTCGATGTATATATTGCGACGGTTTTGCGTCGATTTGTACATATAGACGCAAAACCGTCGCAACAAGTGCGTCGAATTTGCGACGACTTAAGAGTTGCGGGGGCTTTGCGACGAAAGTAGGTTGAACACGTTTTAATTGATTCTTACTTGTTTATGAGTGTAATAATTTTAGTCGCAAATGAGTCACAAAAGTGTTGGAAAATCGTCGCAAACTGAAATGAAATTCTATAAAAACCACGAATGTATGATCATTAACGAACACAACAAAGAAAACAGAAATTTTTTTTTTCTTAATCATCAATTAGTATGTCTGATCATGAAATATACACGACTCGAGGATGGATGTACAATCGTCGTGATCCAGAAACCGGCGAAGTGACAAGAGAATATAGAGAAGGGGTTGACCAGTTTTTGAACCAGGCGGTAAACAACCAAAGGGCACATGCTGGAATAACCTATACCGGTAACGTAAAGATTTTTTGTCCTTGCGTGAAATGCAAAAACTTGACACCCTATGATACTCAAACTGTTTGGAAACATTTATTTACAAAGGGGTTTTTACCTAACTACTATGTTTGGTTTTCGCATGGGGTGGATTTTGTTGTTAATGTTCCGGGTAGTTCAAGTACGAGTTATCGTGGGAATATAGAAGGTGGTAGTAATTATGAGGATAATAATTATTAGTATGGTCATGATAATTTTAATGAGTCTTCGTATGGAAATACTGATGGGAATAGGTTTAATGACATGGTTAATGATGCATTTCAAGAAACTATTGCTGCATTTAGTGATAATACTTTTGAAGATTCAAACCCGAATGCTAAATTTTTTTATGATATGTTAAATGCTGCTAACGAACCTATCTACGAAGGATGTAGAGAAGGGCTATCAAAATTGTACCTAGCATCTAGGATGATGACAATTAAAAGCGAAGATAACCTTAGTGAAAATTGCATGGATAAATGGGGTGAATTGTTTAAAGAATATTTACCAGAGGGTAATAACTCTGCAGAGAGTTACTATGAGATACAAAAATTGGTAGCAAGTCTTGGATTACCGTCTGAGATGATTGATGTCTGCATTGATAATTGTATGATTTTTTGGAAAGATGATGGTCAGCTGCAGGAATGTCATTTTTGCTCTCATCCAAGATATAAGAAGACTAGTGGTCGAACGAAAGTCCTGTTCAAGCGTATGTGGTATCTTCCAATAACAGATAGGCTGCAACGATTATATCAATCAGAGCAGACAGCAGGGGCAATGAGGTGGCATGCAGAACATAATTGTGAGGAAGGGGTAGTCGCCCATCCATCAGATGCAAAGGCATGGAAACACTTTCACACGGTACATCCGGACTTTGAACATAGAAATGTGTATTTAGGTCTTTGCACTGATGGGTTTAGTCCTTTTGGTATGTCTGGTCGGCAGTATTCGTTGTGGCCAGTCATAGTGACACCATATAATCCCACGCCGGAAATGTGTATGCATAGAGAATTTTTATTTCTCAGCATTTTGGTTCCAGGGCCTAAGCATCCAAAAAGATCACTTGATGTATTCCTACAACCTCTTATACATGAACTAAAGCAGTTGTGGCATGTTGGTGTACGCACGTTTGATTCGTCAAGCCGTCAAAACTTCAACATGAAGGCTGTCCTTATGTGGACGATAAGCGACTTTTCGGCGTATGGCATGCTATCTGGATGGACAACGCATGAAAAGTTATCATGTCCTTATTATTTAGATAAGACTGAATCATTTCAATTGTCAGCTGGAGGGAAAGCTGTTGGTTTGACTGCCATCGTCGTTTTCTTCCAAGGAGTCATCCTTATAGAAAGAGTAGGACGTTGTTCCGAAAAAGAGTTGTTAAAACTTCCCCCTTGGTTTACCTCTCAGGTGAGGAGTTAGAAGAACAAATGGATGGATATGGTGCAGAAGAATCTGTAAAAGTTGGGGGTAATTGGCAAAGTAATCCAGCAAATATGCCTGTTGGGTATGGGGTGTACCATAATTGGCATAAAAAAAGTATATTTTGGGAGTTGCCGTACTGGAAGGATCAAATCTTGAGGCACAACTTGGATGTCATGCATGTGGAGAAAAATTTCTTTGAGAAAAATATACACACATTGTTGAATGTTGCAGGTAAAACAAAAGACAATCGGAAATCTAGTCTCGACCTCGCGGCTTTATGCATAAGGCCAGAGTTACATCTAACAGGGGATGGTAGGGCACCGATTCCTAGTTTCTGACTATCACCTGCTGCAAAGAATGCTTTGATAAACTGGATTAAAGACTGGGTGAAGTTCCCAGATGGATACGTGTCCACTTTTTCAAGGTGTGTTGAACAAGGGGGCAAATTTTCTGGGATGAAGAGCCACGATTGTCATGTGTTCATGCAACGACTACTCCCTTTCACCTTTCAAGAGCTTTTACCGCAAAATGTCCACGACGCAATAGCAGGTGTTACGTTTAATCCTTGTTATTGATATATACATTAAATTATATTTTCTAAGTGTATTAGTTAATTATTAACTTACTCCAGACCGGATTGCCATTTCAGGTATTGGAGCATTTTTCAGAGACTTATGTGCTAGAACCTTAATGAAGGACAAAATCTCGAAGTTGAATTCAGACATACCACTCACTATTTGCAACTTAGAGAAGATATTTCCACCTTCCTTTTTCGATGTGATGGAACATCTAGTTGTACACTTACCTCATGAGTTAGATTTGGGTGGACCAGTCCAATTTCGATGGATGTACCCCTTCGAAAGGTTCTTCAAACATCTGAAGATGAAGGAGAAAAATCTCGCAAGAGTTGAGGGATCAATCATTGCTGGAAGTTTGTCAGAGGAGACATTAAACTTCTCTACTTACTACTTTAGCCAAACCGTGAAAACAAAGAAAAACCATCGTAGACGATACGACGATGGTGGGATTGGCCGAACATATCACTTAGGGGTGTACCGGATGTTTTCTCTGATGTTGGTCGAATGGGTGGAAAAGTAAAGGAAACAACGTGGTGTGATTTTAAGCATATGCAAGCTGCCCATACGTATATATTGCTAAATTGTAACTACTTTAGCCATATGAGAGGTATATATATATAAACATATATGAGAATATATTATTTAATATATATATATATATATATATATATATATTAGAAGGATGTACGTACATGCAGAATGTTAGAAGGACAAATACGAGAAGCTTTTCCTGATCTAGATGATGCAGAAATCCAATCTTTCCTAGAACGTGATTTTGCTGCCTGGATGCGGGAGAAGGTAAGAAACATGCATGATTTATATTAATATATGTATATATACATGTATATTTATATATACTAATTAATTATTTCATTTTGAGAATATATAGGTGGCGAAGAGATCTCGACACAGTTGGCCTTTATGGGTACATGAGTTTGTTTTGGGGCCTATTGCAAGCATAAAAACGAGTAAGATGTATTGTACTCGCGACTTTATTTTTCACACATTTGAACATGGCCAAAATAAAGCCACTGCAAATTATGGTATTCATGTCCCTGGCGATACAAACTTTTAAGGTATTTTGAAAGAAATCATTGAGATTGAGTATGCTGGTGTATTGAACTTGAATAGTGTATTATTTCGTTGTGATTGGTTTGATCCATCCATTAGTGTCGGGGTTAGAACCAGCAAATTTGGAGTTATCGACGTAAAAGGAAATAGGAGCTACACCGACAAGTTTGAGCCATTTGTTTTAGCATCCCAAGCAGAGCAAATAGTATTCATTCCTTACCCACGCACTCGTGCACGACGGGATCAAGATTGGCTATCTGTGATAAAAGTTAACCCAAGGGGTCGAATTGTCGGTGGGTTAGCAGCTGATGCTGATGATCAACCCCCAGTGCAACCTGCTAGAACCGAAGAAGTTTCAATCCCAACGGAGGTAAACACTGATTTGACAAGAATTGACCCGCAAAATCGTCGCAAAACCTAAACCCTAAACTCTGAACATATAATTTTTGGGTTACCTGTTCTTAACATCCTTTATTGGTTATATTAACTAAAGAGTCAGTAGTATAAGCAATAAAAACTTTCTTATTGAAATTATTATAACATCAATCTATCAACCGTGAGAAACATAAGTATATACATCATACACTTAGACAATGAATATGATAAATCTATCATTTACACCGATTTGCTGATTTTCTTCATTTATTGTGAGTCTTTGTTTGCTATATGCACAAGGGACCCAAAAACAAGTATATTTAGCATTTTGTATTCCTAAAATTGGTCCATAAAACTCGAAACCCTAAACAAACCCTAAACCCCGTTTGCGGCGATTTTGCGACAGAACCATTATTGCGATGTTGTTGCGACGATTATAGCCTGATTTGCGACGATTTTGCGATGAAGGTGGCGGTGAAAACAAAGTTTTGCGACGATTTTGCGACGGAAGTGGTGGTGAAAACAAAGTTTTGAGACGATTTTGCGACGGAAGTGGTGGTGAAAACAAAGTTTTGCGACGGAATTTTGCGATGCTTTTGCGATGAATACTCTCCTATATAAGCGCGAGCCCAGTCGCACATTCCTCTCTCCCATCTCGCAAAACCGTTTCCTCTCTCTACAAATTCCGATTTCAAGGTACAAAATTCCCTCTTTTCTTTTAATTTATTTATAAATTTGTTAGGATTAAATTTTTGGAGTTGTTAGAATCATAGGATTTATTAGAAAGGTTAGGATTATATTGTTGATTAGAATAATTAGGATTTTGGGAATTATTATAATTGTTAGGATTAGGATATTAGAATAATAATTTTTACTATTTATTGAATAATAGAATTTAGTAGAATGGTTAGTAATATGTTATGAGCATAATTAGAATTATGAGAATTATTACAATTGTTAGGATTAGAAGTTTAAAATGTTACATTTTTAACATAAAGTTTTCTTAATTTTTTTTATAATTTTAAATAATTGTAGATGACGGGTCGTACACCAAACGAGTACACTGACTTTCTACATGGGGACCCTTCACGTAGACCTCCACGACCTGGATTTCATGCGCCTAGAGGCGACGGGTCTTCTTCTTCTGCGATTCCCGAGACTCAACCAACTCCGGAGGTTCCTCTAGAGGACGATCGTAGAGTTCCGTCGATGGACGATATGACTTTTGCTCAGCTTCTCGTTAGTCCTGCACGCCGAGTACTTCCCGAGCTACATCCTGAGCCGTCCGGCAACCAATTGTGGCACTACATTTTCTTTTGAAAATATAATATTTTTTTTAATTACATTTATTACCTAACATGTTTTCAATTACTGTTTTTTTTTCAGGTTCTCGCAAAACTCCGTCGCAAAGTCTATTATGGAGATTATCAAGCAGGATTTCACCATGCTACATACGAGTTGGAAGTTTGTTCCCGAGGAGACGAAGGCCCGGTGGTACAAAATATTTGCGGTAATTATATAACTTTTTTTTTCTTTCTTAATTTTTAAATTTATATTAACTTTGTATTTCTTGTTTTTTTTAGCAAAAGTATTACTGGGACCCCGCGATCAACGGCTATGTTCGGGAACATTTTGATGCAAAAGCGAAGGCTCGCCTCAACGACCAAATTGGACGGTGGAAAGACAAGTGGGAGGAAAACCCAGATCCGAAAGTGTGTATGCCACGCTGGTTTAACCCGATCATTTGGGCTGGTCTTGTCGAGTTTTGGGAGAAGGAGAGTAGCAAGATCAAATCGGCCCAGTGTTCTTCCGCTCGATTGACGCCGGTTAACGGCGACCAGCCGTCAAAGCATTGTGCAGGACAGATATCTTATGAGGAAAACGCGCGACAGATTGTAAGTTTTTAATGTTTTTTGTTTTACGTATTACAAAAATAAAATTTTAAATTATATTTTTATTTTTAGGCATTAAAAAAAAGGAGCTCCCGCTACGATGCCAGAGGTTTGGGAGAAGACGCACCGCAGGGCGGATGGATCATGGATTGATCAACGTGTTGAGAAGCTCCACGACGATGTGCTTAGCCGGGTCGAGGAACTAGCATCCCAGCCTACTCCCGATGGTCAGCCTACTCAGGTGACACCATTTGAGGTCAACCGCCTCGCCGCTGAGGTAAGAAAATATTTTAATTTTTAAATTTAATTTTTATTAGTAATTTTAATTACATTATAGTCTTAACCCTTTATTTTTATTAAAATTATTATATTACTAAAAATGTTTTCAAATTTAACCTCCTCCTTTTTTTTCCTAGATGGCTCCAAAAAACCGTAAGGGGAAGATGGCATTTGCTGGATCTATTCGGATGAATGAACATGGAGTTCCGTTTTGTCTCGTTTCCAGCTATGCTACTGATCCAACGTTGCAAAAGGACCAGCTTCGAATGAAAAAACAACAGGAGAAAGATGCAAAGATGATCAAGTTGTTGCAAGCTAGCGATACGGCCTACGATAGGATGTTCGGCCTGTTAGCGCAGACAAACCCCCTCTTAAACGAGTTGTTGAGGGAGAAGAGAGAAGCGGCAGCAGAGCAAGTGAGAGCGATAGAAGAGGAATACGAAGACGAGGAACCGATCGAATCACAAATTAATTTTGATTAGATTTTATTTCGGTTTTATTTTTATGTTTTTAAACTTTTTAAACTTTTATGTAATTTTAATTAGTTTTTATATTTTAAATATTTTAAAATTAATAATTATTTTAATTTTAATTTTTTTTAATCAGATGTACATTCCCTCGCAATTTCTTCGCAAATAAATTACTCGCAAACCCGTCGCAAATAAACTGTCGCAAATTCGTCGCAACATTTCACCGCAACGTCGTAGCAAAATTACTATCGCAAAACCGTCGCAAAATAAATTGGTCGCAAAATCGTCGCAAATATTTTCTCCGCAAAATTTATGCAAACACGTCGCAAAAAAGCGTCGAATTAAAATCGCCGCTAAAACGTCGCAAAATGTTTGCCGCAAGTTCGTCGCTAAATTTGCGACAAATTTGCGACGTTTTTCAAATTTGCGACGATTTTGAGTTTGCGACGTGCCAGTCGCGACAAACTCAAAATCGTCGCAAATTTGAGTTTGCGACGAATACCGCCGTCGCAAACGGGGGTCTTTTCTTGTAGTGACACCCTTTCACTTATACATACACACTTAAATTAATAATTATAATTAGCATATGAAACTCAATTATAAACTAACACTAAATCAGGAAATGTTAATTGGGTTGTTTCCTATTTGCATGCTTTTATGATTTGCTTATGTCAAGTAAACTATTTTTACTTAGCGTCTGGACGTATGTAATAAAAGCCTGTATAAGGGTATGAATAATGCAAGGTTCAAAGCTTTCATGTTTATTAGCATTTGATAAACTCACGTATTCGAAACTGTTATCTTCTATTTCACCGTGAATAAATTAGATTCAGATACCCCATGAAAGAAGAGCTTAAGAGCTCAAAGAGAAGAGAAACATTTCACTTAACTTGTAACTTAGGGTATTTATACTAAAGTGCTCATACATTATTGAAAACCCTAGTTACCTAGCTAGTTGGCAGTCAAACTAGATCGGATAAGCTCGCTAGAATATTGCCAAACCGTACACGCACTTCCAACGCATCTGTGCTTTTCCTTTTGCTTTTCTTTGTTAGCTGTTCTTTGTCTTTTCCAAAGTATAGAGGTAAAGGAGGAAGCTGGAGTATGGGCTTCGTGGGCTTTAGTTGATTTTCACTTAAGCATGCTTCCTCTCTTTACTTATGCTCATCGTTTTGGTCGTGATCAAAGCCTTTGTCTTAGCAGGAGTCTTTGATACACTTAGTCTCATTTTATCTTCAATCTTGTTCTCCTTAATAGCCCCTCTCAAACTTTGCGTGGGTGAAGATTGCTCACCAAGTTTCAATCTCAGATTAGCAAACACAGCAGATGGTAAAGACTTGGTAAATAAATCTACAAGTTGATGTGAAGCAAGTATATGTTGCACAACCAAAGCTCCCAAACCTATTCTTTTTCTTACAAAGTGGTAATCAGCTTCAAAGTGTTTAGACCTGGGATGAAGAACTGGATTAGCTGTCAAATACACTGAAGAAAGGTTGTCACCTATAGGATAGGTGGATTCGGTTGAGCTATTCACATGTCTTTGAGCAGATTACTCAGCCATACAATTTCACAAGTAGCTTCAGTAAGTGCCCTGTATTTTAGCTTCAGTAGAGCTTCTTGAGACCGATTGTTGCTTCTTTTCAGACCATGACATGATGTTTATCCCCATGAAGGTATATAAACCAGTTGTTGATCTTCTAGTACTAGGACATCCATCCCAATCACTCTCACTATATGCAGCTATAGTGAAATCAATGTTTTTGGAGAATGACATACCATAGTACAATGTTCCCTTAATGTATCTTAAGACCCTTCTCAGTAAACTGAAAGCTGATATAGTAGGAGCATGCATCTTTTGACACACATAATTCACAGAGAATTGTAGATCAAGCCTAGTCATGGTAAGATATTGTAGTTTTCCAGCCAAGCTTTTGAAGTATTTTAGATCAGAAAATAAGATCACTTGATCAGGAACATTGTTTAACTGAAGAGGTAAAGGAGTTGCAACAAGAACACAATCACTCATCCCAACTACAGCTAGAAGATCTTGAGCATATCTTTGTTGCGACATAAACGACCCCTCTTCATGATATTGAGCTTGAACTCCAAGGAAGTAGTATAATCTTCCCAAATGTTTCATCCTCAAATGCTCTTTGAGATTAATGAGAAGCTGATCAATCAGAATCTTGCAACTACCTGTGAGAGCATATCATCAACATAGAGGAGAAGTATCATCACATCCTTCTTGTTATTGTAAACAAACATGGAACGATCATGAGTACTACAAATGAAACCATATTCAAGAAGAAAATGGTTAAACTTATCAAACTAGGCCCTTAGTGCCTGTTTGAGTCCATACAAGGCTTTGTTGAGTTTGCAGACATAATCATGATTGTCTTTATCCACAAATCATGTAGGCTGCTTCTTGTAGACATTTTCATGAAGATCCCCATGTAAAAAAACATTCTTCACATCAAGTTGTTTTATTTCCCATTCAAGAACATTTGCAGTGTGTAAGACCAATCTAGCAATTGCAGTTCTTACCACTGAACTAAATATCTCAAGATAATCAATTCCTTCTTCCAGGTTGTATCCCTTTGCCACCAGTCTTGCCCTTAGTCTTTCTAGAGTACCATCAGACTTCAATTTTGTAGTAAATATCCATCGATTATTAAGAACATGCATACCTGGAGTCCGAGGAACTAAGGACCATGACTTGGTTTCAGCACAAGTGTCCATCTATTCCCCCATGGCTCCATTCCAACCTTCATATTTAAGAGCAACTGAAATAGTAGTTGGAAGTAGATATGCTACCTTCTTTGTCAGCATAGCATATTTGGGATTAGGCTTGGTAATACCAACATGAGAACTTGTGACCATAAGATGTTGATGCTGTAAAGCAGAGGTGTTAGGGACTTCAAGAAACACAAGTGAACTATTACCTATAGGACAAAATCTAAAGTTTGCTGTACTCTAGAATTACTGACTGAAACATAGAAAAAGGCTCATATTTCTCATCACTTTGAGCAGTGTCTTGAAGAAATGCAAAAGGATCTGGTGTAAGAGGAATGAAGCTTGAGAAGTCCGATGCAGATGATGACGAAGTCTGAGACTGTTCCGTAAAGCTTGTATGCCAGGCAGTCATCAAGGGAGTTGAAGCTACTCGATGCAGAGACTTATACAAACCAGCAAAAGGAAATGAAGACTCATCAAAGATAACATGTCGGCTGTTGTAAACACTCCTGTTAGTGGATAGAGACACCTATACCCCTTTTACTTATCATTATACCCCATGAATACACATTTCAACCTTCTAGGATCAAACTTGTTATGTGCATAATCTCTCAATGTAGGAAAACAAGCGAAACCAAAGGTTCTCAAGGAGCTATAATCAGGAGGTTTACCATTCACCTTTTGATAAGGACTATATCCATCTTGTAAAGTTGTAGTAGGAAGCAGATTAATGAGAAAGTTTGATGTAGCCAGAGCCTCAACCTAATACCTCTATGGCACTTTGCTGTCAAACATCATTGAGAGACCAAGTTTTAAAATGTGTTTATGCTTCCTCTAAGCCAATCCATTTTGCTGAGGTGCATAGGGACAAGAGAGAAATTGTTGAATACCACATTTAGTGAGATGTTGAAGAAAGGTATTACTCAGAAACTCTCCTCTTCTATCACACTAAAAAGACCCAATTACACAAGGAAACTGATTTTCAACTAAACTCTGAAAATTTATAAATATTGCAAAGAAATGAGACAAGTTATCAATGAAGACGATAAAAAATCTAAATTCTTGCTCATATACAACAGGTGCTGGTCCCTAGAGATCACAATGGATTCACTCAAGGAGTCTAGAAGCAACAAAGGAAGATGCAAGAAAGGTAATCTACTTGAAACTTCACATGTAACCTTTACTTGTGACAAGCTTCACAAGAAATAAAAATGCTAGTGTCAAGCTTCACTTGTAGTCTTGGTACTCTTGCTTATTGAAATAACTTAACTTGAAACTAGTTGCTGAAAAACTTGAGAACTAGGATGACCCAACCGCTTGTGCCAGATTTATTCACTTGTCTTTTGCTGTCTTAAAGAAAAGAAAACTTTCATTGTTGGTTCCTCCAAAGAGTATAGATATTCAACACTTCTTCCCAAGGTGAGGACTTTCTTTGTTATTTTGTCCTTAACAATAACCCCATCACAATCAAATTCAAATAAACAAGGATAATATGATGGGATCTTAAAGAATGATAGTAGAGATTTAGCAATATTGGAGCACACTAAGACATCAAATAAAGGAATATTACCTGATGTAGAAGCAAGTTGAGCAAATCCAGTGTGAGTTATTAGTAAGAAACTGCCATCCCCAACCATGACAGCATCATTTCCATGATATGGTTAAGCTTGAAGCAGATGTTGAGTTGAGTTTGTGATGTGTCAGGTAGCTACAGTGTCTGGAAACCACTCCTAACCAGTTGAATTGTAACATCAGTGATCCGTATAACAGCTAAAGCAGTAGGAATTTGTCAGACTGATAATCCTTCTTGAATATGTTCCAAAAGTCTATAGCAATATGACCTCTTTTACCACAGATTTGACATTGAGGCCTTGTATTATCACTCACAATAGATCCCCCCACAAGAAGAACCTCCATAAGACAATCCACAAGAAGGCACAAAGTTATGTTGAGTAAAGCCACGACCTTGAGTAGAATAGTAACCTCTACCACGATTAGCACTTCTGTGTGACCCTCTTCCTCTATTAGTGTATTGAGAAGACTAGTCATGAGAAGTTACCATGAAGGCTAGATGAGGATTAGCTTCAGAGACACCAGAGTAAGCTTTAAGTCTATCATCAAAGTCTATGAGACGAGAGACAACAGTCTCATAGCTAAGACCAGGGGATTCATCCATTGTGCTTTCTAACACCGTAATGATAGGTTCATAGTCTCTACCTAAACCATGTATAGCAGCAAATATCTTAGCTTTCTCAGCAACAGGATGACCTATTAAAATGAGTTGATCACATATGTTCTTTACTTCTCTAAGATATTCAGCCATGAAATTTTTTTTTTTAGAAAGAGGTTGAAGACGTCTTTGAAGGTCAAAGAGTCGAGAAGAAGATACCCGATTAAAGTGATCATCAAGAGAGATCCACATATCTTGAGCAGTGGACAAGTGATATACCTCATATTTTATCTATTTTACTATCTATTTTAAAGCATTTTTCTAAGTATTTCAATAAGGTTTTACACCAAAGATGTAGTTTTTTCTCGTATTTGTAGTTTTAGAGTTTTAACAGGAAAACTCATCAAAAAGGAGCAAAAAGAGCTTAAAGTGGTGTATTCTAAGTTACAACAAGTTTATCAAGCCAAATACTTAGTCTAAGCCAAGAATTTCACAAGATATCATAATTCACCGAATTGGACAGAAGCAAAGAGTCTGAAGTTTTGCTACAGACGGAAGATTAAATCAACTTGGATTTTTATGAGACTTGGTTACATTTCAAGGTCTTTGAGTCAGATTTCTAATGAAGTTGATCTTATTTGGAGCCGTGAGCAAGAAGATACACTCGATTTACTGAAGACATGTTAAACTGCCTCAAAGATGAAGAAGGTGCAGAATGAAGTTAAGCATTGATGGACCTTAAGGCCAATGTTCTTGACCATTCTCAGCCCAAGATGGAGCTTCTTTAAAGCCCAGCATGAGCCTAGAAGATGAGGTCGGTTGGAGTGATGAATATTTGGCAGTTTCGATCGAAAAGACGTTTTTGCTCAAAGTTAAACCTTAGAAGACCCTAGCACTATAAATACTTGTTTTTGGCCTCTTGTTTAGGGTGTGTCAAAATAATAAACACTTTTATTGATAGAGAACAGCCTCCACGTCTCCCCTTGAGGGATTTGTCATAGATTTTGTTTTAGGAGCTTCCAGTGGAGGATCTCGCTTTGTACTTCGCTATAGAAAAGAATCAACACTTTTTTATTAATTAAATTAATAGTCGAATAAATATTCTAATAAATATTTAATTCTCTACAACTATTAACCAATTTGCGGAAGTTCTCATAAAAATAATTCAATAAATTATTAAACCAACAAACCAAGTTCAACAAACCAAATTCCATAATTCAAATAATACTAGCAACCTAAAAACCAGGTTCACTAGAGACAAATAAATAAACTGAACACCCTATCATCTTCTTCTCTCGTCTTGATTCCGCGATTACGCTTTTCTGTTACCTGCAACACATGGTAATAAGAGTTGCGTAAGTATTTCATAAATACTTAGTGGAGCGGTCATCTTACCTACCGTATACATAATAAAGGAATATAGATTATCAATTCTACGCGATCAAGCAACAATCCAAAAAAATGACAAAACAACATTTTAAAAATAATTGGTGTCGATCGACACACCCACGTGGTGTCGATCGACTCTCCATTCAGGAACACAATCCTCGCAAATTTATATTAGTGGTGTCGATCGACACTACCACTAGGTGTCGATCAACACCTCTCCCAGAAAACCTGAACCGAGTCAAAGTCCTCTCGCGACTCGAATTCTATTTCATCACACGAGATCAATCACGATTCCAAACACACGATTCACACAGAATAATCACAACAAACAATCAAATCAATACAAACAATTATTCGAAATTCTTAATAATCTATTCCCATATCCACCATCGCGCACTCACCTCGATTTCGCGGTTGAGGAAAGAACGGATAAGAAACTGACACGAATCAGTCCCGAACACTCTGATTCCTCGCACGAAATCACTGAACAACACCACAAACCCGACCAAACTTCCACACGAGACTATCATGCGAAGAACGATGACAAACGGATCACAAACGCTCCTCGAATCACCGAAAACTTCATAAAAAACTTTAAAACTGTTTCTCCTTCTCTGAAACACGGCCACACTCGGCAAAAAGGTTTATATACTCGAGCCCTAGGTGTTTCCCTAAACCGACTCGTAAACCGGACGATTACAACTTAATCAAAACCGATCGTAGAACTTAGTGTCGATCAACACCCACCTCTGGTGTCGATCAACACCCCTTTCCAAAATCCATTATTTAGTTTCGGGATTTACAATTCTCCCCCACTACTCTGGATTCAACCTGGAATCCCGCAAAACCGTTCAATCAAGACTAAAAACTTGACCCAACTTGATCAATAATCCACTAGAGATCCTCATCGGACCCCTGAACTTATATCTAGTCCTATGTTTATACACGCATTTTACCAACCATTTATTACTCTTTAACTCATCATCACTCTACCACGCTCTTAAGGCGCATCCTTTAGCAACCACATACCAACCACCCATGGTATCTGGGAAAAATACTTTTCCCTCTAGACTTATATTGAGATCCACCCGTCTCAAATAAATCTCAGGAGACCACCAACTCCTAAAAGAATGCAGGGAAAACTCACTCCCTCCAAGAGACCCACCCATCTCCTGATACTTATCTTGAGACCCACCCGTCACATATAAGTAAGCATCTCATGATACTACACCGAGATCCACCCGTCACCGGTAAGTAGCACTCGGTACTACACTGTGATCCACCCGTCACAGGTAGATCCATCAAAGACCCACGCGTCTCTCTAAAATGGTAATGAGTTATTTGGGAACGCCACTGTCCCTAGAGTAATAAATCTTATAACGCCAATAAACATCTAATACTAGATCTGCCCCACATGGCTAAACTCGATATTTCCCACCCGAAATATCCTCAAAAACACGACCCATGCTGGTCAACCAAAAACGCTTATAAGAACCACCAATCTTATAATAACACTAGAAATAAATAAGGAAACTTCATCTTATCAAATTCCGAAAATGTATATGTTACAACGAAACAAAAAATACATGAACCACAACAACAATAGCAACATGCTAAAACCAAAACTAGAACCACAAAGATACAAGTAAGCTCAAGCTGTGACCTGCTTGTCGAACCACTTCCTAAACTTCAACTTCATCTTTGCCTCTAGCTCCCAAGTCTCATCCTCGATACCACCACAGTCCCACAGGACTCTGAGCAACGGTATCTTCTTCCTGCGCAGAACCTTTTCTCTCCTCTCGAGAATCCTCACAGGAACTGTCGGAACCGTCAAATCAGCCTTCAGATCCTCAGGAATCTTAGCCAGTAGCTTCTCCGAATCATGGAGACACTTCCTCAACATCGAAACATGAAATACCTCATGAAATGCTTCCACAATCGGAGGTGACTCAAGCCGATACGCCACTGATCCCACTTGCTCCACTACTGGAAACAGACCCATAAAACGCGAACTCAGCTTGTTCTCAGAAATGGATCTGTTAGGACCCCTCAACATAGCCATCTTGAGATACACACGATCTCCCACGACAAACTCATGCTCTTTTCTTCTTCGATCTGCATAACTCTACTGCCGATCCTGAGCTTCCTTCATGTTCAGCCTCAAAGCACGGATCTTCTCCGTCGCTTCTTGAACAAAAGTAGCACCATAAATGCTCCTCTCATACACTTGGGTCCAACATAAAGGTGTCCTACATGACCTCCCATACAAAGCCTCGTAAGGAGCCATACCGATACTCGCCTGAAAACTGTTGTTATAAGCAAACTCAGCCAGGCTCAAGTGATCAACCCAGTGACCACCCCAATCTAACACAGACATCCTCAACAAATCCTCCAAAGTCTGAATGGTCCTCTCTGACTGACCATCAGTCTGCGGGTGATAAGCCGTACTCAAATGCACCTTAGTACCCATCTCTGTCTGAAAGGCTCTCCAAAACTCTGAAGTGAACTTGGGATCCTGGTCTGACACAATACTAGCAGGCACTCCATGCAGCCTCACTATGTCCTTCACGAACTTCTTAGCCAAAACCTCAGCTCCATCGGTCTTTTTAATGGCCAGAAATCATGTTGTCTTAGCCAACCGATCCACAATCACCCAGATAGCATTAAAAGTCCTCGAGTTAGGTAAACCGACCATAAAATCCATAGTGATCATGTCCCACTTCCACTCAGGAATGGGTAAACTCTGCAACAAACCGCTCGAAACTCAATGCTCTGCCTTCACTAACGAATACGTGTCGCACTTTACGACCCAATCCGCCACATCTCTCTTCATCCCAACCCAGTGGTAATACCATTTCAGATCATGGTACATCTTAGTCGCACCCGGATGTATCGAGAACTTGCTCGCATGAGCCTCACTCAGAATCTCCTGCCTCAACAACTCATCTCGAGGCACACAAACACGACCATGAACCAGAATCGTCCCATTCAGAGAGACCAGATACTCGGAACTAACTGCTCGTGATGCATCAATCAAACCCTGATTACTCTGCTGAGCCACTTTGATCCTACTGAGAAGATCTGCATGATCGACTGCCTTTAAACCCAAAGGCTCCTGCGAAACCGCACAAAGATGCAATATGCTAATCTCGCCCACTAAAGCCTCAATATCCTGCTTCTGAGCTGAATCGAACCTTTGCCGACTCAAAGCATCTGCTACTTGATTAGCCTTGCTCGGGTGATAAACAATCTCCAGATCGTAATCCGCCAGCAACTCAACCCAGCGCCTCTGTCTCATATTCGGCAACGGCTGATCAAAGATATGTTGCAGATTCTTGTGGTCCGTATAGATCTGCACTTTCCCACCGTAAAGATAAGATCACCAAATCTTCAGAGCAAAAACCAACGCTCCAAACTCTAGATCATGCGTAGGGCGGTTACGCTCACTACCCTGCAACTGCCTCGAAGCATACGCGATGACCCTGCCCTCTTGCATAAGAACACAACCCCGACCAACTCCTAAAGCATTAGTGTACATGGTATAAGGCTTTCCCGGCTCGGGTAATGCCAGTACCAGCATAATAGTCAACATCTCCTTGAGTCTGGCAAAGCTCTCCTCGCACTTCGGCGACCAAAAGAATGGAACGTCTTTCCCTCAGCTTTGTCCTCGGCTGAGCCATACTCGCAAATCCTTGACGAATCTCCAGTAATAGCCTGCCAAACCTAAGAAACTCCTGCTCTCAGTAGCATTACTCGGTCTAGGCCAATCCCTGATAGCCTCAATCTTCGCCGGATCTACTGAAATACCCTTTGCAGACACGATATAACCAAGGAATCCCATCTGCCTCTGCCAAAAATTGCACTTACTTAACTTAGCATACATCTTCTGCTCTCGAAGCTTCTCCAAAACCAATCTCAGATGAGCATCGTGCTCCTCAGGACTTTTTGAGTAAACCAGATTGTCGTCAATAAAGATGATAACGAACACGTTTAGATACTCCTTGAACACGTCGTTCATCAATCTCATGAAAGCCGTCGGCGCATTCGTCAAACCAAAAGGCATGACTACAAACTCGAAATGTATGTATCTCATCATGAACGCTATCTTACGAACATCTACCTCATCTATCAGGATCTGATGATAACCCGACGCCAAGTCTATCTTGGAGAACCAAGTACCATGCCTCAGCTGATCCAAAAACTCATTAATTCTTGAGAGAAGGTACTTGTTCTTCATAGTGACCCGGTTCAAACCTCGGTAATCGATACACAAATGGAAACTGCCATTCTTCTTCTTCACAAAAAGAATTGGCGCTCCCCACGGTGTAACACTCGGTCGCACGAAACCCTTACTCAATAAATCCTCTAGTTGCTTATTCATCTTTGTCAACTCTGCTGGAACCATCCTGTAAGGAACCTTAGAAATCGGAGCTGTACCGGGCTTTAACTCAATCGTGAAAAGATCTGACCGAGACAGCGGTAATCCCTGCAGTGTCTGAAAAACATCCACAAAATCCCGAACAACTCGAATCTCCCTGATAACAACCTCACCACTTGACTCCAGCATCGAAATAATAGCTAAATAAGCCTCGAAACCCCGCGCTATCATCTGCTCTGCCTGGATAGCCAAGATTACCAGATTCCCGGAAGTAGGTCTCACACCCTGAAATACTAACCTCCCCGCATCTCGCTCAAAAACGACTCTGCCTCGAAAGCAGTCCAGATGAACCTTATAAAATGACAACCAATCCATTCCTGAGAATCACGTCGTATAGCTCCACCTGACTAATTACCAGGTCTGCCGGCATTGACAACCTGACATTCTGAATATCCACTGCTCTAACTCCTCCGGAAGTAACCAGGAACCCGCCTCCAGCCACCTTAACCCAGGCTGCCTGCTCACCAGCACTGCTTCGGGTGCCACTGCTCTCGGCATGCCCAGGAGTAATGAAGCAGTTCGATGCTCCAGAATCAAAAAGAACGTGGGACTCAAAACCTCCCACTAATAAGGTCCCTACACAATTACATGAGTTGAGAACCCTAACACACAATCACAGGCAGAAATAAAAGAAACAACAACCATAATTCAACCACTAAGAATTTACGAAGTTTGAGTCTAGAATTTTATCTATGATCTGCGTGTCACCAAGCTGCCCCGCATTTGCCGGCCCATAAACATGCGGTGCAGGCCCAAGCTAACCCAAGGGCTGAACTGCTGCAACCTGAGCCATATGCTGCCTTGCTGCTGGCTGAACCGCTGCCACTGTCGTTGGCTGAACCGCTGCCATAGCCATCTGCTGCAACTTAGGATACATCGGCGGGATATGCTTCGGCTCTCGGCAATGAAAACACACCTTGGCTGTTGGGAATGTCCTGAAATCACACTTGTATTCACTCTAGAGATAGTTGTACTATCGAGATTAGACATTCATATGATACTAGGTGGTCATAACGTTTTGCTAGAAACCAATGATGATCTATGAGTTATGAACTCATTGCTAGTATTATATAATCCTACAGGGTCACACACCTAAGCAAATTGGATTCACTTTATGTGGGAATGATCATTAATGTAATGATCCAAATAATGTGTATTTGATGCACAATATTTTCATGTTTTAAAAAGTGTGTCGATCGACACAAGTATGTTGTGTCGATCGACACGTGCTGTTGACCGAAATAAAGATTTCGGTTTAATAACTTTATTGATTCTGAATCGGTTCAAGATCAATTAGGTTTTCTCCAGGGCCTATATAAGGAGTTATAAAGGCACGACCTGGAGACAAGGGTTTTTAGAGAAAACTTTCTGGCAACCACTTTAAAACGCAGAAACTCCCTGAGAGATCCGATTTACCGGCACTAGCATCCCGGCGGATTCCAGTTTGTGTGCGTGTGGACTATCAGTAGAGGCACAGCGATTGAAGTGCTCTAAATCTCGAATCCCTGTTCTATCCGCTGCAAAACTCCAGGTATATTCGAGATCCGTTAATTCAGATTTATTGTTTACAAACCCTAGATCCTAGGAAAAGGAATCATGACTAGGTTGATTAATAGAGATTAATCCGGTAAAACCTGAGTAAATTCCTACAGTGGTATCAGAGCGTTAGGGTTTAACAATCTACCTGATAGTAATCGAATTTGATCAATTGTTTCGTTGCAAAATCGTTTTGTTGTTAAATTGTTCAAATCGGCATGAAAAACCTAGTCGTGTCGATCGACACAATGGTTGTGTCGATCGACACGATGGTCTCTGCCATTGCGTTTGATGAACCAGTTTAATTGGATTAAATCGGTTATCGCGCTTGGTTAACAAATCAATTAAACCGACTGATTTTGGTTTACTGCGAATTGGTTGGTGTCGATCGACACAAATGTTGTGTCGATCGACACGGATCGGTTATCGACCCGGTTCAATTGGATTGACCGGTTATCGCAAAATTGATTTGGTTTGACTCGTGTCGATCGACACAAATATTATGTCGATTGACAGAGGGCAATTGTCAACCTGGTTCAATTGGATTGACCGGTTATTGAAAAATTAAAATTGGTTTGGTCGGTTAACGAAACCGGTTCAATTGGATTGATCGGTTGTCGAAGAACTGTTCCAGAGAGGTGAGTATCGATCGACACTAATGTAGTGTCGATCGACAGCCTCTAAAGATTAAAGGTTAGTGAACCTGAAATCAAACAACCGAACCAGATTTAATTAGATTGGGTTCCTGAATGCATATGTGATATGTGTTAAAGATTAAATGCTCAGTTCCTCGACTAAATATCAAGTGTCCTGGATGTCTTCCCGATCTTGTCAGCTGTCAAGGCTCGTTTAATTGCGTGATAGGCTTGCAGTGCAAGGTATCTGTGGTTACATGAGTAAGGCAGTAGGTAATTGTGTTGATGGGCTTGCAGTGCATGGCATCAACTATTACATGACTGAAGAGATTGGTTAACTTGAATGGGCTATCAGAAGTTCTGGGCTCATAGACATCAGGTGGACTAAACATAAGATGTTTTATCCACAACCAAGAGTCATATTGGATATGATTAGCAAAATGTTGCTTACCTACATAGCTGAGATTTGAGTAACAGCCAGTGGCTTGCTTGGATTTTAGTGAAACATGGATCTTGGATCATTATATTCTTTTGAGGAAACATAGTTTTGAATATAATGCGAGTTTTCTTAATTGTTAAGCTTACTCTTTTATTGAACATCGTAACTTACCCTCTACCTCTTTTGTTTCAGCAATGTCTAGCTCAAACAACACATTCTCCTTGAGATCCGTCCTTGAGAAGGACAAGCTAAATGGATCTAATTTTCTGGAATGGTATCGGAACCTGAGAATTGTTCTCAGGCAGGAGAAAAGGGATTATGTCCTTGATAAAGTTCTCCCCGAGAAGTACCGTGCCAATGCCCCGCAGGCAGAAAAGAATGCTTGGGATAAGCATTCAAATGATGTGGTCGATGTGACTTGTCTGATGCTGGCTACCATGAACTCAGATTTGCAGAAGCAATATGAGAACGTGGCGTCGCCCATCGAGATAATCACTAGCCTGAAAGCGATGTTTCAGGAGCAGGCTCGAACTGAGAGATACCAGACAGTTAAATCTCTAGTTGAGTGTAAGCTACCAAGTGATGCTCCAGTAAGTCCCCACGTCATAAAGATGATGGGTTATATTGATAACTTGGGGAAACTGGACTGTCCCATTAGCCAAGAGTTGGCTACTGACATCATACTGCAGTCACTGCCGCCAAGCTATGATACGTTCATTATGAACTATAATATGAACAACTTGATGA
Source organism: Draba incana (assembly GCA_963576765.1). Lineage (NCBI taxonomy): Eukaryota > Viridiplantae > Streptophyta > Magnoliopsida > Brassicales > Brassicaceae > Draba > Draba incana. Next base: position 17,178,834 of record OY755217.1, read on the forward strand.
AGACGTTGACTGAGTTACATGGCATACTCAAGACAGCTGAGCCAAACATCAAGAAGGGTACCCCAAATGTGCTTGTGGTACAAGGGGATAAAAAGTTTAAGAAACTCAGAAGAGGCAAAGGAAAGGGCAGGGCCGTCCAGGTTGTGAACCAGGACAGACCTGCGCCTCCTCCTAAGCCCAAGTCTGGCCCTTCTGATGCTGATAAGTGCCACTTCTGCAATGAGCCTGGGCATTGGAAGAGAAATTGCAAGAAATTCCTGGATGGTCTAAAGAACAAGAAGAAGACGTATGAGACGACTTCTCCAGGTATTTATGTTATTGAAGTAAATGTTACTTCTTCAGGTTCTAACTCATGGGTATTGGATACCGGTTGTGGTGCTCATATTTGTACTAATATGCAGGCACTAAGCAACAGTAGGACGCTGAAAAAGGGACAAGTGGAGCTGCGAGTCGGGAATGGAGCAAAGGTTGTTGCGTTGGCCGTGGGCACTTACCATTTGTCTTTGCCTTCGGGCCTGGTTTTAGAATTAAAAAATTGCTATTATGTACCAGCGATAAGCAGAAACATCATTTCAGTTTCCTGTTTAGATTTGGAAGGATTTGATTTTTCTATTAAGAATAAATGTTGTTCTTTTAATCGCGATGGTATGTTTTATGGTAGAGGCCCATTAGAGAATGGGCTTTACGTTTTAAACCAATATATGCCCGTTTATAACATAAATACTAAGCGGTTTAAGTCAAATGACGAAAACCCAACTTTTCTCTGGCACTGTCGTTTGGGTCACATAAACAAGAAACGCATACAGAAGCTCCATAGTGATGGGCTTTTGGGCTCATTTGATTATGAATCATGTGAGAAATGTGAATCTTGTTTGATGGGCAAAATGGCAAAGGCTCCTTTCAATAAACCAAATGAACGGGCCAGTGACTTATTTGGCCTATTACATACATATGTCTGCGGCCCGATGAGCACAAGTGCTAGAGGAAACTATAACTACTTCATTACCTTTACTAATGATTTCAGTAGGTATGGCTATGTCTATCTAATGAGACACAAGTCGGAATCCTTTGAGAAATTTAAGGAATTCCAGAATGAAGTACAGAACCAACTTGGCAAAAGTATTAAAGCTCTTCGATCTGATCGTGGTGGAGAATACTTAAGTCAAGAGTTCAGTGATCATCTGAGAGAGTGTGGAATTGTTTCATAGCTCACCCCTCCTGGAACACCCCAATGGAATAAAGTTTCCGAGAGGAGGAATCGGACCCTATTAGATATGGTTCGATCAATGATGAGTCACACAGACCTTCCATTATCCTTTTGGGGATACGCTCTAGAAATGTCTGCGTTTACACTAAACAGAGTCCCATCAAAATCAGTTGCAAAGACACCACATGAGATGTGGACTGGAAATGTTCCAAGTCTGTCTTTTCTAAAAATTTGGGGTTGTGAGGCTTATGTAAAACGTTTAATATCCGATAAGCTCGCACCCACATCTGATAAGAGCTTTTTCATTGGTTATCCTAAAGAAACCAAGGCGTACTACTTCTACAACCGTTCTGAGAACAAAGTGTTTGTTGCTCGGGATTGTACTTTCCTTGAAAGAGAGTTTCTTCTTAAGAAGAATAGTGGGAGTAAAGTACTACTCGAAGAAGTTCGAGAATCACAGGAGCCTGCTCAACCTCATAAGGAAGAGCAGCAGATGGAACCACAAGGAGTTGTGGAACCTGTGGAACCACAAGGAGTTGTGGAACCTGCACCTGTGATGCCTGAAGTTCGCAGATCCAGAAGGATTCGTCACGAACCCGAGAGATACTATGGATTTCTCGTGAATGACTGTCATGACCTGTTGATCATTGACAGTCATGAACCTGCGAATTTCGAAGAAGCAATGTTGGGCCCAGGCTCCGAAAAGTGGCTGGGAGCCGCTAGATCCAAAATGGGATCCATGTCAGAAAACCAAGTATGGTCCTTGGTAGATTTACCCGATGGTGTAAGACCCATTGAGTGTAAATGGATCTTCAAGAAGAAGATTGACGTGGATGGGAATATCCAGATATTCAAAGCTAGATTGGTGGCTAAAGGTTTTAAACAAATTCATGGTATTGACTATGATGAGACCTATTCCCCAGTCGCTATGCTTAAATCCATTCGGATACTCCTAGCAACTGCCGCTTATTATGATTATGAGATATGGCAGATGGATGTGAAAACAGCTTTCCTTAACGGAATCCTGGAAGAGGATGTGTACATGACACAACCTGAAGGTTTCACAGATCCTAAGAATGCTGGGAAAGTATGCAAGCTTCATCGATCCATTTATGGATTGAAGCAAGCATCACGGAGTTGGAATCTTCGTTTTGATGAAGCGGTCAAAAAGTTTGACTTTATCAAGAACGAAGAGGAACCATGTGTATACAAGAAGACTAGTGGGAGCGGAGTTGCGTTTCTCGTACTGTATGTAGACGACATACTCCTTCTCGGAAATGACGTTCCATTGCTTCAGTCTGTTAAGACTTGGCTTGGAAGTTGTTTTTCCATGAAAGACATGGGTGAAGCCGCGTACATTCTTGGAATAAGAATCTATAGAGATAGATTAAATAGGCTTATTGGATTGTGTCAAGACACTTATATAGATAAGGTCTTGCACAGATTCAGTATGCAGGATTCCAAGAAAGGTTTCACACCTATGTTACATGGCGTTACTCTTAGCAAGAAGCAATGTCCCTCGACACAAGCTGAGCGGGAGCGAATGAATAGAATTCCTTATGCTTCGGCAGTAGGATCTATTATGTATGCCATGCTCTGTACTCGTCCAGATGTTGCTTGTGCCTTAAGCATGACGAGTAGATACCAATCTGATCCAGGTGAGTGTCACTGGACAGCAGTCAAGAATATCCTAAAGTATTTGAGAAATACTAAGGATAAGTTCTTGGTGTATGGAGGAGATGATAAGCTGGTCATAAGTGGATTCACTGATGCAAGTTTTCAGACGGACAAAGACGATTTCCGGTCTCAGTCTGGTTATGTCTTTTGTCTAAATGGCGGTGCAGTCAGTTGGAAAAGTTCCAAGCAGAGCACCGTAGCTGATTCCACTACTGAGGCTGAATACATTGCTGCTTCGGAAGCAGCGAAGGAAGTTGTTTGGATCAAGAAGTTCATGTCTGAACTTGGTGTGGTTCCTAGTATCTTAGAGCCTGTAGCATTGTATTGTGATAACAATGGAGCAATTGCTCAGGCGAAGGAACCAAGGTCACACCAGAAATCCAAACACATAGAGAGGAGATATCACTTGATTCGTGATATAATTGATAGAGGAGACGTGAAGATCAGCAGAGTTCCAACGGATGAGAATGTCGCTGATCCTCTGACCAAGCCCCTCCCACGACCTAAGCATGAGAGTCATACTGCTGATATAGGACTTAAGGAAATTAAGATGTGATCTTGATTTTAGTGGGAGTTGTCTTACATTAAGTTATGTTTTGATGTTCATATAATCATACTTTGATTATTTTAATGAAATTTGATTTCAGTATTATTTAAATGTATTTAAATGATAGTCCCAAAATAATTTATGACATTCTATAGGTCATCAAGTTGAGGACTTGATCATGAAACCCTATGAGAATTAAATGACATAGATTATATTTATCCCTGGTCGAGGTTGTTAAAGTGGGACACTAACAACCGCGTGAGACTAGCATGTGAGGTGACTGATGACTGAGTTTCATGGAGTCATTAATATGAGTATTAAAGTCAATCACATAGATATATGTTAGAGAACATATGATCGGACATGACCCGCTAATGAGAACTCTGCAGGATAATTAAGTGTCATAAGAGGTTCTCATTATGACTATAGAGTATAGTCCTTAGACCTGAGTTCATCATGATTTCTTACATATGAATTGGTCCGCTTTGACTCTGTCAAACGTTATCCGTAACAGGTGACTATAAAGGCATTGATTGGGCGTATCATGAAGTGTGTGAAGGAACAGGGATGGAACAAGATGGGATTTGTCCCTCCTGTAAAGCAGGAGATAAATATCTCAGGGCCCATCGAAGATTTGATACTGAGGAATATGTGGCCGCACTCGAACGAACTGAATGTCAGTTGTTTGTATTGTCAGTATAAATCGGAGTTCGATGAACATGATTTTGGTTGAATAAGGATGACACAGATCTTGCCTTATGCCATATCGAGATATAGAGATGAAGGGATTGTTGGAATAGTTGATTCCAGTACAAGTGGGAGATTGTTGGGAATGTCCAGAAATCACACTTGTATTCACTCTAGAGATAGTTGTACTATCAAGATTAGACATTCATATGATACTAGGTGGTCATAACGTTTTGCTAGAAACCAATGATGATCTATGAGTTATGAACTCATTGCTAGTATTATATGATCCTACAGGGTCACACACCTAAGCAAATTGGATTCACTTTATGTGGGAATGATCATTAATGTAATGATCCAAATAATGTGTATTTGATGCACATTATTTTCATGTTTTAAAAGGTGTGTCGATCGACACAAGTATGTTGTGTCGATCGACACGTGCTGCTGACCGAAATAAAGATTTCGGTTTAATGACTTAATTGATTCTGAATCGGTTCAAGATCAATTAGGTTTTCTCCAGGGCCTATATAAGGAGTTATAAAGGCACGACCTGGAGACAAGGGTTTTTAGAGAAAACTTTCTGGCAACCACTTTAAAACGGAGAAACTCCCTGAGAGATCCGATCTACCGGTACTAGCATCCCGGCGAATTCCAGTTTGTGTGCGTGTGGACTATCAGTAGAGGCACATCGATTGAAGTGCTCTAAATCTCGAATCCCTGTTCTATCCGCCGCAAAACTCCAGGTATATTCGAGATCCGTTCTATCAGATTTATTGTTTACAAACCCTAGATCCTAGGAAAAGGAATCATGACTAGGTTGATTAATAGAGATTAATCCGATAAAACCTGAGTAAATTCCTGAGTAAATTCCTACATTGGCATCCCGAGATGCCTCCCTCTTGGGACAACTAGCCACTCGATGCTCTGTGCTCCCGTACCCATAACAGCTACAACCACTATGGCCGCCTCCAGAAACCTCATCGACAGAGCAATAGAAGAACCAACGGATGAAACAACTACTGGTGGAACAATCGCATATCTCGCCTGCTCCCGCTGATCCTCCTCAATAGAAGCAGCTAGCTCCACCAAATCCGCCCTCAAGGCGTACAAAGAACCACGACATTGCAATCTGATACTCAGACGAAGCCCTTGCAAAAACCTCTGCATCAGGGCCCTCTCGTTCTCTATGCTACGGCCAGCATAAACCAACAGTCTGCTGAACTCAACATCATACTCTCGCACAGTACTCTCTGCCTGAGTCAGCTCCATAAACATCGTATGAAGACGATCTCTAGCCTCCCTAGGAAGGTACTTGGCGTTGAACTTGCCCAAGAACTCGCCCCAGGTCCAAGCACCTCTCCTGGTCTCAATCGATCTCCACCACAGATGAGCGTCCTCAATAAGATAGTGGACAACCAACTCCACCTGATACTCAGCAGGACATCGAATCGATCGAAAGTTGCGCTGCACTCTCAAGCGCCACTCCTCGGCCCCCTCTGGCATAATTCTGCCTGCAAAGGAAGGCATACCAATCTTCTGCATTTGTCCCATCATCACAAGATAGGGAGGATGCTTAGTAACTGCAGCCCTCGGCTGCTCAACCACTGTAGCTCTCTAATGCGCCTCCACCACCAGAGGTCCTGCTGGAGCCGGTGCCAAAACTACCGCCGGAAACCAAACCAACAACTAAGTCAGAAGTCCCACAATAACATCATCACGACCATGAGCTGGAGCACCACCCCCACCCAGGCCCACTCCACCACCCGCACCTCTGCCGGCGCCCCTTGCGATACCAACAGCACCACCAGCACCTCTCCCGGCACCCCTTCCGGCACCCATAGCCACACTGGCACTGGCACTAGTCTCGCTCGCGGTCTCCACCTGATGAGTCTGGGATGCAGCCACACAGCCAGACGAGGCCTCTGCAGGTCCACGACCACGTCCTCGGCCTCTACGACCTCTGCCTATGCCACGACCTCTCGCTCCAGTATCCATCTACCACACTGAACATGAAAACATGAGCAAACGAGAAGTCATAAACAATGAAACACAACTTACCGCGAAATTTCTTTGAAGGCCGAAGAGGATGATCTAAGACTACTAATTGTCTAACCACCAATAAACAATTAAACACATAGTCTTAATTCATCCAATTACCAAGTCCTAAAAACGTCTAGGTTCTGATACCAAAATGAAACAACCAACACTTTTTTTTTTAATTAAATTAACAACCAACACTTTTCCCGTAAATATTTAATTCTCTACTGCTATTAACCAATTTGCGGAAGTTCTCATAAAAATAATTCAATAAATTATTAAACCAACAAACCAAGTTCAACAAACCAAATTCCATAATTCAAATAATACTAGCAACTTAAAAACCAAGTTCACTAGAGACAAATAAATAAACTAAACACCATATCATCCTCTTCTCTGGCCTTGATTCCGCGATTACGCATTTCTGTTACCTGCAACACATGGTAATAAGAGTTGTGTAAGTATTTCATAAATACTTAGTGGAGAGGTCATCCCGTCTACCGGATACATAATAAGGGAATATAGATTATCAATTCTACGCGATCAAACAACAATCCACAAAAATGACAAAACCGCATTTTAAAAATAATTGGTGTCGATCGACACACCCACGTGGTGTCGATCGACACTCCATTCAGGAACACAATCCTCACGAATTTATATCAGTGGTGTCGATCGACACTACCACTAGGTATCGATCAACACCTCTCCCAGAAAACCAGAACCGAGTCAAAATTCTCTCGTGACTCGAATTCCGTTTCATCACACGAGATCAATCACGATTCCAAACACACAATTCACACAGAATAATCACAGCAAACAATCAAATCAATACAAACAATCATTCGAAATTTTTAATAATCTAATCCCATATCCACGATCGCGTACTCACCTCGATTTCACGGTTGAGGAAAGAACGGATAAGAAACTGACACAAATCAGTCCCGAACACTCTGATTCCTTGCAGGAAATCACCGAACTTGGCTTGGGCTAAAAAACGTACCCGATACCCGAACCCGAACCCGACTCGAAAAACAGAGTTCGGTACGGGTATGGGTATTGATTTTTATCCGATCGGTTTTAGAATTAAAATTTTCGGATAACTGATCGGGTTCGGGTAATAACTTAATTCCAAACTAAAACCGAAGTAAACCGATCATTAATCCCTACCCTACCCTAAGACCACGAACACTCGTGTAGCCGCCCAACTCTAAACATAATCATTCTTCTTTTTTGCCTTTTTGCTTGCATGATCGAGCCTATTGCGATTCCAAGCACGAATCGAGAAAGCTTTTCTCATAATCGAAGCAACAAATGAGGATATAAAGACAATCGAATGAACAAACTGGATTCACTACAGATTTGCGATATCTCTTCATCTCTTCTGTCTGTCAATTCGCAGATATAATCAGAGGTAAATTTCCTCTCTTCTTGTTCTTATTGTCCAATCTTGTTATGAAACCTTAAGTATTAGGCTTATCGAACATATATGTTGTTGTATTTGTGGTTAATTTTGAATCTTCTTCTCCGTCTATGGTTGATTTTTATTCTTTAGTTGTGTCTGAATCTTTATGAGAATCTTATTGAGTAGTAATTGATTTATATGCTTCTTCTCTGTCTAAAATGTGATGATCTCAGATTGATTATGTATTTAATTTAAATGTTTGTTCTTTGTATAAAATGTGATGATCTCCAACTGATTTATTAGTGGTTAATTTTGCTGAGTCTATTTATCTGAACTATTTGCTGCTTTTATGTCGATTTTGGTGGTTTATAATGTCTGATTCTTTAATTGATTATACTACACATTCATGTTGATGCTTTGCAATGTCTGATTATGTAATTAATGTGTAAAGCAGATGGATTCTTCTACGCCTAAAGAATATGACGATGGAAACAGTAACAGAGATGTTCATGATGATGCTTGCGGCCAAGAAGCAGATCCTTTGACTCAGGAATCCACTAAAAGAGGCAAAAGGAAGCAGACAAATGCAAGTGGGTCTAGTTCTGAGAAAGTAGCTAAGAAGACACTCCCCACCAGGTCAGGTGTATGGGCTAACTACACCAGGATAGAGAGCAATCGTGACAGGTGCTACTGCAACTATTGTCTGAAGGAGTTCACATGTCCAACTTCTTCTGGAACAACAAACCTGAAAAACCACATGAAAAGCTGTAAGGAATTCAAAGCTTGGGAATATGGTCAAGATCCTACTAAGAACCAGAAGGTGATAAATACTGAAGGTCAACTACAAAATGCAAAAGTGTCTGAGGCTGTATTCAGAGAAGCAGCAAATCATATGCTTGTGATTGGAGAGTTACTACTGTCATTTGTAGACAGTTTGTCTTTCAAATACTTCTGCAACAAGGTTAGATTTTTGTTTTTCATCTGTTTTAATTTTTTTTATCATTTGTGTTATCTGAAGGTTAGTTGTTCTGACATAATTGCTTTATAATATATGTAGGTAAATCTTTACAAGCCTCATTCAAGATGGACAGCAACCAAAGACATTGTGAAGATGTATGCGGAGAAGAAGGCTGCTCTTAGACACTGGTTTAAAACAACCAAGCAAAGAGTGTCACTCACAACTGATATATGGGTTTCTCAAGTGATAGGTAACGGTCTCTATCATTTTTGGTTTCAGTATCTTTATTCTTATTACTGATTATTATTAGACTTTGTTTGATTGACAGTTACAGTTTCTTTCAATGTGCAGGTGCAAGTTATATGGTTATAACAGCACACTTCATTGATAAGCATTGGCGTTTAAAGAAACTGATCATTGGATTCAAATACGTCACTGACCACAAAGGTAAAACCATTGCCACTACACTTCTAGATTGTCTAGGTGAATGGGGAATTGAGAAGGTTTTATGTGTGACTGTGGATAATGCTTCAGTCAATAGTAATGCCCTTAATAGGTTTCAGACTAGTTTCTCCTTAGTATCAGATGAGGCTGTAGTTATGAATGGTGATTACATGCATATGAGATGCGCTGGTCACATCATTAATTTGATAGTGAAGGATGGATTAGCTGATCTAGATAAAAGTGTTACTGTAGTACGTTATGCTATCTCATATGTTAGGTCTGGGACAAATAGGAGAGATGCATTTGAACAGAGGGTAGTGGGAAGAATTACTAGAGGTAGTCTGCCACAAGATGTTAGAACCAGATGGAACTCTATATTTCTGATGCTGAAACAAGCAATAAAATTTAAGGGAGGATTTGATAGAATGGAAGCTGAGGATAAGCTTTACAATGATCATTTCTTGGAGATTGAGAATGAGAAGAAAAGGATTGAACCACCTTATTTGGTTGATTGGCGTGGGGTACAAGGGATGGTTAAGTTCTTAGGTATATTAAGTGGTGTCAGCTTCTACAACTCTTAATGCACACAAATGTTACGGTGAGATAGTGAACATGGCGGCCAAACTTCAGTTGCTATGTAGTAGTCATGATGATGATGTAAAGGTAAAGGCTGAAGACATGTTCAAGAAGTTTAATAAGTATTGGGATGGACTCAGAAACATCAACAAGATGCTAATAATTGCCAGTGTGTTTGATCCACGGAAGAAGATGCAATTTGCCAACATGTGCCTACGTGAGATGTATGGAGTAGATAGTTTTGTAGCTGTTAGTTTAAGTGAATCAGTTCTGTTGGTGTTGCGTAATATGTATAAGGAATACTCAGACAGACACAATAATGCATTTCCTCAACCAGATGTCCAACCTGACCAGCCTCCAGGTCCTTCTTCATCTTAAAATCAGTCTCAGAGTTCTCAAGAAAACCAACCAGATAGAGTTTATGACTCTTTTGATGAGGAGATGTTAGATGGTTACAGTACTGTGGAGCTAAGGTACAATACATTGCTCAGGGAGATTGGGGTTAGGGATACAAATGACCTAGAAGCATACCTAAGGGAGAAAGTTGAGAATCATGAGGTGATGGTGGGTGTTGAGTTTGATGTTTTGTCCTGGTGGAAAGTCAACTGTGGTAAGTACCCAATCTTGTCAGAGATGGCTAGGGATTTATTTGCTATGCAAGTTTCATCTGTTGATTCTGAAAGTGCCTTTAGCACTAGTGGAAGAATAATAGAGCCCTATAGAAGCTGTTTGACCCACTACATGGTTGAGGTCTTGATGTGTACTGAACAGTGGCTGAATCAAGACATCAAGTTTGAAGAGAGGGTCCTTACAAATGGACAAATACTTGCAGAGGTCCAATACGAAGATGATCTTCAAAGAGGTAAATGTCTTACAATTCTCTGTGATTCTTAGTTGTTTATTTATCCTTAGTAGTTCTATGTTACTAACTGATTTGGTATACTACTTCTTTGTAGAATTTGGCTCTCTGGACCTTGAATGAAGAGTTGTTTCTGAGTGGAGTGAAGACTGAAGACTAAAGACTGAGTGAAGACTGAAGAATTGTTTTGTTTATGTTGTGTTCCTTTCTTTCTAAGACAGTAACACTTGTGTTTCATTTGCTTCTGAGACTTTTGTTTTGGCATCGATTTTGTCATATGTTCTACTTTGCTTCGGTTTAATGTTGTTTAAGACTTGTGTTTTTTGCCAATTGGTTTGGCTATGCATTTTCTTGTGTGTTTCAGTAATCAGTTATGTTTTCAACTTTAATAGCTTCCATTACATTGTTTTTGATATAAATGTTGTCTTAATTTTGTGAATGACTTAGGAGAGACAATAACATAATTCGGATGGATTGGATATATCCATACCCGAAATAACTGAACCCGTAACCGAACCGTTTCTATACAATAACCGATCGAGTTATGGACCTCCTTACCGAAATACCCAAAAAAATTTGATACCCGACCCGAACCCGATCGGATACCCTAATGCCCAGACCTACACCGAACAGCACCACAAACCAGACCAAACTACCACACGAGACTATCACTCGAAGAACGATGACAAACGGATCACAAACGCTCCTCGAATCACCGAAAACTTTACAAAAACCTTTAAAACTGTTTCTCTCCTTCTCTGAAACACGGCCACACTCGGTAAAAAGGTTTATATACTCAAGCCCTAGGTTTTTCCCTAAACCGACTCGTAAACCGGACAATTAAAACTTAATCGAAACCGATCGCAGAACTTGGTGTCAATCGACACCCACCACTGGTGTCGATCGACACCCTTTACCAAAATCAATTATTTGGTTTCGGGATGTTGCACATACTCTTTTAATAAAGTTTCTTTATCATGATTTCAATGTCTCTTTGCTGTTTTTTGTGCACCATGCTTGAGTAATTCAATTGTTAGGTTTTAGGTTTTCAATGAGTTTTGTAATTCGATAATAGATTGATGATTGTTTAGGGATATCAATAGAGTCTTCATCTTTACGCGTACTCAATGCATAATTGCTGAACAAGCCATTTAGCAATTTGATCCTAGGTTAATATAGATTCCAAAAGCTTTTGTATTGCCTGAACTAGTATTTGATGAGCCAAGCGTCTTAACAATTTGAAAACTTAGTTAAGGAGTTTAGTGAACAATATCATAACTTGAACTTTTGTTGCATGTTTTTGTCTTGTAATAACCATCAAAAGTTGAGTCTATTAGGGAGAATGAACATAGTGGCCGGAGCCACGAAAGTGGAAAGACTATACTTTCGTATTATGAGTTCTAGATGGTTCGGTATATTTTAAATCCCTAGATTAAATCAATCGTTACTGCTGAATGATTCTTTGTGAATTACCTAAGTCCTAATGCTTTTTTTCTTATTGATTTACCTTTAAGCTTATCTAGGGTCAGGGCTGGCCCTGAGGGCAAGCAGGCAAAACCTATGCTTGCGGCCCTCATATCAATCCTCATATTTTTTTATAATAAATCGGCCCCCAAATCCTAAAAGTTTCTTTAGCTTAATGGTCAAATCGGCCTATTTTTTATTTTTAGCTTGCGGCCTATTGAAACTCAGGGCTAGGGTTATAAATTTAAAGCTTAGATTAATAAACCCTATCAAACATCTAACCACCATACTGAGCACATCTTTAGAAAGAGATCCCATCAACCAAAATTTGACCACCTGATCTGACTAGATCCAAGCTTCACAGTCACGATGTAGCACTTCATTGTTGATATTGGGAACCACAAGTTCTGCTACTGGTTTTGATGTAGAACCTGTAACAAAACCCAACAATTTCTGACCAGAAAGGAAAGCTTCAAATTGAGACTTCTAGATGATGTAGTTACTCGGAATGAGTTTAATAGTGACACAATTTGTGATATTTAGAATAGGAATAGTAAACAGATCCATGGATTCCACCATGGCTCTGATACCATGAAGAAGAGCTTAAGAGTTGAATGAGAAGAGAAATATTTATGAAACTGAACTTTATTTCACTTAACTTGTAACAATTACAAGTTAGGGTATTTATACTAAAGTGCTCATACATTATTGAAAACCCCAGTTACCCAACCAGCTGGCAGTAAAACCAGATCGGATAAGCTTGCCGAAATAGTTTCAAACCGTACACGCACCTCCAACGGCTCTGTGCTTTTCCCTTTGATTTTCTCGGTTAGTTGTTATTTGTCTTTTCCAAAGTACAGAGGTAAAGGAGGAAGCTTGAGTATGGGCTTCGTGGGCTTCAATTGATTTTCACTTAAGCCTGCTTTCTTCTCTTTACTTATGCTCTGCATTTTGGTCATGATCAAAGCCTTTGTCTTAGCAGGAGTCTTTGATACACTTGGTCTCATTTTATCTTCAATCTTGTTCTCCTTAATACCCCACACTCACTGTAGATATAAGTAAAATCCATTCATTACATAGACAATCTTAAATCATTTAAGTGTTCTCAAGTAGATTTCCATGCTTGACTTGGATACCTACTGATTAGTTTAACATTTATTGACATCAAGTTTCATGCATTTGATGTTTAGTTTTTACCTTTGAAATAGTTTCTAGAAATTTCCCGAATACTAGCATCATACATATATTATCTTTTCTTGATATATCTTGTATATCTAGCATCAAAATCCTAATAACATGACCCCTCATTTAATTCGCACCAAGCTTCTATATCTATTATCAATCATTTTCCTAAGATTGATGGTAACCAGTCGGGACCATTTCAATAATGATCATTCAAGAACAATTGTTCTTGGTTGTCCGGCTAATCTAATCATGTGATGAAGAAGCTATTTTACCCTTCTCTTCCAAGCTTCACTTCTTGGAAATGTTTTTTTCCCTGTCTTTGTAAATTAGAGCGTGTGACTGAGGAAATCCTATTTCTACTTTTAATTGTATTTCACCCCGAGCTTGCTCCGAAAATAATTGGCCGGAAGACCAAAAAATATTTTCGTCAATCATTAGTGATTTTTTTATAAAAGAACTAAACAAACTGATGTCGAGCAAACTCAAATACTTTATCTTTAAGCCATTAGACAAAATACTGTAACATTTTTTCACAAAATTTAGAATCGATTCAATATATCTGGTGGTACCGGGTTTGGCACCCGTTACCATGACCCGATCCAGGATCGAACTAAACCAAATATACTTCTGAAGACAATGAGATGGGCCGCAAGGAGCTATGTTGGGCCCATTATAAATTAGAGCATGTGAGTGATGAAACCCTGTTTGTACTTTTAATTCTATTTCCCCCCGAGCTGGCTCCGAAAATAATACGCCGCAAGACCCAAAAAAAATTGGGTCAATCATTAGTGAATTTTAATAAAAGAATTAAACAAACCGATGTCGAGAAAACTCAAATACTTTATCTTTAAGCCATTAGATAAACTACTGTATCTTTTTCACAAAATTTAGAGTCGATTCAATATATCTGGTGGTACCGGATTTAGCACCCGTTACTATGACCCGACCTTGATCGAACTGACCCGAATATACTTTCGAAGACAATGAGATGAGCTGCAAGAAGCTATGTTGGGTCCATTATGAAGATTAAAGGCCAAGTCCACCTCAGTCCACCAACCTCAGAATATATGGAGAATAAACCAAAGATATATGAGAATATTGAGTAAATATTCTGAGTTAAGTTACTTTCCATGTATTTCTAGGGTTTATTCGACCGACTAAGTAGAATATAAATATGTAACACATTTAACCCGAAATGGGATTCAAAAACTCTGAATAATAATACACACGATTGGAAACATTTCTTTGTTCTTAAATTTTTCGATTGTATTTTGCTCATAAACCTAGAATCTCACTTGTTTGGAAGAGACCGAGGTTGCCTATGAACTCGAGTTCCACCAATCATGACTTATTTCGCAATTCTTTATATCCTTCCTTTTACTGGACTTGTCCCAATGCCTCAACCGGCCCATTGAATTTATTAATCAGGAAGTTTGGATCTGCTTTTGCCACGTCACATATGGTAAATAGAAGCAACATTACTAGAAAGGGCGTGTTATCTTTTGTAATGGAATTGTCTTATCTCTCGTTAGGTTAATCTTTTGAGAAATACCAGTTAAGTTCTGAGCTAGCGACAACAACTGAAAAAACATATGGACGCAACCACTTGCTTAGGGAGCCTTTCCTTATGGAGATAATTACTCATATTATAATTTTACTCCCATTTGATTCTTCTAATAATGGAATGTAAATTGAATCTAAAGATGTCACGCGTACATTTATCAACCTCTTGAAAAATTTGTATATAGCAAATATATTGTATTTCATTGATATTATTAATAGTATTTGATTAAGATCATCATAAAGTGCAACACAGCTGTGGGAAACAAAGAATCTAAAAATGAGACATAAGGCATGTGGAGATAAATAAAAGTGCAGGTTTTGTTGTGTTTATGTGGACCATCTTTTTCTTTCTTTCATACTTTAATTCCTCAACTCTCCCCACCAGAAAATAATTTAATATGTCTTCTCTTTGAAGAATATGCTATGCATGATTAATAATTCTAATTGGTGTTGTTAAAGCTTAACCAATAAAAATGATCTCTGTTAGAAACCCTAATTCCATTTGTCTAGGAAACTGAAGCAGTAGTATTAATTAATTATAATTAAAATCCATGCAAACTCCGTATCCAACACCATACCGTTATTGTTGATGTCAATTATTTTCTCATTTACTATAAACATTTAGTCTGATTGGGAAAGGTGTACTAGAGACGGACAAACATCGAAATTAACCTTAAGAAGTATTGACATTCTTAACATGTAGTATTTCCTAATAGTAGATTTAGAGTCTAGATTGATTTTTCTAACATATTTGTTCTGAATGATATGGTAACTTCATAACTAAATAAACTAAATAATTGATATAAATTACAAAAATGTATGAATGATATTTTTAAAATAAGGCAAATACACCTCATAAGTTTTTTCTCTATCTCTGTCCGCACCTCTAAAGTCTTTACTATTAGGTAATAGTTTGACTAAGCTAGGGCTTTTTTGCAGACACACATTAACTAGTGACACCATTATCATAAAGGAAAATAAATAGAGAGAGAGAGAGAGAAAATGCAATAATGGGAGATGGACCAATTTGCAGGTGGTGAGAGATAACAAACATATGACAATGTCTCGAAATTAAGAGGCACCACCACACACACACACCCTCACTCTCTCTCCTCTCTCTAGTAGGATTATGTTTTTAAAATCAATACTTTGTTGGATCTTCATGTGAAAATAAACTTGATGGGTGATAGGAAACAAACCCACATTCATCACCACCACCACCAAATTTTTTATATCTTCTTCTTCAATATCAATCTCATCTTTGCACTAATCTTCCAATATCAAGAAGCTCTATAATCCCTACCGGTGAGTCCAAAAATCAATTAGATTTCATCTCTAACTATTAAATGATAGTATTTTTTTGCATGCATTAATATTTTGTTCTTTATAGGGTCAGATTTACAATGGAGGTCGGAGGAAAAGGCAATGCAATTACTTCCACAACAACAATGATCTCAACAAAAACCATAGAAGTGAAACCACAACATACCAACCCGGATCTCGAAGCCAAACCCGAATCATATCCAACCTTAACTCCATTTCCGGTTAAGAAAGAAAACCAAAAACCAAAGACGCGTGACGACCAAGCATCAAAGTACCGGGAATGTCAGAAGAACCACGCGGCCTTAACCGGAGGACACGTGTTGGACGGATGCTGCGAGTTCATGGCCGGAGGAGAAGAAGGTACGGTCGGGTCGCTAAAATGCGCCGCATGCAATTGTCACCGCAGTTTCCACCGGAAAGAAGTGTACGGACACCGGAGCAACAAACAAGAAGTGATGATAACACCGGCGTTTTACGGCAGTAGTAGCTCGTACAAGGGGATGCAGCCACGTGGAATGCATGAGATTGGAAGGAGGACTTCGTCTTCGAGCGAGGATTTGAGAAAGGTTTTGAGTCATCGGAATCAGAATGTTATTGATGGGAAGGGATTAATGATGATGAGGAAGAAGAAGAGAGTGAGGACAAAGATCAATGAAGAACAAAAGGAGAAGATGAAAGAATTTGCTGAGAGATTAGGTTGGAGAATACTGAAGAAAGATGAAGAAGAGATTGATAAGTTTTGTAGGATGGTGAATTTGAGGAGACAGGTTTTTAAAGTTTGGATGCATAATAATAAGCAAGCTATGAAGAGGAACAGTAACAGTACTAGTGATCTGCAAGACTGAAAAAGTTATAAATTATTCAAAGTATTGAGTACGCATCTGTGACTAGTTTATAGGATTGTAGATGCAAATCTCGACAAAAAAAATGCGTTTGTTGTGTTTCATTCCATTATATATTCATGTGCGAGTTTTTGGTTTTTTAAAACTATTTTGTGGTTGAAATGAAGTGATGATAAACTTGGAGTTTAAAATAAAAACGAGTATACATAATTTGCGAATTTACAATTTATGTTTAGGCAACCATCAAATAGCTGGAATAGCTCAGTTGGTTAGAGCGTGTGGCTGTTAACCACAAGGTCGGAGGTTCGACCCCTCCTTCTAGCGTTTCTTTTGCTATATCCGAAGCTTATTTCATGTGTTAGATTTTAATTAACAATCTCATCACGTCTCAAGATTTAAACTTTTTCTTTTTCAAATTCACTAGAAAAACTAAAATTTAACGTAAATACTGAACAATACTTAATTTTAGTTAGTATTTTAAAATTTAGAACAATTAACATATCATATTCATAATTTCTTTGTTTAAATCGATGATCCAATAACACGGACTTTGTCATTGGAATTTTCATATCAATTAAAATTATAAACTAACAATTTCTATCCATATATGGAAGAGAAATCTGATTCGTGGTTTAGTGAAATTCATTGGTTATGGTGTTAAGATAAAAGTGTAGCTCGAAAAGTGGATAATGGAGGAACATCCATGACGGCCGATTAAGAGACAAAGCCTAGATTTTGAGCTTAATGTGTCGGCTTTGCTATCTGCTGGTGGTAAGTGCAATGAGGAGGGATTACATGATCTATTCTCACCAGATAATGTGAAACGAATCATATTTAGTGGAATTAGTTGAAAATAGATTTATATGAGCCTATATTCGGTTAAAATTAGGTATTCTTTAATCATTTTCCCATTCCACCTATACCAAAGACTGCTATTGAAATTCAACAAGTTAAGTTAAAAGAAGTGATTTGGAAGATTAATAATCAATTCAAGATACGGTTATTCTTATGGCGTGTAGTTTCTGGTACTTTGGTAGTATCCGACAGATCGAGGACTAGGGGAATCAATATTGATAATACTTGTAAGTTGTGTCAAGCTCATACTGGAACTATAAAAAATGGAATGATGGAGTATTGCAAATGTACCTAGTTATGGCTCTGGTTTTTCAGATTCATTGGAAGTATCACAAAGGTGATCAAAATGTTGATTGCTTGGATATGTGGAATGTGTGGAAGAATCGTAACTGATATTGGGTGTGATTGGTTGAAATTTAAAATTTTCGTACAACCTCTTTAAGTATTTTTTACGACATTTGCTTACCAATTAGACTTTAAGTATTTTAGTGGGTTCCATATAAAACTTACAATAACCTTTTTTTTTCAAACCAAATATTTTGTGGTTTTAAAAACTGTTTACAGCTACATCACAAACATTTACAGAATAAATCTTACCGCAATTATTCTTCAACTACAACCGAACCAATCACCCCCAATATTGTATGCAAAAAAGCAAATTACTCTAAGTAGATTATTCAGAATGCTTTTGATGAAGCTCTTTCCATAAATAATTATTCATTATTAGTATACATTAATCATTATCATTAAAGCATGTGCATAAATTTCCATAAAAATAAAATGTATTTATGACAATTATAATGCCATGGCCTTCTCAAACAAAATACCTAAATATGTACATTTATTAAGTGTGGCCTTCTAGTTTCACAATTTTTTATGGCGTTGGGAAATGCCTTCTTCACATCAAGAACGACACTGGGTGAGATTTTGAGTTTGGCCAACATATAACAATTGGATTCTTGACTTGTAATTAAAATTGATCTAAAATCAAGTTTAATAACTTCCTTTCACTCGTTTAATTAAGTTTCATCTCCCAAAGAATATGAAAAAATAAATAAATAGTACCAGGACTAAGCTGAATATTTTGTCAATTTTGAATCCCTTATACATTATTAGAGAGGTGATTTCTCTTATTAATATGATATGACATCTCATAAATTATGACATAGCATCCATAAAATGTGAGATGGCAACTCATTTACCTTAATCACAAACTCTCATAAAATTACTTTCTAATATCACTTGAAATTTAATAATAAACATTGTTTGAATAGTAGGTTTATTTAAAATACAAAACTAAAAGCAAATTCACAATCAAAATCTTCATAGATTTGATAAAGATTTGATAAGAAGTGTTTACGAATACTCATTACTACGAAAATCGTTTAATAACAACATTAATCTATTAGTTGAAATTTCGTTTATATTCACATAACTATTTTCAATGGATTTTTTTTCCCATAATTATAAATCTTTTAAGATATTTTTCTAATTTATTGAAGAAAATCTAAAATATATCTTTAAATTATAGGCATTATGAAATCAAACATACGCCTACAACTAATTTTACACTAAATAAAAGAGTGTATAAAAACATAACCACTCAAAATATTTTTATAATTAACTTAATGTAATCCTATATTTATCATCTTTATGGCCTACTTTTTTTGTTAGTATTTCTTTAGATTTCTCCAATTAGCTAATATATGGATTTGATATATGATGTTTTTAAAATTTGTTATTTAGAGATATCATGTGTAAGAAAACTAATGTGTGTGTATATACTATAGTTTTAATCATCCATATTTAATAATAAAAAAAATAAGCATGAAAACAAATCAAATCAAAACTTAATGATTTTTTTATTAACCGAATACAAAAATCTCCTTATGGGAAAACATATAGCAATTGATTATTTTATATGATTTTAGTAATAAGATTTTTTTTTTAATCTTATATATATATGGAAAAGAATTATCTACACCTATAAATAGTATACATCTATCTTTTTAAAAGTCATATACTTTCAGTAACGGTTTAATTTATATGAATATTTTAATCAAAAAGTAAAAAGAAATATATGATTTTTTTCCGTTAAGGTAAAAATTTTAATTAGTTGTTTCTTTATGAATTTTACATGTTGCTTTAGGTTCTACATGTTCAAAAACTTATGTGTATTGATTAATACGAATAAAATTTACATTCATATATATATATATATATATATATTGTATTTTGAATAATACTTTAGATAAGGTAGTTTAAAATTTTAAAAATTCACAACATTTAAATTAAAATGAACGCTTTTAGTTCATTAAATTTAAAAAATAAATAAACAAAAACTTATCCGCGTATCATGCGGGGAGTCTATCTAGTATGCTTTTATAATCAACTAAGTCCATCTCCACCTAAGATTTGTGAACAAGTGCTACATATATTTCTTTGCTTGTGATTTGTCAGAGATTTCCTTTATAATTCGACAAAGTTGCAAGTTGCAACATTGTTCCTTCTTTAATAAACTGTTGTATTTAAATGAGACGAATAAAGTCCGTTTCGCACAAGACAAGTTAGTGTAAACTCTAAAGCCATTGTCCATTTGAATAGTCTAAAAGATGTAGACGTAATAGTCAACATAAAAGACATTTGACCGGCGATTAAATAGGGGGACGAAATGTATACATCATGTGGGTGTAACACTAACACATGTTTCTTATTAAATGATGCGTACATAATTTTGTTAGTTAGAGAGCTACACAATTAGGGGTAGGCAAAATATCCGAAACCGAAAAATCGAACCGAATCCGATTCGAAATTATCCGAACCGAACCCGATTCAAAATTACCTGAACCAAACCGAACCCGATTTTATAATTTATCCGAATGGGTATTATATTCCTAAAACCGAAAAACCAAAACCGAACCCGAACCGAACCGAAAACTGAACGGATATCTGAATTACACGAAACATAAAATTAACTACAAATATTTACATACAAGAGCGAATATGTTCATATAGTTTAGGCAATTTTGATAGTTTTTTTAATGTTTTTCGGTCAATTCGGGAATTATGGATATATTTGGCTAAAATAATTAATTTAATTAGCTACATTATTTAAAATTTAAAATTTTGTTATTTATTTTTTGGATAACTTAAGTTAAAAAATAAATAAACCGAACAAAATTTTAAAAAACATTACGTAATTATGAGAATTTCGGGTAACCGAATCCGAAACCAAAACCGACACTAACCGAACTGAAACCGGACCGAAATTTTTTAATACCCGAATGGGTATTATATTCCTTAAACCGAAAACCCGATAACCGAATTAACCGAACCGAAACCCGAATGGTTACCCTAACGCCCCCTAAACATAATAATAAAAGTTGACAGATCCACTATTTTTATCTTTTTCATTTCACAAAGCAAACTTGACCTACTTACTTAAATAAACACCATCAAGAGAGAAAGATTCAAGAACACACCTAACAAAGAAAACAAAACTTTTTTTCACACCACACTCTACCACCATGTTTAGAGCCATGAGCACAAGGAGAGTCCACGGTGGCTACGAAAAGCTCGGCGGCGAAGAGGCGCGATTGAAGAGAGTAACGAGCGTTCCGGCGAGTGTTTATGGTCATTCAAGAAACCCTATTCAAGATGTCAAGAAAATGCCGACACCTACGGTTAAACCAATCGGTGGTTCTGTTCATCCTTTGCTAAGTTTCTTCGACGTTCGTTTTCAGAGGAAGAAGAAGAAAACAGCAAAGAAGAGTTCACCTACCGCGAAACCGGAGTTTGCTAGGTATTTGGAGTATGTGAAAGAAGGAGGTGTTTGGGATCCGAGTTCTAACGCACCCGTGATTCATTACAGATAGATACAATGAAGGAAGAGGAACAAAGACTTTGTATATTGTTTTTATTTTCTTATACTAACCTTTGAAAAAAGTGAATTCGATTCAAAAGATGGATAAAACTATGAATTTGTCATGTTTTACGAATTGAAGATGTATTTGATGATAGTGTTTAGTACACAATCATTGAGTTTTCAGGAATAAGATAAGTCACAAGTTCAAGATCCATGTTATATGATCAATAAACTTGGTTTTGAATAGTTATATAATTAAAGGTTACGAATCGAATCAATTCGTATTTTGCTGACATAGAGAAGGCTGAAAAGCGGTCCAGAGCTGTTAGCTTTGAATCAGATTCCATATTCAAAATCTTTCTTACCTTTAGCATTTGTTTTAAGAATTCAAAATAAAAGAATTTCAACTTTTCAATGGCAGGTGCATTTGATTTTTTCTTGTTTCTTCTTCTCATAAAATACAGTAAACTTTACAAAAAGTATTATAATAAGGAGAAAAAATAGTCTGATTTTTCTAGGAGACCAACTATATAAATATAATATTTAAAATTATACTATTTCGTTACCAAAATTTGAATTCTCTGCTAAGCGTGTTCACATGGGACACGTTTACGAATTGGCTCTTAAAAAAATTAATCAGATTCGAGATTTGAAGAAAGACAAAAACGACTTTTAAACAATTATATTAAGGAAAATTGGCATGAATATTACATTTTATGTCAATAATTAAATATTTAACATTGACTAAATGATAATGTAGTGATTAGCAATCAACACTCTTTAAATTCCAAAATTGCCCTTATCTTAATAATCTGATTTTTTACCTTGAAATATACTAATAATAATATAAATAAAAATACAACTTTTACCCTAATCTTCTATTCTCCTCCACCGCCGACTCAAAAATTTTCTCTTCAGAATTCTCTTCCGATTTACTCTCTTCACAATCGCCATCGCCGGTGATTAAATCTCTCACCACCGCCTTTGAATCTCTCCCACTTCATATCTATATAGCTCACTATGATATTCACCAACTACATATAATCAACTATGTACTACCGTCGTACACAGATATTATAGTCAACTACAAAAGGTGATTGCAGATACAATTTTAACATATAACAATACAATGTAGTTGACTATCGTAAGGACATTAACTACATATAGTCAACTATGTATTACCGCCGTACACATATATTATAGTCAACTCGAAAAGGTGGCTGCATGTACAATTTTAACATATAACAATACAATGTAGTTGACTACCGTAAGGACGTTAACTACATATAGTCAACTATGTATTACCGCCGTATACAGCTATTATAGTCAACTACAAAAGATGATTGCATGTACAATTTTAACATATAACAATACAGTGTAGTTGACTACCGTAAATAACTTTCACAAACTTACCTATTTCTAGGAATAGCCCAACTTGATCCTCGCTCCATTCACCCAAAATCGCTACAAGCATTGTCCCCTTCGGCATCTGGAATAAATAATTGAGTATGGTTGTTATAATTACATCTCAGAGGACAAATATAAGATGGCAATGAAAATAGTGGACTATACATACCTCTCTTTGCTTCTCAGATTCGACGCCGCGGCCACCATTATTGTTCTTCGCCATTGAAGTGATGCTCTTCTTGTCTTATGCTTTTGCTGAAAACTTAAGTGATACATACCATAGAACCCGTACACACCAATATATACCTACAAGAAAAGATACTACAAATCAAATTGATTAAGAGAAGATACGATTGAATTTCAATCAGAATATTAGTCAAGATTATCATCGATTCTTCAATCATTCAAAACTTTCAAAAATATCAATTTTCATCTCTTCCCCAAGCTACTCTTCACGGCACCGGATATGCAAAGATTTTTAGGTAGATTTTTAGGGATTTTTTACATTAATTGATTGTATATTTTTATCCTATATTTTCCTCCTCAACGTCATTAAGGGTATAATTGTTAACTTGGATGCCAAATTTGGTAGTCACCTAAATCTTGTACCACACATGTTAATCTCCTAATTTCATGACCAAATCCTAATATCTACCTAATCCACCCTTATATTAAATCGTTTTCGAAATGGGCCTTACGGATTCTTGAACAGACAAATTGGGCCATGGGTTAAAAAAAGTTAAAACACCAAATTTGCTTTTAAGGACACGATGTTGCCACGTCACATTGAATATTCGAGATAGGGCCAGGTTTTTGCAAATGACCCACTCAACAAGATCCCTTAGACGACGTCGTTCCAATAAAACCCTACCGTTGAATTATTTACATAAAATACCCCTCTTTATCGCGCCGACCTTTCTCCCAAGTCATACAACCAAAGGTTAAATCCGTCTTTTCATGTCCCTCCAAACGACACGTTTGGCTAACCTGTTCGACGATGACCCAAAAAAAAAATTAAAATAATGAAATTTGTTAAGAAATGGGTCGCCAAGAATAGGGGAAGAAGAAGAAGAAGAAGAAGAAGAAGCAAAGAAAAAGAAAAAAAAGCGTTTCAAATATTTGCGGTGAGACAAAGCTGAGATTATTAAAAATAATAAAAAAATTTAGCCTTGGAGAAGAGGTTTCTTCTTCTTCTTCCCTCCTCTGCATCCCTTATACGATGCTGTTTCACGTCTCTTCTTCTTCTTCCTCCAATATTCGCCGACTTTTAGCTTCCGTCTAATCAGGATCTCCCGTTGAATCTTCTCCGTTTGGATCTCCGTCGTGCGCGAGGTAATTATCCTTTTACGCCTACGGATTTTGTATTTTATTGTTGCTCCGGTGGAATTTCTGGAAAAATTCGCTATCGTAGGTCTGAATCGTGGTGGTGTTGTTATCGTTTTGAGTTCGGAGATTCGATTTGAGCTTTTTTTAGCTTCGATTATCGATTTGTTAGCTTCTTCTCAATTTTTAGGGTTTCGTGAGAAATTCCGCGAGAATCTATGTTGAATAAAGTTTTGGTTAGGTTGCGATGGTGTGGATAATGTCGATTTTGCTTTGTACCTTCCCAGTAGTTGATTCTCACTTTACAGAGGTCTTTGCTTTGATTCTGATTTGATTGAAATGAAGAACGCGTATGTGTTTTCATCTAATTTTGAATCTTCCAATGATGCAGAGCCATGCCTACTTTTTCAGCTATTGCTTTGGATAGAATGTTAGAGCCAGGAGCTTCCACGTCTGTCGAGACTGTTCCAAGCACAAAATCGTTTTATTCAAAGCCGCCAATATCAAATCTGGAGAAAGGTAAAGGGAAACTACTTAATGAGAGGACATTTACTCGTCCTCAGATGTCGCCGGCTCTCTACGCCACTCCTGATGCGATTCCGTTACCTAATTCGCCATCTTCTTTCCCACCATCGCCCTATATCATCAACCACAAATCACGTGGACCGCGTCTTTTGAAAAGCTCTTCCGAGGCTAATGTGGCTTCCCAACAGAAGACCCTGGAAGACGAAAAGAATACTGGTGATCCAGACGTAAAGGTTTCTCCTCGGAGGAAGTCCACGTCGTTCTCATTTCCTGCAAGTCAGGCTACTGAAGAGGATTTTTCCAATTTTGATGGAGTTACTTATGGTCCTATTGGGCAAATTGGGAATGGAAAGTTGGAGTTGGATAATGCTGCCAATGGTTTAGAACGAGGAAATGATCTGCCGGAGCCTGTCACTGCCAAAGCAGACAAGGAGAGTGAGTCAGAAGATTTCTATGACCCAGGTGAATCAGCAAGCTTCACAAGTAACACAGACGTAGAGGGTGATGCAGGAGAGGAAGGTTCAAATAGACTCGCCACACCTGTGGGAGAGTTCTATGATGCTTGGGATGGTACGTATCGAAATCTCACTTCTCTTACTAAGTTTTTCCTTGTGAATGTTTATGGTCTTAACGTGCCCAAGATAGTATGATCAATCACATTTTAGAGTCTGTTATCTTTTACTTTTGGGCATTTGGGATATACCAGTACTGTTTCTTTTACACGCAGTCGGAGCCTTTTCTTGTTTGGGAAATCTGTGTGTTTCTGGATATCTTGAGTCTTAAGCCAGATTATGAAGAACTCATTTCTCTTTTTCCACGTATTTGCTAGTATTGTAGAAAGCTTAGATTAACGCCACGGTATGATTGGGAACTTTTGTAATCCATCTAATGCCCTGATGTTGAACCTCTCGTTTCTTGGTTTTCCAGAACTATCAACCGACAGTGGAATGCAGAGTTCAGTTAACAACATCGAAGCTGAACTAAGAGAGATAAGGCTGAGTTTACTAATGGAAATCGAGAAGAGAAAGCAAACAGAGGAGGCTCTCGAGCAGATGCAAATTCACTGGCAGAGACTCCGAGAGCAGTTAGCCCAGGTTGGTCTGTTTGTTCCTATTGATCCCACCGCCTCCACATACAACATGAACCTATCAGAAGAATTAAGCTGCCAACTCGAGGTCGCTAGGTTTGTATCTGACTCTCTAGGCAGAGGTATGGCCAAGGCGGAGGTACAGATGGAGATGGAATCTATGCTTGAAACTAAAAACTTTGAAATCACACGACTGTTTGACCGTCTACACTACTATGAGGCCGTGAACCGAGAAATGTCGCAACGAAACCAAGAGGCCATAGGTAGAAGAAAATCACTCTCATTCACCAATTTTTCTCCTTTTTTTTCAATTGATCTAAACTCCCAACTTTGCTGATTCCAGAGGTGGCACGACGAGAGAGGCAGAAGAGAAAGAAGAGGCAGAGATGGATTTGGGGATCAATTGCAGCAACCATTACTCTAGGGAGCGCAGCATTGGCATGGTCTTACATTCCTGCATCTAAACCATCATTGGAAGCATCACAAACTCTTAAGGATGATTAAGTAAGTCTCTTGTCTCCATAATGGGTTTGATTGTGAGCAAGAGAAATAAGATCCAGGACGTTTAGTACGCCTTGTGAATAGGAAATATATACATGTTTGGCTATTGTTTTAACCGTTAAAGAGGAGAATGTATAGCTCCGAGTAGCTGCAAAACACTTGTGTTCCTTTTGTTTTTTTTGCGGTTGCATACCGAGTGGCATCCAAAAGTCACTAATATTTGGTTTGTGATACCTATTAACATTCAATGTTAGCTCTCTAGTGTTAGGTGCTTGGCTTGCTTATTTTTCCTTTTTGTCTCTATTCGTTTACTACATCTGACTTGAGATGAGAAAGAAGTCTTAAGGTGCGTGTTTTGAACATTTTCTTGATCCCAAAGTTTAGGTAGGGTACAGATATAAGCAATGGTAATTAGAGTTTATTTGATCATCTGTCCTCTTTGAACCAGTTAAGTACAACGTAAACCGCAAAAGAAAATGCAAAAGCAGCTGCAACAAGAAACACAGATATTTGGACTAATAGCGATGACTCAAAGGCTTCAAAGAGAAGCGAGTTCCACGTTGTGTACCATAAGATGCAGAAAATAGAACCCACTATTGCACCAACCACCACTTGACTGCTTGTGTGTAATTTCTGAGAAACCCTTAACTTTATCTGCACATATCAAAGTTAGTGATGGTTTTTCAATACTGTAACCGTGCAAATCATTTCCATGCAATTGATTATCAAAGCAAATTTTATTATATATGAATCGAAAAAGCCTCGATCGATTAGTTGTTATCTAGACTTACAAAGTATGAACCCAATGCGAGGATGAAGCCACTAAGGACCAGCGAGACTTTATTGGTTCCAAGCCATTCCATAACTGCAGAAAACATGAGTCTATGTAAATCCATTGCCTTAACAGTTCCATGATTGTTCAACTATTTTTTATATGCTTACCGGACAAAACAGCAAATACGGATATGAAAGAAATGGATTGGGCATGCGAAGACGGCATCCCGGGATCAGTTCGCAAGGTTGTAGCCGGTCTCTCTTGGTTAAGTAAACGTTTGAGTGCTACGGAGAGAGCAGAATTCGAAATGGATCCAATGATAGCCCACAAAGCTGCACCATCATGTCGAAGAAGAATGATTGAACCAAATAGAGCAGACACAACCCATTTGCTCTGTCATTATTAAAAATCAGTAAGAAACACATATCACAAAATGATACTGAAGAAGCAATTTATCGAACACATTGCGTGCATCCATGAAATTCCTTTACTAACCAAACGATTAACGATGGATTCGATCCCACCACCGGCGACCAATTCGTTCCGGAGCTCCGATGAACCATTAATCAAAGATTCTTGCTCCACCGCCCCAATTTGTTCGTTACCGTCTCTGCTAGAGGATCTTTTGACTAAATAGGTCATAGATCTATAGCTCCCAAGTCGCTGCCATTTCGAAAAGGGTAAAATAAAGTCAACGTAGAATCAAATGGAAGTCAATTTCATCAGAAAATTGGAAATCGTAGTAAGGATCAAGAAGGAATATATGAAAATCTGGAATTCAATTTCTGGAAAAATAACCTGAGAGCTTCTTCTTCTTTCACCGGTGAACTCTTTTGCTCGGAAGCGAATTGTACCTTGACGGATTTTTTTTTGTAATATTCTTTCCATTCATCTTCGGCCACGTGGCATATCGTGGAATTAATGGCCGAAAACAGGAAGCCCATGTATTAAAATGACAGGCCCATCGGATTCCAGACAAAACAAAGCCAATTTAAATATTGAAATTCCTTCCAAAATGGAGCCAACGAATTTGGAAAACGATTGTCGAACAAACAGAGTTCCAAAACAAAAAACATTAAAGAAGAAAACAAATCCTTAATAGAAGAGAAACACAACAAAACTACATATATTACTACTTTTCTTTTAGCTTCTCTGGTTATTTTCCGATTTCAAAAGATGGTTCAGAAGTCTCTATAAAACGGACACCGTTGTAATTGAAATTTTGGTCTAATCTTCGCTTGATTTTGTTACACATCAAAATTAGATATCACGAGCTATCTAAAAACGATAGGACGAAATCTTAATAGAGGCAGTTTGAGTCGCCTAAATTGTATGGACTGGTGCCTGGTGGTGACGATATTAAATCAACTGGATCCAATTTTAAAAAGTCTGAAAACATCATTCTTTTTTTTCGTAAAAAAGACATCATATTTGGCAAACACTATCCATAATCGTTCTTGTGGCTGGTGTTACAATTAGGACAGCTTCCTTTAAGTGTCCTCAACTTGAACTATTAGTGAGTTGCTCTTGCTCGGTTGAAAGCCGAGAGGATCATTGGTGAACTTCCAAAGAAAAAACTTACAACAAAATTATGGTCAAAATCAAAAAGAAACAGAAATATTCTAAGATCAAAACGCATGAAGCAAACTACTAAAATAACATTCTTCTCACGGTGTCCACAAAAAATACCTGATATTGGAGAGACAAAAACTTTAAATCGTTTTTTTTTTTCGATGTTTAGTTTTTTTTTTAATAGATTTTGTAAACTAATTTTTTGAACATTTTAAAATCGAATATGTGATTTAAAATGCTTATAACAATCAAGTGAAATATTCGATTTTTAAAATCTAAACTAATTTTAGAATTAATAGTAGAGATCGATATTTGGTAGACTTCGAACGAGTCCATCCATAAGATAATTTCTTTACCACTTTAATTCAATCACTCGACCAATACTACTTGGTGGTTTTTAATGCTTTTATTTCTCGAGTGCAGACAAAGTATGTTATGTTCACATGAAAAGGTAAAAGTTAATACGTTAAACTTCGAATATATATACTTCGAATGTATATATATATATATATATATATATATATATATATAGAATTTTCAAAAAAAAAAAAACTTCGAATATATGACCTAAATAATATATCAACGATGAGAAAGCCATGTACACGTCCTTTTATTCGGAAGAATATTTTAAATGTTTCAGCGTTTTAGAACAATGTTGTTTTCTCTGGAATTTTGTAATATATATACATATGAATTAAATTTTGGATATATTAAATATATATGGTATGGATGTCAGTTCGAATATGCCTTAAATAATTTTTCACGTATGATTTTTCTGAAAATCTATGGGGTAAAGTAATAGAAAGACAAAAAGGAGAGCTCTTTATATGTTGACCAACTGTTATCAAATTAAACTACTTTACGTATGCTTACAGAATAAGTTATTGTCCATTTCTTTTTGGCATTGAAATATTATCAAGCTTATATGTAAAATGATTCTTCCTCCTAAAACTTTGTAATTGTTATTGCATTTGCATATGAATGCGTTTTATATAATGCCAAAAAGAAAATAAGGTGAGTAGTGGACATTTTATTGAGATGTCATTAGCTGGAAACTACTTCTAGTAGCTGTCAAATCTTAACTAAACAATAACAGCGGAATAATTTACTTTCACTAAATAACTCTAGCCTTCATACAAATATTGTTCACTCCACAAGAATTAAATATATATATATTTTTTTTTTTTTGAGGGATTTGAGTTTTAATGAATTTTTATATAATTTTATGTGATTCAATGAAATTTACTCTAAAATTTTATGCAATCTTATTTAAAACTAGTTGGCTTTTGTATTTTTAAAGGTTAATTTGCTAAATAACAAACAATAAAATTATAATTGGATAACGAATCAAAATTATTATATGTGGCCAAATGATAGCCATTGAATTTAGGGTATTTGGTTAGCATTTTAATTATAGTTTTTTTATAATTATTATATATGCTCTTTTTCTTATTTTTAACTAAGAAATTCTTTGAAATCCCTTTGAAATCTCTTGAAATTATCAAAAACCAAATCATTTGTAAATTTCAATAACAGTGCATTTGAAAGCATTTTTCCAAATCACTTATTCAATAACACTGGATTTTAATAGACTTTTTAAAATCCATGTTTCAGTAACATAGGATTTGATTGTGATAATAATAATAATAATAATAATAATAATAATAATAATAATAATAATAATAATAATAATAATAATAATAATAATAATAATAATAATAATAATAATAATAATAATAATAATAATAACATAGGATTTGACAAATTAAAACAAATCATTTTAAATGGTAAACTGAATAAACCCCCTAAAATTCAATCTATCAGGTTTTGTCTTTTGATATCAGAGTCATATAATATTCTCTATGTTCTTTTATATAAGTTTTTTAGCTAAAAATGCGAAGTTTAGCTATAAACAATACAAATTATATATTTAAAATCTGATGAATAATAATTCAATCAATTGTAACAAATACTACATGATACAAATAGTCAAACTATATAAATGAGTTTAAATATTAAAAACCTAAAAAAACTTATATTGAAACATAAAGAGAACTTTTTATTAGTTTTATTTGTTAAGAATACATATATACAATATACTAGTCTATGGAAAATAAATACCGTGGTCACATAAATTTTGAAATCAATACAAAAGAAATGCTTTTATTTTATCCAAGTTTTCTCATGTACAGTTTGAATGGAGAAAGCGAGTAAGGCGTAGCGGATCAATTGCGGAACAAATGTGGATATAACGGTCTAAAATGTATGTTTGGATGGTAAAAACGGATAAAAACGGTTTAAAATAATGTACATATTTATTTTAATTTATAGAAAATTTAAAATTATTGTTTTTGCATAACTAGAATTTATCAAAATTATGTGGAGTATCCACTTCACGCCCGAACCGGCTTCCATTCATAAAATAATGTACATGCGGATGGACGTAGTTTCATAAAATAGAAATAGTTACGACAAAAAAAAAAGAAATAGTTAGAATTTGAAAACAATTGTATACCTTGAAGTGTGGTTAAAAAGAGTGAAGTTATGGGTGAAAGTCGATTCAATAAGAGGAGTGACGGTTACCACACGCATGTCTTCTAATCACTGGAGATGAAAACTGTGTGTCGTTTTTTAGAAAATTATATATGTAATTAAGAGCAAAGCTACGTCCATCACTCTGTCAAACTCAATCTTCAAAGTACAGTTTTGGCTGACATTGACGATGACCCAGTGACACTTTTTAAAAATTAATAAAGAAGCGCTATGAAGTTAGGAAATATATGGGGATATCACGTGTCGTTTTATGTCAAATCATTCTTGAATATCATGATGATGTTTTTCCTCTGTGGCTAAGGTCAATATAGCTTCAGTACTGGTCAAAGTTTGAATCAGGACTCTATCAGTGTGTAGGGCTCGGCAAAAACTCCGTTAAATCCGATTCGATCCGCGATTCGTTTCGATCCGAACCGAAAAAATCGAATATACGTAAAATTTTGAAGCAAAGCAAATATTAAATGGACGATCTGTAAAAAAACAAAGCAAATCACAAATCATATTTTTAAAAATGTCATTATCCAATCCGATCCGTATTATTATATATATA
This sequence comes from Draba incana, assembly GCA_963576765.1. NCBI lineage: Eukaryota > Viridiplantae > Streptophyta > Magnoliopsida > Brassicales > Brassicaceae > Draba > Draba incana. The sequence goes on from OY755217.1 coordinate 17,210,624, forward strand.
TATATATATATATATATAATATTTCCATAGATATAGATATATATACATCTAATAATGTTAGTTATTGATTTTTGGTTAGGTACAAACGAGAGGAATTGTCCTGGACCGAATCATAAGCACAAACAAACATAATAATATTAAAATGTTAAATGAGATTTTAATTTTTGCGTTTTGAGTTTCTAAAGTATTTTTAACGAATCGGATCACGGATCGCGGATATTCGTAGAATTTTTTGGATATTCGACTTATAACGGATCCGATCGGATATTAAAAAAAAAACTCGGATATCCGAATTTACGGATATCCAAAAACTAACGGATCAGATCGGATTGAAAAATCAAATATCCATGTTGGACGGAGCAATCCCAGATACCAGATTTTTTCCGGATATCCGCTCCAGGGCTATCCGTGTGTTCTTAAAATATTACAGTAATAGTGAAAATTTTACTAATTAATGTACGCTAATTTACAATTTTGATGTAAATTTGCTACTAAAAGAAATGTCAGCAAAAAGTTTTGAAGTATATAATGTCCATTAAAAAGACGATGACTATAAAATTACATCGGTAAGTTTCAGATACATAAATTATAATACGATTTTGTGGTACAGTTTTTCAATTTTCTTCCCTTTTTTTTTTTTGTGAGTTCTGGGAGTATTTTATACAGCCTTCAAAGCATTAAAGAAGAATGCTTTGAAGTTAAATACATTGCTAAGGAATCCTCATGCATATGGAAAAACATACACCGAAAACTTAAATTTTATCTTTGGAGTCTCTTTATCAAAGTGTCACCAAGATTTAGCATCCTATTGATTGGCCAAGCAGTTGAGAGTTTTTACATTTTTATGGCCAAAACAGCTTGGTAAAAGTTGAGATCACTTGTGTAGATGTATTAGCTGCTTGTACAGCTACTGCTACAGCTCAAGAACACAATACACAAGGGTTTTCTTTTCCAAAACTTCACTAGATTGATATGATAATGTGACTTACACGTTTCCTATCGTTCTAATCAATTTTAGCCTTGTAGTTCAAAGATCACACATGACCTTATGAACTTCTAACTACCCTTTAATCCTAGATTCAAGATATTGTTTTCTAACCCTAATCCCTTTGCTAAAGATTGTAATTCTCTATTGTGTTAGCCTGCACAAACGCAGCTAACGTCCTATATATAAACCCATAGGAATATTTCCAAGTTTGGTAAGATCTTGTATCTTCCCAAATCTTCCATATCTTCCATAAATCTTCCTTAGATCTTTCCTTATCTTTTTCTTCAAGGAACAATCCCTTGGCCGTCACTCATCTTCACTTCATGACATCTCTAAGTCGGCTCCATGTCTTAACCTAGCCACGGCCCAACTCCTCAAAGCCCACGTCCTTTGTACTAGCTTCAGCTCCGGTTGTACTACGTCTGGTATAACTGCTGGTACAGGACTTGCTAACCTATAGAAATATTTTGCCTCCTTTTATCTTTGTTTTAGTCGGCAAGACTACTTCCAATTAGGTTAAAGCTCAAACTCATTCTGCTACAGTAGTCCTTCTGGTACATGACTCCTTCTGGTACAGGACTCCTTCTGGTACAGGGCTCCTTCTGGCAGTAGTTCTTCTGGTACAAGACTCCTTCTGGTCTTGCATCTTCAATCTCCCCCTTTTTAGCTTTGTGTGTCTCACAAGCACAAGCACCTGAAACACATACACAAAGCAACGCAAGTAGCCAGCCACCAGATAGACTCTAAACAAGATCATCAATACATAAATAACCATGATCCGGTCATACTCCCCCACAAATCAAGACATCTAATCCGGTCATACTCCCCCATAAATCAAGACATCTACTATTCTCCCCCAGCTTGTGAGCACACAAGTTAAAAATAAACATAGTTAGTACGTAGGGAAAAGAAACATGACCTTTATATTCTGAGGTACGACTCATTTGGTCTTGTGGTACGATGGCTAAATAAATCTCCATGTTGTTTAGCTTGTCTGATTCACCTTATGACGTAGATTCTTTCCCATCAAGTTCAACTTGTGATTCATATCCATTATCGTCGGATCCATCATTTGGAATAGCTCTCGGAGTAGATGGAATCTAGATAACGACAAGATTCTTGACTGTGTAACATCCTGATAGAGGCAGAGCTGATGCCGAAACTTGTTGCACTGCTACAGAGATATGCAACTTGATAGAAGTAGATACATGTTGTGTTGTAGCAGATGTTTGAGACTGAACAGATACATATGACTCGGCAGACACATGAAATGCTTCTCTTTTAATCTCTTTTATCCGAAGCCCATTTAACATACTTAGGCGAAATTCCTGTTCTTCTCTTGTACAAACTTCCATAGTACAAACCATTGACTGAGATATTAGTCTTGATACACCATGATCCACTGCACAATTTTTCTAAAACACCCATCAGTAGTACAACCAGAACTTAGGCTCAACCACAACCACATTTATCGAAAAACAAATGGGGAATATCAGCATAATGGTGCCCACAAATCAATATTTAACAACTGGCCTTTGAAAAACCCTTTTTTTAAATACAAAGTTAAACTCATACCTTTTCCACCATTGTTGTGCTGTATGAACCAATACTGTACCAGACCCAGAGACATATTTTCCGCTTGTACAGATTACTGTATCTGGCCATCAGTGACACAAGTGCGTAGCTTTCACACCATCATGTCTTTATCTCCCCTTAAGTCAGTTTTCAACCTCTGTTCACTTAAAAAGCTAATGATCATTGGATCTTCAAGTATCATACTGTCTGAGCAAAAGTAATACAGTCTGAACCGTCATAGAAACCCTCACTTTCATATTGAAAGCTTAAATTTTTTTTTTTATGGTACAAGACTGCATGAGCAAAAGAAATACAGCTTGTACCACTTTGTTTATAAAACCGATTGACTGGTACAGGCTACCTGAGCAAAAGTAATACAACCTGTACCTTTTTTTAAAAAAATTTGTTTTGCTCGATGAAGCCTGTGCCGACGACAAGATGAGACGACATGATGGGTAGCTCTTTCTCACAAGTTTTTCTGACTCCAAATAAAATCCAAACGTATACGCATCCTGAGTCAGTACCTGTGTCAGTTCTGCACACTTGGAACACACATCAAATTCCACAAATACCAATTGAATTTCTTAAGGTGACAAAACAATTAAACTCCAGAGGTTTTGCGAATAAATCAGCCAGTTCAAAATCAGTGATAATGTGTTCAACCACTACATGTTTCTTCTCCAAAAGTTCGCGGATAAAGTTGTATTGAATGTCAATGTGCTTTGTCTTTGAGTGTTGTACTGGGTTCTTTGAGATGCTTATTGCACTCTTATTATCGTAGTGAACCAATAGTGTTCCAGAGTCCCCCATATACGACCGAATGGATTCAAGTCTTGCTACAGGTGCAAGCATCTTCTTAAAGTCAACTCCTTTGATTTGAGAGTATCCTTGAGTAACCAATCTCGCTTTGTTGTTAACCACAACACCATTTTCATCGATTTTGTTCTTGAAAATCCACTTAGTACCCACGACATTCACTGTTTCAGATCTTGGTACAAGCCCCCAGACTTTGTTTCTTTCAAGCTGTTCCAGCTCCTGTTCCATGACTTTAACATGTGTCCTCGGTTCTAGGACTGATACAGAGCAAATACGCCGAACCATCTCATTATATGCCTTTTTGATTCCTTTTATTTTCTGCCCCTCATTCGCAGCTCCAATGACATCAGATGCAGAATGATTCCGATTCACATCCGGTAGCACACAATGATCTATCACAGACTGGTTACCTGATTCGATTTGTTCCTCTGAACCAGTCTGATCCAATGATGATGTTTGCTCTTGTGTGTCAATCCCCTTGTCCGTCTCTGCAACAGGAGCTTCTTTATCACTGTCTGAGTGATAGCCTGATTGTGACATGGAAGGTTGATTGTCTTGTAAACTGTACGAGTTGATTTTTTCTTCCCACATATAGCAACTGTTGCCAGACCGAACTCCATTCAACACTGTAAAGCCATCTTTGTCAATCGCTTTGCAATCAACACTCGTAAAGACAACGGTTAGACCTTTGTCACACAGTTGACTCACACTGATCAAGTTGGCTTTCAACCCTTGTACAAGGTACACGTTTCTTAACTGTGGTAGTCCTGTCTTACCGGTGTTTCCTTTCCCTTGAATTGCACCATGACTTCCATCTCCAAACATGACATTTCCTCCCTTCGTCTTCTGAATATCTTGAAGGTTGTCCAAAGTATCCGTCATGTGTCTTGAACTACCGCTGTCAAAGTACCAGGGGCATGTATCTTCTTGTACTCCTGAGACAGATGCCATGTTACAACAAAGTTCTGTTCTACATGAGCTGGCTGATGCACGCCTTGTACCAGTGAACTGTAGGTCCGATTTCTTGACCCATATCTGATTCCGACGATGATTCCACGTGTACTTCCCTTGCTGTCTGAGACGTTTCACCCTCTCCTTGAACTTGTAACGGTACCTTTTAATGTGGCTTATCCTTCTGCAGAAATAACATTCTTTCTTTTGTACTGTGCCACCTCCAGTTTTGGGCTCTGATGAGCCAGTGTATCCTGCTGAAACAAACTTGATACCTCCAGTCTCTGAATCATTTCTTTCATTATAGCCCAGACCTCTGTGTGTCTTCTCAGTGCGACCGTATGACAGAATCTTATCAAGTTGCTTTGTACCAGCGAACATGTGGATCTTCTTGTACTGGAGATCCAACTGAGCCTGAAGCTGTGCTGATACTTCCTTTTCATCGTACAGCTCCTTTTCTAATCTTGTTTCTTTGGTTGCTAGAACAAGTTTTTCTTTTATCAGGGTCATGCCTCCTTGTACAAGCTTCTTCTCAGCATCTAGTTCATTCTGAATAACTTGTACCAGTTCCTCAAGACGTTGTTTTTCCTTGATGAGACAAACATTCTTAAGGTTGAGACGAATGAGAGTATCTCGAATGTCTCTGTAGCTTGATATAAGCTCATCATCACGTTCTTCTTCTCATTCTGACTCAGACAGCGTCTCATCCACTTCAACTATCCCAACACACATGACAAAGTTGTTCAACAAGGCTTCATCATCGCTTGCTTCTTCTGATTCACCATCTGCCATCCTTGATCTATCATTCTTGCGCTTTGGATCAGTGGTGCACTCTTGTTGAGTATGTCATGTACCTTTGCATCCTGAACACTTAAACTCACGTCGTTTTACTGTAGGATAATCAGTTTTGAAGTGGCCAAAACCCTTGCATTCAAAGCACTGAACTTTATTCTTTCGACCAGTCTTCTGACTCTCCGGTTGTCTCTTAACACCACTGAATCTCCTTGAACCCTGACCTTGCTCTACACATCTTAGAGCTCTGTCAAACCGTCGCACTAAGAGTCCCACTGTATCAGCTTCATCTTCTGATTCAGTCTCTTGCATTGCTCGCGAGGTCAAAGCAAGATTCTTCATCTTTTTGGTCTCCGAGACCACACCATCAAGCTCTGTCTCATGCTGAAGCAACATGCCAACTATTTCACCAAAACTCATATCTTCAGTGTTTTGAGAGACATTGATTGCCGATTTGTAGGCCATGAACTTTGGGGGAAGACAACGAAGGAATTTCTTGACTAGCTTCTTTTCTTTGTACATCTTTCCAAGAGTAGCAGCCTCTTGTGCAAGAGATTTCAACTTCGCAGCAAACTCGGTGATAGTCTCATGCTCCTCCATCTTTAGATTTTCAAACCTGTAGGCTAACATGTCCTTCCTTGAATTCTGAACCTTCTTAGATCCTTCAAAGTGTATCTGTAGCAGATCCCACGCTTCCTTAGCTATCTCACAACCTTGAATCAGTTCAAAGGTTTTCTTTGTAACACTGTCGTGAATGGCAGAGAGAGCCCTGGAGTTGTACTTGGCCTTCTTCATCTCTGTATCAGTCCAGTCTTCCTCTGGTTTGAGAGGTTTGACCCCTTCTGCATCAGCTACATTTGGAGCTTCCCACTAAACTAGAACAACTCTCCAAGCAAGTACATCAATGCCTCCAATGATGGATCTCATCCTTGATTTCCAAAAACCGTAATTGCTATCATCCAGAATCACCTTCGTGCTGTAGAGTAGATTTTGGTAGCTTTCCATCTCTTCCTCAAGATCTCGCCCATTCTGTTGCAGACAAACGCCCGCTCTGATACCAAATGTAGATGTATTAGCTACTTGTACATCTACTGCTACAGCTCAAAAACACAATACACAAGGGTTTTCTTTTCTAAAACTTCACTAGATTGATATGATAAGGTGACTTACACGTTTCCTATCGTTCTAATCAATCCTAGCCTTATAGTTCAAAGATCACACATGACCTTATGAACTTCTAACTACCCTTTAACCCTAGATTCAAGATATTGTTTTCTAACCCTAAATCCCTTTGCTAAAGATTGTAATTCTCTATTGTGTTAGCCTGCACAAACGCAGCTAACGTCCTATATATAAACCCATAGGAATATTCCCAAGTTTGGTAAGATCTTGTATCTTCCATAAATCTTCCATATCTTCCATAAATCTTCCTTAGATCTTTCCTTATCTTTTTCTTCAAGGAACGATCCCTTGGCCGTCACTCATCTTCACTTCATGACAGCTCTAAGTCGGCTCCATGTCTTAACCTAGCCACGGCCCAACTCCTCAAAGCCCACGTCCTTTGTACTAGCTTTAGCTCCGGTTGTACTACGTTTGGTATAACTGCTGGTACAAGACTTGCTAACCTATGGAAATATTCTGCCTCCTTTTATCTTTGTTTTAGTCGGCAAGAGTACTTCCAATTAATTTAAGGCCCAAACTCATTCTGCTACAGTAGTCCTTCTGGTACATGACTTATTCTGGTACATGACTCCTTCTGGTACAGGACTCCTTCTGGCAGTAGTTCTTCTGGTACAAGACTCCTTCTGGTACATGACTCCTTTTGGTCTTGCATCTTCAACTTGGATTCGAACACGCCCGAGGTCACATGAAATTGAATTCCACCCCATAATAGACTCGAGCTGACACGAAAATGAAGCTGTGACCTCACTAGCCAACTCGTTGAGTATCTCACGTCTCCTTTCCAACTTTTCGAGCTTTTCTGTTTCGATTGGTTTTGTGGAGAAAGTTGCTTTTTTCAACGGTCATGCGTTCTTTAGGGTGTACGTGGCCAATGCTTCTCATCTTCTCGTTGCCACTCGTACCTTTCCCACACAAATGTTTCAAGATGGAACAATAAACACTCCGGTACACATTTTACATTTTTTTACCTTTTTTTGTTCACTAAACGATTTTTGGTACAACAATAATGTACGAAGTTGCCGGAGAAAAATGTACGAAGTATTGCGCTACCATATAGAATTAGATTACAACAAGTAAGCAATTCTAATCGTGCATGCATGTGTCTGGTTCGTATTAACAAGTAGAAACGAATGTAAGTGGAACTTATGGGCAGAAATTAAAGGATAATAAATCAACATTAAAAGCCATGGGTCGACCAATCTTTATTATCCACTAACTATGTTTCTATTTTTATCAATTTGGCTTAGAATTATAAATTGAAATGATTTAAAGCATTCTTTGAATCTTTTAGCCGGATACCTTTCCATTTGGCCTCACCTAATATATTAATTCATGCCCCACCAACGGCAATAGTGTGTTTGTTTCTGTGTTAATGATGTGTCTGTTTTATCTAGATGTGTTATGTATTAATATGGAAATTAGTCATCATAAACTTTTAATTATTTTCATATGACAATCCAACGTGCTTTATATATATAAAATAAGCTTGTAAAAGAAAACAGTTTATATGAATAGAAAAACTAAAGTGTTAGATGCGAATATATTCGAACATAAACAATTGCGTCTGAAAACTAACAATTTCGGTGGGATTGAAATAAATTCGTACTTTCATTTGCGGAATCGAAATATATATTTCATAGAGACATAGACTATGGCAAAACCAGGTTCACAGAACACCGAAATTGTAAGTTATATTTTCATTCACAGATATTGAAAAATGTTAGAGACCCTCCATTTAAAAAAATATATATGTAGATCGCTTCGTAGACTAATATTTTTCTTAATATATTTGGAAGGGGTAAAAATCAATTTAAAATGGAACGTAGAGAAGAATATGGACAATGGGCTTCGAGACAAAGGCCGTAGATATCTCTACAATACAAGGTACATTGTTTATACACACGTGATTTATGACAGTTTAATTATCTGTAATGTAGAATCTTTCTCGGAACCGTGTGACCGTATTAAATGCGATTTTACGTGTAAACTAATCATAAAATCATGCAAATAGATCGCTCTGATTTTCATGCATACGTGATAATTAGGTTTATCGTATGAAGATTAGGGTAATCTGCAAGTAGCAGAAAATAGGCTTTAGATAGTCTTCTTAATAAATTTAGGATGTCCGGCCGTCATTAAATATCAGAATTGTTTTATTTTTATTTTTTTGTCACAGAAAAGTAAAAGTTAAAGAGAAATTGTGTGCAATAACCATGAAAAAAACAAGAATTGTCTATTGTCATTTTCTTAAATATATAGCTCTGGTTGGAATATGGAAACACATATTTGGTCTATAATCTATACATAATACATTCCTCGATAGTTAATTTATCCATGTTCGTAACGTAGCGTTGAACACCATTTCTTGCGTTATATCTCCTCTCCTGTGCTTTCAAAGTTCCACAATCCCACTGAATCACCGGATCATATTTTTTCGTAAATCGGGATGTTATACAAATGACCGAATACGAATGCAATTTACACCAACCAATAATAGTACCAAAATTTAAGTTAAAAAAAGAAAAGGAAAAAAGCAAGTGGTAAGAGTTTAAAGTGAAGCCCTTTTTCAAAAAAAAAAAAAAAAAAGAGTTTAAAGTGTAAAGAGGATTTTACCAAAAAAAAAAAAAAAGTGTAAAGTGGAGCGGTGGTTATACGGATTCCATACGGCTCACGTGAAAACCTGATTCCTTGTTACATCACCTTTCCAGTTTGCCCGGTCCAACTCTCACCTCTTACAGCTGTAACTCGTTCAAACATTTTTGTTTTTCCTGTTTACCAATTCAAACATTTTACCAGTATTAACACACGATATACTTCTTTAAAAGAGATATCACTAAAAAAAAAAAAAATCTATTTTGTTTTTGTTTCTCACCTTTTAGGCTACAAGAGACGGGTTCATTAACCTAATATTAATCTGACCGTAGAGAAAGAAACTCGATCCCGATTTAAAATGGTGCAGATTTTTGTTACAATTATGGTACCACTAGATCGAGTTCACTTCTCATTTTTGTTTTCGATTTTATGAGTTATTTATTCTTCGTGAAGTGGTCATACACTTTGTAATTTGTAGCTATATAGTCACTCTTAATTATTGTTTTAGAAAGTTCTATATGCTAAATCGGCGAAGATTTACGAGGTGATTGGTGTTTTAACTATAGAGACTTTAGGGATTTTGTTTATAAAAGAAGTTTGGTTGAAAAAAAAAAAAGTTTTTAAAATCTTATTTTTTCCTATCAGACTTTTATGATTTAACAACCCTTAACGTCCTTAAATATTCTCCTTATTTTTCTCACAACATTTTTATTGTTTTTCCCTTGTTTTTACTCATGTTCCGTTTATGGTTTTTAAAGCCACTATTCTAGGAGTTTTAGTACAGCCATTTTATTTGTTTAAGTCTACAGCCAAAAATTTTAAAAGTTACAACCAATCACCCCCTTAACATATCACCTAACTAATCGAAAGCTAAGCAAAACCAATGACAAATCCAACTCTTATGTAGCATTTGAACTGATAATTCTTCATTTCTGTCTAAATTCATTGTCTAAAATATAATCACTAAAGAGAAAGTAACGTTTTTGAGAGATATATATTGTTTTCTTTTCACATAATTTATACATTATAGAACATTATAGAAAGAGAGATTATTTGTCAAAAAGCGTGAACATTTTAGTGGTAATTATTTGTACCATTTCAAAGATTTTTAATCTAAATTAGACTAAAAGAACAATCGAAAAAAGAGTGGAAAAAGTTCAATTATTTGAAGGAAAAAAAACGGTCTATAAAAAGAGACGCTTGGGGAGAGTCATGGGTCCACTTCCTTCTTCTTCTTCTCCGATTTCCCCTGAAAATATCTCTCTCAAATCGAACCAAAAATGGATTCGATCGATTTCGAAAACGTGAAATCAGAGAAAGCAAAGGCGTTGAATCGGTACCAAAGTTTCCGTAGCATCGGTTTCCTCTTTCGTGTAATAGAGATCTCCGTCGCTCTTCTCTTCGTCTTTTGGATATTCACTTGCCTTCCTTTCGCCGTTCGAATCTCCGGCGAGTTTCTCCGTCGTCTCGCTTGCGTCGTTTCCACTCCTCTCTTCATGTTCGTCCTCGGAAACTCAATCGTTGTCGCACTTATCACCACCAAATCCACCGTCTTCTCCGCCGGTCGAACAATCGGCGGAACAGAGACGGACATTTACGACGCATTCATCAGATCCGGTGAGAATCGCGTCGGAGATCTGACCGAAGAGATCAGCGTCTACGATGACAAACAGATGATCGCAACTGAAACAGATTCAAATTCAAATCCCACGGCGGCGCGTGAAGATCACGCGATAATCGAAACCGAGAAGGACTCAAATTGCGTTACTGATTCTCCGACGAAGATCTATAGAAGAAGCAAATCGGAAATCTCAACGAAACAGAGTTTGGAGATATCGTCGAAACCTTCGCTCCGGCGATCGGAAACGGAAAAGTGCCGGAAAATAGTTGAATCGTGTGAAGAAGTTTCGTTTCCGGAGGATAATCTGACGAACGAAGAGTTTCAAAAAACGATCGAAGCATTCATTGCGAAACAGTTGATATTTCGTCGTCGAGAATCTCTCGCCGTCGTTGTCCATAACCAGATCTAAAAAAGTATATACATAATAACTATGTGTATGTATATACTCCGAATCAACAAACTAAAAAGTTTTGGAAGGATAAAAAATTCACGAGAAGGAAGAAGAAGAAGAAGAACCAAAATTTAACCATATCTAAATGATTTTCTTAATTTTCTTCTTGATTTTGTGTTGGATCATCAAATGTTATGATGATGATGTTCGAATCAAATTTCTAAAAAGATTCGGATGTGAATTAGAACTCGGTTAATATGAACAGTTCCTCTCTGTTTCTCTATATTAACTTATAAAATTAGATATGCTTTTACTTTTTTTTGTTTTTGTTTTGTTGTTGCTTCAAGTGAGTGTCACTTACTGAAGTGATAATAATTACACAACTTGAAGTAGAAACTATGTTTCGTGAAATTATGGCATTACCAATTTCCTTTTAGTTTTAGTGCAATCCAAGAAACCATTTTGCTTTTGCAATGAAATGGATGAGTACATATTTTGAAGTTACTAAGCTTTTGATTAGTACATATTGTCAAAGTATAAATGCAATAAAAAAGCAATCACTAGATAATGTTAGAACACAATTTTAATTTTTTTTGTGTGATAATTATGGCGTTATCAATTAACTTTGGTTATAGTGCAATTCAAGAAACCATTTAGTATTTTTTTGCTTTAGCGATGAAATTTATGATTACAAATTATATGTTCATTAGATTTTGGAATTGTCTTATATGTTTTGTTTGTTTCCTTGATCTAGACTAGATTACATATTCTGAAGTTAGTGAACCTTTGATGAATATATGTTGGCCAAGTATTTCATACCTACAATTAAAAAAAAAACAAATCACTAGACAATGTTAAAACGTGATTTTGTTAATCCTCATCAATTATAGCTTCGAAAGGTGAGACAAATAATGTTAGATGCGGTGCGATCCGAAAGTAACAAAAATGTATATGATTTTGTTACTACTTGACCTACACTATGCCCTACAACTTAATTACGAATAACATATAATTACTATGTACATATTTTTAAACAATACAATCTAGCGTTTAATCTTGTATCTAGTCCATATATAACGAATTAAATTCGAGATGTCAGTTTGTAAGACGACAAACAACAAAACAAGTGAGAATTAATCGCTGAAAAATCCTTGTAAGTAGTAGGATTTCAAAAGATGAACACATTTCATTGAAATAAATATCATCTCTTAATGTTAACATTGGATATGATTGATGGTCTTTAAGTCAATCCATAATCATCGATTAGTCTATACAATAAACTAATTGCTTAAGCCGCAGAGAGTGTCCGGTGGGTACGTCTTAGCACTAATCATAGTGCAATAATATTAAATTGCAAAAGTATTCAAAAATGCACTTTTATGCAGACACTCACGCAGAAAAATTAAGAAGAAAAGTGATTTCTTTTGTCACCAAGATCTGTAATCTCTGCTGATAAAATTTTGAAAGCAGTTTCTTTTTATCCCTTTTGTTTATACAATGTCTTTTCTTTAAATGAATGTAAAATTTATTTAAACAAAAAAAAAAAAACCGTTTTTACAACAAATGCATCATTTTTTGAATAAAATTTAACAATTTCATGATTTTATCTTTTTTAAAATTGCATCATCGCGAAGCAAACCACGCTTCCATTCCACCTTCGTATCGTTGATCTCTCATTTCTCGAATAGTTGATAATCTATTACGAACTTGTTTGTCGATAAAAATGGCTAATTGCTTTGCATCCACCAGATTTTGGATGTGTCTCCTACTATTTCGTTCTCTCCAGAGAGTGTGGGTAGTGGTTTGAAATACGTACCACAACAAGAAAAGACAAATCTTGTCTTGCGAGGTATCTACCCTAAGCTCTAGAATTTGACTCCAAATCGTTGTGTACCATTGAGCAAGTAGCTTTCGGACTAGTATACTCCACACTTCCTCCGAGAACCTACACTCAAAGTAAAGATGATCTCGAGATTCAATGTCATTATGGCGAAAGACGCAAGAGCCGTTGGCACCAACATTCCACCGAAGCATACAATCTCCCGTAGTAAGTCGATCTTAAATAGCGAGCCAAGCATGGAAAACGTATTTCAGTGTTTTATAAGAAATATACAGTGTCTTTTATGTTTCGTTATTTCAAATTTTATAAATTGTCGCTTTTATTTTGGTTATCTTTTTGGGTGATCTTTAATTGAAATCAACAATGATGATGATTGTTTCCACCAGAACGGATTTTGCTATTGTGATTATTGGATAACAACGCAAAATTTCATCAGAATTACATGATAGACTTATATAACACATATTCATAGAAAAATTACTGGCATGCATAATGCATTAAGTTGATATATTGAAACATAAAGAACTACTATATGTTACGAGGGAATTGCATGCGTAAATACCTTTTCACTGTTCAAGTGAAGCCCTTTCCCTATTTATGTACGTCACCTCAGGTTCACAGTTTTGGGAGCCGAATAACGAAAACATATCCCAAAAATTACCTCTTTTTTACTGATTCATTTAAATAAAAATAAAAGGAGCTACTTTAAATAAATTTAAGGTTATTGTGAAAGCTAGATTTTGCACTAAGAATTTATTTGTGAATTCAAAAAAGAAACTTTGGTCTTAAGAAGTATCAATAAATCTGACCAAAGTCGAACACTAGATAACGAAATTGGATTTATATTGATGAATGATAGAATATACTAAAAAATTGTGAGAGCTAAAAAAATGTGAGAGCTAAAGTAGTGTTTTTTTTTTTTTTTTTTTTTGTATGAATGTAAAATTATTATTGAACCAAAAAAACTGTTGTTACAAAAGATTGCAGCTATTGTTTGAGAAGAGCGTGATATGAAAACACAATCAAATAAAGAAAACAAATACAGATGGTTCAAGATTGAAGAGAAAGAAACCATTCACTCATTCCCCCACTATAGTCGAGATCGCCTAATATGCGAATGGAGCTCAAGCGATTCCTCACACTTCTGTCCACCGTTTTGACAATCACCGAAGGTTGTTGCGGTTTCTCGCCATGGTGACGCTTATTTCTCTCACTCCATATATGATAGATAACCGATTGAAATACATAACGTAGCAAGAACACTTTCATTCGAGCAAAATCCGAGATACAAAGAAGCCGCAAAACCTCGTCATAATCTTCTACGTAGTTGTTACCAAGTAAACCCAACGTCAAAGATCGCCAAATAATCGAAGAGTAAGAACAAGTGAAGAAAATATGGTTACGTGTTTCAAAATAGTAGTGTTAAGCTTCTAGAAAAAGTAGTAGTGTTAAGTGTAAGCTTCTAGAAAAAGTTCGCCATTTCGGCTCTAAAATATTCATATTTATCCTCCTGTGAGCTAACGGTTCAGCTCCGCATATCCTTCCTCATCGCCAGAGATCTCGGGCACGTTCAGATTCATCCTTTGGAATACCAGGATTGCTGTTGAAATGCTGGAGTGGCGCTGACTGGGTCCGGCGTCGCTGACCAAGCCGGTTAGGAGCCAGTGATTTAGGCCCATCATATTCTGGGAATATGCTGGCTTTTTGTCTAAGTTTAGCGCGATTTTGGGCCTTAGGCCCAATTATAAGTAGAATTCAATTTGATTATAATTAAGCTTTATGCGCCGGATTTTTTATGCGAAATCCAGCTCCAACAGTTGCCTCTAGTCCATTAAGTACTTCCAATGAATAAGACTTAATGGGTAATCCAACTGAGCTACGATATAAGGAGATCTTACTCTTGGTAAGATTTGGAATAACTGCAACTCAAATACGCTCCAATCCGGAATCGCTCGGTTAAGATTCCCTATTTGAGATTAGATGGTTGAGTGAATAGGGGAAGTCGAAAGATCTGCGTGTCGCCTAGATAATCATGCAAGCTGCATTGTATAAATTAACTAGCCCACGTCTTCTTTCCTTTTAACTGCTCATCTTTCGATCCTGAAGGTAAAGAATCATTACTCCTTTTTTTTTGGAACAGTTCGTCTGTGTTGTTGTTATTTTTTTTTTTTTCTGCTCCTTTCCTCTTCTCTTAATTTTATCGCATCCCGATCTCGCATCAGATCCACCAGCACTCTACTCACCTTTCTCCTTTCAATCAATGGCTTTGAACGATCAGTACGTACCTCAGCAGACTTCGCGTCTCATGCAAGGCGTGTTATCAGATCTTTCTGGAGATCTGGACTTCCCAGAAGAAGTTGAGCTCATCCTTCCTGCCGATTCAGATACCCCTGGATCGATTAGGCCCGAATGGTGTTGTGTTTATCCCGCCTATTTTGCGCCTTACAGGCTTACCTTCCCGATTCCCCTGTTTATGATCTGTCTTTTAGATGCGTTGGGTTGGCATTTCCTTAGGTTAATCCTAACTTCCTCTGCCATGCCATCAGAACTATTGTTCGGGGCTTTGAGGAGTAGATGGATTTCTTAGCCGACGAGTTCTTAGACCTGTACATGGCGAAGATAAAATTTTGGGACTTAGGTCGGTTCTATCTCTCAAATTGGCCTGGTCGAGGAATTATCACCGGTACAACTATAAAGAAGGATACAAACTGGCAAGGAGGGTATTTTTTTCTTCTGATTTCTCTTTCCTCTGTTGCTTGTTTTGAATGAGTTGCCTTGGTGCATTTTTTATTTTTTAAACCTTCTTTTTCTTTACTTAAGGTTTTGATTTTTCTTTTGGTGTGTTTAATTATCTGAGATGACTGATTGTGAAGTAATCGGATCCTGTGTGGTAAGGTAAATCACACAAGTTTGGACTTTTTGTTGCGATGTGAATTTTTTGGTCGACTGACGCTTAATTGTAACGAAGTTTTAGGTCATATTTCTTTTGTGCCTAAGTCTTTAATGGGTGATCGCTCGTTGGATCGGCTTCAATTGTAATGATTTTGTTTTAACCTTAGTGATATAATAGCTTAAGATTGCTGTTCTTCTAGATTTTCTTCACTGTTTTCCCATTATGGATATTTGTGGGCTTGTAGACATATGGTTTAACTACATGGGTGATGCGGTAGGGACCTTCCACATGGGTCTCTAGAGCTCCGGTGCATGGCTCTAAGGGTTTGTTTTGTGGCTTGCACAGTATAAGATTTCCGACTTTGAAGTTGCCAGATTGGTATTTTGGCCAATAATGTCGAGCTATTACTTGTTGGTAGTTTTGGATTCTGATTCCGGCTAGCTCATGGTGTGTCTCGATCAGGTCAAAGGTGTCTTGGAGTAAATCTTCACTGACATCCTCTGTGAAGGGGCAGTTGCCCCTTAGAGGTTTGGTATCGTTGGTCAATTGATACCAAGGCTTCTATTCCGTATACCAGTGAGAAAGGGGTTTTTGCAGTGTTCTTCTCAGCTGTAGTGCGCGAGGCCCACAACAATCCCTACAGCTCTTGATTCCATATTTCTATTTTGGCTATTAGGCGCTTTTCTAGGCTGTCGAGCAGGAGTCTGGTTGCGGTACTTCCCTGGACATTGCTAAGTGGGTTGTTCATAGTGGAGTAGGTCAGTCTAACATGCCATTTATGGCAATATTTCATGAACCTGCCAAATTATTATGGGAGCCGCTGTAGGAGTTGTAACTCACATAATTGAATTTGTAAGGGTTGTTAAGGAAATGACTTCCAAGTAAATCATAAATGCAAAAGGATGTTAAGACTTGCTTTTGCTGTTAAGAAAGCTTTATTATCTTTTGCTCTGAAAATTATGAATCCCTTTCTTGTTGAATACAATGAGCTATATATATAGCAAAATAATTATAGGTCTAAGTGCTAGATTTGGGCTTGGCCTATTAAGCAATGTATAGGCTTTGGATCCATAATATCATTAAACCTATTTTAAATATGGATCTAACTTTATTATGGGCCTAATTACAAATTGGACCCTTGTAAGCCTGTTTAGGATTTCTTCTGGACTTGGTAGAATCATTCTTGTCATTACATCAATCTCCTATGGGTGGAATTCGACTCCTACAGTTAGCCCCTCAGCTTGGTACTGTTGACTAGATGATGCCAAGCTATAAGCTGTTGAAGTTTGAGATTGATGTGACAGACTCTGAAGCAGTCAGGCTCGCCGCTACTGTCGGGTTCGCCGTCCGTCATCATCACTGTACGAAACCGATTTGCAGGGGAGAAGCTTCGATCCACTGCCATCGACAAAGAAGGAGCTTCGGGATTAAAACTTCAAATGGCCACCGCCCGTCGAAGTCTGCCACCGTCATCGTTGAAATTGGGCCTGGGAATTTTATCTGGTACTGATAATCCGATCCGACACCGATCCGATATGACTGGTTTGGTTCGGATTTGGATACTCCCCATATAAACCAATGGATGAGACTTTCAATTATCCAAAATATCCCAAATCCGATGGATATTATCCGAAAACCAATGGATATATCCGATTATCCGATAACTTATGTAATGAACACTTATGTATGTATCAACAAATATGATATGCATGAACACATGTTATGTTGAATGTTCTTGTTTTTCGGATTTCGGATTTTGAGCAATGTAGTTGGATTTCAGATATTCATTATTTAGAACCATTTCATATTTATAATACCTTTCAGATAAAAACTTGAAGTTTTGGATAAAAATTACTCATACCGGATACATTTTATCCGAACAAAATGTTATATAATTCCTTATCGGATAAAATATCGGATATCTGACACCGATTCGAACCAATCATATCCGATCCGACACCGAACTGAAATAGTTTCGGTTCCTAATTGGATGAGGATCCCCCATATCCAAATTATCCAAAATCCGATGGATATTATCCGAATCCGAACCGATAATCCGAATTCTCAGGCCTAGTTGAAACAGGAACAGATTGAGGCTCGTGGCTGGATTGTGATGTGAACAATGTCTGATGAAAAAGCTACGCAGATCTGCTCATGGTTCATGATTGCTTGCGGTTTTGGCGATGTTGGTCAGCTTCGGTTTTAACTACGACAAAGAAGCTCTGGTGACGAGGAAGCACCGGTTTCGGTGATAGCGATGGTGAAGCTCTGGTTCTGGCAATTAGCGGCTCCGGTTCTGGCGAGTAAAAGCTTTGGTGGTTTGTGGTCAAAGTGGCCAAAGATGTGGTTTGGTCAATGGGTTAATAAGTCAACAAACTATGTGGTCAACAAGTCAACAAACTGTTTGGCCAACGAGTCAAAGGTGATTTCCGGTCTATGGTGGCTAATGAAGGTGAATAAAGGTTCACTTCAGATTCACAATTTAGACCTAAATCGATGATAATGTTTAAGCGGTTTAAAGAACAAACCGATGGATTTTTGGTTAAGTAGGTTTTAAATTGGTGCATGCGCTCTTATCGCAGTGACGACGTAACTCAAGGAGAATGACTTATGCGGATTCGCGGCTTGAGGACCAGCATAATAGAAGTGGTTCGCGAACAACTTCACACTTGGACGATTCCGGAGAGATGGTCGCTGATTCCTTATTACTTGGCAGGAAAAAAGATTCTTTCTTTAGAATCTGTTACTGATAGTTCGGCGAATACAGTCTCCTACAATGCTAGGAAGTAGTTGACGACGTCGAAAAAGGACTTCGCAGGCTGCAAAGAAGTCCAATTTGAAACGCATAAAACTTGCTCTACCAGGATCCACCAAGTTCACTTCAGATTCTCTAAATGCTATTTTTGCGCTTTGCAATGCATTTGACGCGATTGAATTTGTTTCCAGACTTCTGACGGAATGGGGGATTTGGAGTAGATTTCTTAGTTGTGCCGTTCTTCATTTAGATGCTTATATCTAGCTTTATGACTTAATCAAATTCTAATCCTTTTGTTTTTGTTTATTGTCTTGCAGTTCTAAGCAGCGCTGACAAGTTTCCGGAAGACTTATTTGACCTTAACGCTGCCTTCATTGCTGGAAAGTGTAGCTAGACAAAAGATTTACCTTTATTCCGAGTTAGAGACGCACTTGTTCATCGCTTTGGATCGTATTTATTGAAATCAATGCGAGAATAGCGATGCCTTGCTAGAGACATGAGCAACAATTTGCTTGAAAAAGTATCGATGATCCGTGAGAGCAGTGACTGCCTGTCTGAGAGGAGCGCTTGCCTGCTTAAGATAGGAGCGACGATCTATGAGAGGAGAGTGACGCCTGTTACTCACTTGAAGTACAAGGCGGCCTGATCCCTATAAAGGGTACGTAGGCAGCTCATCTTTGGATGGGTTCAACAGCCCCCTTCCCCCTCCTTAAAAAGAGGGTCAGTAGGGTACGTATATTCATATACTCCCATCTCTCTTACTTGACTTTCTCGCAAAAATCAGAGAAAGTAAACTTCTCTAAAAAAGTTTCGCTCATAGTATGTAAGTCTTGACAAACGCAGACTTCTTTGCGCACAATTTGCATTTACATCCTTTGTGGATAAATCTAAGTTTTAATAAAAGCAGACTTCTTTCATAACATTACGCAGTTACATCCCCTGTGGAATACAAAAATCTTACCAAAAATAGACATAATACCTCGCTGCTGGCCACAACGACGGTCTACTTCGCCAACTTTAGATATGAATATTACATCCCTAGCAGGATTAATAACGCGCTATACAAATATAAAATGTTCATTACTGGAGCATGTGCAGTAGAGGAAAACGCATGTGTAAACCTAAATGATTATTTCGAAACCCAACTAACGTAATGTTGGTAACTTCGCTAAAAAATATTCACAACCAGAGCAAAGATACTTACGGTAGCATGTCGTAAACCGAAGTGTTTACTCGAAACCCAATAATCTTGAACATTGGTCTTAACGTGAAAAACGTGTGCATTACAGGAGCGGATGCGTTAGTAGAAAATGTGTCTGTAAACCTAAATGTTCATGTCAAAACCCAACTAACAAAACGTTGGTAACTTTGTTAGAAAATATTTGCTGTCGCAGCGGGCTTGTTGTGCGTAACATGGCTTGCAAACCGAAGTATCTATTCAAAAACCCAACTAACAGATCGTTGGTAACCTCGCTAGAAAAATATTTACTTTAAGAGCATGCTTGTTATGGCAACATAGCCTGTAACTGAAGTGTCTATGCAAACACCAACAACCTTGAACGTTGGTTATAATGCGCCTGATCTTGGTGATGAGCTTGACGCTCTAAAAAAATAGGAGGCGGGCTTATCGGTTGCGGATGAGGTACTTGCTAGGCCTGTACGAGAACTCGAGGAAATCATCGAGGTTCGGGACCCAATATAGGAGCTCCTGATACATCTGATGCTGCTCACAAAAAGGCTGATTTGAACTCGAGTTCTTCTAGTTCATCTAGTGATGGGGATTCATAAGATTATGCGACCAAGATTCTAGCCGAACAAGTTGTGGAGGCTGTTGACAGTGCTTGAGTTTAAAATGCCTCAGTTTTTTTTTGTTTTTTGTTTTGCTTAGCATGGGTGGTGTTTACCTTTTTATTTACACTTGCTTCTTGGAATTCATTTTTTTTTGTCTATGGTGCTTTGTTTCGTTTTGTTACGTCGAATAAGCCTATTCTGAAAATGAAATTCTTTTTTGTGATTGCCTTTGTTTACGGAAATGCTGCCTTTAACATTTCTGCTCCAACAACGAGTATGTTTCATCGTGTTAAGACCAACGATCTAAATAGTTGGATTTTTAACATGTCTGCTCCGGTAGTGAATATTGTTCAGAGAAGTTACCAACGTATGTTAGCTGGGTTTTGACATAAAAATTTGGGCTCACAGATACGTTTTTTGACTAACGCACCCGCTCCTGTAATGAACACGTTTTTCGCGTTGAGACCAACGTCAAGAATGTTGGGTTTCGAGTAAACACTTCAGTTTACGGCTACGCTACCATAAGCAAGTTTGCTCCAGTCTTGAATATTTTCAGCGAAGTTACCAACGTTACGTTAGTTGGGTTTCGAAAAGAACATTTGGGTTTACACATACGTTTTCCTATAACGCACACGCTCCTGTAATGAGCATTATATATTGTATAGCGCGCTGTTTAATCCTACTGAGGATGAAATAGTCAGACCTGAAGTTTGTGAAGTAGACCGTCGCTGTGGCCAGCAGCGAGGTGTTATGTCTGTTTCTGGTAAGACTTTTGTTATCTATATGGTATATGGGATGTAACAACAAATTATTTTGAAAGAAGTCTACTTTGTTAAGACTTGGATATTACAAGCAAAACTGTTTCAGAGAAGTTTGCTTTGTTTTATTTTCGCGAGAGAGTCAATTAAAGAGAGGTGGGAGTATACAAGTATACATACCCCACTCCTCTTTTTTTTAGGAGGGGGCAATTGAGCCCATCCGAAGATGAGCTGCCTACGTACCCTTTGCAGGGATCAAGCCGCCTCTTAGTTCAAGTGAAGCTACCTTATTGATTATTAGATAGCTCGTGCTCGTGTTGCTGGTTTAGCTTAGACTTCTTGTTCATCTTTATGTTGAGTTCCGAAATGGGATTCCTAAGTTTGTGCGTAGCCTAGAAGCAAGTACGGGATTCCTTCTGGTCTCTCTGAATTGTCTTTACACCCTTAATGGTGGGAATTTGAGCCATAATTGGTAGGTGGATGGCATAGCGCTCATCAAACTTATCCATGGAGTCCCTAAGATGATGTTGTAGACAGTTGGATGATCTGCTACAACAAATTTGACGATTTTTGTCACCTTGCCAGCTTGGATAGGGAGATGGATAGTTCCTATTGTCGTAGTTGTTACTGAGAAACCAGTCACTGGTGTTGGCCTTTATTTGAGGTTGCTGAGGCCAATGTTCATTTTTCGAGTGTTTTGCGGAAGACGACATCTAGAGAGCTCCCTGTATCAACAAGCATCTGGGATACGCTGAGGTCATTGACAATGAGCTTGACCACCAGAGGGTCGTTGTGAGGTCGATCAATGCCAACTGTATCTTCGAAGGAAATTATGTCGTTCGACAGCTTGGATGGTTTAACCAGATTTTTGCTAACTTTGGCTCTCCGCTGGTACGCATTGATGGAAGTTACAGTATCTTAGCAGTAATGAGATCCTCCCATTATCATATGTATGTCGGGACGAGGTCCGCCTGCCGC
This sequence comes from Draba incana, assembly GCA_963576765.1. Lineage (NCBI taxonomy): Eukaryota > Viridiplantae > Streptophyta > Magnoliopsida > Brassicales > Brassicaceae > Draba > Draba incana. The sequence continues at coordinate 17,232,547 of OY755217.1, forward strand.
TAGCTAGTTATTTTGCCTTCAGGGTGCAGTCTGTTTGTCTTGTACATATTGTTCATCATGCACATGCTGCTGCTCGTTGGCGTCCATCTCGAAATCCTTAATGTCGATGTTGCCCTTAAGGTTTCCTGCAGCTAGTGCATCAAAAAGTTTTAAGCCTAGGGTACGACACTTTGTCGTAGAGTGCCCAATAGATTTATGGTATTTGCAATATGGTTATTCGTCGTTGATGTTTTCATCTTTTGTTCATGTTTTTGACCAGCCACTACGACCTCGACCGCGGCCGTGACCTCTGCCTCGTCATTTGTTGTAACCTTGGGTAACTATTTAGAAAGTGTGAGCGCCTTCGGATTCGTGGTGCACGAACTCTGATCCCTTATTACCCTTCTTAGCATGAGGCTGAATCTGAGCAGGAGGAGGGTGAGGTGTGCACTTTGTCTTTTCTTGAGCTAGGGCGAAAACATTTTTCTTGTCCTCGATTGTCGAGAAGTCAGTAGCTCGATTCAGAGCGTCTTGGATTGGTGCGGGCTTATTTAGGATCATTTCCTTTCGAAATTCACTGTTGCACCACAATTACTTCTTGAGCGCCTCGGGCGCATTTTTATTGCTGTGCCCTCAACTTTGGATAGGTCCGTCTTGAAACGCTCAATAAAACTTCTTAACGTCTTGTCCTGACTTTGCTGTACAGTCTAGAGATCGGCGTTAGATGTCTCAGGCTTGATGAAGATGGCGTAGTGCTTTAGGAACGCTGCGGACAACTGCTTGAAGTTGTTAATTAAATTCATTTCCAGCTTGGAAAACCATTGAAGAGCTGCTCCTTTGACGTGCTCGATAAAGAGGAGACATTGTCCAACATGTTCTTCATATTCTTCATATTTTCTTCGTAAAACGGTACATTAATTCATCCTAGGCCGGTCATCTTAGTTGCTGTGATGTTTGGTTGTGCAGTTTGAGCTTGAACATGTGCACCTTTCTTGCCGCGCAGAGTTGGCGGGGGGAGGAGGCAGACCTTGTCCTCTTGGTGCTCTCACTGGAGTGGTGAAATCCAAGGATGTTGGAATTACTCACACCACAGATCATCTGAACACACCCGCTCTTCTGTGGTAGACCCGATCCACTGTTGCGAGGACGTGTAGTCCATGATTAATCTTCTCCTACTCCTCTAGCATCGCCTTCATACCAGCAGGAACTCCGGTGTCATTGTTGCGACTGCTGTTGCTGGAGTATCGAGAGTGACTATCGTGTTGTTCGCTGTGTTCCCAATTCCAGCGTTATCGTCTCCAAATCCATTGATGTTGTTGTTGATGATTGGTTGTTGTTCGTCGTCTCCGGGCATTATTGCTTACGTAGATTGCACAGTTATTTTTATGTGTAAGAACGTCTCGTGATTCTCCTTAGTTTGCGCCAAATTGTAGGAGTCGTAACTCGCACAATTTAATTTGCAAGAGTCATTGAGAAAATGCGAGACTTCCGAGTAAATCACAAATGCAAAAGGATGTCAAGACTTGTTTTTGCTGTTAAGAAAGCTTTTATTATCTTTTGCTCTAAAAATTCTGAACCCCTTTCTGGGTGAATACAATGAGCTATATATAGCTAAATAATTCAAGGTCTAAGTGTTAGATTTGGGCTTGGCCCATTAAGCAATAAATAGGCTTTAGGCCCATAATATCATTAAACTCATTTTAAATATGGTTCTAACTCTATTATGGTCCTAATTACAAATTGGGCCCTTGTATGCATGTTTAGGATTTCTACTAGACTTGGTAGAATCGTTCTTGTCAATATATCAATCTCCTAGAGGTGAAATTTGACCCCTACAACCGCTATCTGTTATGATTTCGTGTGGCTACCGATGTCGGAAGATTATGTCCTTTCATACAAACTTCTTGATTTGTTCTGGTTGAATTTGCTAGTAAGCAGATGTTTCCATCTATTTAGTGAAGTGGTCGGTCATAACTAATACATATTTAAGCTTATTAGGTCTTGAATGAGTTAGGAGTCCAATTAATTCCATCGACCATTTCATGAAGGGGTATATGCTCGAGATCGACGGTAGTAGCTCCGCTGGTTGTTGAAGGATCGAGGGGTTCTTCTTGCATCTTTCGCATCTGGTTGCGAATTTTGCAAAGTCAGCTTGCATGAAGGCCCAAAATTTTCCCTCTTTTAGGATTTTCCCTACCAGCGAAACCAAAGAGGGAAAGAGCCAAAGAGTCACAACCAGCGGAGCTACTACCGTCGATCTCGTGCTAAGGTTCATCCTCCGGAATAGCTCTCGCATGATCTGCCATGTATTATGGTCATGGTTTTGTTGATCTCATTTCCGTGGACGCAAGTGAGACATGGTCCGGAGGCGCTTTGTCTGAGCAGTTGCCCTACTTTTATGGAGAAGCGAGGGCTTTTGATTCTTAGCTTCCTAGCTTCTCATTAATTGGATGGCGTAGCTCCATTTGCGATATATTCCAGGATCAGGATTATCCAGTCTAGACGCTCTACTATTTTGCGAGCTGCGTCGACTTGTTCTGCTTATTATTAATTACTCGGTACCTTGGGATCGAGCTCATCTTGTTAGTGATCCATCAACTCGTCTGTATCGATTGGTTGTTTAGCTCGTGGTTGGCTTATCATGGCTTTGGAGCTCAAATTGGATTGTGACTCTTTGGCTCTTTCCCTCTTTGTCACGACGTTTAGTCATGCCTTTGGGGCTATGTTGATACTTGTTTCTCTATCCGTCCACCAAATTATCTTTTGATCAAAGGGTTTGAGGTCGACCCTAGAGCTGCTAAGGCATCAACATAGGTTTTCCCACCACGCGGGATTCGGGTTAGTTCGAACTTATTGAGTTGCTTAACTAACTCAAGGGTAATTTTTTGGCTTTGTATTCACCATGGAACTGGCTGGTTACTAGTTGTGAGTCATTGAACCCCATCTTTTAATATGCATCATAAAATAGTAGGTCAACTAAGTTGGCAGTGTTGCTCATCACCCTTGAGACTAGGCAACCACATATTTTGAGCTGGATTACTATGCCATCGTCATGTGGGTTGTCCAGATGCGCGTTCTAGCTTTTTGCGAAGGCGATATGGTGGTCTACCCACTAGAATGCAATTCGAAGTATATGTACTCCGCTTGCCTGAATCTTGTGGGCTCGTATGAAATTTATCAAATCTCAATGTAGTTTGGATCTGCCGAGGAAAAAATCGACCCGTTTCGCAGGGACCTGAGTATTGGGACATTTGAAGACACGTGGTATCTTCATCCAAGAGCTGACTGGTTTCTTCGGAGCTGGGTGCGAGGTTTTAATCAATTTTATTGAACCGCCGCATATGCTAAACTCTCGAAAGATTGGGTTGATTCTTTTCCTTGATGAAGGGGGGTTTCGATTTGATTCGTTTCTTCTGCGGTCTTTCTCGTTTTGCTGCTGACTTCTTTTTCTTGGGCCTTTTGGGAGGAGGAGATTCGACTTCAGCTTCTTTTTCCTCCACCGCTGGCTTTTGCAGAGCTGGCTCAATAAGTTTCTTCTGTTTTCCTTTCATGCCGGATAGATAGCGGCACTCTTTGGTGGAATGACCTCTTTTACCGTGATGAGTACAAAATTTTGTCTCATCGTATTCAGATTTATTGTCTTCTTGCGTGTGGTCAATAACATATGCTTGCTGATCCTTGGCATAGTTTTTAGTGAATTTTCTGGGCTGAGACCGCCCATGCTGAGCTGTGAGCTTCTTGTACTTCTCTTCCAAGACAGCTGTTTCCTCTTTGAGGATATCATAGAAGGTCGCTCGGTGTAGCGCATCATCAAGCGGCATGAAGGGGTTGATAGTTAGCTCTTCCTTGAACCTAGACTTGTGCCACAAGCCATTCTTCAATACTCCTAAGGCTACGCTTTCGTTCAAATTGGCGATCCTGGATTTGATTGCCTTGAATTTTAAGATGTAATCTCTGAGTGGTTATGTCGGTTCTGAGCCAGCTGATATATCATGGTTTTTACCAATTTTTAGCCATGATATAATTCTGTTTTCTTGAGTTTTTTTGGTGTTTTTCTAGTCTTTGGTATTATTTATACGTACATGGATGTTTGGAGTATAATTGGTGTTTACTGGATCATTTTGGGGCATTGTGGAAAAGGCAATCGAAGTCGCAAGTTCGGAGTAAAGATTTTTTTGTCATGTCGAGCGACACAAGGTGTCTGTCGCTCGTCACGACCATTGGAGCAACAGAAAAATCAAGTTTTGAAGATTTTCATTTTTGCCCCAGAAGTTCCAGATGTTTGCAGTTTTGCCCCAAAATGTTTTTCCCTTATTATATATATTTTCTTAGGCCATTATTTAGGTCATGCTTTGTTTTCTAAGAGATTTTAGCAAGGGAATATTTTGAACTCCTTTATCTATTTTCTCTTTCTTATTAATGCATAATTATTCAGTTATCATGCTTGCTTCAATTATGTCTGAGTAATATGCTAGTTAGGTTTTAGGATTTTCAAAGGATTATGAAGAGTTGTTAGAATTTACTTACTATTGGGATTGCATCATATTTATTCTTTACCTGTTTGCTTTAACTCTAATTTAGGTTTGAATTAGATATCATAGGTCATTTAATAGATGCGACAACATTATTAGATTACTTGAACCAAATCATAGGTGAGCAAAGATTTAATTCGCAACGACAATTGGCTTTGGATCTTTGTGAACAAATCGAACTGTATTTTAAGGCTTGTTTAAATCAATCCGAATTCGCAACGACAATTGGTTTCTAGGGTTTAGACATAGATAATATTTGCAACGACAATTGGTTTAGTTTACATTAATTTAGAGTTCTAGAATTGCTCTTCATTAATATCCCGATAGTAAGTTTATCCTTCAACTGTAATCATTCATGCGAATTTCCTAAGGTCTAGCATTTGTCTCTTATTGAATTCGAATCACCAACAATCACTTTAATTTACTTAATATCGTTACTGCTTAGCTTAATTCGAACATCTAAATCTATTATGTTAACTGATTCTTTGTAGATTTTTACCCCTAAGTATTACATCGATCTCTTAATTTGAGAGAGTAGCTATAGGGATAATTTGTGCCTATCACCAGCTTCCAAAGGCTAGCCTCGGATGCTCTTGCTGTAATGAACACAGAAAACTGCTTGAGGAAAAGCGCGATCTGGTGAACAAAGCTATCAATTGAGCAACTATCCAACCCGGTGAACCACTCTAGGGCGGATCCTACTAGGTTTTTAATGAATAGCCTACAGTGACGTGCCTCTCTTTTGCTAACTAGCCGCAATGCTTTTACATGGGCTTATGATCCCTATCTAGGTGAATATTGAAAACTTGATATTTCTGACGTCCCTGATAGCTGCGGTAGCTATTCTTTCAGTAAATTGTATTCTTCGAGTTTCCTCGATTGCTCGATCGATATCCGGAACTTAGTTGAAGGCCCAACGAACACAGAAGCGCATGAATCGTAGCTCGGCTTGAGTATGCTCACGTATATGTGGAAGGTGTTTTGATCAATGATTATGTGGCTACCTGGTCCACATTTCTGGTTGTCTTGCTGCCGCTTGCTGGGGTTTGAGTTGGGTTACTTGAGGAGTTCCCCGCAAGCACTGTTTGTCCTACCCGCTGTCGAAGCATGTTGTGTCCTGTTTAGGAGGGGAGAAGGTGGTAGGAATCTTTTGCTCACCCGTGTGGAGGTGTTCAGTTTGCTCGGGCCGGACATATCTATAGTCCTTGAGTTTGACCTCTCACTAGGGTTGAATGTTGGATAGTATGCGGCGATGGTGGGGGTCACTTGGATCCCCAAAAAATCTAATTACCGCCTTGGGGTTTTATTCCTTGCGGGAGTCACCTCTCCACTGGGCGTTTGGCGAGGTGGGAGCCCTTGTGCGATTGACTGAGACATTTCATGGAGTTGTGCAATGAAGGACCTTTCCTGCTGATCGAGGCGGGCTTCCACCGTTCGGACGGTTAGGTCTTGACCTTCCGTTTGCTTTACTAGAGTCAAAAGCATTCGGCACATCTTTGATAAATCGTCTTGGGAGAGCCATTTTTGTCCCGCGGGGAGTGGCGGAAGTCCCCCTATCAAGGTGCTAGTGGTGCTAGTGGAAGTTGATCCACCAGCGGTCGAATGGTGTTGCCAAACGCTCCTTGGTACCATCGCCACAGATACAGTGGTGGTAGCTGTGCTGGATCCGATTTGTGGAGATGGATCTGTTGCTGTCGTGCTCATGGGAGGATTATTAACCGGAGCCGCCTGGTTTTGGCTTGATCCGAGTTGGTCATTGACTACAACCTCGAAAACGTCTCGTTCCACTTGATCAATGGTTGATGAGTTGTTGATCGGGGTTGAATCTTGTGTGTTGATGGTATCCATTATTGTCGGGGCAGGTTCAAGGTCAGACTTTTGTGTACGATGATAGTATTTCTTCCCCTTAGTTGGCGTTAAATGTGGAAGCTAGATTTTGCACTATAAATTTATGTGTGAATTCAGGAAAGAAACTTTGGTCCTATGAAATGTCAATAAATATGACCAAACTCGAACACGAGATAACGAAATTAGAATTATATTGATGAATGATCGAATATACCAAGAGAACTTTAGTTAGAATATTTGTGAGAGCTAAAGTAGTATTAAGTGTAAGCTTCTAGAAAAAGTTTGCCATTTTGGCTCTAAAGTCTTCATATTTATCCTCCCATGAGCTAACGGTTCAGCTCTGCATATCTTCCCTCATCGCCGGAGATCTCGGGCACATTCAGATTCATCTTCTGGAAATATCGGTAATGCTGTTGAGACACTGGAGTGGCGCTGACTTGGTCCGGTGTCGTTGACCAAGTCGGTTAGGAGAATCTTCAATACTAATGGTAAACGGACCAATGACTTAGGCCTAGTATATTCTAGGAATATGTTGTTCTTTTGTCAAAGTTTAGAGCAATTCTTGAGCTTAAATCCGATTATGAGTATAATTCAATTTGATCATAATTAAGGTTTATGGGGCGAATTTCTAGTGCCAAATTTTAACTCCAACAGTTATATTAATATTGAACAGGAGACATGCATTATATATTATCCGTATCATGGATGCATGAACGAAACAGGAAAGACAAGGATGTTGACGTAAATTATAATATTTAGTATTACTATGTCTATAATTCCAACTCTATGAATTGTAGTATGGTTTATAGATATTTTGGCCCACAATTATATCAGCCGTCGACCAAAAGACATAAATTGTATAAATTATATTTACCGGGATCCTAATATCGACAAAAAGAGACACACATATTAGTTCGTATTATTTCAAATAATACATGAGATAATTAGTCAAAATACCACTTTTACAAAAACAACTTTTAAAATCTACCATTACAAAAATCTCTTTTAAATTTATACTACACTAGTTTTAAGGCCCATGCTTTGCATTGGATAAAGAAACATGTAGTCGTTTTGATTTACAAAGTTACTTTGAGTTATGCTTTTCATAGATTGAACTTTTGCTTAATTCTAAACTGAATCCTAAAATTACTTTTGTCGTAACAAATACCAAAAGTCAAAAAATTCAACGGTGTTTATGTCTTTCATCTTTCATTTCGAATGGAAACATCTTTTTTTTAATCTTATGTCTTTCATCTTTTGTCTGTTGTCTGTTGTCTATTGTTTGCAGTGTTTTTTAGACAATTTTAAAAGATTGAATGGTGAAAATGATCTTTTTAATATCTATGAATTACAAACTAATTTTTAAATTGTTTATATCAAATGAAATTAATTATATAATTAAATAAAATAGAAAAAACTATTTGCGAAAAATATAAATTTGTAATAGTCCTGAATTTGATATATATGAATTAAAATTTAACAATATCATAAATATTAATATAACTTGTGTATATGTCAATAAAAAGGGAAAATACAAATTTGTAATATTTTAGTATTAAATACGTAAGAACAAACAATAATTTAATTGATGTCAAGATATAGTGAGCTTTTTTTAATGAAGAAAATATTTTTTGAGCTGAAAAAAATAAAATAATCATTAAAAATAATATTTTGTTTTGTTTTAATAAATAATTAATTGATTTTGCAAAAAAAAATCTGATTGTTGTCTTTTCTTGTTTTTAATTAAAAATAAGATAAGATTGATTAGTTGGATTTTATCTTTAAGACAAAAGACATAAGACATAAGACATGTACTTTAGAGGCCTTAGACTTCATAAATCAGCTTTTCTACATCGTAACGTTTGTTTTCAACTCCATCATCTTGCCACTCTCAATACAGTGAATGTAGAAATTAAAGGCAAAACCTTATTGTCCTTTAATCTCATCAAATCTTCTTATAACTTTGTGAATCCTCGGAGAAGTTGATGTGTTGATCCTTAATACATTGGATAATTGAAAAGTTGATTAAAATAGAGTTTGAAAAGACATGTATAAATCGTATTGTTACTGTAGTTAATACATGAAAACTCACAAAATTTTATATACGTGAAAATCATAGAGAGAAAAGCAATTCTTAATTATAAGTTGAAGAAAACAACAAACCTCCTCATTTTTAGATCAATATGATTCAAGCAGAGAAATGGAAATGAGCTGAGAGGGGCTTAGTATCAAGTAAAACCTGTTAGCAATATATAAAAGATTTAATAGATGAGAAGCATGTAAGCAGCACTTAAAGACATGTTTGATAATATTGCAATCGTGGGGTTAGATGATTTCCAACGTAACCTTAAATGTTCTCTGGAATTAAGTAATCTAAAGAAGTACACTGGTAAAAAATTCTTAGATCTAGAGAATCAAAAAAGATATACGAAACAAAAAACTAAAAAAAGAGGTAAAAGAAATCGAGTTAGATCTCACATCCATAATTAGTAATAGAAGGAGCGTGAAGGTTGCATGCCACAAGATGTGTTGAAGCCTTAGTGATATTCAAAGTAATTCCAGAGAAGCACTGCTTTTAAATGCTTCGCACATACATTTAATCATCGTCTTAAGCCCGGAGTAATTCGAACCTTCTGGCGTCTTGTTTTTTGTTTTTTTTTTGAATTCGAATCACCAACAATCACTTCTAAAGGAGTTGCAAATTTGTTTTTTTTTTTTTTTTTGAATTGAAAGGAAAAATTTTATATCGCTCACGAATAGACTTGGTAAAAACTAAAAGTGTAGAATTTGGGTTTGATGCCACATGGCAAATGGCGAAAGTAACAGTTTGTTGAAACTTACTTGTGACTTATAGAAATAGGATTTGTCTTTTTTTTCTTTCTCTCCTATTTCAAAACTTTTTTATCCTTTATTTTTTGGACACTTTGCTCAAATCCCACAGAAATTAGATAATATGACTAGAATCATATAAAACTTTTTTTTATTACTGGCATTTTTGTAATACCCAGCGTGCCCTTTTGTTAAGTTGTGACAAAAAACGTAATTACAAAAATGCCATAGCCACGTAAGCAACCACGTAGGAAATCGCTGACGTGTATTAATGAACTCAGCCGTAAAGCACTACGGCTGAGTTATGGTTACGTTGCAGCTGAATTATGGTTACGTTGCGGCTGAGTTAAAAAACGCGGCTGACTTATGAGAGATCGCCTGACTTACAAACATAAATCAGCCGTTAATTACGGCTGATTTACAGAAATCTGGCTGACTTATGAGATAACGGCTGACTAACGAACACAAGTTACGGCTGAGTTATACAACGGCAGGCTGATTTGTGGAAAATTGGCTGAGTTTTAGATAAGAGACGGCTGAGTTATGTTCTCCGGTTGGCTGACTTATGAGAGGTAGTTACGGCTGACTTACGTAAATCAGCCGTAATTGGCTGGGTTAACAATAACTCAACCTGGTTACGACTGACTTATTAGCGAAAGATTAATTACTAGAATAACATTCATTTGACGGCTGATTTATTTGACAATACGGCTGACTTAATATTTCCTAGCCTAATTACGGCTGATTTATTAGCGAAAGATTAATTACTGAAATACTATTCACGTTGCGGCGGGCTTACATTATACTTGATGGCAGACTTATTATGTGTTTGTTTGGCGGTTGACTTACCGATATTCCATGTCATCAGTTCCGATTTTCCATGTCATCAGCTCTTATTTTCTATGTCATCAGCTCTTACAAATTAGGGTTCTTCATCTACGACCTTCTTCTTATTCTTCTTCATCTACCTTTTTCATTATTTTCATTCATCAGAGATCTTATGAATCCGGTAATTATTGTTTCCGGTAACTGGGTTGAGAAACACAGATATGTATTCAACGCCGACGGTAGAGGGTGTAGAGTTGTGCATATAGATGAGAAAACAACACTACACGAACTTGCGAAGATAGTACTCGATGATTACGGATTGAAGGAGTCGAGCCCTCAGATTCAACTGAGCTACATGTTCTCGAATAAAGCTTTGAAAACAATGGCGCACGATACTCCACCAGTTTACCTCTCCATTACTCGACAATTGCAAGTTTTTTTAAGCTTCAGAAAAATTGAACACTTACGTCTTTGTGTGGAGATTACGGAGAATGAAATTAGTCGGAATGACGGAGCGAGAGAGAATAATAAAAGTTTATTCACTTATAGCTCAGAAGTTGAATCTAGATCCGAAGATTACGGTGGGAGTTATGATGCTTTCAATTTGGAGGATGAAGTAGAAGACGATGAAGTAGGCGAAGAAGATGAAGTAGGTGAAGAAAATGAAGTAGTCAAAGAAAATGAAGTAGGCAAAGAAGATGATGAATTTGAAAACCGATTTGATATGTTCGACGACTCGGATGGTGAGTCATCTCAAGATGATAACTTCAGTTTATACGAAGACGAAGATTCACCGACACTACCTCCTAAGAAGAGACCTCATAACTTGTTGACGAGCGGATCCAAAGAGAATCCCTAGGTTCCAAGGTTAGATATGTCTTCCCTAAACCTCTCGGTAGGGCAACGATACGAGAGTAAAGCCGATTTGGAGAAACGACTGAAACTTCTTACGGTGAGGGATCAATTTGATTTTGATGTAGACGTATCCGATTCGGATACACTCGTTGTTAAGTGTTGGGTTGGTGGATGTTTGTGGAGAGTTCGTGCTACTACACTAGGGGATCCCCCGACATTTTATGTTCGTATTTACGATTTGGATCATACATGTTCTATAACTGAGCGTTCTGGTCGATCTCGAAAAGCAACAGCAGCTATTTTAGGAGAGTTATACAAGGACTTTCTCGGCGACGTAGGTCCGTCAGTTTGACCTAGGAGTGTCGGAATATCTATCCAGAAGCAATTTAGTGTAAAGGTAATTATTAGTACGTTGCGGCTGACTTAATTTTAGGATGCGGCTGATTAATTATAGTTATATTACAACTGAGTTAAATTATAAACTTAACGACTGAGTTTAATAACGAGACGGCTGAGTTATATAATCTCAACGGCTGAGTTATATTATAAACTTAACGGCTGAGTTATTTAAACTTAACGGTTGAGTTACTAGTACGTTTCGGATGACTTATTGTTACGATGCGGCTGACTTATTTGTATCATATTCCATGTGGTCAAATGGATTATTGGAAATCACATAGAACGCTAAGTTTTGCAAAGGAAATCGAGATGGGAACTCCTGAGAGTGGGTTTGAAGACTTGCCTTCTTACTTATACAAGATAAGAAGGGCAAATCCGGGTACAATTACGCGTCTTCAAATCGATGAGTTTTGAAGATTCATGTATGTGTTCCTTGCATTTGTTGCGAGCATAAATGGGTTTAGGTTCATGCGCAAAGTTGTCGTTGTCGACGGTACGTTTCTTAAGGGTAAATACAAAGGGACGCTTCTCACAGCACTAGCCCAAGATGGTAACTTTCAGATTTTCCCAATTGCCTTCGGTGTGGTTGACACCAAAAATGATGATTCGTGGCACTGGTTTTTTACGCAGCTTAAACTTGTGATTCCTGACGATGAGGGTCTTGCGTTAATCTCGGATAGGCATAACTCGATAGGGAAAGCAATTGGGAATGTGTATCCGTTGGCTTCTCGGGGAATTTGCACTTATCATTTATATAAGAACATTTTGGGACGGTACAAAGGAAAAGATGTCTTTCGTCTTGTGAAGAACGCGGCAAGATGTTGTAGGATGGCTGATTTTATTGCGATATACGAGGAGATTCAAGCGATTAATCCTGAACTCCATGGTTACCTCGAAAGAGCTGATGTCCAACTTTAGGCGCGTGTTCATTTCTCGGGCGAAAGGTACAATTTGATGACTACGAACATAGCGGAATCAATGAACCATGCACTGTCAAATGCTAGAAGTCTTAACATTGTTCGACTATTAGAATCGATACGGGTTATGATGACCCATTGGTTTGTTGAACGGAGAGAAGATGCTAGATCGCATCTAACCACGCTTTCGCGTGGTGTCGAGAAACTACTATATGTAAGTCAGCCGTAACATTTCATAAGTCAGCCGTAACATTTCATAAGTCAGCCGTAAACAGGTTGCATAAGTCATAAGTCAGCCGTAACATTTCATAAGTCAGCCATAACATTTCATAAGTCAGCCGTAACATTTCATAAGTCAGCCATAACAACATTGCATAAGTCTGCCGTAACATTTCATAAGTCAGTCGTAACATTTCATAAGTGAACCATAACATTTTTTTATTCTGTATTTTTAATAGGCTCGTGTTACTGCCGCCAGACTTATGACGGCACAAAGGATTGATGATTATTACACTGAAATTATATATGGATCTTTTGGGGATTCTTTGCATGTTGTGAATTTGGACGGAATAACATGCACATGCCGGCGTTTCGAAAGCGAGAAATTACCATGTGTGCATGCAATCGCAGCTGCCGAGTACAGGGATAAATGTCGTATATCCCTGTGCAGTCCTTACTATCACAACAACGCATACGCTGAGTCGATCATGCCGGTAGATTCAGCGCTCCAAGTTCCAGATAACGTAGCTAACCAACCGTGCTTTCCCCCGGTTGTTCGTCAACCACCAGGAAGGCCTAAGAAAGGTAGGATGAAATCTGCTCTAGAAGTTGCACTTGAGAAGAAACGTCCTAGTAAAGAACACACATGTTCTCATTGTAAACAGGTTGGACATAATGCAAGAACTTGTCCAATGTAGAAAGTTTGTATAAATTTTTTGTTGTATTAAGGCGGAGTTATGGCTTTAATTATTAAATCAGCCATTATATAATTACTTAATCATTATAAATCAGCCATTACATTATAACTCAGCCAATTACATTTATAACCTATCCTACTTAGAAATCATAGACTGCAACATCTGCACTATCTCCTTTATGTCAGCCTTCATATCGGCGATGTCCTCCTTAGGTTCACTAATTTCGTCAGACATAGTCGTATGCCTCTCACCGATAATCTCCAATTCTTCATCGTTAACCTTTACATTATTGACTTCTTCGGCTCTAACGAACGGAAGAGCCCTTCTTGAAGTCTCAGCCTTTAAATCAACAATTTTCCTTACTCTGTTGGCTCGTTGAATGTCATCTTTGGCCCTAACCAACGGAACAAACCCTCTTGAAGTCTCAGCCTTTCTTCTCCAATGGGTTCCGGTGTAACTTCAACCATGTATGAGAACTTGTGGGAGTTAACACCATGATTGAGGCAATCATTCGCTTGCAAGAAAAATCACCCAAATTTGTGTTAGATTAAGCGCATAAGGGGAATGGAAACCACACTTATAAAGATTTAATCTTAACAAGTTTAAAATAAAATTTTCAAAAACTTTTTGAAAACCGAATACTCCAAATCAAAAACCCAAGAGCATTGCTCTGATATAAAAGAAGAATAAAGACTTTTTTGATTTTTATTTGATAATTGGATACATACAAATGAGCCATATAACAAGTATATATAGGCTCAAATGAAACTTGAAACATTTAATCCGGCTGAGTTATGGTATAGAAAGACGAAACATCACGATACGGCTGAGTTATGGTTAAGACGGCTGAGTTATGGTTAATACGACTGTGTTATGGATTTTGGGCGGGATTTTGGGCGGCTCTTCGGCGAGTGTATAGGTCACTGCACACCTACGCTAGGTGTAGCGGCTCTTCGGCGAGTGTATAGGTCACTGCACACCTACGCTATGTGTAGCGGCTCTTCGACGAGTGTATAGGTCACTGTCAAATCGGCGCATTAAATACATAGATTCGGGATTTTTGGCGAGATTTTGCCCGCCTAAAATAAAAACACGAAACGTCGTGACACGGCTGAGTTATGGTATAGAAAGACGAAATGTCACGATACGACTGAGTTATGGATTCATTATTATGGTTGAGTTACGGATTTTGGGCCCCAAAATAAAAACACGAAACGTTGTGACACGGCTGAGTTATGGTATTGAAAGACGAAACGTCACGATACGGCTGAGTTATGGATTCATTACTATGGCTGAGTTACAGATTTTAGGCCCCAAAATAGAAACACGAAAAGTCGTGACACGGCTGAGTTAGAAAGATGAAACGTCACGATACGGCTGAGTTATGGATTCATTATTATAGCTGAGTTACGGATTTTGGGCCCCAAGATGAAACGTCGTGACACGGCTGAGTTATGGTATAGATGGACGCAACGTCACGATACGGCTGAGTTATGGATTCATTATTATGGCTGAGTTACAAAGAGAGGATGCTAGATCGCAGCTAACCACGCTTTAAGACATTGAAGTTTAACTGTGTTATCTAGTTGTTCACTTTATACTCTTTAAGACATTGCATTATAAATCAGCCATATGAATATTATCTTATCTATATAAATCAGCCATCATACATTCATAAATCAGCTATCATATATTCTTAAATCAACCAAACCACGAATTTTTGATTCATAAATCAGCCAGTCCATTATAAATCAGCCATTACATTATAACCCATGGTAAATCAGCCATCTCTGAGATGCAATCCATCTAATGCTTTCACCAAATTTTCTACATTGTTATCCAAAAGAACTCTGAAAAGTTTTATTTGAAACGTTCTACACAAAAGGACCTGAAAATATATGAATCCACAAGAAAAGCAGGAGAATTATCGAATTTGGAGTTCCAAGTGACAAAATAACATATTAATATAAAAAATTGTGCAAAATACTTCCTCTTGTGTAAGGTGAAATACTCCCACATAACTCAGTGTCACATCAATTATACCCTTATGATCTACCCACATCAATTACATTTATAAACTATTCCTACTTAGAACGCATATAAATCAGCCATTACATTATAACCCTTCAAGTTTTGCTACGGGGAATGGAAACTACACTTATAACGATTTAATCATTCGCTTGCAAGAGAAATCACCCAAATATGTGTTAGAGCGCATAAGGGGAATGGAAACCACACTTATAACGATTTAATCTTAACAAGTTTAAAATAAAATTTTCAAAATTTTTTTGAAAACCGAATACTCCAAATCACAAACCCAAGAGTATTGCTCTGATATAAAAGAAGAACAAAGACTTTTTTGATTTTTATTTGATAATTGGATACATACAAATTAGCCATATAACAAGTATATATAGGCTCAAATGAAACTTGAAACATTTAATCCGGCTGAGTAATGGTATAGAAAGACGAAACATCACGATACGGCTGAGTTATGGTTAAGACGGCTGAGTTAAGGTTAATACGGCTGTGTTATGGATTTTGGGCGGGATTTTGGGCGGCTCTTCGGCGAGTGTATAGGTTACTGCACTCCTATGCTAGGTGTAGCAGCTCTTCGGCGAGTGTATAGGTCACTGTTAAATCGGCGCATTAAATACATAGATTCAGGATTTTTGGTGGGATTTTGCCCGCCCAAAATAAAAACACGAAACGTCGTTACACGGCTGAGTTATGGTATAGAAAGACGAAACGTCACGATACGGCTGAGTTATGGATTCATTATTATGGCTGAGTTACGGATTTTGGGCCCCAAAATAAAAACACGAAACGTCGTGACACGGCTGAGTTATGGTATTGAAAGACGAAACGTCACGATACGGCTGAGTTATGGATTCATTATTATGGCTGAGTTACGAATTTTGGGCCCCAAAATAGAAACACGAAAAGTCGTGACACGGCTGAGTTAGAAAGACGAAACGTCACGATACGCTGAGTTATGGATTCATTATTATGGCTGAGTTACAGATTTTGGGCCCCAAAATAGAAACACGAAACGTCGTGACACGGCTGAGTTATGGTATAGAAAGACGAAACGTCACGATACAGCTGAGTTATAGATTCATTATTATGGCTGAGTTACAGATTTTGGGCCCCAAAAATAAAAACAGGAAACATCGTGACACGGCTGAGTTATGGTATAGAAAGACGAAACGTCACGATACGGCTGAGTTATTGATTCATTATTATGGCTGAGTTACGAATTTTGGGCCCCAAAATAGAAACATAAAATGTCCTGACACGGCTGAGTTAGAAGGACAAAACGTCATGATATGGCTGAGTTACAGATTCATTATTATGGGTGAGTTACAGATTTTGGGCCCCAAAATAGAAACACGAAACGTCGTGACACGGCTGAGTTATGGTATAGATAGACGAAACATCACGATACGGTTGGGTTATGGATTCATTATTATGGCTGAGTTGCAGATTTTGGGCCCCAAAATAGAAACACGAAAAGTCGTGACACGACTGAGTTATGGTATAGAAAGACTAAACGTCACGATACGGTTGAGTTATGGATTCATTATTATGGCTGAGTTACGGATTTTGGGCCCCAAAATAGAAACACGAAAAGTCGTGACACGGCAGAGTTAGAAAGACGAAATGTCACGATACGGCTGAGTTATGGATTCATTATTATGGCTGAGTTACAGATTTTGGGCCCCAAAATAGAAACACGAAACGTCGTGACACAGCTGAGTTATGGTATAGATAGACACAACGTCACGATCCGGCTGAGTTATGGATTCATTATTATGGCTGAGTTACAGAGAGAGGATGCTAGATCGTAGCTAACCACGCTTTAAGACGTTGAAGTTTAACTGTGTTATCTAGTTGTTCACTTTGTACTCTTTAAGACATTGCATTATAAATTAGCCATATCAGTATTATTTTATCTATATAAATCAGCCATCATACATTCATAAATCAGCCATCATATATTCTTAAATCAACCAAACCTCCTAAGTCTTCGCGGAATCGGTTGCACCAATGTGGGCTTCGTGTCTGGACCGGGCTTCAGGCTGTTGCTGGGCTGGAGTCTGCGCTGCAGAAGCTGGCTGCGGTTACGAAGAGATGCTGGCTTCGGTCACGAGGAGAAGCTGGCTTCGGTCACGAGGAGAGGCTGGCTTCGACCACGAGACCGAAGCCAGGTTCGGTCATGACGCCGAAGCCAGGGTCGGCTCCGTCGTGCCGAACCTATCTTCACTCGTGAAGTCTTCCATGGCTACCTGCTTTGCTCCGCGTGAAGAGCTAGGTGCTTTTTTGCCTTCTTCATCGAGTATCCGAAGAGTCATTTCTTTATATGCTTGACTTTAAACGTAACTGTTGAAAAGGGTGAAAACCGACCCCAACATTAGTGACTGAGCCAAATAGGATTGCATAATCATACGTCTTCATCAATAGGGGTTCTTCATGCTTAGATTGATATTGATCACTTAATCTATGATTTCAAGTCTAACTTATTCACGATAGTGCTCTAGGTTGCTAGATAACCCTTTGGTGAGCAATTGGTGTGTGACCAACGAAAGTTGATTGTTACCATAAATTGTGAACAAATTGAACCAACCCTTAATGCTTGTCTGCATCATTACTAAATCCAAACGACAGTTTAGGCATTTAGGTTGCTGGATAAAGATATTGATACATCACGACAGTGGGGCAATATTATCTTAATGTTTGAGTTCTAGACCGAATTGCATTAGTTCCTGAATAGTAGGTCAGTCCTTAATCCGAGATCACCAGAGAATAACCTTGATCTAGTGCCTTTCCTTATTGAATTTCACATCGTTTAATTGCTGTTTTCATTGCTTCGTTACAACCAAAACCCATATTTTATCTTAGTTTTAATTTAAAATCCATAATTTCATAGTGTAACCTTGGTCTCTGTGGATTCGATACCCTTTATACTACTGCGATTGTCTGTGCACTTGCAGAATTATTTTGGGATTAAAACCTCTGACATCAAGTTTTTGGCGCCGTTGCCGGGGACCAATTGTGTTACTTTTGAAATTTGATTTTATTTATAGTCTAAGAATTTTGCTAATTTCATTTCTGTTTTCGTTTCTTTTGCGTGTGCTTCAGGTGTAACCAAAGTTCTCAAAAACTTTTGAATCTAGCCAACATGGGCGATGACACCGACAATCGAGCTGCAAATGGTCATGTAGCTGCTGCTATTCAGAGGATGGAACAACAAATAACTCAATTGCATCAGCAGCAACAACCACAGAAGCATCGTACAATTGGGGATATGGACAATCCCCATGCATCCTATCGGAACAGAGCGACAATCGTTCCGCCCGCTTTTGAGGGGCAAGACTATGATATTAAGCCTCAGCTGATATCACTGGTTAAGCAGAACATGTTTCATGGACTTCCTGCGAAAATTCCAGTAGACCATATCGAGAACTTCGAGGAGATTTGCTCCACAGCAAGCTCTAATGGAGTGAACCAGGATTTCATGAAATGCAAGCTTTTCCCTTTCTCACTTTGCGGACAAAGCCTCCCGCTGGCTCAAGTCGTTACCAGCTGGATCCACCACGACTTGGCCGCAATGTATAGCAACATTCTTGGGTCATTTCTACACCAAAGCCATGACGCGCACCTAAGGAATAAGATCTCTACATTCCAAAAACGTTCCAGAGAGTCTTTTAGTGAGGCATGAGAACGGTTCAAGGAATACAAAAGGAAGTGTCCACACCATGGATTCGCCGATGAGAAATTGCTTAGTATCTTCTATGATGGTGTTGGTCGTGATGCTAGGAACACTTTGGATACTGCGAGTAATGGTGATTTTATGACCAGGACCAAGGAAGAAGCGATTAGATTGGTAGAGAACTTGGCTGCGAGTTCCAGGAATCAATGCCATGACCGTGATGAGCCTATATATGCCAGTAGTGTTGAGACACAGAGGATTGATGATCTGACAGCGAAAGTAAACTTGTTGCTGAAGAGGAATCAGGAGAATATAGACCTTTGTGAGAACAAGGGAAATGAGCGGTCCATAGAAGTAAACTATGTGGATGGAGACCATGTGCCTCCAAGCGTTCAAACTCATGCACCAAACCCTCGAGACGAACTGAAATCCCTCATACAATTGGCTTTACTCAACCAGCAGAACTCTACTAAAGAAATCACTACCATGATGGACAACAGGTATAACGATCTCAACAGTAAGATAGAAGCCATCTGCACTCGTGTGAAGGAGCTCAATAGCCAGGTAGTTCAACCCGCCGAAGCAGTCAAGAGTGCACAAGGAGCGCCTGCTCCAGAAGAGAAAAAAGATGAAGAGGTTGCTGGACCGTCTTCTGTAGTGCTTCGACCGAATGAGCTCGTTAATAAGGTTAGGTCACCTGCTTACACTCCTTACCCATTTCCACCACCATTGAGGGTATTACCTAAGGGCGAAGACCCTGGGAAATTCTTTGTTCCCTGCACCATTGAAAAGGTTGAATTTAGAGAAGCTCTTTGCGATTCTGGTTCTTGTGTGAATCTCATGTCAAGGGCTATTGCGAGGAAGTTGAAAACGGCTAAGATAGAACCTAGTTATATGACTCTTAGGTTTGAAAACTCGTCTACCGCAACATCGTACGACATCATTCGCGATTTAACAGTCCGAATAGGGGATTGCCTAACTCAAACGGATTTCCAGGTTGTAGAGATGAGAGAAGGTTACGATACATCTCTCCTCCTTGGGAGACCATTCATGGCTACGGTGGGTGCAATCATTGATATGCCAAATAAGCGACTCTCTTTTTCCAAGGTCAACGAAAAGGTTTTCTATAGAGCCATTCCCAAAAGAACCGCCATTCACGCCTCCTGCATCTCGGGAGTAGAAAAAGAGGACCTGTCGGACGCTGTTGTCAAAGAGCTAGGTGAGAAGAGTAAGATCAATGGAGTTCTAGATGGAAAGCGTTCTCATATCGCCAAGATGTTTAGGGAAAAGACAAAGGTGCAGGGAAACAAACAATGCAAAGGGACAAAGGGTAAGCCTAAGATAACTTTGATCCCTCAAGGATATGATGGGAACTCGGTCGAGTACAAGGTGAAGTGCAAAGGTACCCCTAAGCCTTTCTCCAAAGTTAGAGCTATTCTTCCGTTAGAGTTTAAAGAGAAGAGTATCAGTCTTATGAATGGAATGCCAAGCGAGGTCCTGCAACTAAACATAAGTGATCAAAGAGAGAATGGACAACGCCTGAACCCACCTCCACCGAGCCCTGATCCGGAAAAGAAATTCTCTAATCCTCAAACGAATTCTGCTCATGCCTAGGCATCGTACAACGTCAAGCTAATGACGTTAAACAAAGCGCTTGGTGGGAGGCAACCCACTTGTAAGTGTCCACACGTTCTTTTCTTTTTCATTTCTTCTCTTTTCAGTTTTACCTCCCTTTTCGTTTTTCTTTTTTAGGATTTTTCGTCACAGAAACTTTTGGAGCCTGGATATCGGACCGGTCGATCTCCTTTGAACACGAGACTAGCCATCTGTCACTGGAATTAGGACCGGTCGATCCGTGTGTGCCGACCGGTCGATCCCCTTTGTCCTGCGGATCGGGTAAGTCCCAGGCATCAAGACCGGTCGATCCACAAGTCGACTGGTCGATCCCCTTCGTCCCGCGGATCAAGTAAGCCACTGGAAACACGATCGACCGGTCCAGTATCGGGACCGGTCAATCCTCGGCCCGGGTAAGTCAAAAAAAATTTCGATTTTTGGTTGAAACCGGTTTATTTCACTTAAATTGAACCGGTTTACCCCCTATAAACACAAACCCATCACCCAAACACCACAATCCCGATCGAAACACCAAAAACTCTTCTCTTGCAAGTGTTCTTGGTGATTTTCTCCAAAAACTTCATCAAACCCTAAGTCCTTCAATTCTTACCCGAATTAAACGATTTTTGGCACTGAATCGTTTAGTTTTTCAAGCTCTTTCTGATTATCCAATCAATTTATTCGATCTGCAAGGTATGAGCTTTATATTTGCTTGTCAAATTTTGGGTTTTTTTTGTAGTTCTTTCTCCTTGGATTTTGCCGTGTAATTCGCTTGTTTCCCACTCTCCTTGGTTTGCTTTTATAGCTATGGGTCGCACGGGACGTCCACAAGCAACCAATTTGCCACCCGAAGATGGCTCGGACGAAAAACGCGAAACCCGAACAAAACGAAACCATGACAAACTGAGGAGATCGTCAACAATAGATAAGCGGAAAGGAATAGCGACTTCCAGTCAAACGGATGCACTACGAAAATCGCGTAGTTCGCGTTCCAATCCGAGTACTCCATGGCCTTGACCGGACGGTAAACCTTTCTCTGGAATTGACACACACCCTAAGCTACAAAGGAAAGGTTTAGTTAGCGAACCGTCTTACGAGAACAAACGAAGAGGTGATGGATGGGTTAGGTACAATAGCATTTGCTATAATGGGCTGTTGAACGTGAAAATGTTGCCTAATAGGTTCTTATGTCCTCAGATGTTAGATTAGTTGGGTATCACGGACGAGGTGTCTGCTGTTCTCAATTGAATGTGTTTTGGGAACATGGCCACGAATCAGTATCCTCTGTATCCTGAGCTTGTAAGACAATTCCTCGCCTCCTGTGAGGTTTATTATCCGTCAGATGATGATAGGCGAGCTAAGAATGGTCGTCTGTGGTATAAGATCAGAGGATTACGTATAAGATCTCTTTTCACAAACTGTGCGATATCTACGGTTTTGACGAGCGTTACCAAAACGTGGACTTCCCTGGCCGTAGTTATTTTCCTCAGTGCGACAGGTTATGGAACTTGATTGGTTTAGGTGCTGCGACATCACGGAGAACGAAACTGGCTCTTATCAGGAACCCAATCATCCGAATTGTAGCTAAGGCCCTGAGCAACACTATGTTTTACAAGGAAGAACCGGGAGCCCTGCGTATAGATGAGTTGTTCTTGCTGCACCTCGGGATGCCGGAGTTTGTGTCTGATATCTACACAGAGTATCCTCACGATCAACACACTAACTACGGAGCAGCATTTGCACACTTCCTGACAGAGAGGAAGTTCAGAGGTCTCGGTGGACCTGGAAAGAAGAAGCAAGAGGTATGTGGGAGTCTCCTAACTCCTATCTTTCTCTTCCATCAGATTGATTTGACAGGCACCGACGTTGTCCACGCGCCCGCTCTCTTTGGCATGCAACACCTTATTCAGAGCCGATGGATAGTTGACGGAAAGTGGCAATACTCTGATTTTGATGGGGTAGAGCGTTCAATCTCTTTACCTAGTGAGCATGCACCTCTCACCTCCCTAGACAACGTTCGGTTTTTGCCACCCGCCTCACCTGAGAACACAAATGCAGATGTCCCTCTCCAGCACAGAAAGTGTCGCCATGTTAGCCATGGTCCTGATACTGCAGGCACTAGCAGAGGTTCTGCCCCGCCACTTCCACCTTACGCCAACCAGTTTGCCGTCTCACCGATTCGCGACGAATGGACTACACATGAGCACAGGCATTGGCAACAAAAGAGTTTTCAGAAGCTCCATAGTATGATGTCTGCCATTTGGGGTGCCATTTCTTGTTCCCGAGGCACAGATGCAGCGGGAGGATCAGGCTTTGCTGGAAGCCGCATGCCCACGCCTGCTGGTCCCTCTACCGCGTTCAGATCAGGTGATGACGCTATGGTGGAAGATTCCGAGGACACAGCGGATTCTGACGAATCTCCACCTTTCTGATGACGTTAGACCTTCTAACTTTTCTTTTTCATTTTTTGCATTATTTTCTTTCTTTTTAATAGTTCTTTCCTTTCGATTTATTCCCACACCGGGTCGGTGTGAAGTAAGTCTGGGGGGAGTGCTATTGATACTAATCATGTTTTCTATTTTCTTATTTTCTTTTTCTTATTTTCTTTTTTCGTTTTCTTGAGTCGTTTTTTGTTTTATTGAGTCAGTTTGTACTAAAACCTTTGTGATATGCATGCATTTCTAGGACCACATGATGTTCGCTAACCCCTCTAACAGTGATTAACCAATGCCATGGGAAGATTAAAAACGCCCTAGGCGGATCAGTATTACCAGAATGTTCCCGTCTCTTTGAAAGCTAACGCTGACACTTTTTATACTAATGTTTTTCTTAACTCAGGGAATTCGAAATCGCATAAGAAGTACAACCACGTTAGGAGTCCTATCCTTTTTCAAACACTATCCCCTCTTCATGACTCCTAATGGCCAGGCTCATTTTTAGTCTGGTACCACACCCTTACCTTGACCTTTCCTTCAAACCTCATGCTTTCTGTTCAAGACATTGACTTGCACTCAAGCGCAAAAACTCCGAAGACGTAGTCCGGCCAGCCAATCATTCTAAAGACCTTTTGGTACCATTTCAAAACTTTCTGCTTAGGATTTATGAATCTGTACTTCCTTTCTATTTTAAGTTTTCGTTCTCGTGCTTTAGAAAGGGTTAGAACTAATCCCAAAAAAAAAAAAAAAAAAAAAATCAGATTTTATATGAAATGTTGAAAGGGATTAGAATAAAGCCTCATGTTTAATATACAAGCACATTTCTATGTAGTTTTCTTAGCATTAGTTCTTTAGATATGCAGAAAGTTTTCATCTAAATAAAGAAAAAGGTCTTAAGTTTGAAAAGCATTCGGCCGCGACTGAGGTTAGCCTAAAACACTTTTACCCCACCATTAAATAACCCAAAACCTTAACCCTTATGCGACGAATGTTTTCCCTCTAGTATGATTTCTGGACCCTGGTATAGAGTCGCTGAGACATAGGAGCTTGAGTATGGTAGCACTGCTATGTATTTGGCAAAGTATGTGAAGTACCATCTTGGTTTTTGATCTGTTTATGAGGGTTGTTGGTATTACATCTGTGGGGTCTTAAAGGATTGTGTTCGACTTATAAAGGTTAGTTCGGTTTTCATAGCTTCCTTGAATTTATTTCTAGTTTGTCTTCACTTGAGGACAAACAAAGATCTAAGTCTGGGAGAGTTGATATAATGCATTTTTGGCAGCACATTCTAATCTTTGTTTTGTAGGGTTTTATCGAGTCTTTTTCTCTTCTTTTGAGTCATTCTAGGTTTAAAGGAGGCTTGGGAACATGGATTTGAGCATTCGAGAGTCATTGAAGCAAACAGGACAAATCCGGAGAAAAGATGGCGTTTTTGAAGGACCGAGCACCTGCTCGGTTTGGAGCGAGCACCCGCTCGCCCGAGGACTCGAAGATTTGGAAACTCTTGGAAACCGGACCGGTCGATCCACCCACAGGACCGACCGGTCCACACTCGAAGACCATAGATGCCTGAAGACAGACCGACCGGTCCGAATTCAGACCGACCGGTCGGCCACCCAGATCCGATTTTAACCTATTTTTATTTATAAATAAGGAGTAGCCGCCTCAAAAATAATCATCACGATTCATTTCATTTTCACTCGTTACTTTTCGGGGACTCTCTTGGCTACTCTTTGCTTTTTTCTTTTGCTTTTGGATTAAAGATTGAAGATTCATTTTCACAACATCTATCGAGAAGAATTCTAACCCCTTATCTATTTCAATTCCATCATGAATTCTCTCTATTGTTTTGTTGTGTTTGCTTCCTCCATGATTGAGTAGTCCCTTGGCTAGATTGAGGTTTTCAATGGTGATTTAGGACTGTTAGTGACTGAGCCAAATAGGATTGCATAATCATACGTCTTCATTAATAGGGGTTCTTCATGCTTAGATTGATATTGATCACTTAATCTATGATTTCAAGTCTAACTTATTCACGATAGTGCTCTAGGCTGCTAGATAATCCTTTGGTGAGCAATTGGTGTGTGACCAACGAATGTTGATTGTTACCATAAATTGTGAACAAATTGAACCAACTCTTAATGCTTGTCTGCATCATTACTAAATCCAAACGACAGTTTAGGCATTTAGGTTGCTGGATAAAGATATTGATACATCACGACAGTGGGGCAATATTATCTTAATGTTTGAGTTCTAGACCGAATTGCATTAGTTTCTAAATAGTAGTTCAGTCCTTAATCCGAGATCACCAGAGAATAACCTTGATCTAGTGCCTTTCCTTATTGAATTTCACATCGTTTAATTGCTGTTTTCATTGCTTCGTTACAACCAAAACTCATATTTTATCTTAGCTTTAATTTAAAATCCATAATTTCATAGTGTAACATTTGTCTCTGTGGATTCGATACCTTTTATACTACTGCGATTGTCTGTGCACTTGCAGAATTATTTTGGGATTAAAACCTCTGACATCAGTAAGTCCGGTCCGGGTAAGTAAAAAAAAAAATTTGGTTTATTTTAAATTTTTCCAAACCGGTTCTAAACCATTTTTAACCGAAATTAAACCAAAATTTACATAAAAATAAGATTTTTAAAGGTTTCTTAGGATTCTTTTGTCTCATATTATTAAAACATCATCACCTATCTTTCTCTTCCAAATGTTCAAGCTCAAGAACCCTAATAACCAAATTTTATGTTTTTTGCTTAGTTCACTTAAAATTGATTAGAAACTGATTAGGATTTCAATTCCCTTATCCATTATCTCCAAAGCAAAGGTATGTTTTCTTATTAACCCTCTATGTGTCTAAATTTTAAGTTTATGGATATTTCATAATTCTCAAAATTGGCACTTAATTTGTTTATGTTGCTAGAGAATTCATTAGAGAGCTTGTTTAGACATTAGGAATCGCATCATTCAATGTTTAATTAGATGCTTATCACACTTGTGTACCTTTTCATAAAAATTGATTTGTTGGGTCAATCAATTGAGTACGAATTGAGGTGTTTCTAATGGTCATAATGCATTAATTAAATTGGGTTTGTCATATATACATAGGATTGCCTTGAAATTTGACACACTAGAGCTCCAATTGCATAATTTTTCAAATTTATAAGTCATTAGGCATTAATCCGAAAATTATGATTTAAATTGAGAAAAATTATTTGGTTTTGGGTTTTCATTCTTTCATGTTTCTATTGTCTTGATATGCTTTTATCATATTAAAATTCTCTTTAGAAGCAACTCTTTTAGAATTTTCGATTTTCAAGACCGTAACATACTTTCGAGATTTTTCTATTGTAGTGATTCCGATGGAAGGAAAGGCTATCACAAGGAGGTCTACTAGAGTCCCTAGACCAAAGGAACAACCAGTCATCATTGGAGAACAAGAGCCTCAAGCTCCACGTCGTTCACATTCAAGAAAATCTTCGAAATCGACAAAGAAGAATGGAAAGGATATTTTGAAAGAAGATATGAGGAAATGGAATACCAACTTCGAGACGAAGATGACGAGGACACGAATGAGCCAATGAGATTTGTGGAGGTCACACAAACCATTGTGCCAAAACCGGTTCCTCCACCAAAGAAACCACGAAAATCGAAGACTAAGTCGAACACCGGTGGATCCTCGAAGACGAGCATTGCAATGAAAACCGTTGGACCCGAAATTCAAGCCAATGTAGACTATGTCACACTCTTAAAACATTTTGTCTTGCCTCAAATGCCGACCATCAATTTCGAGACTCTTGATTTACTCGGAATTCGGCGCGACGTAGAATGGTATCTTGAAGAACTAGGCCTAGCGAAGTTCGTCTCTCTCTCACGCCCCACTTACGAGGAGATAGCAAGAGAGTTTCTCGCTACCGTGAAACTAGTTTATCGAGGCAAAAAGACTGTAGCCAATGACGGTATTTTGGAGTTTACGGTTAGGAAATTATCATTCTCTTTGACTATTGAGGATATTTGTGACATCTTGGGATTTGAGTGCTTGGAGAAGATAAAGTACACCGTTAGAGACACACACTACGATGAATGGATGAGGTTTGCTAATGAGAGACTTGTCCTGGGAATTTCAAAGGCGGCCAAAATCACGCATCTGGCGATTCGTTATGTGCATGCACTCATCGCGCAACTTATCTATAGTAGAAAGGAGCATGGTACGGTGAAGTTTGATGAGTTTTCAATGCTTATAGGACCGTTTATAGAGAATCACGAGAAGGCAAATCTCGATTCTCTAGTAGCAAGACAATTGGTCGCGGTTAAGCATGAATGTACCAAGGAGAGGTTAGTGAAGAACCCGCCTTGTAACTTTCGAAGCGTAATCACCGTGATTTTAGAGGCTTGTGGATTCGATCTAAGTGGAGAACATCACTTGACTGGAGACAACAAACTCGATCTTCTCGCGCTTCAAAGGAAACATTTCATATGCGGATGGTACGATAAATCTACTACATTTGGTTATCTTTTCACGCCACCTTATTCGGAAGAGGAGAAGTGCATTTTTCTCCCCTATAAGGATTTACCTGACTTAAGTGATAGAGTTCCTTACTTCAATCCTCCACACACTCAATGGTACCCGCGACTTCCCGGTTGTCCCCTTGTAGGCGTTGCACAATTCTACACCGCACAAGCACTAATGCGAAGCAAGGAGAAGGCGCAAATGGAGCATATATCCACTGATTTTCGTCCTTCATCCTCCCATACGCAGCGCCAAGCCCGCCACTCCACCTCCTTAATCAACCATGAATCCACCGAATGGTTCAAGACTAGTCTACATGAAGAAAAGGAGAAGAGAATAGCTCTTGAAGCTAAGGTTTCCAAGCAAGGGAAATTAATCTCTACACTTGTTAGAGTGGTAAAGAAGACAATCCCTCACTTATTCAAGCGATCAACCAAGAACCGTACCGAGCATACTACCGATTACGAGTATGGTAGTTTATCACTTATTTCGGGTTTTGATCGCGACGAAGATGGAGAGGACGACGCCATTAGCCACCGTCACCACGAGTGGACAACTCATGAGACCCATGGCCAACCCACACTGGAGCTAGATGCCCATTCCGGCGATACAGAGTTAGTAGATCTTGGATCCCGCCGATGTTCCAGACACTCCAGAGTCACGTTCGCCCACTTTCTAGCCAGGTGTCTCGACTATTATCTATCCCTTTTCTTATTTTATTTTATTTATTTTTATTGAGTCGAATCTCTCCCATTTGTAACTTGTTTTCACACCGGGACGGTGTAAATTAAGTTTGGGGGGATTCATCTTACTAATGTCTTTTCTTTTTGTTTTTCTTATGTTTTTATTTTCTTAACGATTTTATTCAAGTTTTATTGAGTCAAAACACTATGTTTTGGAGCATAAACAATTTCACGAATGTATGCTTAGATGTTATGATTCAATGATTTATAAACAGATGAGTTCAGGAAAGCCGATTCAGAAACCTTCATGACCGGACTCTCCCCATTAAATTTTGGTTTTATCTCGTGGATACTAATCTGATTTTGACTCTATTTACACTAACCATCTACTGTTTCTCATTAAGGAGTTAGACCTGGAAACGTATCATACGTTCAAGACACTTTTTCCCATTTCTACCACTCTTCGTGTCTTGAACGGCCAGCTCATTTTTAGTTGATACCACACCCTTACCCTAAACCTTTCTTTCAGACCTCATGCCTTCTTTTCATGCAGATATGTGTAAAAACGTCGGAGAGAAAGAGGATCGACGCAGTTCTAACCATTAGAGATGCGGCGATTACAAAATTTGGTGGAGTACAACGATATAATTCAAGAGAGCATGGCAAATACTTGGGATCAGCAATCAATGGTAAAATTTTGTGCCTTTATCTAGACTCATTCTTGAAGACGGTTTTCCCCGTTCTTCTAAAAAAAAAAAAAAAAAAAAAAATTTGAACGGGAAAAGAAAATGTGTCATTAAAAGAGTCTAAGGCCGATGAAACATCCCAAGGAAGCAACACGAAGAAGTATGGAGAATGGAGCGATTTTCATAGAAAACGGTGATTTACGGAAAAAGATCTAAGTCTGGGGGAAAAAGGCATCGATGTGGTTAGGACTGTGGACTTCAATAGGTCTGTTTTCTCTTGCAATTTTGCATAATATCACGCAATATTGGAGAATATGGTAACCCTAAACACTTATTAGCCTCACCAATTAAACTAGCTGTTTACCTAACGATTCCTTGATGAGAAACTCCACACTTAGAGTCAATTGAAAGTGTTGTAGAAACTAGGTAGGATTGTTATTTAAATATAGAACAGGTTGCAAAAGTCATGGATGGCGTATGGAAAGGGTGCCCTCGTACCGATCGCGAATCATAGTATCGACGCTATATCTATCAGAAATTGTAAGTTCCCGTATTTTCAAACCTCTTTTCTAATCTTGAATTTTGCTTGAAGACAAGCAAGGTTTAAGTATGGGGGAGTTGATATACCTAATATTTTACCTATTTTACTATCTATTTGAAAGCATTTTCTAAGCATTTTAATAAGGTTTTACACCAAAGAGGTAGTTTTTCCTCGTATTTGTAGTTTTAAACTGTTAACAGGGAAAATCATCAAAATGGAGCAAAAAAAGTCTAAATAGGTGTATTCTAAGCTACATAAAATTTATCAAGCCAAAGACTTAGTCCAAACCTCAAAATTCTCAAGATATCACACTTTGCCGATTCGGACAGAAGCAATGAGTCTGAATTTTTGCTACGGACTCATTGCTACATTTCACCGTTTGGATTTTAATAAACGATGGCTAAACTTCAAGATCTTTGAGTCAGCTTTATAATGAATTTGGAATTATTTCATTTGGAGCTATGAGCTAGAAGATAGACTGGATTTACTGAAGACATGTCAAACTGCCTCGAAGATGAGAAGGTGCAAAAAATAGTCAAACGTTGATGGACCTTAAGGCCAATGTTCCTGACCATTCTAGCGCAATTTTAAGACTTTTTGAAGCCCATGACGTGCCTTGGAGAGGAGGTCGGTTGGACTTATAAAGATTTGGAAGTTTTGACCAAAAAGACTGTTTTGCCCATGGAGAACACCCTAGGAGACCTTAGCACTATAAATACTTGTTTTTAGCCTCTTGATTAGGGTGTGCCAAAATTTATAAACACTTTTTACTCATAGAAGACAGCAATCACGCCTCCTTTGGAGGATTGATCATAGAGTTTGTTTTAGGAGCTTTGGTGTACTTCGCTATAGAGAAGAATCTTCTTATCCCTACTCTTTTAATAAAGTTTATCATCATGTTTTCACCTATCTCTTGCTGTTTTTCATGCACCATGTCCGAGTAATTCACTTGTTAGGTTTTAGGTTTACAATGAGTTTCATAATTCAATAATTGATTGATGATTGTTTAGGGATAATAATAGAATCTTCATCTTTACTTGTACTCTATGCATAATTGCTTTACCGCGCATTTAGCGATTCGATTTTAGGTTGATATAGATTCCAAAAGCTTTTATATTGATCAGAACTAGTATTTGATGAGCCAAGCGTCTTAACATTCCAAAAGTTTAGT
Source organism: Draba incana (assembly GCA_963576765.1). Classification (NCBI taxonomy): domain Eukaryota; kingdom Viridiplantae; phylum Streptophyta; class Magnoliopsida; order Brassicales; family Brassicaceae; genus Draba; species Draba incana. The sequence goes on from OY755217.1 coordinate 17,263,011, forward strand.
TAAGGAGTTCGGTGAACAATATCATAACTCATACTTTTCTTGCATATTTTCACCTTGTAATAACCACGCGAAAGGCGAGTCTATTAGGGTGATGAAATATAGTGGCCGGAGCCTCGAAAGGGGAATGACTATACCTTCGTGTTATGAGTTCTAGATGGTGTGGTATATCCTAAGGTCCCTAGATTTAATCAATCATTATTGTTGCATGATTCTCTACGATTTCCTAAGTCCTAACGCTTTTCTCTTATTGATTTCAGTTTATTTAATATTTGCATCCGTGTTAATTCACAATCACCCAAAGGACAAACATATTTTGTTTTAGCTTTATTTTATCCATTACAATTCGTAGTGTGGTTAACAAGTCCTCGTGGAATTCGATCCCTTATCTATACTAATTATGATTGATGTGCACTTGCAGGAAGTTGGATTAAGTGGTAAAACTTAACCCACCATCACATGGGTTCTTTAGTGCTTCCTCTTGTCTTGCACATAACACATCAAATGCTATTTTTGTTCTTTTCGTAATATCGCCATACTTGTCTCTGTTCAATGCCCGAAGATACGGTTTAAGCAACTTTAGCTTACGGTTAAAAAGGTTCAACGCCGAACAAGAGTGAAATAATGGCTCAGTTGTAGTCCAAAAATCAGATACAATATCGAGAAACTGCGGATGATCAGCCAAATAGTTGAAGAATTGGAAGTGATGTTTCTTCGCCTGCACACCATCGTCAATCTTAACCAAAACTCTAGCTTGATCTGAGATACCATTTGATTCAAACGATGCAAAAGATTGTGGGTATGTCTCTCACCAAACATTATTTATCAAAGCTCGATCGAGCTTCTTTCCTATTGGGTCCTCGTCTTGATGATTCCACCAAGTGAAAAAGGTCCAATATGTCCTAAATCAGTGAGTTCGCAATCTGAAACCAAAGATTGAAACTCTCGCATCCCATTGCGGTCTCCAATCCCCGCAGCCACACGAGAATGTTCATCAGATGCTAAAACAACGTTATAGTCCCCAATGAGCATCCATGGGAGAGTAGTAGTACCAAATAAATCCTTATTTTGTCTTATCTCATCCCAAAGCGTCATTCGTTCATTTCTGAAATTAGACGCGTAAATGCAAGAGCATATAAATGTCTCTCCTCTTGTAGATTCAACACCATCCGTGATCATTTGTTGACTCTTATACAAGATAGTAATGGAGACCTCGTTTGACCAAACAACCCAAATCCTACCAAGCTGGTGGTAGTCGTAATTTGTCTCATAATTCCACCCAGGAAAAGCACGATCAATAATTTTTGCACTTTTATCTTCTTGAACTCTTGTCTCCAAGAGACAACCGAAAGAAGGCTTCATATTATGTAACCATGAACGAACTTGATTATGTTTGCGCATTTTATTGAAACCACGGGTATTCCACGCAAAAGAGTTTTTCATGATCATTAGTTCCTCCGTGAGGAGGATCTTTTATTGATATTATTATTACGTGAAACTTGCTCATCTCTACGAGGTGCAGTTTGATTTCTCGATTTTGTTTTTCTTCTTTGCTTGGTTTGTGTCAATCTGCTTTGAGAGTTGTTTGGTCGATAGTTCTGCTTCCGATGAAGAAGAATCCTCCTCTCTCTCCTTATTTTTTTCTTCGTCTGCGATCTCACCTTCTTCGTGATCCACATCCTCATCAACTGTCAAAAGTATATTAAACCGTGATGGAGATATCTTTTCTCTATCCTTGTCAAGCTCGGAACTGTGTAGTGTTAATGATCCCAATTCGGCCTGCTTAGAGGGTGAATGTTTCCCATGTTTGGACACAGTTTCCCAAGCCTTCTCCTCCCCAATTGTATTTGTATCAGTTACCTGACGTACAATTGCAGAAGTTATTCCCTCTGTTTCTATGTTTTCCCTTGTTCCTTGTTATTTGTAGCTAACTCATCTACCTCAAGAGGTTTTCCCAAGGATCCACGTGAGTGAGATGTATGTAATGTATCCCATGCCTGCATACTTTGAATTCCCTTCTCAGCCAAATTCTTATCTCCACGAACTACCATAGCTCCCGTTCGCATTTGCGCACATTCGCTATCTTTGTGTCCCCAGACATGACATGTATCACATCGTGCAGGTAACCAAGGGTAACTCACTGGAATAAGAATCTCCTCTTCTGCATCTAAGGAGATCAGTCTTGGTAGTTCCTTCTCTAAATTCACCACTACAAGAACTCGAGCAACATCAAGTCTTACGCACCTCTCTGTAGTTGGATGAAGTTTCTGAGCATTACCAATAATGTCTCCAAGAAAGAATAATCCTTTCTCGGAAAACAGATAGTCCGGAACATCCTTAAAATCAACCCAAATGGGAATTGCCGATAGATCAGGCTTGAGATTTGCCGTTTAGGGCTCCATTCCTGAACCACAAGAGGAACATCACCAATATGCCAGTAGTGCCTCTTGAGAACACGTTGCCGCATATTAGGTTCATCAACTCGAAACAGAATAGTCTTGGGAGTTAGGAACTGAGCGTCAATCTTCGTCATCTTATCCGAAGACCATAACCGGTTCACTGTGGCGTGGACCTTACCTATATGAGGCGCATCTGCTATGAAAAATCCGACAATATAGTTCTTCCATAAAGGCTGATAGTGCTTAATCAAATCATCTGGGATGGCAGTTTTTGCAACACCATCGACTACTATAACATCAGCCGTAAGTGATGTTGTTGGTAAATCATTTTCTGAAACAAAAGAGAACCAGAATGACTTTTGGGATGAGTTGGGATTTGTTGTGTGATGGTTTGGAAGATGGCACAGGTAGGGTGGTGGCCGGAGGCGGCGATCCCATGGCCGGAGACAGCCCGATTTGAGGATCCGTGGATATTACGTTTATGGAAAGGTTTTCGTGCGGCTAGGTTTTATCGTGAAGCCTTACTATTACTCATGGTTTAAAACCATTTCGTCAAAAACGAGTTCCAACAGTTTTATGAATCAGTTTGGGACTAAATTTTAGCTTCATTTCGGTTTCGATAAATTGGTGCTTATTTGGATCGCATAGATATGCGCAAACTTACCGTGATGTGTTTATGGAATTTTGGTTGTTGAATTTTATCTGATTAAAGAAAGCTAATTGTTGTATGTATTAGGGACTGTTCAATGGACGCTCTAATAAGTATGAAAGGAGGAACGGGAAAACAAAGTTACGCTAGTAATGCAAAATTTCAGGTACAAAGGCACTTTATAATTGCATTGTTACGATACTAATTCACATGGAGTATAAATTTACCTATTTTTACCAACAAATTTGGTTTTTTGAATTGAATGTAAAATTATATTAAAATCAATATTTCATATAATTAACGTTGCTTTTATGCAGAAAGAGATTTAAAATTTCTCCAAACAAACAGAGTCTAAATAAACAGAACTTTTGCGTAGACTTTCAAGTTTCAAATACGACTCGTATTATACGAGTAGGGCCATTTTTACCAATAAATTTTTTAATGCCATTTTTAAAAAAAAGAGGTTAATTTTGAATTGATATTATTGGACGTGTTAACACTGCAAACCCAATCAGTGAATGTGAAGTGCTTTTTTGGTAAACAGACATAAATTTTTTAGTATACTTATTTGTGAAGATTAAATATATACTACTTAAAGCCCGCGTAATACGCAGATAAGTATACTTAAATTATTAATAGATGTATATATATATTTAAGTTTTACTTTGTGATCCTCTGAATTATCATAATATTTTGAGATACTATTTAAACATGGGTCTTATATATCATGTCCTAATTAAAAGAGAATTTTCATCATATGCCACTTTTGGCATGCAACTTTACAGTTATGTTATCGTTTAAAAATCTTTGCAAGAATGCCAATTTTTTTTAACTTAACTATTATATTTTCTGGGTTTCGGTTAACTATTTTATATTTAGAGTATATTTTTGGGGGGTAGAGTTTAGGGTGGCATTGGAAAAATATTTTTAAAGGTGGCATGTTTGTAATTTCCCCTTATTAAAATTATGTATATCCAATACAAGAGGAATTCAAATCATATCTTATTACATAAATTAAATGTAACAAATCATATATTATTCATATTATCTTATTATATATATTATATCATTTTTTCTTTATCTTAATTGATATTTATAATATCTCTACTTTTTACATTTCTATTCTCTCTATTTTCTAACTTTTTTTATAATTCATTTAGACTATTACATATTTTTTTCCCTTAATAAGTTTGGACTATTTGATTTTTTTTTTTTCCTAATTAGTTTTTGACCATCAGAATTTTCTTCTTTTATTATTTGGTTAGTTTTGATAATTATATTTGTTAGTTTTTCATTTTTAGCTATAGTTTTTCTTATTTATATTTAATTTTAACACATATAATAATTTGACCAATATTAGATACATGTCAAGATCTTATAAAAAAAACATTTTCCAACGTGTACGGACTATTAAAAATTTTCTTTTACCCCTATTAAATTTTGACTTCAAAAATTTCCCCTTTTTTATTAGTTTTGGACTATTTAGAATTTTTCACCTTTTATTATTTGGTTAGTTATTTAATCATTATTTTGTTAGTTGTAACATCTGTGAATCAGTTTTCGGTATCTGGATGTTCGTGTCGAGCGACACCAGGTGTGTGTCGATTGACACGAAGGTTTATTAGGGTGTCCATCGACACAGGATTGGTGTCGCTCGACACTTAGTTCTGCAGAATCGGGTTAATTAAAGTTTAATTACGATTGTTGGCTCGGTTAATGGTATAAATATGCCTATGGCTGCGTGCATATTTTTCCAGCCGCTGAGTTTAGAAAGAAAGCAGAGTTTTGAGAGAGAGTTGTGAGAATTATGGTATTCGTGATTGATTGTTGCAAAGAAATCAATCTAGGACCTTTTCTTAGCATTCTAGAGGTGTTAGGTTCTCCGTTGCACGTGTTCTTCGTGGTGGTTGGTTCGGATTAGGGGATTCGGGTATGTCCGTTCATTGTTGTCCTCATTTTCCGTTCGTTCATTCGTTATTTGTCTAAGGTGAGTTCGCGACCATATGTTTCTAGGCTATGACGGTAATGCGTGCTGATTTTGTGATCTTTGTGATGAATTTCGTGTGAAAATGGATTGATAGTATTGATGTGTGTGTTGTGGATTGTTGTGGTTTCGATCGTCACAGGTTTGCGACTCGTATTCGTCGGATTCAGGTTGAGAGAGGAGAAACTCGTTTCCGACGAGATACAGAGGCATGTTGATCGACGAGATACATAGGCGAGATACCTTGCTGGTGTCGCTCGACACGGCCTGTTATCTTCCTGAAAGATTTCTTCTTATAATGTTTTGTTATGCTTGTGTTGGTTTGTGGATTATATGTTGTGGTTAGTATTGTTGCATGAGCCTGCTTGTTACGTATGTAAATGGTATGACCGGCTCACTAAGTATTTATGAAATACTTACGCAACTCTTTTTCCCATGTGTTGCAGGTAAAGGAAAAGTGTGATCGCGGAATCGAGGCGTAAGAAGAGGATGATAGGATTTATTGTTTTGTTGTTTAGTCTAGCGAACTAGTTGTTTAGGTTGCTAGATTTTTCTTATCGTTCCTGAATTTGGTTATTGAATTTATTATGAAATATTGGTTATTTATTTTATTGGAGTATTTGGTTTATGAGTTTTTCCGCAGTAGAATTGTTAGATTAATTAAGGAAAAAAAAATGTTGGTTGTTTCATTAGTTTTCTATTTTTCAATTATACTTTTAGGTAAAAAAGAAATATTATCAAAATCAAAAATTAATTTTACACATTTGTATATTGACACATATCATCCGGAATTAGACATGTGTCGCGATCTCATGAGTTACAATTTTGCGCATCCAACTTTATATAATAAGATATGTAATTTTAAACAAAAATAAAAAATTAATATTATGGAAATGTTTTTGACGATTTTAAAATTTTAAGACCTTATTAGTTCTGAATCTAAATTGTCAACCTACACATTTCAAGATAATTAAGAAACGTGTAAACTAGACCAATATGATATGTTATGTATGAGTTGATACTTAAAGGTCTTTTCGGATAGCTTGAGTAGCTTTCTTTTGTTTAGCTCTTCGTAAATTAAAGTATACGACGGTAGATATTATTTTGGGGTTGACAGAGAAGTGTTTTCTCTAATAAGATACAACATGTGGTGATAGAGAGCATTAGAGAAATGCTAATGGATTTGGCTTTTCCCGGATTCATCAAAGTGGCTGACTTGGGGTGTTCTTCTGGACAAAACACATTGTTGGTCATGTCTGTAATAGTCAACACAATCATAGAATCATACCAACAAAAAGGCCGAATCAACCTTCCAGAAATTGATTGTTGTCTGAATGATCTTCCAGCGAACGACTTCAACACTACCTTTACGTTGATACCTGCCTTCCTAGAGAAGCTGAAAATGGAGGTCAAAGGGAACTGCTTCGTGTCAGGAGTCCCAAAGTCTTTTTTTTCATTCATCGTTTAGTCTCCATTGGCTAATTCTAAGGTTCCCCATGGGATTGAGAGCAACACTAAAAGCATTCATATTAAAGATCCATCCCCTCCAAATGTCTGTGAGAGTTATTCAAATCAGTTCAAGAATGATTTTTCGTTGTTTCTAAGAATGCGTTCAGAAGAGATTGCCTAATGGACATATGGTACTAACCTTGGTGGGCAGAAAGGTTTCCGACCCTTTAGCCAAAGATTGTTTCCAAGTTTGGTCATTGTTATCGGCTTGCCTCCTCGATCTAGTCTCCGAGGTACATACTCCCTTTTTTCAAAACTACTGAATGATACATACCTAAATCAAGACTAATTTCAGAACTAAATAAAAACACCCGAGAAAACTGTAGGACCAAATTTTTGGAACACTACGAATCAGACTTATACTGCAATAATGTATACGTTAAGGGAAGAAGAGAATAGCGAAGGCGAGACAAATCTTTTTTCTTAACCCTTTGAATCACCGGTAGTGCGACGAGATGACTGATTCAAGGATCCCAGGATACAACCACACACAACCATATTCGCGAACACTTGAATCACAGCTCTAACGGACTAATATTTCTACGATACTCTCGAGACACAAACTTACTTTGAGAGAGATTGTTGTTATGAACTTTTTTTCTCATTTCGTTTCAGAGTATCAAGAGAGAATCTGAGAGGCTAATTATATAATCAGAGGAGTTAATGCGAAATCCAAAAGTTAGAAACGTTTTTGAATGAAATGGTGAGATTTATGGGGAGATTAATGAGCGTGATTTCTGGAATAGAAACTTTGACTCAGTTATGAATTATGATTGAATTAGAATTCAAAAATATAAATATATTTGCTTGTGCTCGACCTGTGGGTCGATCTAACTTGCACATAAATACTTTTTCTGTTTGCTTGTGCTCGATCTGTTGGTCAATCTAACTCACACAAAAATTACTTTTCCTGTCAGCTTGTGTCTAAGTGTCATTTTTAGATCCCATGACCATGCCCACGCCACCGCCCGCGCCCGGTTTAATTCGGTTTGGTCTGGCTTGGTATGGTTCGGCTCGCGTTAGTTTGTTCTCCACCCATGCTCCATGTTTTGAACTATAACATGAGCTTCCTCTAATATATACTAGAGGGTTTTTTCTCCCATAAGCAATGAGGGACTAAATTATATACATCCCTTTTAATTAGTCTTAAGCCCAAAGGCCTAAATACACATATTTTCACATCTCAACACATCTATACAATATAAAAGTTGATGTTATAGCGCATCTAGGGCGTCCACATAGGATTAAAAAATACGATTCTATTGGTCCACGTAAACAATCAAAATTAAGTTAAATTTCTTTTGTTGTTGATAAGAACTTTTCATTTTTTTTTAAAGTTAGTTCTTTTTTGTTTTTTTTTCCACAAACTTTTCCATGTATTTTGGTATTAGGAATTGGAAAGTTCACTTTTTCTTAAAAAATAAATCGGAAATTAGAATGAATTTATTAAATACAAATATATATATATATATATATATAGATATGACCTCGCCATGCTTCATCATCAGAAGAAGAGAATCACACCATCTTCATTGTTTTAGTTTACAGTTTTGTTTGTCGTTATTCATGTTGTCAAAATATTTCATGCATGATTGATTTTTTTTTTTGGCTTTTTTCTTTTTGTTTCTGTAGGTTTTTTCAACGGTTTGGTTTGTATCATGAGACTCGAGTCTCATGCGTACGAGTTCAGTTTTTCAAGAATGTTAGTTCGTTTCTTTTAGTAATTCGTTTGCAGTTTACGGATTTCATCATCTCTTCAGAGCTAATGCTTTTAGTTGATCGGTTTCGTTGTCTATGTATTTAAGGTTTGTGGTCGATGAATTATGGTTTTAATTCTTTGCAAGTCTTTTTTCCATGATCAAGATATGTTTTATAAGTTTTGTTCGATTTGGTTATTATTTTTCATGTTTTAGTTAGTCTGGTTTTCGTTTCTAATCTACTTCACATGGTTTTAACTATATTATATCTTGGTCTCGCAAGTTTTGTCATGTTTTCTATTTTATTTGGTTTAATGGTTGATTTATATTTTCTCTGGTCCGATTGTTGATATTCTTATCTTTTGTATTTTTTTCTAAGGTTTTTTTTTGTGCGTTTTGATGTTTTGCATGTACGTATTTGTTTATGATTTGATTTCACTTTTGATGGTTTATAAGTTTCCTGGATTTTTATTACGATTAATAAGATAATCTTTTTTTACACAATCCAATGCTACATCAAACCCTAAATGGCAAAGAGTGGTTCTGAAAATTAGTAGTGGAGCTCTTGACTATACGGGACCTCCTAAGATTTATTATTGAACACATAATCTTTGTCCTAATAACATTGATCACAAGGTTACAATTATGTACTTATTATGATGTATTTCTTTGGCATGCTTATAATCATCGGTGTCAACGTTTTGGTATGAAACTATTAGATGATTTTAGTGTTATCTGATATTCTGTTTTTATTTGCATGATTAATCTAGGTAAAAATATTGATCAAATCAATCCATTGTAGCAATCAAAGAGATCTTTACAAAGTTTGATGAAGCCAGGTTGTCATTGTTAGCCATGGTGTTTGGGAAGTCTACTCTGTGGTATGTTCAATAAATATTTTTGCTACGAGCCAAAAATTAAAGTCTCTGAAACTTCCTCAATAGATGGTTTGTTCTTTTGTCTCCATGTAATCTAATATGCTTTGAGACATTAAGGTTGTATTGATTTTGTGTTCATTGCTTATTTAGGAAAAAAATTCTCACTATTGTTGCTTTCATCAAGCGCGGAGAAGTCATCATTTGTTGGGGATTTCACCATAATTACCCTAACAAGATAAAAAGAAGAGTTAAGGAAAATCATGATAATGGTGGTGATTGTGCTTCCACCTCCAAGAAAAGACGAGTGAAGAATTGAGGAGGATCATGATAATGATCGTGATTGTACTTAAGTTACAAGATTATATTGATGTTAAATCATACTTATTTGTTTTCTAAAGCGCATTGAAATCGAATTATCTAGGTATGTAACTTTAAATTTTTGTTATTTACATATTTTTGTTTTTAGGGGTATAGAGTTTGGGGTTTGGAGTTTAAATTTTTAGTGATTGGGGTTTAGAGAAAATAAAATTTAAAATTTTGGGTTTATATTTTTAATGTTTTGGTTTGTTTTGTTTTTTTGTGACTTTAGTGGTCTCTCTATCTCTATTTAGAAAAAACTTTGTCTATGACATGACTTAATTACTATGACATGACTTAATTACGAAGAGGACGATGTGGAAGACATTCAATTTGGAATCACCAGTTCATTTGATACTATGGATGTCGGTGACTCAGAATCACTTTGAAGGCAATCATGAACAAGATTTGAGAAGATGATACTTTTGTCTGTTTTCTCTCCTTCTTTGTGGAAACCCTAGAACCATAATATTAATTCCAAGTAATTGTCGTGTAAGTATCCCTCTTCGTTTCAATATTTTTGTTGTATTTCTTTTAATATTAACTTAGTTCACCAAATTTATACTAGTCAACGCTATATAATGTTGTAAGTTTGTTGTAACTTCTATTTGATGTAGCCTAACATGTTTGACTATTTGGTATATTTATTTTTAGAGTAAATGGCAATGACAATGAGGCTATACTGATCGATTTGAGATATTTGGATGTTACATGCATAGATATATAGATTTCGGATTCGATTGCCATACTATTCGTCTCATTCTCTCCCTCAAACTAGAGGAGAGAAGATGTTGATTGGATATAGCCATAAAGACAGTGACATTGATGAAGGTGGTGGGCTCGGATGACCACGATGGCGGGGCGGTGGTTAACGGTGATGGAGTTATCGGTTTAACAATCAGCAAGCTAAAATATATTAAACTCTTTGATAAAAAAAAATCCCACGTGTAGCGTGGGTGTAAAATCTAGTCTACCATATAAAAGAGCAAGGGCTCTCTCCAGCTTATGACAACTCAGCACCACATTTTACTCTATGTTTGTCACGTCAGATTAAGCAAATATTTTTCTCTATTGGGCCTGAAACGAAATTGGCCCACAACATATCCACAATTTTGTTTCATTAAAACATACTCTCCTTCCTCGCCGACATACCACCTCCTCGCCTCCTCCGTCACACGAGACTCCCCATCTCCTTTCCCCCCAAAAACCCCAAACTCACAGACCTTCTCATAAATTCATAACTTCAACTCCCAAATTAAATGCCTCAAATCAACCTCCTCACTACCTTCCACCACTCTGCTACTCCTTCAGTGTCTCTTTCTTACCGTTTCAGGAACTGACGACGCCACCACTAAATACCACAACCTCCACCACAAACCTTTCTTGATCACAGTTATATGTTCAATTCGATTCCAAGAACATGATTTAAACCTTTTTTGTGTTACCTCGAACATATGCTTCCAATTTCTTCATATACATCACTTCTATATGTTGTCTTTAACGAGCAGGAAGACCTTCGCCCAAAGCTATCGTTCTTGCTCCTTGGTTTACCTGCCGCACTCGAGGTACTCTCTCTCTCACTCCCTCTCTATCTATGTGTCTCTCTAATTGGCAGTTTTAGTGACGTTGATCTATTAGTGTCTTTTATAGACTTACCTTTGAGTTTTGATGTCGCCTTATTCTGAAAATGATGGTGCTGACTGAATTGCGTCGTTAGGTTTATTTATGTTTGTTTTATCCTGCAGGCTTTTCAAATGATCTTATTTCTATGGAATAATTTGGCTTTTCTAGCATCTTAATCTTCTTACTGAGCCAGAATACTAACACACCCTCCTAGAGAAGACTGGACAAGCAAAGGTACATGAGGAAAATTAGAACTTGACAATTGGCTTTTGTGGCATGCTCTCTAGGTAATACAATGGAAATTAACAAAAAAATCATTTAGATCTTCTAAGTTTCTCTACAAAAGTCTTAATCTTTGGAATCATATACGCTTTGAAATCATCTTTCTTTATGTTTGAATATTAAATTGGTGGACTTTTCTATAATAACTTAGGATATAGGAAATGTTTACTATTCCTTCTCTTATTCCAACTGTTTGATATCATAGGCCCTCTTCTTAAAAAAATTCTGACTGGATTTAACAATTTTGTATTCGTCTATGGACATGTATTTCTCATTATTCAAAACCATCCTTTGACGCAAAGTTCTATTTCTAAGCCTGTCGCAGTGGTTGTAACTTCTAAATTCAATAGACCATAAAATCATTTCCATCAGAATTGTGATGGGAAACATATACATTGTGTGGTCCTGCACATAGATTGTCGGAAGAGCACCTCGGAGGTGACCAAAGAGGTTTGACCCCACACTTCGTTGAACATATGTTTAACCGAATCAAAGAGGTGATGCCTTGTTTAGTTCAAATCGTGGTTTTCAACCTGTGCAAAGATTAGCACTTTCAGAAGTACACTCCTTCTATTTCTTTTTGGTTTGCACGAACGATTCAAGCTTGCTCAACGGCAACTCATTTACCGGTGTCACTGCTCATTACTTGAGGTTAGTGAACTAGATGCATTACTAAGTTTTTGTGGTGTTTGAAGGTTTTATTGTAGAGAGTTATATAATTAATGTCATTTCCTATATCTAGAATTACGATAAACAAATAACATATGTACATGGTTCCCTTTGGTGAAGAGAGCGAGAAGGAAAAGGAAGTCGTCGAAGAGAAGGAGGATGCTAAAGACCTCAAGAAGCATAAATAGAGTAAGCCTCTATCTGTTTATGCAGTTTGTTAGATTCGATTGGGTAGTGTGGAGAAATATAAGCTCAACCTATTTTGTTGGAATGAATTATGAACACACACATAGATTAATTAGTTCAAGGGGATGGGGATCTTCTTTAAACTTCTATTTCGATATTAGTTTCTTAACTTTGAGGACATTCTAGGTTGATGCTAACTGTTATTTATAATGTTTAACAAAAAAAGTTATCTTCCTCATCTTTTGTGTCGCGAATTCGGTTTACCTGTATATAGAATATAAATCTCGTTGGATTCATAGATATGAGATCTCTGTCTATCGATGTGAATACAACCAAAATGAAAGTATCCACCATCGTCAATCTGATGGAGAGACGAAACTTGGCGATTTAAGATTTTCGTTGCTTGGGATTTAGTTACATGTAGTTTTTCATTCTTGCTCTCACTCAATCAGAGTAAAGGCAGCAGTTGCTCCTCCCTGGTGAATGGAGATTTTATTGTGCAGTGAAATTTCAGCCATTGGACCCGGCGGCAGAGAAAAATTCTTAAACCCATATGAATTTTTGCTTCCCTTAAAGTTGTGTTTCCGAAATAACATGTAAGTTCTCATAGTTATTTTATGTAAATTTTGCAGATTTATTTGGTTGTACTACGTCCTGTAAGATCAGGAAATGTTAGTTCTTATGGTTTGTAAAATTTTATTTTGGTTCAGTATCTACTTTTCATTTTCTCATGGTTCAGTTAAAGCAATAAAGCATTTTCTTTGAAAATATGTGGAACATATGATTTATGAGCTTAATTCTACATAAGATTTGTTTCAAATGTTAAGAAATGCATATTCACATTGTCCAGAGAATTTTTCTTTGTGTTGATACAAAACACAGACTGGCTGCATTTGGATACCGAGCAAGACGGCTGCATTTGGATACCGAGCAAGACACCATGGGTAACTCTCAATCTTAAGGAAAAGATCACCATAACAGAGGTGGTAGTTGGGGTTAGCAAACACTAAATAAACCAGTTTGCTCCTCATTTAAGATATTTCAACACAGTCCAAGAATGTTGAAAGTTCTCTATTGATTTGTATAATTTCTGATATGCCACTAATGCATTCTCATAAATGCCGTACGGCAACAGATTTTTGCTACTTATGTTTAATCTGATGCACATTTTTTTGTTAATTATTGAGTTTTATCTCTGCAAAGCATGAAACATAAATTCTTTGTAATTTATCTTGGATAGGGGTCTACTTAAAAGCAAAAACTATGTTGGTCTATCCTTATCACAATTTATAATGGGTTATTGGTTAAGAGAACATTTTTGGGAATTAGATGCAGAGGAAAAAGACAAACATGATGCATCAATTGTGTGTAATGTTGCTTTGTCCAATAAGAAACATACGAGAAATATAAGAGAGACACAAACAACATGACTGCAAAATTGGTTCCAATGCTTATGAGAAGAAAGTTTTTTGTTGAGGAAATGGTAAGTGACAGACCAAATCAGAAGAAGATAGACAGAGAAGCGTAGTAAGAGATAATATAAGCATTTGATCTTGGACCAAGATGGCAAGATCATATGTTCCCGACACATGAAATTTTAAACTACATTTTATTCTTGCAAGAAAACCTTATGAACCCACTCTTTAGTTGATGAGGGAATGAGCTCTTTTACTAAGAACGCTCAACCATGAGGTTCATGTTGGAGTTTACCGGATGTAGATGTGGCTTGTCTCAGAAAAAAAATTGATTCATGAGAGAAGAAGCCAGTATGAAAGAGAACGTAAAATTAGCATGTTTAAATCGCTTTTTCTACCATTTTATTATGTAGGAGATAACTTATGATTATTTTCACTCTTCAAACAAAATATATTCTCTTTTTTCAACAAAAACTAAATACTTGATCAATAGTTTTGGGACAATTTAAAAAATGCAACTGTTGAATTATATTTTACAAACATGTCATTTTTTAATTATATTTTTACAAACATGCACTTATAAAACCTTTTTAAAACCTTATATCTCAAAATCTTCAATCTTATAAAATTTGTTTGATCCTTAATAAACCGTAAACCCTAATATAACATAATTAACTCAAACATAAATGATATAAAAATTTTGGAATAGTGGCATTTTTGAAAAATAGCATATCAAACTAAGATATGCCATTTTTAACATGCTCTTTTTCAAAAAATGACATATCTTGAAAATTCTCAATAGTTTTCATATAATAATTTCATACATTTCTAATAAATTTTAGCATTGCTTAAATTAAAGCAAAGCTTCAATGGGGTTTCCATCTTCGGCCTTTCATATTATGTTAACAAAAACACTAATTATATAGTCATATTAAGAAGATACCACTAAGAATATAGCAGCATACTCAACTATAACATATCATAAAGATTGGGAAAACTATTATATATAAACAAAATTTGGAATTTTAGATGCTTTTATTTTGTTTTTTAAAATAGTCACTAAAATTCCGTTGTATGGATTGAGAGAATTTCCAAGAAAAATTCTATACGAAAAAATAATTCTATATTTTAACAGTTGTAAAAGTCACTAATTTTTTCTTATTTTTTGTTTATTATTTTTTCCTAAGATCTTATACACAAATGATATATCAGGTTTTACACACAAACTGATTTCAAAAGTACCGAAAAACATATTTTTATAAAAAAACCCACGCGTAGCGTGGGTACTCACCTAGTTTTAATAAGGCCTATTAAAAAATTGTTCTAACAATCCCCACATGAATAGAATTGACTCTAAACATATGTAGACTCAACAGAATCGACAGACTCAACGACATATGCAGACTCGACTACACTAGACAGAATTTCGAGAGTATATGAAAATGTAACTAAATCTGAGAGGTAGCATTTTTCAGCTTTGAACCAACCATTTTAATTTATGTCGGGTTTACTTGGCTTTGAGGTGAACATGATGTCTTGAACCACCCGGATGTTAATGTAAACCGAGACAACAGTTATCGCATAGCAACATTTTCTCGTAGAGATCAGTTCTCTATTGTGTTCATTTTGGCCTCATGAATGAACCTGGAGAATATAGCATGCCGTTCATTCTCCTAGAAACGGCCTCATTTCACATTCACTAGGTGATCTGCCATCAACTTTGTTGTAAGAAGCATCCTGTATTACTTCACTGATATCTCAAAGGTATGGAATCATTAAAAGCCAAAGCTAAACCTATTCACACACAGGAAACATTGTTTATCATCCTAGGAACTGGGTATAGACATAGTCTTACAATGTTCTTCTCTCAATCAGCTTTATTTCGTTTGCCCTTTGAACCTATGTCATCGGATATCCAATAACATAGGTTGGGTATCCATTAAGTGTCATTTTTAGTTATAGGTTTTAAACCCATTCCTCTAGATGATTTAACGAGTTGCTCTCGACAAACTTTTTGTGAATGGATCAGCTAAGTTGTCAATCGACTTAATATAATCTATCGTGAGTACTCCATTTGAGATCAATTGTCTAATGGTTTTATATCGCCTCCGAATATGACAAGATTTACCATTATATATTCAGTGGCAGGGATATAGCCGATTGACTATCACAGTGTACCCGTAAAGCTGACACTGGTTTTTCCCACATAGGGATGTCTTCCAAAAAGATCTGAAGCCACTCTGCTTCTTTCGGTGCTTTATCTAAAGCTATGATGTCTGACATCATGGTTGATCTAGCCAGGAGAGTTTGTTTGAAAGATTTCCAGACTACTGCACCTGCCAAGGTAAAGACCTATCCACCTATAGATTTTGAGTTTCTAGAATCAGAAATCCAATTGGCATCACTGTAGCCTTCTAATACCGCTGGTTCTTTACCATAGTGCAACCCATAATTCTTGGTGTATCTAAGATAACTCAAAACCCTCGTTATGGCTTTCCAATGGGTATGTCCTGGATTACTCGTGTATCGGCTTAGCACAGTTACTGAGTCTGTCAAATCTTGTCTAGTACAGTTTGTTAAGTACATTAGACTTCCTATCACTCTTGCATATTCTACCTGTGAAATTGCATTACCTGAATTTTTCGTAAGGTGAAGTTGAAGATCCTCATGAGTTTTAGCCGATACATTTGAGTAGGTCTTGAACCTCTCAAGTATCTTTTCAGCATAATGATCTTGAGTTAGTGTAATTCCTTTAGAAGTTCTTACGATCTTGATTCCAAGGATTACTTCCGCTAAACCCATATCATTCATGTCAAATTTTCCTTTGAGCATGTTTTTGGTTTTATTAATAATATCCTTATTGGTTCCAATAATAAGCATATCATTGACATATAAACACAATAAAATGTATCCTTGTGGAATCATTTTTATGTATATGCATTTATCACATTCATTTATGCGAAACCCATTAGACAGAATTGCATTGTCAAATTTTTCATGCCACTGTTTAGGAGCTTGTTTAAGTCAATATAGTGATTTTACAAGCCTACACACTTTGTGTTCTCGTCCTAGGATAACAAACCCTTCGAGTTGTTTAATATAAATTTCTTCTTCTAAATCACCATTTAGAAATGCAGTTTTAATATCCATTTGATGAATTTCGAGGTCTCGTAAAGCAGCAATACCTGATAATATTCTGATGGAAGTTCTTCTCGTTACTGGAGAATAGGTATCGAAGAAATCCAGACCTTCTAATTGCTTGAATCCTTGCACCACAAGTCTAGCTTTGCACTTGTCTATCTCTCCATCAGTTTTCAGTTTTGTTATGAAAATCCATCTATTCCCAAGAGCTTTGCATCCTTCGGGTAGATCTGTTATTTCATAGGTATTATGTTGTAATATGGAGTCCATCTCATTATTAACGGCTTCTTTCCAAGAAGGGGCGTCCAAAATAGACACTGCTTCCGAAAAATTCTAGGCTCATTTTCACCGAGAAAGACTACAAAAAAATCATAACCAAAATTCTTCTCTTTACGAGGTCTTTTACTTCGCCTAAGTTCAATTTCATCTTCTTTTTCTTCGTCATTTAAAGTAGTACCAGAGTTAATTGCATCATTTCTTGAGACAAGATCAACTCTTTGTTCTCGAGTTCTTTTATTACTCTCTTTTTCTTTGCATGGAAACACGGTTTGAAAGAAGTAAACATTTCTTGACTCCATTATCATGTTTGCATGTATCTCTGAAATATCAGATTTATGTACTAGAAATCTATAAGTACTACTATTATGCGTATACCCGATGAAAATGTAATCTACCATCTTAGGTCATATCGTTGCCTTTTTCGGTGGTGGAATTACAACTTTTGCTAGGCATCCCACACTTTCATGCGTTTATACAAAGGCGTGTTACCTTTCCAAAATTCATATAGAGTTTTTCCGGTAACTTTATGCGGTATTTTATTCATGAAAGAATTTGTAGTAAGCAAAGCTTCCCTCCACATGTTCTGCGGTAACTCAGATTCCTGCAATATTGCATTCATCATTTCTTTAAGAGTTTGGTTTTTACGTTCCGCAACTCCGTTAGACTCCGGTGAGTAGGAAGCGGCCGTTTGATGAATGATACCGTGTGCTCTACCAAAAGAATTGAACGGTTCAGTATATTTGCCTCCTCTGTCACTTCTAACTATTTAATAGTTTTATTAAGTTGATTTTATGAAAGACCTTGATTTTATAATCAAAAAGCTCAAACATCTCAACGTATGAGCAATCAAGTGGGGATGGAGAATTTATTTTCTCCTTAATGACATTCACGGCAATTAAATTGTATGTTAGAACCAAAATCAAAACTGATTTATTTCTAGCATAAATGTCCACATTAAACATTTAATTAGAAGAAATTTGTATTGACTAAATCAATATTTTCTTCTCTTCAAAGTATCGATTAGATTATTTGTTTAAATTAAATCAAAATTAATTCGAGATAAACAATTTTTCATAGTAATTTATAATCGCAAAATTCAGAAAATATTATCGAAAAAAGACAAGAGTTTAGACGTTTGTAAACGTTAAACGAATATGTTCTTCATGAACAGAAAGCAATTAGCGAAAAACGTTTTTGGGACGATCGCGATATAAGCTTTTCTGTAGGAAACGTATGTATTATCGCGATTCAAAGGGTTAAGATTGTAGGACCAAAGTTTTGGAACACTACGAATCAGAATTAAACTGCGATAAACTACGAAGAAGAGATTTGCGGAGGCAAGACGAATCTCTTTTTTAAACCCTTTGAATCACCCGTCGTGCTGCGAGATGGCTGATTCAAGGATTCCAGGATACAACCACACACAACCGTATTCGCGAACACTCGAATCACGGCTCTAACGAACTAATATTTCTACGATACTCTCGAGACACAAACTTACTTTGAGAGAGATTGTTGTTATGAATTTTGTTTTCTCATTTCGCTTAGAGAAAGCTGAGAGGCTAATTATATAATCAGATGAATTAATGCGAATTCCAAAGTCAGAAACGTTTTGGAATTAATTGGCGAGATTTATGAGGAGATTAATGAGCGTGATTTTCAGAATGGAATATTTGACTCATTTATGATTGAATCAGAATTCAAAACTATAAATATATTTGCTTGTGCTCGACATGTGGGTCGATCTAACTCGCACAAAAATACCTTTTTGATGTCAGCTTGTGCTCGACCTATGGGTCATTCTAACTCGCACATAAATACCTTTTTCTGTCTGCTTGTGCTCGGCCTGTTGGTCGATCTAACTCACACATAAATCATTTTTCTATCTACTTGTTTCTAAGTGTCATTTTTAAATCACAAGACCACGCCCAAACCCGCACCTGGTTCAATTCGGTTTGGTCTGGCTCGGTATGGTTCAGCTTGCTTGAATTTGTTCTCCACCCATGCTCAATGTTTTGAACCAAAACATGAGCATATTATCTTAGTTTTGGTACTTGTATAGTCGTTCATTGATTTTTAGACCTATATATGCAAATTCAGTGGGAGCCTTATATGCAAAATGGCCAAAAAATTAAATTGAAAATATATTGTCAATGAGGACCGTGATAACAGGTTTTTAGCCTAGGTTAAGAACTCAAATCCTAAATTACTAATCCGATGTAGATATAGCTTTAGGTTCGTTCAGGGACCGGTAATACACTTTAATTCCTTTAAACACAAATCTAGCTAAGCGATTCAAGTGGTTTAAATTGTCACGATTTCAATAAGCAATAAAGTAAATTCGGTTGTAAGCAATAATATTAAAGGCGTTAGACAAGGGAGTTATCTTAGGAAATACATCATCAAGAACCAAGCAATTATTCAGGATATTAATTCAAGTACCAATCTAGAACACAATCACGATTTTATGAGGATCCACTGTCGTGGTATCAACAACTTTATCAATCAATCTAGCACCCTAAACTGTCGTTTGAGACTAAAGAAATTAACAAGCATTAACGAGTGAGATTGATAGGTTCACGATTTGCCTTAACTTCAACTGTCGTTGGCTAAGGGTCAAATCGCCCATCTAAGTTTATTCAAGCAATTCACTACGCTTTTGATGAGTAAATTAAACCTAAAATCAAAGGCTAGGTGATCAAGCTAGACTAGGCATTAAATTCAACAATAGATGAAGATATCAAATATATAAAGTCCTATCTATGCTTAGTTCATGAATCTCTAATTCCCTTTGAAAACCCTAATCTAACAAGGATGATTATTCGCACATCATGGAACGAAAAACACAAAGAGAGATGAAAGAATTCATGAAATAATTAAAGAGATAAGGTTCAAGAGAAAACTCAATAACAAGTAGATGAACACTCTCGAAATCCAAAGCAAAGTGCAAGCGAAAATTCTCTCTAAGGGTCTCGGCCAAAACGTGAAAAGCAAGTAAACTTTTTGGAGATGAAAATAAGCGTGACAGAGATATGAAGGGTGCGTGTCTTCAAATCTCCAAGGTCTTCTCTTTTTAAAGGCTGCGTCGGTTCAAATAAGGGAGTAAATCTAGGGCGAATCTTCTAGGTAGATTTGGTGAATATCCCCTTTTGTAAATCTTCTAAGTGAATATTTCCTTTTTGTAAACCTTCTGGGTGAATATTCACTTTATCTGGGAATCTTCAAGGTAAATCTTCTGGGGAGCAAGCAAATCCAATCGGGGAGCAAGTGCTCCCTTTTCTGCATCAAAAACCTCCAAAAGATCGTGTTTTCCTTCCTTTTCCACCAAACCTCCTAGCAAACACCAACTCTTCATTCCAGCCACCTTTAGACCTAAAAAGACTCAATACAAAGAAGAAAGACTCGATAAAACCCTACAAAACAATGGTTAGAATACGCCAAAAATGGAGTATATCAATTCCCCCAGACTTAGATCTTTGTTTGTCCTCAAACAAACTCAAAATTAAGTAAAGGAAAAAGGTTTGAAAACGTGGGAACTCTTTTATTCTCAGCGAACCGTACCTTTGGCTTTCAGTCTGCAGACCACATAATCCGGATTACGAACGACAAAGCTCCACCAAAACAACCTCAACACATTTCCCAACCAGGCCATTTCCCAAACACTTCTTTGTAATAACACAAACCAAACGCACTAAAAGTATGCGTGAGGATCTCGCTAAAGGCACCTTCTCGGAGAAGACGGCGCTAGGGGTTAAGGCCATTTAAGGGTGGAGTCAAAGGTGTTTAGAGTGTTTAAGGGTTACCCGATGTTTCGTAGAGGATGCAGGATATCGCACAAAATTACAAGAGAGAGCGGGTACGTTTGATGCTCCACATTCTCTAAATCACTCATTCCATCCTTCTTTCTTTCCTTCCTTCATAAAACCACTATCCACCTTGGGTGCACTAGCTGGGCTTGAGAGATATATTTTTTTACAGATTTCCACTCTTCATCACTGTTTTTTTTTTTTTTTTTTTTTTTTGATGAAAGAAATGAAAGATGATGAAGAGGGTTTTGATTACACGAATATGCCTCTCAAACTCGAAGATATTAGCATTAATGTACATACCCAAGTGAGTCTCGATGATGTTTCTTCTACTCCTTCTTCCACAAAACCTCGTAAATAAGAGCGGGTGCTCTGTCCTTCAGAACGAGTGATCTAGAGGCTGTGTCGACCCATCTCTCTCCGGCCCTTTTGCGCATATGCTGCACATGTGGCAATGAAGTAACAAGAAGGCAAGTGGCTTGAAAAGAGGTAAGGTTAAAGGTGGGTACTAGCTAAAAATGAGCTAGCTATTCAGGAGCAGCAAGAGTGGTAAAAAGGAAAAAGAAGTCCTGAATATGATTCGTTTCCCTAATCTAGTGCCAATAGCGAGAGAAGTTTTGGTCAATCTGAAACCTGGAAGATGGTGCATTGAAGTGTTCCAGCTATTCCTTGTAATCCATGCTCTCAAGAAATGGTCACTAGAAAGAGAGTTAATTAGCACAAGTGGTTCAGGAATCGTCATAGAATAACGTCCTAATTCCCAATTAAAAAGTCTTGACTCGATAAAAATAAACAAAGAAAAACCGACTCAAAAGGACATAAGAAAAGCAAACATCCAAAATAAACGACATCAGTCATCTCCCCCCAAACTTACTTCATACCGACCCGGTGTGAAAATAAGAAAAGGAAGAGGGAAAAAGAGAAATAAATAAGTCCAAATGAAAAGAAAATAATAAGAAAAAGAAGAAGTCTTATCAGAAATAAGGGTGGAATAGAAGAGCGACTAATCGCTCGCAGTGGGCTCGGAATCCTCCTCTTCATCGGTGGTGGGCTTCTTGCGTTTGGAAGAGCATGTCATACGGCCTGATGGAGATGGTGCAGTGGCCGATGTTGGAGCAGGCGCTCTTGGGGCAGGCGGAGGAGTAGCAGACGTAGAGGGAGCAGTAGCATTGGCCTTTGAAGCGGTGCAACTCTTCTGGAGCATGTGGAGAATATGGCGCATAAGTCCATTGTTATTCTTAGTGGAGTCCACCATCCACGTACGGTACTCATGCTCCGAATAGTTGTCTGGGAGATCCTGGAGTGTGTACTCACTATGGTAAGGCCTGCGCCAGTTGGCAGGGGATTGCTGCACTCTCATGGTCTCGGCCTCCAAGTCTTCTATCTCGTCATCGCTAAGGATGGATTTGGGAGCAGCTGCTCCCGCAGGGGTGCTCTCAGGAAGTTGGTCTCCGTCTTCGTTGCAAAGGCAAGCAGCCCCCGGAGTGAAACCAATGTTTTCTCCATCTCGCAGGTGTGTCAAGGACGGCTGCTGTAACCTGCAAAACAACACACGATCATCTCGTCCAGTGAAACGGTAGATGTTGGCGGTGGCCATGAGTTGGCAATTGATGAGGAAGTTGATATCCATCAATCGTTCCTCATCAACGGAAGGCGTGGTACGCAAGTCGACACCCAAATGTGTGAACAACCGTGTCAAACGGCTGCCAATCCTCTTCGTCTTCTTACCGGCAGTGGTTCTCTTCTCTGCGATGACACCAGCAAAGACAGCGCCCATGTTGACGTCAAGGTCCACATCGCAAGCCAAATCCGGAACCGTGGAAAGAACATCTCTCACTCCTTTGTACAGGAGTACCAGCTCTTCAATCCGGACCTTGCTATGGTTTTCGTGAGCAAATAGGAGGAGGGACAAAGCCTTAGCCGCAATACGAATGGCGGGGTTACGGATGGAAGATTGGGCTGCTTGGCGGGATGCGTAATGCCCACGAGCAATGAAGTTTCAGAACGCATGCTTGGCCGTGAAAGCGGTGGGGAGAGCAATGGCTTCCGATCCGGAATCGAAACCATAGAGCGTGCAAAGGGTGTTGATGGAGATGGTGTACTTCCTCCCATTGACGAAGAAAGAAAGGGTGCCTTGGGATGCCACTGGATTCTTCGGGTTGGTGAAGCTCAACTTGGTCGTGGCCAAGCATTGACGCACAATATCCGGGTAGAGCACGTCCGTTGTTGAAACGAGCTCAATGAGTTCGGAACGGGCCAAGATATCACTCACTTCTTGGTGAAGGCCAAGGCTCATTAGCATGTTAGGACACATGAACCGGGATGGCTCCACCTCAATGTCCAACCAATTATTGTAGTAGTAGGCATCGGTTTGATCCCAAGCGTCATCGGAGTTAAGCGGGAGGCTAGGATCCGATGATACGAAGTGTTTACCATCCTTGCGGGGCCACGGGTGAAGAGGACCGCTTGTTGTAGCGATGTTCTTCCCTTTGGCGGCTTTGGTTTTCGGGTTTCCCATTGAAATCCTCAGTCCCGACATCCTGCAAACATCACCAACAATCCGAACAAAGCATGCATAAATCCCATCACTTACACAAAATAAGTCGAAATTCATAAGAATATTTATTGAACTCGGCCTAGAGAAATCGAAAAAGGAATGGTAAAACAACCAATAGCAACATTTCCCACAGTTCACAACGTTAAACCTCAAGGTAAATCACATGCTTTCTACTAAAAAATTAGAACTTTTCTTCCAAAATTAGGGTTTACTTTAATCAACAATTTCAAGCCGAATTTACTACCTAAGGCAACGAAATTAGCAAAGAAACAAGCTCAAGGCAAACCCATGAAGATTTAAACAATAATTAACCATCGATTTCACCTTTTGTTCTTCGAAAATCTGACTGAAAAAGGAGTTTTCGAGTTCATACCTTTTGAGTCTTCAAAAACGGAGTTGATATTTGGAAAGAGGGCAAAAAATCGAGTGTAAACAAGCTAAAAATCGCACAGATCCGTGAAGATTTCACAAATTTTTGTTTGTAAGAAAGCTTCAAGTGTTTCTATGGAGGAAAAGAAATCGTGGGAAAGAAAGAGGGAGAGGTGGGCGCGAGTATATAGGGAATGGTTATGAAGTGGATCCCACAAAATCAGTTAATTTCCCTAGAAAATAGGGAAAATATTCTGATATAAAATTTATTCCCTTTTTGGCTAGATACTCGGGCCCATTAAATATTCTCTCTGTGATTTACCTCTTGGTGGGCCTTAATTTTAAATCCGAAAATTCGAAATTCAAAATATACCCAAGAGAGCAGGCGGCTCGCGTGAAGGAGCAGCTGCTCCGATACTCCTGTTAGCCCAGTTTTGGCAGAAGCTCCCCCGTCGATCGACAATATCTTCTGTCGATCGTCATCCGGGTCTCTGTCAAAATTCCAGCATTCAGAGCCATCCGTGTCGATCGACACCTTTCCCTGTCGATCGACAGTGCTTCATCTGTCCCCCCATTTTTCTGAAAAACTCAAAACTAGAGACAAAATTAGTAGAAAAATAAATTAAATTGACAAAGTTAGAAAACGTACCAGTGGGTTGCCTCCCACCCAGTGCTTGGTTAAAGTCACTAGCTTGACTTGGTTAGCTTTTTATGCTTTTGGTGCATCGCCTAAGGGGACGTATCCTCATGCGGCATGGTTTGTCTCGCCAAAATATGGCCTAAGCCGCTGTCCATTGACCACGAACTCGGCTCCATTGGTGTCCAGCAACACCACGGCTCCATAGGAACGGACCTCCTTGATAACAAAGGGTCCGGACCACCTGGATCTCAATTTTCCAGGAAAAAGCTTAAGACGAGAATTAAAGAGAAGTACCATGTCGTTTGGTTGGAAGGATCGGTTAAGGATCCTCTTGTCATGATATCGCTTGGTTCTCTCTTTGTAAATCTTAGAACTCTCATAGGCCAGGTGCCTAATCTCATCTAACTCATGAAGTTGCATGGATCTTCTTTCAAATGCCGGTTTGATGTCATAATTCAGTAACTTAACCGCCCATGCTGCTTTGTACTCGAGTTCAACCGGGAGATGACAGCTTTTCCCGTAGACCAAGTGAAAAGGGGTCGTCCCTAATGGGGTCTTATACGCAGTTCGGTAAGCCCATAACACATCATCCAACTTAAAGGACCAATCCTTTCTAGTTATTCCCACGGTCTTCTGCAAGATACTCTTGATCTCCCTGTTGGAAACCTCAACCTGACCGCTAGTTTGTGGATGATATGGCGTTGCTACTTTGTGCGTTACACCATTCTTTTTCAACAACACTTTAAAGATCTTGTTGATGAAATGGGAGCCTCCATCACTTATGACCACACGCGGCACTCCAAACCTAGGGAATATGATAGACTTAAACATCTTCACCACAATGCGGGAGTCATTTGTTGGGGACGCAATAGCTTCCACCCACTTAGAAACGTAGTCAACTGCTACCAAGATATACTTGTTTCCATAGGAGGATGGAAAAGGTCCCATAAAGTTTATTCCCCATACGTCAAACACTTTAACTTTCAGAATAAAGTGTTGAGGCATCTCGTTCTTTCTAGAGATATTGCCTTGACGTTGGCATGTATCACACCGTGATATGAAATTCTATGCATCTTTGAACATAGTTGGCCACCAATACCCAGCTAGTAGTACCTTAGAGACCGTCTTGAAGGTGGCGAAGTGACCGGCATAATTTGAACTATGGCAATGAAAGAGAATTCCAGGAATCTCCTCATCCGGTACACACCTTCGAAAAATACCATCCGAACACTGCTTGTAGAGAAAGGGCTCATCCCAAAAATATCTTCGTATATCACGGAGAAACTTTCTCTTCTTATCTCCCACAAAATCAACCGGTTCTTGATCAGCAGCTAAATAGTTGGCTATCTCCCCAAACCAAGGAAAACTCGGAACAACTTCCCTAGATATAGCCTCGCAAAAGGCTCCCAGAGCATGTGCTCCTGTCTGGACCGACTGTTCCTGCAAACAGACTCCAACTGCATAAACGTGTTCATCTGGAAGTGAATCATCAAGAGGTACGTCATCATCAACTCTCATGCGTGACAAGTGATCAGCAACACCGTTCTCTGTCCCTTTTTTATCAATAATCTGAAGATCGAATTCCTGCAGTAAGAAAATCCACCTCAAGAGTCGCGGCTTAGCATCCTTCTTTGTGAGCAAATACTTCAAAGCTGCGTGGTCGGTTTGCACAATCACCTTGGAACCGACGAGATAAGTCCTGAACTTCTAAAAAGTGAACACAACTGCTAGAAGTTCCTTCTCGGTGGTAGCGTAACGACATTGAGCTTCATCTAAGGTGCGGCTTGCATAGTATATCACGTGGAGCTTTTTTTCTTTTCTCTGACCCAAAACAGCTCCCACAGCGTAATCACTTGCATCTGTCATCACTTCAAAAGGGAGATCCCAGTCCGGTGGTTGGACAATGGGTGCGCTTACCAGAGCCCCCTTTATCATGTGAAAAGCTTCAAGGCATGCTGCATTAAACTCAAATTTGGTCTCCTTACACAAGAGTTGAGTGAGCGGCCTTGCTATCTTCGAAAAGTCTTTGATGAACCGGCGGTAAAATCCAGCATGACCTAAGAAACTCCTTATTCCCTTGACTGAATCTGGCGGCTGCAAACTCATCATAACCTCGACCTTAGCTCGGTCAACCTCTATGCCTTTCTCAGAAATCCGATGACCCAACACTATACCATCTCGAACCATGAAATGGCATTTTTCCCAGTTGAGCACGAGATGTTTCTCCTCACATCACTGTAACACCCTGCACAAATTCGACAAACACACGGAAAAAGAGCTTCCATAGACGGAGAAATCGTCCATGAAAACTTCCATTATGTCCTCAATCAAATCAGTAAAAATTGACATCATGCACCTTTGAAAAGTCGCAGGGGCATTGCACAAACCAAACGGCATTCTGCGATAAGCAAATGTGCCGTATGGACATGTGAATGTCGTTTTCTCCTGATCATCCGGGTGGATAGGAATCTGAAAAAAAACCTAAATAAGCATCTAAAAAGCAGTAATATGGATGGTTAGCCAATCTCTCAAGCATTTGGTCAATAAACGGCAGGGAAAATGATCTTTTCTATTGGCGGCATTCAACTTCCTATAATCAATACACATCCTATGGCCAGTGACTGTCCTAGTAGGTATCAATTCATTTTTCTCATTAGTGATCACAGTTATTCCGCCTTTCTTAGGTACTACGTGAACTAGGCTAACCCACTTACTATCCGAAATAGCATAAATTACACCTGCTTCACACAAAAGCAAAGCGGTTTCCACATT
Organism: Draba incana; assembly: GCA_963576765.1. NCBI lineage: Eukaryota > Viridiplantae > Streptophyta > Magnoliopsida > Brassicales > Brassicaceae > Draba > Draba incana. Next base: position 17,290,220 of record OY755217.1, read on the forward strand.
ATTCAACTCAGCATTAATGATTACGGGGTAAGTAGAGTTAGGTCCTAGGAACAGGTACCTTAGCCCGACAGGAAAGGGTTTTGAGCTCAAGTTTTGGAGCTTTCAGCTCGCTCCAATGGCTGTCAACAGTGTTTCCAGGAGCTGGGGCCTCATCCTCGGGAGCAGCTGCTCCTTCAGTATCATCCGGTTTGAGATTTAAGAAATCGGTGGATTTTGCTATCTGACCCGAATCCATCATCCTGGCTAACCCGACTGCATCCTCAATCAAATAGCCATGTTTACTTTCGGCCTTGGTCAGTACCACATCAAGAGGATCATCGGTTAGGATTTCTTCAAAATCTTCCTCCGAGATCTCGAGGTTGCCCTCAATGGCAAAGGTTTGCCCATCAATGGTTGGCTTTTTGAGCAATCTATCCATCTCAAATTCCATGATAATATCTCCCAGCTAGAGACCAATTATACCGTTCCTCACGTCGATAATCGCACCAGCTGTGCGCAGGAAAGGATGTCCCAAAATCAAGGAATCCTTCGGTTCCTCATCAAGTTCCAACACCACAAAGTCGGCTGGGATCAGCGTGTTGCCAATCCTGACGTGTAAGTCCTCAAGAATCCCTACGGGTAGCTTCACTGACATGTCAGCAAAAACCAAAGAAATACGAGTTGGTTTAAAGTTAGTATAACCAAGTTTCCTTGCAACCGAATAAGGCATGAGGTTCACGCTTGAACCCAAATCGAACAAGGAATACTTGAAACACATAGAACCAATCTGCACGGCTAACACAAATTTCCCGGGGTCATCTAGCTTCTTAAGCACCTTGTTCTGCAGCACAGCACTACAATCCTTATATACCAACGTGGCACCTTGCTCTGATGAACCCTTACCGGTAATCAAACCCTTAACATACTTCTTCATAGCCGGAATCATCTGGATACCATCGGTCAATGTGAGCTTTACCGTAAGTTGATCTAGCATCGCCCTACACTTCGCCTCCTCTAAATCCTTCTGCGACGTCTTTGGAGGTACTGGGTAAGGGATTGGGGGTTTGTAGATACGAGACCGAACCTGATCAACCAGCTTATTCGGTCTAAGCATATGAGAAGGTGGTCCAGCAACTGCTTCTTCCCGTGTCTCAGATGGAGCAGGTGCTCCCTGTTGGAGCGGTTGCTCCTTAGACGTTTATGGGCAGCTCTCAGCTGCTGCCCCTACAACCGGTGGAAGAGTTCTTCCACTTCGCAGCGTGATTGCATTCACAAACTCTATGGGGTTTGCAATCGGTTTTACCTGGCAGAACTCCCTGTGGGCTTTTGATGGCCTCTGCGGTTTGAGCTACTTGCGTATCAAGCTTCTTAACATGGTTAGTCACTGCTTCAAGTCTACCGTTGAGGTCCGAGTACATGGAGTCTACCTTAGTGTTCATCTCAGCGGCTGTCTTCTTCTGATTTTCCATCAATGGTTGCATCATGCTCTCAAGTTCATCCTGAGAAGTGCCACTGGAGCTCGCAGGAGCATGAAAGTTGTTGAACCTGGGCTTTTGTCCTTGAAACGGAACAAACGTCTTATCTTGATAACCCTGAGGTGCCGGCTTCTGAAATCCTTGATCCTGCGGTTTTTGGTTCTGATAACCAGTTTGCTGCGGGTAGATCTGATCCTGCGGGTTCTCTACTTTCGTACTCCTGTAAGAGAAATTCGGATGGTTCATGTAGTTGTGGTTGAACCCCTGGTTTCGGACATACCCCTGCCCATTCACGTAGCTCACCTCCTCCTGATCATGATCTCCTCCATCGGTCATATCTTCAGCTAGTGCTTCTCCATTCTCATCGGCAAAGTGAACCATCCTTTGGTTCCCTTTGAGCAACAGGTTGACCTTAGCCGTTAGGTCATCGATCTTACGAGAATCTGTTCCATTGGATTTCGTAGTCCGATCATATTCCTGAGACTTGTTGCTTGAGCTTGCGGCTAAGTTCTCGATGAGCTTGTAAGCACTATCCTTTGTTTTGGTCATAAAGTCTCCATCACTGGAAGCATTCAATGTGTTACGGTAGTCCCAATCAACACCGTCGTAGAAAATACCCAACACGTTCTCATCCGTGAATCCGTGATGTGGACATTTATTTTATACTCCTTAAAATGCTCCCATTCCTCATAGAAAGATTCTCCAGTATGTTGCTGAAACGTGGAGATCTTGTTTCTCAAACTCGCGGTCTTGGTCTTGGTGTAGAAGTGATCTAGAAACGCTGCCCTACACTGTGGCCAAGTCGTGATAAATCCAGCCGGTAAGGACTTGAGCCATCGTGAAGCCTTATCCGCGAGCGAGAAGGGGAAGAGCTTGCACTTTAAGAAATCCGGGTTCATCCCATTAGAGCTTGTCGTGGAGCAGATCTCCTCGAAATTCTCTATATGGTCCATCAGAATTTTAGCAGGCAGTCCGTAGAACAGGTGCTGCTTGAGCAGCGTGATCATCTGTGGTTTGATCTCATAATCGGCCCTTAGAACACCAGGAGGAACGATTGCAGCTCGGTTCCTGTAGAAGGCATGGGGATTGTCCATATCCCCGATAACACGTTCTTGCTGCTGATTTTGGTTCTGTTGCTGCAGCTGAGCTATCTGATCTTGTAGCCTCTTCATCTCGGCTACCATGTCAATTTCTGTTTGGTCACCCATGTCGACTGTATCAGATCTTGTCTTTCGGTTGGTTCGTTCTAGTCTTGCAAGTTCCCAGTTGCTCAGGCACACGAGAGGTGTTTGTCGACTCTTTCGGGTAGACTTTGGTTTTATGCACCTGAAACACAAGCAAGAGAAACAAAAAGAACGAATCAGTACTTAGTCTAGAAACATATTTTAAAACTAAAGATATCAAAGTAGGTCCCCGTCGCAACGGCGCCAATTTGATAACAGGTTTTTAGCCTGGGTTAAGAACTCAAATCCTAAATTACTAATCCGATGTAGATATAGCTTTAGGTTCTTTCAGGGACCGGTAATACACTTTAATTCCTTTAAACACAAATCTAGCTAAGCGATTCAAGTGGTTTAAGTTGTCACGATTTCAATAAGCAATAAAGTAAATTCGGTTGTAAGCAATAATATTAAAGGCGTTAGACAAGGGAATTATCTCAGGAAATAGATCATCAAGAACCAAGCAATTATTCAGGATATTAATTCAAGTACCAATCTAGAACACAATCACGATTTTATGAGGATCCACTGTCGTGGTATTAACAACTTTATCAATCAATCTAGCACCCTAAACTGTCGTTTGAGACTAAAGAAATTAACAAGCATTAACGAGTGAGATTGATAAGTTCACGATTTGCCTTAACTTCAACTGTCGTTGGCTAAGGGTCAAATCGCCCATCTAAGTTTATTCAAGCAATTCACTACACTTTTGATGAGTAAATTAAACCTAAAATCAAAGGCTAGGTGATCAAGCTAGACTAGGCATTAAATTAAAAAATAGATGAAGATATCAAATATATAAAGTCCTATCTATGCTTAGTTCATGAATCTCTAATTCCCTTTGAAAACCCTAATCTAACAAGGATGATTACTCGCACATCATGGAACGAAAAACACAAAGAGAGATGAAAGAATACATGAAATAATTAAAGAGATAAGGTTCAAGAGAAAACTCAATAACAAGTAGATGAACACTCGAAATCCAAAGCAAAGTGCAAGCGAAAATTCTCTCTAAGGGTCTCGGCCAAAACGTGAAAAGCAAGTAAACTTTTTGGTGATGAAAATAAGCGTGAAAGAGATATGAAGGGGGTGTGTCTTCAAATCTCCAAGGTGTTCTCTTTTTAAAGGCTGCGTCGGTTCAAATAAGGGAGTAAATCTAGGGCGAATCTTCTAGGTAGATTTGGTGAATATCTCCTTTTGTAAATCTTCTAAGTGAATATCCCCTTTTGTAAATCTTCTAAGTGAATATTTCATTTTGTAAACCGTCTGGGTGAATATTCACTTTATCTGGGAATCTTCAAGGTAAATCTTCTGGGGAGCAAGCAAATCCAATCGGGGAGCAGGTGCTCCCTTTTCTGCATCAAAAACCTCCAAAAGATCGTGTTTTCCTTCTTTTTCCACCAAACCTCCTAGCAAACTCCAATTCTTCATTCCGGCCACCTTTAGACCTAAAATGACTCAATACAAAGAAGAAAGACTCGATAAAACCCTACAAAACAATGGTTAGAATACGCCAAAAATAGAGTATATCAGACCGAATTTTGATGTTCTTCTCTATAAAGTCCGGAAAAAATAGAAGCAGTGTCGTCCCGAACCCATGATGTGGAAACTCTATCTATCTACACTCAAATCATTAGACCTATATATACATATTGTATATGTGGCCCAAAAAATTCCTCATAAAGGGAGGCTTAAAGCAAGGGTTTCTCTTACTTTACCCATTGGACGGCACTAAATAGAAGGATTAAACCACTTACTTTTACTCGTATTGAAGGGGTTTGCGACCCAAACAAGATGGGGATTAAAGTAGAAATAATTGGGGCTTATAACACTTTTTCACGAAACCCATAGTGATTTTGGCACATTATTTCGAGGCTTGGTGCACTTAACACTTTCAGTGTGTTTTTTACCGAAAAGTCCTCACGCGCTTTATGTTTAGTTTTGAACGTTTGTATTTTCTTGTCCATACCTCTCTCCTCTCTACGTGTTCTCTTTTTTCTTTTCGCATATTTGTTATTTATTTAAATACTACATCATATTATTCTTATTTCTCTATATATTCATAATACATTTTAGTAAAAATATTTTATTTTCAGTTTTGTTTTTATTTTCTTTTTTTTACAGTTTGATATCCACTTTGTTATAGTTTTATATTTTAAAACTTAAAAAATAAAAAGAATTATAATATCTATTATGTTATATACTAACGTACAATACACAGAAAAAAAGATATGCATGTACACGTATATAATTATGCAAATGTACATAGTTACGTAGATATACATGTACAGAAAATATTTGATATACATAAGTACATGTACACATGCATGTAAAGTGTTGTACATGCAGATACATACAACATGTACACACGTATATCTAAACTACATTAATCAATATTATGTTCATATGTATGTAGATATACATAGTTATTATGATGTACATGTACAGAAAAAATACTTGATAGATACATAAGTATATGTACATACATGTAAAGTGTTGTACATGTGGATACATACAACGTGTACACACGTACATCCAAATTATATTAATTGATGTTATGTATATGCAAATGTACATGTATACACTTACACAAACTAAATTAATCGATATTATGTACATATATTACATGTGTATGTGTACATACAAAAATGAATAAATGAACATATACACGTAAATAATTATATATGCAAAAATATATGTAAATGTATACATACTTATAATAAGTTAACTTACACATACATATGATATGTTGTACACGTGGACACATATCACATGTATATAATCTATACTAATATAAGTACACTAAGATTACATTAGTGGACGATATGTTTATATGTACACGTACTTATAGGTTTATGAATATATACTATACATAGAAAGTATACGTACATATATATATATATATGAACATATATCATACTATTATATATATGTTATTAAAATATGCAAAAGTATAGTAATATGGAAATCTAAAGATTAAGAAAAAAAATATATGTGAATGTGAAAATAAATATATTTTTTTAATAGTAATAAATATTAAAAAATGACAACAAATATGAAAGAAGAAAAGAATTAAAAAAAAAGAAATTGAAAAGTGAGATTTGCCTGGAGGGAAGGAGAAGAGAGAGAAATGGCACGTAGTAATAAAATGAGTGTACAAGGGTATAAAAATGATGAACATGGCTCGAAAGTGTCAAAACCGCATCGTTTTCGTGTAAGTGTCATATACGCAACGGTTTTAAAATAAAGTGATATAGCCGCCAATATTCTCATTAAAGTATTAACTACTCCCTCCGTTTCACGAAGATAGATTTTTTGAGTTTTTCACACATATTAAGAAAAACAGTTTTCAAGACATCTCAACCAATAGTATTTGAAACTTTTTCTTAAAAACTATAATCTTTTATGGAAATCTATCTCCATGAAACAAACTAAAAAACTCAAAAAATATATCTTCGTCGTACGGAAGGAATAATTCTCATTGCATTTCTTTTTTTTTTCTTTTTCTTTTTTTTTGTCACAATTCCCACATGTGTGAAAATTACACGGTTTCTGGTAGAGACTATACTTTTCTTTTTAAGAGAAGAATGACCCACACGTCAAGTCACTTTCAGCTGCAGTCTTTATTTACTAATTCTCTTATCGTTTTTGTCTGACTCACGTTCTTTCACTCCTTGATTAGTCAAAAAAAACCCTCATGAAGAAGTCTTTAGACCCCACTAAAACTCAACTTTTACATTTTTCTAATCATATGTAACTTCGAGGTTGTTGCAAAGGAAGGATCCTCGCTGATTCCTTGCGTCCACTAGTCTCTGACTCCCACCACACCATTAACATAAATTGGGAGTTTTTGGGTACAACACATCTCAAAACAAAGGCACCTACAAAGAAAATGAGCTTCTCTGACTCTTCTTCCGCGGAATCTCGTCTAGCCACGGCTAAGACGGTTCTCACAACCGCGGCTTCGGTGGCTGCAACCGCAATGCTTGCTAAATCGTTAGTCCAAGATTATTTACCTGACGAGGTCCACAACTACATTTCCTATGGCTTTCGCTTCTTCTTTAGCTACTTCTCCTCCCAAATGACCATAATCATCGAAGAATTCGAAGGGTTTGTTCACAACGAGATCTTTGAGGCCGCGGAAGCCTATCTAGCTACCAAGATCACTCCTTCTAACAAAAGAATCAAAGTGAGTAAACACGAGAAAGAAAACAACTACAATGTCACCGTGGAACGTGACGAGGAAGTTGTGGACATCTTCAATGGCGTAAAATTCCAATGGGTCCTCCACTGCCGTCACGTTGAGTCCCAGAACTTCCATAACCCGCGGGATCTTAACTCAACGCTCAAAGCCGAGGTCCGATCATTCCATCTTAACTTCCACAAGAAATTCAAGGACATGGCTCTTGAATCATACTTACCATTCATGGTGAAAAGAGCCACAATGGTGAAGCAAGAGAAGAAAACGCTCAAGATCTTTACTCTCGACCCGGATAACATGTATGGGACTTACTCAGACGCTTTTACTTCTGTTACTCTTGACCATCCTTCCACCTTCAAGACGCTAGCAATGGACTCGGATATCAAGAGGAATGTTATGCAAGATCTAGACCAGTTTGTGCAACGGAGAGACTACTATAAGAGGGTTGGTAAAGCTTGGAAGAGAGGGTATTTGTTGTACGGTCCACCGGGTACTGGGAAGTCAAGCTTGATTGCAGCTATGGCCAACCATCTCAACTTCGATATTTATGACCTTGAGTTGACTGCTGTTAACAACAATTCCGAGCTTCGGAGATTGTTGATTGCTACTGCTAATCGTTCGATTCTTGTAGTGGAAGATATCGATTGTTCCATCGAATTGAAGGATAGAACAACTGCCGAACCTCCTCAGGAATCAGAAGAAAATTATAACCCACGGCACCAAAAAGTGACACTCTCTGGACTACTAAATTTCATAGACGGTCTATGGTCAAGTTGCGGCGACGAACGAATCATAATATTCACAACCAATTACAAAGAGAAGCTCGACCCGGCGTTGTTGAGACCAGGACGCATGGATATGCACATCCACATGTCGTATTGCACGCCAAGTACTTTCAGAGCTCTTGCTTCAAACTATTTAGAGATCAAAGAACATGAGTTTTTTAGCAAGATCGAGGAAGGTATTGAGGCGACAGAGGTTAGTCCAGCAGAGATCGCTGAACAGCTTATGAGGAATGACACAGTTGATAAGATTCTTGAGAATTTGATTGAATTCTTGAAAATCAAAAAGATCGAGAACGAAGAAGATAAAGCCAAAAAGGAGAAGCAAGAACTGGAGAAGAAGGAGAAGACCAGTAAGGGTAAAAAAAATTCAGAAGTCAAGAAAACCGAAGAGGATGATGAACAGAGGAATGACCGTGTTGATAAGGTTCTTGAAGGTTTGGTCGAATTATTAAAAGACAAGAAGATAGCAATCGGCCAAGATAAGGCCAAACATGAGGAGGAGGCAAGTAACATTAATTAACTTGTGAAAAATATACTTCCTTATATTTCTTTGTTGGTTGTGTATTTTGAGATGATCTAACATTACAATTTTATAAGCAAGATATGGATCCAGAGTCCACAGAGGCCGATTATGGAGGGCTACACATGAAAACGCTCAATAGTCAAATAATATGGATCAGATCTTTATTTTATTATCAATTTTAAGATTCGTTTATAATCACAGTACTAAGATTTCGAGATTCGATCAGATTATAAAAAACGCAGAAAGTAAAATCAAATTCAGAGCATGAACCCCTAGAGATGAAGCAGTTAATCAAGAAAAACACAGAGATGAGAACCAATCTGATATATATAAACAAGAGACCAAGAAAATTTGAGCAGATCATATGGAATACCTTCGAGTGGTCGGTAAATGTAAAGAATGGAGACGACTGGAGGAGAAGGAAAGTAGAAAAAAACGACGCGTTTTACATGTTTTTCTCTATATTCCTTTTGTTTTATTCAACAAGATTTTTATTTTTATCTTTCTTTTTTTTTTTTCGACAGATTTTTATTTTTATCTATTTTTCCAAATTCCAACCATAGAGACTTCCTTTTTTTTTTGGGACATCTGGTTAAATATAGTACTAATGGGGCAAAGGTTAGGATAATTACACACAGATGAGTAAAGCTTCATACAAAGTAAAGAAAGCAAACTCAAAAGTGACAGAGACAAAAGCCTCTCAAAAAGATGAAAGAGGAAACCATCCAAATTAGCCCTTCTCGCGATCTACGAGCTCTGACAACCATTCCGGAGGACCAGAAGCAATGTACGATTGCCAAAGATTGTCCCGAGTTACACTCCGCGCAATAAGAAAGGCACATTTGTTTGCACTCCGACTTTCAAATACCAACCTCCAATCGTTAATGCTGATTAAAGAACGATTCATCTCAGAGATTTGGTACCGAAAATTAGGCTAACCTTTTGGAGAAGAGATTGCCTTTACAAGATTGAACACCTCAGAAGCAAATATGATCTTGCTAAATCAGTGTGCTACCATACATTCAAAAGTCCATAATAAACTTTTAAGCTGAGCTTCTTCCAACGACCTTATACCTGAAAAAGATCTCCTACTATGCATCAATACTAAACCATTTTCATTCCTCATAACCCATGAGAAACCACAGACACCTTTCTTTTTGGACCATGATAGACCTATGTTACATTTCAACCAAGGTGCAGGCGGTCTTGTCCATTTAACCCGGTTTCGCGCAAAGGAAGCTGTAGGTTGAAGAACAGTTTGTTGATCACATTCTTGGGCCAAAAACCAATGAGATGCTTCATCTCTGACCTTTAGAATAGTTTCGGTAGCCAAAAAACTCTTTCCCTTAAAGCATAAGTTGTTTCTATTCTTCCAAATGAACCACAAAATCCAAGGGAAACTCGAGCACGCTTCCTTATTGATATTCTCTTTCTTTTCAACCAAAAAAAAGAAAGTGGAAGTTAGAGAATAGGGAAACCTTATCAAAACCATCTGGTGGAGAAGGGAAATCCGAGAGTGCCCATGTAATTCTAGCGGCTGGGCAAATTAAAAGCACATGATTTATTGATTCCTCATCAGCTCCACATGCTTGGCATCTCAAGCCAAGCCTCATTCCTTTGTGAACCAGATTGGCTGCTACCGAAATGGCTCCAGCAAGAACTCTCCACATAAACAGTTTGATCTTGTGAGAGGTTTTGAGGCTCCAAATGCGAGCTTTTACCGAATTGAGAGAGGGCAGTGTGCTTGCTTCTCTAATGATCTCAGCGTTGTTAATTTGGTCGGCTAACCAATAACAGGAACTTACTGAGTATTCACCACTCTTTGTGCGCATCCAACAGTGGTAATCCTCCTTTAAAATAACTGGTTTCTTTAACATAATGAGCTTGATGTAGCCGGATAGAAAAGCTCCTTGAGGACTATCAAATTCCAATCCCTCCTTTGAAAATCAATAAGGGAAGAAACTTTTAAATCTAAGTTAATCAGTGGATTCTTCATTAGAAGAGCTCTCAAACCACCATCAAAGATCCACGCCTCAGTCCAAACATTTGTTGAATCTCCATTGCCAATCATTTTCCTTAAGCCTTTTCTCATAAGCTCTCTTCCAAATCTTAGACTTCTCCAAGCATAGGAAGGTTTAATTCCATCAGACGCTTCAAGAAAGGACACATCTGGGTAATATCTGCTTTTGAATAACTTAGCAAAAAGGCTGTCTTGATGGTGCATTAGTCTCTAAGCTTGCTTAGCCAGTAGGGCTTGATTAAAACCTTGGAAGTCACAAAAGCCCATTCCTCCTAGTTCCTTAGGCAAACAAAGCTTGTCCCAGCTAACCCAGTGAATCTTCTTTTTATGCTCCAATGAATTCCACCAAAAATAAGTCATCGCCGATGTTAGCGTTCTACATGTTGTTTTTGGCAATTTAAAACAAGACATAGCATACACCGGCAAAGCCATAGCTACTGCCTTCATCAAAGTCTCTTTACCTCCCAAAGATAAAGTACGAACAAACCATCCTGTCAATCTATTCTTGAGACGTTCCTGAATGAAGTCAAGCATTTGGACTTTTGATTTACTGAAACATTCAGGCAGTCCAAGATAAGACCCAGCACCTCCTTCATTATGAATCCCAGTTATGCATGTGATACTCTGCTGCAACTGAATGGAAACATTTGATCCAAAAGTGATTGAGGATTTGGCAAGATTTATTTGTTGCCCCGTAGCATCTCCATAAGTCTGAAGTATGCTTTGAAGAGCCGTAGCTTGAGCCAAATCAACCTTACACAGAAATACACTATCATCCGCAAATAAAAGGTGATGCACCGATGGACCCTCTTGAGAAAAACGGATACCATTTATGACACCAGCTGATTCTGCCTTGTTCATCAAATGGGTAAGACCTTCTGTACACATCACAAACAGAAAAGGCGATAATGGATCTCCTTGCCTCAATCCTCTCTCTGGAATTACCATCCCATGTGGCTGATCATTGATTAGGATTGAGTAAGAAACAGAAGAAACATAGCTCATAATCCATTGTACCCATCTCTGATGAAACCCCATTGCTTTCAAAAGCCCACTTAGATAACCCCACTCAACTCTATCAAATGCCTTGGATATATCTGATTTAATCGCCATGTAATCCTTATATATCTCACTGTGAGTTCGCAAAGCATGCACAAGCTCATGAGCAACCAAAATGTTATATGAAATTAACCTCTCAGCTACAAAAGTTGTCTGCGTAGGAGAAACAATTTGGGGCAGCAAAGGTTGCTAACAGAACACCAAAACCTTGGATATAATCTTATAAAGCACTGAACAAAGACTAATGGGTCTCAAGTCTGTCATTACTTTCTGATTGACAGTCTTTGGAAGCAGGAAAAGATGGGTGTAGTTCCATTCTCTGGGCATTACACCTTCTTCAAAAAATATTAATACTTCCTTTGTGACCTGATCACCAACAATCCCCCAGTATTTCTGAAAAAATAGAGCATTCATACCATCCGGACCAGGAGCATTTAATGGTTTGATGGAGAAGATAGCCTCCTTAATCTCTTGTTTTGTGATCGCACACACCAGAGCTTCATTAACTTGAAGAGGAACTCTGCTCTGGAATCCATCAAATAAATCATCAAAAGAGGCCGGGTGAGAAGATGTAAAAAGAAAGAAGAAATAAGCGGCTCCAATGTCTCCTTTAGATGCTTCAACTCTTTGAGGGATCCCATTAATATCATGAATCATCTCAATCCACTTCCTTGCTCTTGAAGCTTTGACAGATTCATGGAAAAACTTTGTATTAAGATCTCCATCCTTGTGCCATCTCTCTCTCTACTTCTTTGACTCCAGAAAGCATCCTCTTCTTTATTAGGTTCAACTAAACTCTTCTTGAGGAACCAAAAATGAGAGTTACAAGGATAGGCCGAAGACTGCTCTTGTTCCAAAGCTTCTTGCAACTGCACAATTTTGTCCATAGCATTTGACACATTCTCTTTTTTCCATCTACTTAATGCTACACGACAATTCTGGATCCTATCTGCCACCGACGCTGAAATAGATTGTTTTAAAGGAAGCCAAGCATTCAGAATGGCTTCATGAACCCTCGGCTTGTTTAACATCCGCCTATCAAATTGAAAATTGCCTTTGTCAATTTGAGAAAAGGATATTAGCTTGACTAGAACCGGCCTATGAATAGATCCTCGCTTGGCCAAATAACATTGATTGGATGCAGGGAACATGTTGAACCATTCTTTGTTCCCGAAGCATCTATCAAGCTTGCTTTGTATCCATAATTTACATCGCCATCCCCCCCCCCCCCAACATATCGCAAACTCTAAGCATATCACCAAAAGGAATAAAAGAAGCATACCTCCTCATTGGACCTCCTATCTTTTCCCCATTATGCAAAATTTCATTAAAATCACCCAGCATACACCAACTCTCCTTTCTATTCAGCCCAATACGCATAATTCTTTCCCAGACCTTAGCTCTTTCACCAATAAACGGGGCTCCATATACTCCAGAAACAAAAAAAACTTAGTGAACCAAATTGAACATGGAAATCAATTAAGTTCATATCCTCATACAAAAACTCAATATCTACATTGTTTTTCCATAGCAAAGCTAAACCACCTCTCCTACCTATAGGATTAACTGTATAAACCCTGTCATATCCCAATCAAACCTATAAATCCACCAGAACATCCTGACTATGCATAGTCTCCATGAGGAAACGGACTTTAGGGAAATGATTTCTTCTCATCTCCTTGAGTCTAGGAATTGTCAGGTCCTCTTTAGTGCCCAAACCCTGACAATTCCAACTCATGAGACTCATTGGAGAGTGGAAAGCCCCTTCTTTGGGACCTCCACTTGTTTGATAGACTTAGCACCTCTAGCAGAACCATTAAGATCCAAACATTCAGATGCTTTCCTTTTATTCAACTGCCCAGAAGAGACTGCAACTGAATCACCTTGTAAACCAGGCTTCACCACATGCTTATTATCCTTTGTAGAATTCTTCATGGGAGTCTTCTTGATCATTACCTCAACTAACTGCCCATCTTCAACAGGAACCTGTCTTCTTTGATTTTTCGTCGGCCTCCTCCTGAATTTTCTTGGCTTCAAACTTATCCCGGAAGAGCAAGCCTCCGAAGAGACAGCCCTATAAACCGTTGAACTTGTTTGAATTTCATCAAGATACTCCGTGAAATTTGCCGCCTTTTGTTCTGATTGAGTCGTGAAAGCCAAAGGTCTTGTCCCCATAGCTAAATCTGAACGGATAGCATCCGACATCAACCTTTGGTCTTAGGACTTGGCCTTTTCCTCTTCATATCTTTTCATTTTCTCTTCGAAGCTATAAACCAAACCTTTACCTTTGTTTAAATCAAGAGAAATCAAAGGCATAGGCTCCATTCTGAGGATTGTTTTTTGCCCAATGACATCATTCTCTAATTCCTTCAAAGACGCTCTTATTCTGTCTTTTTTTATCATGATATATGTACAATCATTTACTAGCAAATATCTTCTCATCTCTGCTAGTATCTCTTCAGCGATCTTGGGTCTTTCAGTAGCAGAGTCAACCCCAACTTGATCTTCATGAAGAACGCCATAAAGTTTCGAATCAGTCTTTTCCTTGCTTCCTAGATTTAAAGCCATATTCACCGGACATTTGGCTTTATCATGAGTAATCCTCTGACATACAAAGCACCTTTTTGTATCCTCTCATAGGCATAGAGAATGGAAATAGTTTCTCCACCTGGAATATTGATGATCTTGGATTTCCTTAGTGGCTTTGAAACGTCTAGCTTAACTTTGACCCTTTCGTATTCTCTACTTCTGGTTCTTTCCGATCATAGGCAACTTCCATAACTCGCCCTGCAAATTCACCAAAGGTAGTAATCGAAGCCTCAGTCGTATGGTTCACCGGCATGTTCCTTAATTGGACCCAAACTTCAATGAATTGAAGATAATCTAATGGAGTTTTCGGAACCCATCTTTCCAAAACAATAGGCCATTGGTTGAAACAATGGACTCCCTTGTTTGGAATCTCTTCCAAATCCAGCTCATGCTTGAAAATAAACTGGAATCTATCTTTTGATAACACCATTCCTCTCACTCGATCCTTTATTTTCCACTTCCTAGGTATATCGTATACCACATCAGAGACCTTTTGATAATCTGGATTCAAAAGCCGCCCCATCAAGCTACACATATTTCTTTCACTCGAATTGAATTCCGGCAGGTCTGGAAAATCAAAAGGAATATCTTCTTCTTCTAATGACATCGACTCCATCACCTTATCAATGGATGGATCCATTCTTGAAGATCAAAGAAACTTCAACACTTAGTCCTCTTCAAATAAAACCTGGGATTTGAGACTCAAAAGGATGAAGAACAACCTCTAACTTGATGAGGAAGATTTAGGAAAAAACATAAAAAATCCACCGACACTTGTGTTTTATCGATCTATGCTCTGTTTTTCAAAGGAGTGAAACACTCTGATATAATGCGTTTTTGGCACATTCTAACCTTTGTTTTGTAGGATTTTATTGAGTCTTTTTCTCTTCTTTTGAGTCATTTTCGGTTTAAAGGAGACTTGGGAACATGGATTTGAGCATTCGGGGGTAATTGAAGCAAACGGGACAAATCCAGAGAAAAGATGGCGTTTTGAAGAACGGAGCACCTGCTCGGTTTGGTGCGAGCACCTGCTCGCCCGTGGACTCGAAGACTTGGAGCCCTCTGGAAACTGGACCGGTCGGTCTGACCTTAGGACCAACCGGTCCACGCTCGAAGACCGGACCGACCGGTCCAAGACCAGACCGACCGGTCGGTCACCCGGATCCGATTTAACCTATTTTTGTTTATAAATAAGGAGTAGCCGCCTCTGAAAACACGATCACGATTCATTTCATTTTCACTCATTACTTTTTGGAGATTCTCTTGGCTACCCTTTGCTTTTGTTCCTTTGCTTTTGGATTCAAGATTGGAGATTCATTTTCACAACATCTATTGAGAAGAATTCCAAACCCTCATCTATTTCAATTCCATCATGAATTCTCTTTGTTGTTTTGATGTGTTTGTCTCCTCCATGATTGAGTAGTCCTCTAGCTAGATCGAGATTTTCGATGGTGATTTAAGATTGTTAGTGACTGAGCCAAATAGGATTGTATTATTCATACGTCTTCATCAATAGGGGTTCTTCATGCTTAGATTAATATTGATCACTTAATCTATGATTTCAAGTTTAACTTATTCACGACAGTGCTCTAGGTTGCTAGATAACCCATTGATGAGCAATTGGTGTGTAACCAACGACAATTGATTGTTACCATCAATTGTGAACGAATTGAACCAACTCTTAATGCTTGTCTGCATCATTACTAAATCCAAACGACAGTTTAGGCATTTAGGTTGTTGGATAAAGATATTGATACATCACGACAGTGAGGCAATATTATCTTCATGTTTGAGTTCTAGACCGAATTGCTTTAATTCCTGAATAGTAGCTTAGTCCTTAATCCGAGATCACCATAGAATAACCTTGATCTAGTGCTTCTCCTTATTGAATTTCATATCATTTAAATTGCAGCTTTCACTATTTCGTTACAACCAAAAACCATATTTTATCTTAGCTTTAAGTTAAAATCCATAATTTCATAGTGTAACCTTGGTCTCTGTGGATTCGATACCCTTTATACTACTGCGATTGTCTGTGCACTTGCAGAATTATTTTGGGATTAAAACTTAGCACATCAAGTTTTTGGCGCCGTTGCCGGGGACCAATTGCGTTACCTTTGAAATTCAATTTTATTTATAGTCTAAGAATTTTGCTAATTTTGTTTTTATTTTCTTTTGCGTGTGTCCCAAGTGTAAATTCCAGCCAACATGGGCGAGGAAACCGACAATTGAACCGCAAATGGTCATGTAGCCAATGCTATTCGGAGAATGGAGCAACAAATAGCTCAATTGCATCAACAGCAACAACCGCAGCAGCATCGTACAATTGGGGATATGGACAATCCCCATACTTCCTATCGGAACCGAGCGACAATTATTCCACCTGCTTTTGAGGGGCAAGACTATGAGATTAAGCCTCAGCTGATATCACTGTTTAAGCAGAACATGTTTCATGGACTTCCCGCGGAAATTCCGGTAGATCATATAGAGAACTTCGAGGAGATTTGCTCCACAGCAAGCTCTAATGGAGTGAACCAGGATTTCATGAAATGCAAGCTTTTCCCTTTCTCACTCGCGGACAAAGCCTCCCGCTGGCTTAAGTCGCTACCAGCCGGATCCATCACAACTTGGCCGCAATGTATAGTAGCATTCTTGGGTCATTTCTACACCAAAGCCATGACCGCGCGCCTAAGGAATAAGATCTCTACATTCCAAAAATGTGCAGGAGAGTCTTTTAGTGAGGCATGAGAACGGTTCAAGGAATACAAAAGGAAGTGTCCACACCATGGATTCGCCGATGAGAAATTGCTTAGTATCTTCTACAATGGTGTTGATCGTGATGCTAGGAACACTTTGGATGCTGCGAGTAATGGTGATTTTATGACCAGGACCAAGGAGGAAGCGATTAGATTGATAGAGAACTTGGCTGCGAGTTCCAGGAATCAATGCCATGACCGTGATGAGCCTGTATATACCAGCAATGTTGAATCACAGAAGATTGATGAGCTGACAGCGAAAGTAAACCTGCTGGTGAAGAGGAATCAGGAGAGTATTGACTATGAGAACAAGGGAAATGAGCAGCTCATAGAGGTGAACTATGTGGGTGGAGACCATATGTTTCCAAGCGTTCAAACTCATGCACCTACCCCTCAAGACGAGCTGAAACCCCTCTTACAATTGGCTTTACTCAACCAGCAGAATTCTACTAGAGAAATCATTACCATGATGGACAACATGTATAACGATCTCAATGGTAAGATAGAAGCTATCTGCACTCGTGCGAAGGAGCTCGATAATCGAGTAGTCTAACCCGTCGAAAAAGTCAAGAATGCACAAGGAACACCTGCTCCAGAAAAGAAAAAGGATGAAGAGATTGTTGGATCGTCTTCTAGAGTGCTTCGACCGAATGAGCTCGTGAATAAGGTTAGGTCACCTGCTTACACCCCTTACCCATTTCCACCACCATTGAAGGTATTACCTAAGGGTGAGGACCCAGGAAAATTCTTTGTCCCATGCGCCATTGAAAGAGTTGAATTCGGAGAATCTCTTTGCGATTCTGGTTCTTGTGTGAATCTCATGTCAAGGGCTATTGCGAAGAAGTTGAAGATTGCTAAGATAGAACCTAGCCATATGACTCTTAGATTTGCAAACTCATCCACCACAACATCGTACGACATCATTCGCGATTTACCAGTCCGAATAGGGGATTGCCTAGCTCTAACGGATTTCCAGGTTGCAGAGATGAAAGAAGGTTACGATACGTCTCTCCTCCTTGGGAGACCATTCATGGCTACGGTGGGTGCAATCATTGATATGCCAAATAAGCGACTCTCTTTTTCCAAGGTCAACGAAAATGTTTTCTATAGAGCCATTCCCAAAAGAACCGCCACTCACACCTCCTGCATCTCGGCAGTAGAAAGAGAAGACCTATCGGTCGATGTTGTCAAAGAGCTTGGTGATAGGAGTGAGATCAATGGAGCTTGTAGGGGTCAAATCTCTCCTAGAAGAATCGATAAACCAAACGGCTTAACACGTGTTAAAACGGTTCAGCGGTCGAACCCAGAAAACGCAGGCCCGTCAAAGGCCCATCACTGTTCACTCCAGCGTTGTTCGATCCTTCTAGACCGGCCCAGCTCAGAGCGACCGGAACTGTTCATGTCACCTCGACCGTCACTGTTCATACCGCCTCATTTAGCTATAAATAAACTTGTATCCCTCTCATTGTGGGGGATCCGAAATTTCTTATAAAACACTGTTTACAGCTCTGATAATAAGAACCCTAATTCTATATCTTTCTAGAATCTTTCTAAGTGTTTGGAAAACCTAAAGAAGCTTTACTTTATCTGAATCTTCACAAATTCTGTTGTGTGAAAATTCCAGCTCGCACAATTTGGCGCTAGAAGGAGGGGAAACTCGCAACACTAGCTTCATACACGAAACAAACGCTTAGACGAACCCGCTACTCGCAACATGTCAATAACGAACCCGCAGTCTCCAGCGGCCGAAGATACAGGTCCAAGCGAGCCCATTGTGGCTGGGCTGATGAACCAGTCCGCATTGGGGGCGGAAGCAGGCAGACCTGTCCCGACAGAGAACCAGGCAACCGCCAATACAAACACGGCCGACCCGTCCACAGCAGGAGATTTCGGTCAACTCAGAGCAATGCTCGAACAGTTGCTCAAGCAGTCGCAAAACCAGGAAACGATCAACAGCAACCTGACTGCTGAAATCAGGGCCTTGTCGACAACTCGTCAGTCTCGAGGGCTACCTCAAGGTAACGCGCTTCGCGTCGCCCCGCTCGCTCTTAACTTCTCCCAGGCGGCATCGCCATCGGCTCGTGGCACTCGCGAAGATCATACGCCAACACCTCTCCGAGACAGAACCGTTTTTGTCGCAGGGGCTCCCGGTGGCATACCTGCAATCGCAGACAATTCAGAAGGACGCGAATTCGGAGCAGCTCGGCCCAGTCGACCGACTAGTCGTATCCAGAGTCGGGACGAGGGCGAAATCGCAGAAAATACGCGATGGATGGAACAAGCCGAAGCCCTAACCGCCCGTAGAGCTGTCGATTCGCAGGGAACGGAAATGGACGAGCTCAGAGCCGTCTTGCAGCAGAACACTCGCGATCTCAAGGATATGAGGTCACAGGTCCATCGTGCAACCAGCAAGGCGCCGGAACTCGACCGCGTTCTCGAAGAAGCTCGCACCACTCCTTTTACCGAGCGAATAACAAAGGTGCGTTTATCTGACCCAGGGAAGCTCAAGATTCCTATCTATGAGGGAAAGGGCGACCCCACGGAACATATCAGAGCATTCTCAATCGTAATGGGGCGAGCAAATTTCAGGCTCGATGAAATCGATGTTGGTTGCTGCCTCCTCTTCGTGGAGCATCTCCAAGGGGCGGCCCTCTATTGGTTCACAGGAATGAAAAGGAACTCTGTTGACAGCTTCGCCCAACTCTCCGAGGCCTTCCTAAAGCAGTATTCCGTCCTAATCAAACGCAGGTCATCGGAGGTGGACCTTTATACTATAACGCAAGCGGCCGGCGAGCCCTTGGGAGTTTTCATTGAACGCTTCAAAGCGATGCTTATTCAGGTAAAAGGGATTGACGACAGATCCGCCCTAAGTGCCCTGCGAAAAGCTTTGTGGTACAGCTCGGATTTCCGAAAGGAGATGACAATTAACGAGCCCTCGTCAATTCAAGACGCGCTTCATCGCGCTAACGGCTTCGCAAGAAGCGAAGATGAAACCAAAATCCTGAGCCAGAAGCATGGAAAGGCCAGGAATCCTAGTCCGCAAGAAGTCCCAATCGCGACAAAGAGGAAGCCGGGAAATTTCGTACAACATGAAGGAGGTTTCAAGGGGGCCCATAACTACCAGGTGGACTAGCCCGGCTACGGTCGAGGAAGAGGGCGAGGCCGCGGAAGAGGCGCCCCTGGTCGTGCTAGCGGCAACACTTGGCCGAGAATATCGCAGTATGACGAGTCTGCTTATTGCGACTTGCATAAGATGGAGGGACACTCGACGTCTAACTGCAGAGTCCTCGGCATGCGACTCGCAGCAAAGTTGGCCGCCGGCGAGCTCAAAGGAAACATCAATGTTAACGATTTTCAGCTCGAGCAATTCGACGATGCAAGAGAAGGGGACGGCCCGTCGGGAGACAACAGAAATAATAAGCGAGACCGACGAAACGACGAGGCCCACCTCGACCGACAAAACGGTAATGATGGCCGGAGCGCCTCGAAACAGAAAATCTGCAACATGATCATGGGCGGCTCGCGCTACTGCTCTAACACCGTCTCGTCGATCAAAGCCTATCAGAGAAGAGCGGAGGTAGGGGCAAACAAACCCGAACCGTCGAAGTTCCCGAATGACGTCATCCAGTTCGAAGAGAATGAGGTCGATGACATTGACAAACCTCATGACGACCCGCTCGTCATCCGACTCTCCGTCGCAGGATGGGACACGGGTCGCGTTTTAATCGACACTGGGAGCACAGTCGACATCATTTTCGTAGACGCTCTGAAGCGCATGGAAATTGACCTCGCACAAGTCGAATCCTATCCTAAGCCATTAACCGGATTCAATGGCGAGACGACGATGACACTTGGTACGGTTAAGCTTCCTGTAAGTGCGGAAGGTGTGACTAAAATAGTCGAGTTCGCAGTCTCGAACAACCCGGCAATTTACAATGTGATAATGGGAACCCCTTGGCTAAACTCGATGCGCGCCGTCGCCTCAACGTATCATCTCTGTCTTAAGTTTCCAACAAAGGGCGGAGTCAGAACAATCAGAGGAAGTCAGTCGGCATCAAGATCTTGTTTCATGACCGCGCACAAACTAAGAACTCAGGCGACAGTGCCGATCCCAAACGAGCCGCGGAAAAAGATTAAGACAGACAGGGAGCCCGTCAAGGAAATCTCAAACCTCTTATAGCAGCTACAGATCGCGGAATTCGCTGAAGCTAGAGGAGCGGGCCCGACCTGCGAGCCTGTCATATCGGTTTGTATAAACGACAAATTCCCAGAGAAATACGTAGAGATAGGCGCGACACTTGACAAATCCGTCAGGCTCGACCTCATCGAATTCCTCAAGAAAAACGTCGGTACATTCGCATGGTCCGCGGGAGACATGCCCGGGATCGATATCGGCATCATCAGTCACGGGTTAAACGTGGACCCGACCTACAAACCGATAAAGCAAAAGCGAAGGCGACTAGGTCCTGAAAGGGCTCAAGCGGTAAATGACGAAGTAGACAAACTCTTGCAGGCCGGCTCGATCTCTGAGGTCAGATATCCGGAATGGCTTGCGAACCCAGTCGTCGTGAAGAAGAAAAGTGGTAAGTGGCGAGTCTGTGTAGACTTCACGGATTTGAATAAGGCATGCCCTAAAGACAGTTTCCCTCTTCCTCACATCGACCGCCTCGTCGAGGCGACATCCAGAAACAAGTTGTTGTCCTTTATGGACGCCTTCTCTGGCTATAATCAGATCTTCATGCACCCCGGCGATCGCGACAAAACATCTTTCATCACAGACCGCGGAATCTATTGCTACAAAGTCATGCCCTTTGGACTTAAGAATGCTGGGGCTACTTATCAACGATTGGTAAATAAAATGTTTGCGGACTTACTCGGCAAAACGATGGAGGTTTACATTGACGACATGCTCGTCAAATCACTCGAGGAAAAGAACCACGTCGGCCACCTCGCAGAGTGCTTTGCATTATTAAACAAGTATAACATGAAGCTGAATCCGGCTAAGTGTCGTTTCGGTGTAACGTCCGGCGAGTTCCTCGGCTACATGGTTACTCGTCGCGGGATCGAGGCAAATCCAAAACAAATCGACGCACTCATCCAGATGCCTTCGCCAAAAACGAGAAGAGAAGTCCAGCGACTAAACGGCAGAGTCGCGGCCTTGAACCGGTTCATCTCGCGCTCTACTGATAAGTGTTTACCTTTTTATGAAACGCTCAAGGATAAGAAGGGGGCAGCTCGACAAGATTTCGAGTGGACTGAAAAATGTGAAGAAGCCTTCCAGAAGTTGAAGCAGTATCTCGCGACTCCACCCGTTCTGACAAAGCCAATAGCTGGCGAACCGCTCTATCTTTACATCGCGGTCTCGACCTCGGCAGTTAGTGGGGTTCTGATTCGCGAAGACGGCACCGAGCAAAAGCCTGTTTTCTATATTAGTAAGTCGCTAATCGATGCAGAAACAAGATATCCTTTGACGGAGAAACTCGCACTCGCAGTTATTACGTCGGCTCGAAAGCTTCGACCGTATTTTCAATCACATTCGATCGTGGTACTAAGTACTTTTCCACTGCGCGCTGTTCTCCACAGTCCGACTCAGTCCGGGCGACTCGCCAAATGGGCGATCGAGCTAAGCGAGTTTGATATCGAGTATCGCAGTAGGACGACGATCAAGGCACAGGTATTGGCCGACTTTTTAATCGAACTGCCGGAGGCGGAAGCCTCGCCCGAAATCGAAGACACACTTGCAGACAGTTCTGCATCCCAAGTCTGGCAGCTGCACGTCGACGGCTCGTCATCTAAACACGGATCGGGAGTAGGCATTCGACTATCGTCAGACGGAAAATCTCTAGAGCAATCATTCTGCCTTGGTTTCAAGGCATCGAACAACGAGGCCGAATACGAGGCCCTTCTCGCGGGTCTTCGATTGTCTAAAGCGTTGAAAATAACAAGGATAGAAGCTTTTTGCGACTCTCAGCTCGTCGTAAATCAGTTCAACAGCGAATACGCGACAAAGGACGAGCGCATGGAAGCATACCTCGCTCTCGTCAAAACTTTAACAGCTAAATTCGATCTGTTCACCTTGATAAGAATTCCAAGGTCGGAAAACTCCCAAGCGGATGCCCTCGCATCACTCGGCTCGACCGCGAAGCTAGATAAAGATCTTCAAAGAATTGTCAAGGTCGAATTCATTGAAGAGCCGAGTATCGCAATCGCAAGAGCAGTCAACGTCCTAACAAGATCCCTGGCAGCGAAGCAAAAAGCAGCTCTCAGCAATGGCTCGCCCGCTCGCTCCGCCGCAGACCCGATGGACCTCGACCACACCAAAGATAACGTCGAACCGGATCCGATGGATCCCAATCAATCCGGTACAGTCGGCACAGACGAAACGACGGATGTGATGGCAACAGACAACGAGCTCGACCCGAATAACACAGCTTTTGACCGTGGCTTTCTCCCCGAACAACTTGAGGAATCCCCAGAGGATGCTTACCCATGTAGCGAGGAGCCTCCACCTGGGCATGAAGTCGTCGACATTCCCGTTGACGACGAGACCACAGTCTATGGATGCGACACCAAGTGGATGACCAACATTCGCGTTTATCTCGCAGACGGCGAGATCCCAATCGACAAATGGGTGGCTCGCAAATTAAAGTCACAGTCGTTTCGTTACGTTTTACTTGATGGAAATATCTTCAAATGGCGACTGTCTGGGCCACTACTCGCTTGTGTCGAGGGGCAGGAGGCTCGCGAGATAATGCACGAGGTTCATGGCGGATCCTGCGGTAACCATTCGGGAGGTCGCTCACTCGCCATCCGAATCAAGAGGCACGGATATTTTTGGCCATCGATGATAAAAGACTGCGAGCTGTTCGCAGCAAAGTGCGAGAAGTGTCAGCGACATGGTCCGTTCATCCATCAACCGACGGAGTTCTTAAGCTCGATCACCTCGCCCTACCCGTTTATGCGATGGGGAATGGATATAGTCGGACCGCTTCATCCGTCTCGGCAGAAACGATACCTCTTAGTCCTAACAGATTATTTTTCCAAGTGGATTGAGGCGGAAGCATTCGGATCAATCAAGGATAAGCAGGTCGAAAACTTTGTCTGGAAGAATATCATATGTCGTCATGGCATACCCTATGAGATAGTGACAGATAACGGTTCGCAATTCATATCTAAACGGTTCGAACTTTTCTGCGATAAGTGGAAAATCAGAATCAGCAAGTCAACGCCTCGCTGCCCGCAAGGCAACGGCCAGGCAGAATCGTCAAACAAAACACTTATTCATGGCCTAAAGACTCGACTCGACGCTAAGAAGGGTCGTTGGGCAGATGAACTTGAAAGCGTTTTATGGTCTTGTTGAACAACACCGCGACGCGCTACACGGGCGAGACGCCTTTCGTCCTCATCTACGGAACAGAATGTGTGATTCCTCCTGAAGTCTATTTTCCAGGAGTTCGCCGACGATTGCTTCTAGAACAGGAAGGTCTCAATCATCTCCTCATGCTCGACGAACTCGACCTTATCAACGAAAGGCGCGACCAAGCACTTATAAAAATGACCGAATATCAAATTGCAGCATCCAAGTATTACAACTCCAAGGTGCGAGTTCGGCGTTTTTACGAAGGAGACCTCGTCCTTCGCGCAGTATTTCAAAACACTGCCGAGCCCAATGCCGGCAAGCTCGGCGCTCACTGGGAAGGACCTTATCAGATCACAAAAGTAGTTCGCCCGGGCGTCTACGAAATCGCCAACATGAAAGGCGAGATGGTCCCGCGTTCCTGGAATGCGCGACATTTGAAGAAATATCACTGCTAAAAATACTAAGTCATTAGACTTGAACTACGACGCGACTTGATCCCTTCATTGGGTACGTAGGCAGCTCGTTTTCGGACGAGTTCAGTTCCCCCCTTATTCAAAAAAAGGGGGGAGTGGGTACGTATATTCATACTCCCACTCGCCGTATGTAACGACTCCGGTCTAAACGCGATAATTGATTCGCAATAAGCTAAGGTTTTAACCAAGTCTTATTCGCTCGACTCGCAAACAACTCCGGTCTAAACGCGATAATCGATTCGCAATAAGCTGAGGTTTTAACCAAGTCTTATTCGCTCAACTCGCAAACGACTCCGGTCTAAACGCGATTATCGATTCGCAATAAGCTGAGGCTTTAACCAAGTCTTATTCGCTCAACTCGCAAACGACTCCGGTCTAAACGCGATAATCGATTCACAATAAGCTAAGGTTTTAACCAAGTCTTATTCGCTCGACTCGCAAACGACTCCGGTCTAAACGCGATAATCGATTCGCAATAAGCTGAGGTTTTAACCAAGTCTTATTCGCTCGACTCGCAAACGACTCCGGTCTAAACGCGATAATCGATTCGCAATAAGCTGAGGTTTTAACCAAGTCTTATTCGCTCAACTCGCAAACGACTCTGGTCTAAACGCGATTATCGATTCGCAATAAGCTGAGGCTTTAACCAAGTCTTATTCGCTCAACTCGCAAACGACTCCGGTCTAAACGCGATTATCGATTCGCAATAAGCTGAGGTTTTAACCAAGTCTTATTCGCTCAACTCGCAAACGACTTCGGTCTAAACGCGGAAACTCGCTAAAATGACTTAACTGTCTAAAACGCGAAATCAGTAACAATTTGGCGTCATTATGGCCATAATGGCGACCTGATTAAAACTTCATCATCATTATGAAGTATACTCATACATCCTCAACGGATAAAGCGCGCTATATAAGTTTAGAGTTCATTACTGGGATAGACGTATTCATTGCGAGTATTGTCCGTTAGCCGGGATGTCCATCTCGCGAGTCCATCTCGAGATAGACACATTCAGTAGAATGTGTCTGTTAGCCAGGATGTTTGACTCGCAAACCCAGTTTTAACCTTAACAAACTGGTCAAACTTAGCAAATATATATTTGGCTGGATAAGATATATTCAATAGAATATAACCAGGATGTTCGTCTATGCGTCTTAAAACCGCATCGCGTCTTAAAACCGCATCGCCTCTAAGCGTCTTAAAACCGCATTGCGTCTTAAAACCGCATCATTTCTATGACCTTAGACAAGCTCTAACAGGCCTCGTCGACAAACTACTAGTCGAAAATATAGTTAAGAAATTGCTTAAGGGCATTCATATAAATCTGCTCGACCAACTCGGCATAAAAATGTTGTTACAAGTTGGATAAAGCCATCCAGGCACAAAAACAAAAATCGAGTCATAAAATCCTTAAGCAAAAACAAAAACTAATCCTACTATTGCAAAGTCCGGATTAGGCGACAGTCTCGCCATCTTCGGCCTCTTTGTCATCAGAAGCCAGCTCGCCCTCTTCGACAACTTGTTCTTCGGCTGGAGTAATGATAGCAGCCGAACTCGCAGCCTCGCCGTCCTTGGGTTCTGGTTCCGAAGGAGCCTGTTCGCGAAGAGGTTCAGTTGGTGCGACTGGGATCGGAGCGACGGTCTCATCGGCTTCGTCCGACTCGCTCTCGTCTAACTCCTCACTCGCGCTTCGCAAGCGCATACCAAGAGAGCCATCGTTCGACCCAGAAGCTGCATTTATACCAACAGACTTAGCAACAACTTCGATTCGCGGAGACGCAACTATATCTGCTACGGTAATGGGGACAACATAGTTCTTACCCAAGGTCTTTCTCAATTTGAGTGCTATCGCGTCGAAGATCTCGTCGGCTTTTCCGAGCGACGCCTTGTTTTCAGCTAAAAGGGCACGCTCGGCCTTGGGATCGAAGGCCTCCTCTGCTTCAGCATTCTCCATGTCGTCAAGGAGCTGGAGATTAGCCTCCGCTTGTGCAAGATAGACCATTTTCCTAATCGGCTTCTTCATCATCTGTTGAAACAGCTCGTAAGCCCGGTTAAGCTGGCCTTGCACTTCGGCGGCCGCATATCGCCTCGCAGAAGAAACAGCTTCTTCAAGATCCCGCTCGCGACTCGCCTTCAGAGCAGATAGCTCTTTCACCAGCTCGGCGTTGTTCTTCTCGACCTTCTCCTTCTCCTTACCGACTCTGTGAAGGTGCACGCCCAGGTCGTCTGAGCTCTTCTTGTACATATCTCGCTCAGCAGCAAGATTTCTCAGTTGGGCCGCGACTTTTTCCTTCTCGACCTCTTCTCTCTGCCTGGCCTCGCCTATAAAGAGCTCCTTAGACCTCGAGTCTTGATCATACGACATGATCAGCCTGTTGAAATGGGCGATGGCCTGCGAAGGAGTTGACAGTATGAAAAATAAAGCTAAGTGAAAAAGAAAGAATAAAGTGTGGAATTACCTTGGCCTGGCGAGACGCGAACTCCTTATAGAGCTCGCTCTTTACCAGCCTTTCCGGGATCGGCATACGATCACCCGGATATGTAACCTTAGCCATCATGGCGGCTGCGGCTAAGGGATCAGTATAAAGCCCATCGGAGCTTCCAGGAATAGTTTGACCTGGGGACAGAGTCGGCAGCTCGCGACGAGACTTCTTCTTCTCGCCAACTTTACCTTTGCCCTTCTCAGAGGCAGAAGATCGTTTTCTCTTTCGATGCAATTGGGCCTCAGGCTCGGCGGGCTCGTCAGTAATGGTAGTTGGGTGTGAAGTAATAACAGCCAACGCACCACTCGCAGCTACAGCAGCCGCCTCGACGCCCTCAGCAGTAGGAGTATTCCCTTTATCGACGCTCCGCTCGGACGTCTCGACGATGGAGGCGGTGGCCTTCGGGTCGGCCTTTCTCTTAGCCTTCTCGGCTTTTCTCTTGGCGAGATCGCGGAAAGTTAGCTTGGGAGGCATGATCTCTAGATCGTCGGACTCGCTCTGTTCGATTTCTTCTTCTTCGTCGTAGGAAATAAACTCGCGAGCTCGAACAACCCTTCGAAGATTGAAGTGACGATTCCAAAGGCACTTCCGAGCCTTCAATTTATTGACCAAATCGTCGATGTTGGCAACAGGAGTGAATAGCAGTCTGCTAGCTGTAAAAACAAATTAGCAGAAAAGTTAGTATAAAACACAAGGGGGCAGTTCGCGCAGTAAACATTCGAGAAAATCTACCAAGTGTCCCCCACTTCGCCACCACTAAGTGTTCATCCTCGGCCGACGCGGCCGATATCGGCACGAAGAAAAAATACTTTCTCCAGCTATGATCTTTGTTTGCGAAGTCGTCCAGTATTTTATAAAGGGAACGACTCGCCAGATTGTAGTACTTCATGCCACCCGGGTTTGATTGCTTGCGCCATTCAAGAAGGTTGTGTAGATGGCGAACTCCGATGGGCTCGCGACATTCGGCTGCCCGCGTCGTAATTCCCACCAATTGGCGAATCCCTCTTGAGTTGATTTGCGCGAGCGCGATTTTGTGAACCCGCGCGAATCGGAGAATCAGCGCAGGAATGGGGAACGTGAGGAAACACCCCTTAAACCAACACGCATAGGCGGTAAACGTGCCGGCAGGGGGATCGTCTTCTTGCTGCTCGATAGAAGGCGCGATCAGTTCGACCGAGTCGGGAATTCGGCACTCTGAGCGATAGTCTTCCAGGAAGTCCTCATCGCACCAAGAGGAACCTGGAGGCGGGCGTTGCTTTCGCCTCGATTTCTTTTTCTTCTGGACAACCTCGGCCAGCCCGCACGCAGCCCAAGCTTCCAGTCTCTCTTTTTCTACTAAAGAGTTGTACGACCAGTTACCTTCTTCGATCTTTACTTGGAGAGGCAGCTCGACAGGACTAAGGGACTCGTCGCGGAGTTGTGGGATTTCCACAACCAGTCTTCGCCCATCAGTGGTCGAGGCCTCGCCAATTTGCGAAGGATGCGAAGTCCCAACTCCCTCTTCAAAGCCAGTTCGTCCAGCTCGCATGGATGAAGTAGACTCCCTTGTCTCGCGACTTTGTCTTAAGACGGGAGTAGGATAAGAGAACAGTTCGGCAAGAGGAGAATGACCTCCAGCTCGATCTTCTCGACTAATGGGGCTCGCCTCCTCGCTGCCTGAAGGACTCGCTTCCTCTTGACCACGGAGCCTACTACAACTCGAACTCGCATCTACAATCGTCTCGCTATCAGGAGAATACTCCCAGGCCAATTTTCCCTTCTCGGGGAGTTCGGCAGACTTCGCGGATGCGAAAGAACTAGTCGACGACATCTTTCTTTGGATCAAAACTTTAAGTTTTTTCAGTTTTTCTGAAGAACACTGCGGCGGCGATGAAGAACACGGCGGCGGCGAAGTGATGGGACGGCAAAATTCCTATCTATTACTCGAAAGAAAAAACAGAGAAGGGAGAGAGAGAGCGAACCTGTTTTTTTCGGAGGAATGAGAATAATGAGAAGTATCAAGGGAGCGTTGCCTCTTATAAGGACATTTTCGACGGTTCGACTTTCGAGGTGGGCCTAATTTCTTAATGGGCCCAAAGATTCTGGGCTCAGAAGATCAGTTTCGCGAGATTGATCCAAATCAATGGTTCCACAATTTTTATCTGACCCTAAATGCGACTCCGCGGGCTCCTCCTCGATTTGTTTCGCGACTTCATAGTTTCAATATTCTCAGGATTTCGACCTTCAAAGAATCGCGGGACCTCGCGACTTCACTTACGAATAAACCTGCGACTTCAGCATCTCGCAACTCGCGACTCCATCTCAATGGATCAGCTCGCGACTTTTTCTCCACAGAAATCAACTCGCGACTCCATCTCAATGGATCAGTCGCGACTTTCTCTCCGTGAAAATCAACTCGCGACTCCATCTCAATGGATCAGCTCGCGACTTTTTCTCCACAGAAATTAACTCGCGACTTCATCAACTCGCGACTTCGTCAACTCGCGACTCCATCTCAATGGATCAGTCGCGACTTTCTCTCCGTGAAAATCAACTCGCAACTCCATCTCAATGGATCAGCTCGCGCCTTTTTCTCCACAGAAATCAACTCGCGACTCCATCTCAATGGATCAGTCGCGACTTTCTCTCCGTGAAAATCAACTCGCGACTCCATCTCAATGGATCAGTCGCGACTTTCTCTCCGGGAAAATCAACTCGCAACTCCATCTCAATGGATCAGCTCGCGACTTTCTCTCCACAGAAGTCAACTCGCGACTTCATCAACTCGCGACTTCATCAACTCGCAACTTCGTCAACTCGTGACTTCCTCTTCGGCGACAACGATGACTTGAGTAAATGTGCGACTCGCGCTCTTTTCCCCTTTTCTGTTTTTTCCCACTGGGTTTTCTAGACAAGGGTTTTACCGAGGCTTGTTCGCACATCTGTACATCTTCATCTCGTCACCTCCCATCTTCGAGCAGATTCATTCAATCAAGTCAACTCGCGATTTTGAAGGCTTTCAGTCAGCTCGCAGATATCGGAACAAATCTACCTTGACACCTCGCACTCTCGCACGATTCGCGGATCACAAGTAAAACCAATTCGCAGATTCGCGAAACTAGAAATCTACTCGCCAATAACAGCAACCGACTCGCAGTATTGAGTATTTGGGTTCGACAGCATCGCCACTAACACGGTAAACGGCCTAAGCGGGAATCGATTTTTCAGACACCCTTACTTCAGCACTTTTTAACTAAACTGCTGAACTGGGGGGCTAACTGTAAGGGTCAAATCTCTCCTAGAAGAATCGATAAACCAAACGGCTTAACACGTGTTAAAACGGTTCAGCGGTCGAACCCAGAAAACGCAGGCCCGTCAAAGGCCCATCATTGTTCACTCCAGCGTTGTTCGATCCTTCTAGACCGGCCCAGCTCAGAGCGACCGGAACTGTTCATGTCACCTCGACCGTCACTGTTCATACCGCCTCATTTAGCTATAAATAAACTTGTATCCCTCTCATTGTGGGGGATCCGAAATTTCTTATAAAACACTGTTTACAGCTCTGATAATAAGAACCCTAATTCTATATCTTTCTAGAATCTTTCTAAGTGTTTGGAAAACCTAAAGAAGCTTTACTTTATCTGAATCTTCACAAATTCTGTTGTGTGAAAATTCCAGCTCGCACAGAGCTCTAGATGGAAATCGTTCTCATATCGCCAAAATGTCTAGGGAGAACAAAAAGGTGCAAGGAAACGTACAATGCAAAGGGACAAAGGGTGAGCCTAAGATAACTTTGATCCCTCAAGGATATGATGGAAACTCGGTCGAATACAACGTGAAGTGTAAAGGTACCCCTAAGCCTTTCTCCAGAGTTAGAACTATTCTTCCGTTAGATTTTAAAGGAAAGGGTATCAGTCTTGTGAATGGGATACTGAGCGAGGTCCTGCAACTAAACATAAGTGATCAAAGAGAGAATGGACAACGTCTCAACCCACCTCCACCGAGCCCTGATCCGAAAAAGAAACTCTCTATTCCTCAAACAAATTATGCTCACGCCTAGACATCATACAAACGTCAAGCTAATGACGTTAAACAAAGAGCTTTGTGGGAGGTAACCCACTTGTAAGTGTCTATATGCTCTTTTGATTTTCTTTTCTTTTCTATTTTACCTTCCTTCTCGTTTTCGTTTTTTGTTTCCTTAATTAGGATTTTTCGTCACAGAAATGTTGGCTCGGGACTGAACAGTGGATCGGTCGATCCTCTAGAGGACCGGTCGATCCACATCACGAATTAGTCATTCTGACTCTGGAAAACGGACCGGTCGGTCCGGTGATCCGACCGGTCGATCACCGGTCGATCCCCCTCTTCCCGCAGGTCAGGTAAGTGTTTGGAAATCAGACCGACTACCCGGGTAAGTGAAATTTTCATCAATTTTTCGGTTTAGACCGGTTATTTCACTTAAACTAAACCGGTTTGCCCCCTATAAACAATAACCCCATGATCCAAACCTCTCATTACCGATCAAAACACCAAAAACTCTTCTCCCCCAAGTGTTCGTGGTGAATTTCTCCAAAAACTTCAACAAACCCTAAGTTCTTCAATTCTTACCTGAATCAAACGATTTTTGGCATTAAATCGCTTAGTTTTTCAAGCTCTTTCTAATTATCAAATCAATTTACTCGATCTGCAAGGTATGAGCCTTATATTTGCATGTCAAATTTCGGGTTTTTGGGTTTGTTCTTTGTCCTTGGATTTTGTCGTTTAATTCGCTTGTCTCTTACTCTCTTTGGGTCGTTTTTGTAGCTATGGGTCGAACGAGACGTCCACAAGCACCAAATTCGCCACCCGAGGTTGATTCGAATGAAGAACATGAAAATCGGACCAATCACTCTCACGACAAACCGAAGAGAGCATAGAGAAAGGACAAGGGCAAGGGAATAACGAGTTCTAGCCAACCGGATCCTCCTCGTCGTTCTTGAAGCACGAGTATTCAATGGCCACGACCGGACGGTATCCCTTTCCCTGGAATTGATATTCATCCTAAGATAGACTGGAAGGATTTAGTTAGGGAACCATCTTTCAGGAACAAACGGAAAGGAGACGGTTGGGTTAAGTATAATAGCATATGCTATAATGGTTTGCTCAATGTTCAGATGTTGCCTACTCGTGTTTTATGCCCACAGATGCTGGATAAATTGGGTATAAATGATGAAGTATCTGCTGTTCTCCATCGTATGGGTTTTGGAACGATGGCTACGTACCAGTATCCGCTGTATCCTGATTTGGTACGACAGTTTTTGGCCTCCTGCGAAGTGTATTATAAGGACCCAGCTCACATGATAGCTGATCAAGGATCACTCTCGTATGTGATCCAAGGGACCGAGTATGAGATATCCCTTCGAGACCTGTGCACTCTATATGGTTTTGACGAGGGTCATCAAGGTCCAGAGCTCCCCGATCATCATGTCTTTCCTCACGGTGACCGCTTATGGAACTTGATCGGCATGGGTCCTGCAGAGCCGCGTAGCATGAAGCTCACTCTTATCAGAAATCCGATTATCTGCCTTATTGCTAAGGCTTTGAGCACTACTATGTTCTGCAACGAGGAGCCGGGAGCTTTGCGTATCGGTGAGCTATTCCTACTGTATTTAGGGATGCCAGAGTTCGTGTCTACGATCTACAGGGAGCCTCCTCGCGAAAACAGCACTAACTTTAGAGCAGTGTTTGCACAGTTCCTAGCAGAGAGGAAATTCAGGGGTCTATCTAGACCAGGCCAGAAGAAGCAAGAAGTCTATGGAAGTCTCCTCACACCCATCTTCTCATTCCATCAGATTGATACGAGAGACACCGAGACTATCCTTACTCCTTCGCTCTTAGACATGAAGCATTTGACACAGAGCAGATGGATAGTTGGGGGTAAGTGGACATACTTTGATTTGGATGGGGGTCAGAGCTCCATTTCATTACCTAGTGATCACGCACTACTCACCTCCTTGGATAACGTGCAATTTCTCCCGCCCGTCTCACCTCAGCCCACCGGTCCGGATGCATCTCTGCGGTGCCGAAAGCGCCGCCATGTTAGTCGCGATCTCGATACTGCAGGTACTAGTAGTGGTCCTGCCCCGCCTGAGCCGAGCTACCAGCTTCCTCCATACGCCAACCAGTTTGCCGTCTCCCCGATTCGCGACGAATGGACTACACACGAGCGCAGACATTGGCAGCACAAGAGTTTTTAGAAGCTCCACAGTATGATGTCTACCATCGAGGCACAGATGCAGTAGGAGGACCAGGCTTTGCTGGAAGCCACATGCCTCCGCCTGTTAGACGTTCTACCGCGGTGAGATCAGACGATGATACTATGGCAGCAGACTCCGAGGACACAGTGGATTCTGATGAATCTCCACCTTTCTGATGACGTTAGACCTTCTAACTTTTCTTTTTCATTTTTTGCATTATTTTCTTTCTTTTTAATAGTTATTTCCTTTCGATTTATTCTCACACCGGGTCGGTGTGAAGTAAGTCTGGGGGGAGTGCTATTAATACTAGTCATGTTTTCTATTTTCTTACTTTCTTTTTCTTATTTCCTCTTTTCGATTTTTATTGAGTCTGTTTTTGAGTCTGTTTTTGGAATAGTGAACTTGATCTTTTGGAATTCTTTTCGGACTAAGGATTACTTGCATGACTCACAACATTGTCAAAGTTCTATTTCGGAAAGGTCATGGGTGGTTGAAACATTCCCACAATTATCGGAATTACGTTGATCCAATGTCATCTCAAATTTATTTGGTACCTAATCTTGATCTTTAATTTCTCTCTCATGGGTTTGATGTTCATTGGGCAAGACTTTTTCGAACCATGTAAGACACCGCAACTCTCCATCTAGTATACTCTTTAACTCTCCTCTCTTTATTCAAAGCAACATGCTCAAGTGACCCTGAGGACTATGCGTAAACCCGTATATCTTTAGTGACCCCAGGAGAGCATGTTGTAAGGGAAACCAAAAGGATCGAAGTGACCCAAGGGACTATGCGTAAACCCGTGTATCCTTTGTGATCTCATGGAGATTCGTCCCATTAAAAAAAAAAAAAAAAACTTCAAAGCAATATGCCCAAAGTAGCCAGGAGATGATGCGTAAACCCGTGTCTCTTTTGTGACCACACGGAAGGCATGTTGTAAGGGAAACTAAAAGTATCGAGTGAACCAGGGGATGATGCGTAAACCCGTATCTCCTTTGTGATCTCATAAGATTCGTCCCATAAAAAACAAAAAAAAAAAAAACAAAAAAAAAAAACAAAACCAAGTATATAACTATTGAAACCAATAATAATAACTAATTTTGAGAGAGGGTTTGAGTTTTAAATGAGTATATAGGAGAGGGTCTTGGTTAGAAGAAATCGGCACCTCTTGAAACGATCCCCTTGGGTAAGATCACTGTACTTTCATTTCCATTATTCTATTTAAGAGATGATATTGAGGATGCCAACGTTTGATGAGTTGTGGATGACTAAGCTTAGGCTATGAACCACATGATTGATTACGGTACATGTTCTACGGCTCGTTGATGAAAGTATGAAGTCTGAGATCTTTCCAACTAGCGAGTGAACTCCATCCAGTTTTTCTGATACTTTTCTGTTCTAGATTTTGTTTTGTTTGAGGACAAACAAAGATCTAAGTCTGGGGGAGTTGATATAATGCGTTTTTGGCACATTCTAACCTTTGTTTTGTAGGATTTTATCGAGTCTTTTTCTCTTTTTTTTGAGTCATTTTAGGTTTAAAGGAGACTTGGGAACATGGATTTGAGCATTCGAGGGTCATTGAAGCAAACAGGACAAATCCGGAGAAAAGATGGCTTTTTGAAGAACGGAGCACCTGCTCGGTTTGGTGCGAGCACCTGCTCGCCCGTGGACTCGAAGACTTGGAGCCCTCTGGAAACTGGACCGGTCGGTCTGACCTCAGGACCGACCGGTCCACGCTCGAAGACCATCCACACCCGAAGACCGGACCGACCGGTCCAAGACCAGACCGACCGGTCGGTCACCCAGATCCGATTTAACCTATTTTTGTTTATAAATAAGGAGTAGCCGCCTCTGAAAACACGATCACGATTCATTTCATTTTCACTCATTACTTTTTGGAGATTCTCTTGGCTACTCTTTGCTTTTGTTCTTTTGCTTTTGGATTCAAGATTGGAGATTCATTTTCACAACATCTATTGAGAAGAATTCTAAACCCTCATCTATTTCAATTCCATCATGAATTCTCTTTGTTGTTTTGATGTGTTTGTCTCCTCCATGATTGAGTAGTCCTCTAGCTAGATCGAGGTTTTCGATGGTGATTTAGGATTGTTAGTGATTGAGCCAAATAGGATTGTATTATTCATACGTCTTCATCAATAGGGGTTCTTCATGCTTAGATTAATATTGATCACTTAATCTATGATTTCAAGTTTAACTTATTCACGACAGTGCTCTAGGTTGCTAGATAACCCATTGATGAGCAATTGGTGTGTAACCAACGACAGTTGATTGTTACCATCAATTGTAAACGAATTGAACCAACTCTTAATGCTTGTCTGCATCATTACTAAATCCAAACGACAGTTTAGGCATTTAGGTTGCTGGATAAAGATATTGATACATCACGACAGTGAGGTAATATTATCTTCATGTTTGAGTTCTAGACCGAATTGCTTTAATTCCTGAATAGTAGCTTAGTCCTTAATCCGAGATCACCATAGAATAACCTTGATCTAGTGCTTCTCCTTATTGAATTTCATATCATTTAAATTGCAGCTTTCACTATTTCGTTACAACCAAAAACCATATTTTATCTTAGCTTTAAGTTAAAATCCATAATTTCATAGTGTAACCTTGGTCTCTGTGGATTCGATACCCTTTATACTACTGCGATTGTCTGTGCACTTGCAGAATTATTTTGGGATTAAAACTTAGCACATCACACTCTTTTTAAGACAGAGAGTTATGAGCCCAAAACGGGATATTTAGCCCAAAATGAGGAAAGGGAAATCACCATAGAGACTTCCTCATTTACACTTTATAGTCACTAATAGAAACACAAAACAAAAATTTGGTATTTTGACTAAAGATGTATGGCGATCAGAAAATATTTATTATAAGTTGTGAAAACAAAAATCTAGCATTTTGCTAAGCAAATTTAATCGTTAGTATTCTCCTGTAAAATGAATGTTCTATCGTGGAATTGTCAAGGGGTAGGTGCTGAATTAACGAAAGAGCATCTAGAAGAATTACACCAATGGTTTCGGCCAAATTTCTTAATTTTATCAGAAACAAAAAATAAGCGTAATTTTTTGCAAGACTTGCAAATATCTTTTGGTTATGACCATGTTGCTACAGTAGAACCGCGTGGTAAAAGCAAAGGCCTAGCATTATTTTATATGGATGAACCCAAAGTAGTCATTTTTTTTATTTGGATGATCGTATGATTGATGTGGAGTCTACTTTAGAAAGACATAAAACATTTATGACCTTTATCTATGGTGATCCAGTGGTTGAAAGGCGAGAACTCGTTTGGGAAAGATTGACCCAAATAAGTATAAATCGAATAGGTGCTTGGCTCATGATAGGCGACATTAATGAGATCCCCAGAAATCATGAGAAACGGGGTGGGCGGAGAAGAGCGAAAAAATTATTTATTCCGTTTCGGGTAATGCTAGATAACTGTGGAATGATCAATTTCCCATACAAAGGAAACTCTTTTTCATTGGTGGGACGTCATCTCTCTGGAAAAGTCAAGTGTCGTCTGGATAGAGCAATGGGAAACGAAGAATGGCACCACATCTTTTCCCACACTAATGTGGAGTACCTTATGCTCTGTCAAAAACGACGCAATTCGGCCCATATCCCAACCAACACCATGAATCCACAACTCATTTATCTTTAATTCTTCAAAACCCTCGGGTAAATCTCCAACACTACCATCTATAAGAGGTCCACCATCAAGCCATGTATCATACCAAAAAAGAATCATACTTCCATCCCCAATTACCCACCGGCACCCTTTCATTACAACTTTATGCATCCCAATCCCAACACTACACCAAATAGAAGACCAAGTGTTCTTTGCCTCTGTCCAAGATTGATCATGAACTCCTCCAACTTTATACTTACTCCTGAGAACCCGTGCCCAAAGACTGGTTTGATCATTCAAAATTCGCCACCCAATCTTAGCCATAAGTGCTTTGTTTATCTCCGTAAATGATTTAATCCTGAGTCCTCCTTCTCTCTTAGGTAAACAAACTCGCCTCCATGCTAGAAAGTGTTGTCTCTTCTTCTCCAGTATACTACCCTAAAGAAACTCACAAGCCAATCGATCCAAACAATCCAAATTAAATTGTGGAAGCTTGATCGTACTCATAGTATGTATTGGAATAGCGGATACCACTGCCTTCGTCAATGTTACTCTTCCTGCCAAACTCAGCATTTTACTTTTCCAACCAGCCAGCCTTGAAGACACTCTTTCAAGGATTTCACCAAACGTATCCTTATTGCGCTTTTGATGAAAGGGCATTCCAAGGTATTTTCCCAACTCTCTTGTTGCTTTTATACCACTCGCCTCACTTATCGTTCTCTCTAACTCCCTCGAGACATTACTTAAAAAGAAGATCTTAGACTTGTCAAGACTAACTTTTTGTCCAGACGCGACACAAAACCTCTCCAAAACCCCTCAGATCACTTTCACCTAAGCCACCGATGCTTCCGCAAATAGAATTAGATCATCTGCAAAACAAATATGCAACAATTACGGTCCTCCACGTGATAAACGAATGGGTTTCCACTTCTAATTTAACATCCAATCATCAATCAATTTACATAACCTCTACATAAACAACACAAATAAGTAAGGGGACAAAGGGTCGCCCAGTCTAAGTCCTTTCGCCATTCCACAAAAGACTCATATCCGGTCCTTCGATTTACTTCATGATCCAATCAATCCACACATCCAAGAAACCAGCCACTGTTAACGTATCAGTCAAGAAATCCCATCTCACAGGATCATATGCTTTCTTTAAATCCAGTTTTAGTAGCATCCAACCCTTATTGCATTTTTTACGTCTCATCGAATGAACTGCTTCTTGCACAACAACTATATTATCCATGCTTAAAAGACCCGGGATAAAACTCGTTTGAGCCGGACTTAGCAATTTTGTCATCACTTCCTAAAATCTCCCCACCATCACCTTTATAATAGTTTTAAAAAGCACGTTGCACAAACTAATCGGTCGAAATTGTGTGATGTTCTCCGGTTTTGCCACTTTAGGAATGAGTACTACCAACGCACATTAGTTCCCCTTTGTAATAATCATGTCTAAAAGAGCTCTAACACAAATTTAGTTCCGATTCGCCCACAATATCCCTTGTTGATATAACACAGACTGATAACCATCCGGTCCTGGTAATTTAAAGCCCCCATACTTCATATAGCCTGGTCTACCTCCATCGCCGTTAAAACCATGTAAAGCCGAGTCTGATCATGAGCTCAGAGTTTCACAAAACATTTTGCGGTAGCTGTTCCACATGCTGAGGAACATCATCCAGTGAGTAGAGAGACGTGTATAATAGGCAATAGCTAGTGTCTCTAACTCATTAGCATTAGAAATCCATCGACATGCATCATCCTTCAGCGTATCAAAAGGATTTTTTCTTCTACAAATAATTGTCGAAGTATGGAAGAAAGTCATGTTTCTATCCCCATGGACAATGAATTTTTCACGAGATTTCTGGAACCATGTCACTTCTTCTTGTTCAAGAACCACATCAAAATCCTTAAGCAACTCTTCTTCTTTACGCAATAGTGTATCACTTTGACAATGCTCTAGATCATCCTGCACTTTCTTAATTTCACTCACCAACTCCTCTTTCCTCTTATGAACCGAGCCAAACACCTCATTGTTCCAGCGTCTCTAATGGGTTTGTAATTCCTTCAAGGCCTTAGGAGGGCTAATATTACCCTTCTAGGAGGTTGACAAGAGATCTCGAAAGCCTGGATGTGTTAACTAGGCCGCTTCAAATCAAAATGGTCATCTCTTAGGATTGAAATCGGTTACGATAGCTAACTGCACATATAGAGGTGTGTGGTCTGAAGCTAGAAAAAGAAGATGCTTGATTGTTGCTTCTTGCCACTTAAGACGAGACTGAGCACAACATGAAACACGATCTAGTCTTTTCGCCACAAAAAATCGTTCTTCACGCCCTCTCTTCCATGTGTATTTGTTACCCTGAAAACCTATGTCAATGAGGGAAAGTTCATTAATCCATTCTCCAAATGCAATTGAATCAGGAGAAAGCCGACCATTGCCACCCGTTCTCTCATCTAGTCACAATATCATGGTAAAGTCCCCATCCGGTCCTGGTGATTTAAAGCCCCCATACTTCATATAGCCTGGTCTACCTCCATCGCCGTTAAAACCATGTAAAGCCGAGTCTGATCATGAGCTCAGAGTTTCACAAAACATTTTGCGGTAGCTAATCCACATGCTGAGGAACATCATCCAGTGAGTAGAGAGACGTGTATAATAGGCAATAGCTAGTGTCTCTAACTCATTAGCATTAGAAATCCATCGACATGCATCATCCTTCAGCGTATCAATAGGATTTTTTCTTCTACAAATAATTGTCGAAGTATGGAAGAAAGTCATGTTTCCATCCCCATGGACAATGAATTTTTCACGAGATTTCTGGAACCATGTCACTTCTTCTTGTTCAAGAACCACATAAAAATCCTTAAGCAACTCTTCTTCTTTACGCAGTAGTGTATCACTTTGACAATGCTCTAGATCATCCTGCACTTTCTTAATTTCACTCACCAACTCCTCTTTCCTCTTATGAACCGAGCCAAACACCTCATTGTTCCAGCGTCTCAAATGGGTTTGTAATTCCTTCAAGGCCTTAGGAGGGCTAATATTACCCTTCTAGGAGGTTGACAAGAGATCTCGAAAGCCTGGATGTGTTAACTAGACCGCTTCAAATCAAAATGGTCATCTCTTAGGATTGCAATCGGTTACGATAGCTAACTGCACATATAGAGGTGTGTGGTCTGAAGCTAGAAAAGGAAGATGCTTGATTGTTGCTTCTTGCCACTTAAGACGAGACTGAGCACAACATGAAACACGATCTAGTCTTTTCGCCACAAAAAATCGTTCTTCACGCCCTCTCTTCCATGTGTATTTGTTACCCTGAAAACCTATGTCAATGAGGGAAAGTTCATTAATCCATTCTCCAAATGCAATTGAATCAGGAGAAAGCCGACCATTGCCACCCGTTCTCTCATCTAGTCACAATATCATGGTAAAGTCCCCATCCGGTCCTGGTGATTTAAAGCCCCCATACTTCATATAGCCTGGTCTACCTCCATCGCCGTTAAAACCATGTAAAGCCGAGTCTGATCATGAGCTCAGAGTTTCACAAAACATTTTGCGGTAGCTAATCCACATGCTGAGGAACATCATCCAGTGAGTAGAGAGACGTGTATAATAGGCAATAGCTAGTGTCTCTAACTCATTAGCATTAGAAATCCATCGACATGCATCATCCTTCAGCGTATCAATAGGATTTTTTCTTCTACAAATAATTGTCGAAGTATGGAAGAAAGTCATGTTTCCATCCCCATGGACAATGAATTTTTCACGAGATTTCTGGAACCATGTCACTTCTTCTTGTTCAAGAACCACATAAAAATCCTTAAGCAACTCTTCTTCTTTACGCAGTAGTGTATCACTTTGACAATGCTCTAGATCATCCTGCACTTTCTTAATTTCACTCACCAACTCCTCTTTCCTCTTATGAACCGAGCCAAACACCTCATTGTTCCAGCGTCTCAAATGGGTTTGTAATTCCTTCAAGGCCTTAGGAGGGCTAATATTACCCTTCTAGGAGGTTGACAAGAGATCTCGAAAGCCTGGATGTGTTAACTAGACCGCTTCAAATCAAAATGGTCATCTCTTAGGATTGCAATCGGTTACGATAGCTAACTGCACATATAGAGGTGTGTGGTCTGAAGCTAGAAAAGGAAGATGCTTGATTGTTGCTTCTTGCCACTTAAGACGAGACTGAGCACAACATGAAACACGATCTAGTCTTTTCGCCACAAAAAATCGTTCTTCACGCCCTCTCTTCCATGTGTACTTGTTACCCTGAAAACCTATGTCAATGAGGGAAAGTTCATTAATCCATTCTCCAAATGCAATTGAATCAGGAGAAAGCCGACCATTGCCACCTGTTCTCTCATCTAGTCACAATATCGTGGTAAAGTCCCCACCCCCCCCCCCTCCCCCCCCCCCCCCCCCCCCACACAATCACAATCGAACCTTCTGCCTCATTCACTACATTCCTCAAATGCTCCCAAAGACCACTTCGTCTCTCAGCCGTTGGAGTAGCATAAACCGCTATAAAGTTCACTGTCTCTTCTCCATTCACCGCATCCACCTTGAATGAGTTCTCAAAGCCTAACCCATTGCAAATCCCACTCGCTCTATCTCCCCCTTGCGTGTGTCTCAAACACTGCCAACAAATTAGTGTTGAACTTCTTCAAAAGATAACGGATTTCTCTCCGAAAATTAGGTCTATTCGCCCCCGACAATTCCATAAAATGCAATTCATCAGAAACTGATATAAGAACGTTGAAATAACCAGGGACAACCGCTATGTAGCTTGATATGTCCTCTCCTCCACCGTATGTTCTTCAGTCACCTTACTCACCACCGGCGACGTGATCTCCACCTGACCCAATAATGTACCATCAGCAGTCCTCAATCTACCACTAGAGCCATCTTTAAAATCAATATAAATAGACGGTTGCAAAAAAAAAAAAAAAAGTATATTACACTATGTAATTTTGTTTTAGGGGAGTTGGATTCTCATAGAGTTGGTTGATTTTAAAAATCCAAAGATTTGTTAAATTTGTAGAGAGTTGTGTGTATTTCAAAAATTTAGTTATAAGGATTTTAAGAATCCAATGGTTTTCTAAGGTATTCTCAAAATCTTGTTTAATGAGTAAAATTATAAAAAATTCATCCACAAATAACACTAGATTTTAATAGATTTATAGAATGATTAAAATCTAAACTTTTCCAATAACAAGGGATTTCAAATGAAATTTTAAAATCCTCAAACCAATAACAATAGATTTTACTTAGAATTTAAGAATCCATAAACCAATAATGGTGGATTTTCAAAATTCTGGAAATCTATTAAATTCCCATCCCCAATAACACCCCCTTATTTCCAAAACTAGTGGATGATAATATACTATATTATTTATCAGAAATAAATTAAATGAAAAAAGAAAAACCAAATCAAATAAATAGTTTATAAATAAAATAGATGGTTAACTTCTAAAAGGAAAACAAATCAATTTTCATGAACTAGAAGAAATTTATGTCTGAATATTTTTTCTGTTTGCTTACAGGTGGTTCTAATAAACTTAACAACTGAAACAATTTGTTTCAAGTCTACACAAACCAAAATCACATTTCATATATATTAATTTGATTCCAGTGCACAACTTGTCTTTGCTC
This sequence comes from Draba incana, assembly GCA_963576765.1. Classification (NCBI taxonomy): domain Eukaryota; kingdom Viridiplantae; phylum Streptophyta; class Magnoliopsida; order Brassicales; family Brassicaceae; genus Draba; species Draba incana. The sequence goes on from OY755217.1 coordinate 17,332,675, forward strand.
GACCACCAGACTCTAAAACACTTTGGGTCTATCAAGTTTTCACTATACTTATCAGTGGGCCGTAACCTTGATCTTCTTCCTTTTCTTTGATTTCTATTTTGCTTTCAGTTTCTTTTACCGTTTACATTAATTAGGATCTGTTTTTCCTTTTTGTGTTTATTTACCTTTTTTTTTTTGTGTAGATGCTTTTGGAGTTGTTATGTTTATTATATAAACAGAGCTCTTTGCTGGTAAAAAAGACTCACCACTTCTTTGATTAAGTAAAAGTTCCTCATCTACTATTCTCCTCACCAAAGTAACTTGACAAATCTGCCAGAGAGAGACGAACTCGTTCATCAGGTTTCTTAGATGATATGATCTCAATGGCACCACTAACATCTCGTTCTTATCCGGTTTGTTTGCCAATTGATAACAGCAAATACAGGACACTTGGGATGCTAAAACAGCCTCGACTCGTTTCGTTTCAACGTTCCGCTGCAAAATATCCAAATATATTTGCACAGATCCTAGAAAAAACAGAATCGGTGAAAATTCAAACAGTTCTCACCACCGCAGCTTCTGTGGCTGAAACCGCAATGGTGGCTCAATCGTTAGCAAATAACTATTTGCCTGCTGAGGTGCGCAACTACATCTCATACGAGTTCCGCCGGTTGGTTCGCCCCCGCGTCGGTAGTTATTTTTCCTCTCGAATGACAATAACCATCCAAGAATTTGAAGGATTTGGTCACAATGAAGTCTTTAAAGCCGCAGAAGCCTATCTAGCCACCAAGATCTCGCCTTCTAACAAGAAACTCAAAGTGAGTAAACACGATAAAGAAAACAACTACAACGTCACCGTGCAACCTGACGAGGAAGTTGTGGACACTTTTAATGGTGTCACATTACGGTGGATCCTCCATTGCCACCATGTTGGATCCAAGGACTCCCGTAAAGCCCCATCCGAGGTCCGATCATTCGAGCTCAACTTCCACAAGGGATTCAAAGACATGGCTCTTGACTCTTACTTGCCTTTCATGTTGACTAGAGCCATGTCAATGAAGCAAGAGAAGAAAAAGCTCAAGATCTTCACTTTTGACCCAGATAAGTGGTATTACTCAGACGGTTGGACTTCTGTTACTCTCGACCACCCTTCGACCTTCAAGACGCTAGCGATGGATCCAAATGTCAAGACAAGTGTGATGGACGATCTTGACCAATTCGTGCAGTGGAAAGACTTTTATAAGAGGGTTAGTCAAGCTTGGAAGGGAGGTTACTTGTTGTACGGTCTTAAGGAATATTGTTTATTATCTTTGACTTTGCTATTTCCCTAGATTAGCTTTACGTCTTCTTCTCTCTTCATCTTCTTCTCTCTTCATCTTCTACTCTCTTCATCTTCTTTCCCCTTCTATATAAATTCATTGTAATCTCTCTGGTTATATTATCTATCTAAGTATTCCTTTCAATATGGTATCAGAGCCAAAAGGTCTAAAACTTTTCTAGCCGCCACAGCCTTTCGATTGCTGCCGCTGCTCAACCCCTTTCTCTCCTTGCTCTCCTCCTTTTTCATAGACGCCATGTCTATCACTTTGGAATCGGCAACTGTTTTGCCCAACCCTGTTGATCCGTCAATCTCTCTACTCTCTATTAACATGAATGGTATAACGAAGCTTACATCGTCCAATTTTATATCTTGGTCCCTTCAGGTGCGTCTTTTTCTCGGTGGCTATAATCTTCATGATTATATTCATGAATCTGCTATTCTTCCGGATCCAATGATTACTGTCAATGATGAGCTTGTTGTCAATCCAAAGCATACAAGCTTTCTTCGTCAAGATCAACTTATCTTTGCTGCCATTCTTGGTACAATCACGACTTCTCTTCAAACTCTTGTCACCAGCGCCAAAACAATGCTTGAAGCCTGGCAAATTCTCACCAAAACTTATGGCACTCCCTCTCGTGGTCACTTCAAACAGCTAAAGGATCATCTCAAGAAATCCACCAAAGGCACCAAAACAATTGATGAGTTTATGCAATCCATGAAGTCTAAGGTAGGTCAATTATCTCTTCTTGGCAAACCTTTGGACCATGAAGATCTGATTGATTTTGTGATTGATGGTCTTCCCGAAGAGTATCGTGCGGTGTGTGATGCAATCCAAAATCGTGACACACCTGTCTCTTTTGAAGAATTTCATGAAAAGCTTCGTAATAGGGAAGCCGCCATTCTCTGTGCTGCTCTATCCTCTGAAGTTTTTCCTGTCTCTGCCCATATCGCTAATAATCGGCAGCGATCTGACAACAATTAGAGGTCAGGCCCTCGTCATCAGTCTAACTTTCGTCGCCCCTCTGAGTCGCGTTTCTCTGATTCACGAGGTAATGAGTCTCGTCACTCTGATTCTCGTTTCTCCGATCAGCGCTTCTCATCATCTTCAGATCAAAGGCGTCCTTATCTTGGTCGGTGTCAAGCGTGTGGCAAACAAGGTCATGGTGCTCAGAGATGTTTTCAATACCGTCTTGTGCAAGCTCCGTCTCAACACCGTGCCAATGTTGCTTTATCCGCAGCTCATGACACTCCGTCTTGGCTGCTTGATAGTGGAGCTTCTCACCACATCACTTCGGATCTTCAAAATCTGTCCTTCCATGATCCATATTATGGTTCCGATAAAGTTGTCATTGGTGATGGTCACGGCCTACCAATCGCAAATACAGGCTCGACTTCTCTTTCCTCCTCGTCACGTGACATTTCTCTTTCTCAAATTTTGCATGTTCCTACCATGGAGAAAAATTTGATCTCGGTTTATCGTCTTTGCGTTGATAATAATGTGGCTGTTACTTTTGATCCTTGGATGTTTCAGGTGAAGGATCTCAACTCGGGGCTTCCGGTAGCAAAGGGAAACATCAATAATGGGGTATATGAGTGGTCTCCGACTCTGTCTAAACCTTCCTTTCAAGCTTTCTCTTGTTCAAAAACTACTTTTCTAGATTGGCATTCTCGTTTGGGTCATCCTAATGTTGATCTCCTCAATAAAACAATTGTCAATTTTCAGTTACCTTTGTCTAATTAAACTTCTTCTTCTTTGTTTTGCAAACCATGTTCTCTTTTCAAAAGTCATAAAAAGCCATTTGGAGAAAATACTATACGATCTTCCAAACCTCTTGATGTTGTTTATTGTGATGTTTGGACATCTCCGTCTTATTCTTTTGATGGGTTTAAATATTATTTTGTTTTGGTTGACCATTTTTCAAGATATACTTGGATATATCCCTTAAAGAAAAAGTCTCAAGTTTTCGAAACTTTTATCAAATTCAAAGCTTTGGTTGAAAAGAAACTTGATACTTCCATTATCACTCTTTATTCGGATAATGGAGGCGAATTCATGGTTATGGCTGATTTTCTCTCTACTCATGGTATTTCTCATTTTACAACTCCACCACATACTCCTCAACTTAATGGTATTTCTGAGAGAAAACATCGTCATATTGTTGAAACTGGACTTGCCATTCTTTCTCATGCTTCTCTTCCTATTGATTTTTGATCGTTTGCTTTTTCTACAGCGGTTTATTTGATCAATCGTTTACCATCTTCTTCTCTTGGTTTTCAAATTCCATACACTGTTATTTTCCATCAACCTCCAAATTTTCATAAATTACGGGTGTTTGGATGTCTTTGCTTTCCTTGGTTGAAACCCTATACATCAAATAAACTTCAAGCTCGTTCTTCCCCTTGTATCTTTTTGGGATACTCTCTTACTCAAAGTGGTTATTTTTGTTTCGATCCAGAAAATTCAAGATTATATGTTTCACGACATGTTGAATTTTATGAGAATATCTTCCCTTCGTCAAAAGAGTCTGATTCATCGTCTCCTTCATCTTCTTCCGATGAAATTATCGCCTCTGTTCTATCTGTTCATCCACTCATACACCCCATCATGACACCCGCCACTAGTCCTGGTCCTTCACCTCCCGATCGTCCACCAGATTTGGCCCCTATTGCGGTGATTCTTTCTGATTCTTCTGTGGCTCCTTTGTCTGATTCAACGGCTTGTTCTCCGGCTTCTTCTACCCCTGTTTTACCACCGGTCTCATCACCGGTTCTGGCTCCACCAAATTCAACACCGGTCAGAGCTCGTCGCAATCATTGTCCCATCCATCGTCCGGTTGCTATACATCGCATGACTACACGTGCTAAGAACAACATCTTTAAACCGAATAAAAAGTATGGGTTCACAGCTTCTGTTCCGTCTGATTCATATGCTGACATTGAACCAACCACATATCGGCAAGCTTTAACGTCTTGGCATTGGCGTCATGCCATGACTACGGAGTTTGATAATCAGATTAGTGAGGAAACATGGGACTTGGTTCCACCTGATGGTGTTGAAAATATTGTGGGTTGTCGGTGGGTCTTTCGCATCAAACGTTTACCAAATGGATCGATTGAGAGGTATAAGGCTCGTATCGTTGCTAAAGGGTATAATCAACGTCCAGGAATTGATTACTTTGAGACTTTTAGTCCTGTTATCAAACATGCGTCTGTTCTTCTCGTTCTCAGCCTTGCAACTACCTTTCATTGGCCTCTTCGACAGCTAGATGTTAATCATGCATTTCTACAAGGACCATTGGAAGAAGTAGTGTTTATGGAACAGCCGCCTGGTTTTATTGACAAGGATTGTCCTGCTCATGTCTGTCGGTTGAAGAAAGCTATTTAAGGTTTGAAACAGGCTCCACGAGCCTGGTATAATGCCCTTCGTACCTTTCTGCTTGGTGCTGGATTCATTAATTCATTGGCTGATGCTTCGCTGTTCATTCTTCGGACTGCCAATGATGTTATTTTTGTTCTGATTTATGTGGACGATATCGTTATCACAGGTAACTCAACCACTAAAGTTCAAAAATTCATTGATCTTCTTAGTGATCGCTTTTCTCTCAAGGATCTTGGTAATCTCAACTACTTCCTTGGGATTGAAGTTGTACGTGATGGTTCGGGTCTCACACTTACTCAATCCAAGTATGTTACTGATCTTCTTCGACGTGTTAATATGCTTGATGCTAATTTTGTTTCAACACCAATGGTTGACAAGCCACCTCTCACTAAACGCATGGGCACGATTCTTACAGATCCGACAGAGTATAGAATGGTTATTGGGAGCTTGCAGTATCTTCTTTTTACTCGTCCTGACATTGCGTTTGCTGTTAATAAGCTGTCTCAATATATGCATCAGCCTACCACAAAACATTGGAGTGCTGCCAAGCGGATTCTTTGCTATCTTTGTGGCACACGAACAAAAGGTTTATTCTTTTCCTCTTCCAATTCTTTGTCTCTTCATGCCTATTCGGATGCGGATTGGGCTGGCAACAAGGATGATTACTCTTCCACTGGTACTTATTTAGTCTACCTCGGTCAACATTTGGTTTCATGGTCTGCCAAGAAGCAACCAACGATTGCTCGCTCTTCAACGAAGGCAGAGTACAAGTCTGTTGCTGACACAGCGTCTGAAGTTCAATGGGTTCTCTCTCTGCTTCAAGAACTTGGTATTTCTTTTTCTTCGGTTCCGGCCATATACTGTGATAATGTTGGTGCTACTTCTCTTTCGGCCAATCCGATATTTCATTCTCGAATGAAGCATGTAGCTGTTGCTTATCATCACATTCGTAATCTGGTTCAAAATGGTATTCTTCGTGTCACTCGTGTTTCTTCTGCTGATCAACTTGCTGATGGACTTACTAAACCTCTACCTCACTCTCGCTTTGCTCCTCTTTTCTCCAAGATTGGTCTCACTTCGTCCCGCCCATCTTGAGGGGGCATGTTAAGGAATATTGTTTATTATCTTTGACTTTGCTATTTCCCTAGATTAGCTTTACGTCTTCTTCTCTCTTCATCTTTTACTCTCTTCATCTTCTTTCCCCTTCTATATAAACTCATTGTAATCTCTCTGGTTATATTATCTATCTAAGTATTCCTTTCAATATACGGTCCACCGGGTACGGGGAAATCAAGTTTAATCGCAGCCATTGCCAATCATCTCAACTTTGATATTTATGACTTGGAGTTGACTGCGGTTAAGAACAATTCTCAGCTCCGACGGTTGCTGCTTGCCACTGCGAATCGTTCCATATGGTAGATATCGATTGTTCCATCAAATTGAAAAACAGGACAAGTGATGATGAAGAAGAAGAATATAAAAACCCAGGTTCACAAAAGGTGACTCTCTCTGGACTGCTCAATTTCATAGACGGTCTATGGTCAAGCTGCGGCGACGAGCGGATCATAATATTCACAACCAATTACAAAGAGAAGCTCGATCCGGCCTTGTTGAGACCAGGACGCATGGATATGCACATCCACATGTCCTACTGCACACCAGCTGCTTTTAAGGTTCTTGCTTTGAATTATCTAAACATACAAGAGCATGAGATTTTCGGCGAGATCGAGAAAGGTATCAAGGCCACAGAAGTTAGTCCAGCAGATGTGGCTGAACAGCTTATGAGAAATGACACTGTTGATCATGTTCTTGAGGGTTTGATTGAGTTTCTTAGAGTCAAGAAGATCAAAAACGAACTAGATAAATCCAAAAATAAAAAGGAAAATCTGGAGAAGAATGAAAAAGACTCGGAAGTCAAGAAAAAGACAACCAAGGTCAAAGATTCGGAGGGCAAAAAAAAACGAAAAGGTTGATGATGTGGAAAGCTCGTTTCTCATGTTTTTTTTTTTTTTTTTTTTTAGTGAACTAAGATTTTTCGACTATCAAAAACCCAAGAAAAGAAACTAGGATTGTTGAACCCAAAAAAAAAAAAACTAGGATTAAGTCATTGAAATATCTCGTCGTAACCGATCGAATATACTATCTACAATTTCCAGATTTAGCTAGCACCATAATAAAATTTTGATTTAGCTATTTTATTTAGAAAGACAAATATATTTGGTTTACATTCTAGGGTAATTAGCAAGTATATTATGTATTGTACCTAAAATTAATTATCTAACAACCTATAAACTAAAACGTAGTAACTAGCATATTATTGACATAGAATTCCAATTTTACCCTTATGTAACTTTGTTGTTTTTTTTAAAAGAAATAAAATTAAAACAAAACACTAAAAATTACATAAATTAAAACACACTTTTACCCTAATTGGTGTCCTCTCAGGCTCTCACCGCCACCTCTCTCCCCTTTCTTCTCAGTTCTGAGAAAATCAATTATGATTGCTGCTATGTTCATTCGATTTTACTCATCTTCTAATTATTATTATTTTTCTACGTATTCATTTTTCCATCGTTTTTGTATTCTTCTTCCTCCTTCATTTGTTTATTCTTCTTCCATCATTTGTTTCTCTTTCTTCTTTGTGTTCGTTTGACACAAGCATCATAATCGATTTTGTATCTCTATTTGGTGATCTACAAAACCAAATCACAATCACTTTTTCTTAGATCAAAAGTCTCCATCGTAGATCAAAATAAAGATCGAGATATTGAGATAGTTAACTATGTTTGGAAATTATTATAATAGATAACTATACATGTCAACTATGTTCACATTTTATATATGATAATAGTCAAGTTATGTATGTTAAGAGTATTTTTTTACTATAATAGTTAACTATGCATGTTATGTTTTTCATTATAGTCAACTATGTTTATGATAATAGTTAACTATGTAGTAGTTTTTTTATAAAATAGGTAACTATGTATGTTATTTTTTTCATTATAATCAGCTATGTTTTTAATAATAGTTAGCTACGCATGTTACAATATTTTTCATTATAATAGTTAACTATGTATTTTACTTTTTTCATTATAGTCAAAATTCATCTACTTTTTGGAGACATAAACTGTATGAACAATTTTTTCAGTGGATAAAATCAAGAGAAATTTTTTAGAGATTCTTTTTAATTATACACCTTAATTACATAGAATCTTTTTAATTATATTTGTCCTAATTGTATTGTAAGGGTAATTTCGTCATATTTTTCATTCTCTTTGCTACTTACCTAAATATAATTTTAGTCATGTTAGTTACTTAATTTTTGCTCCCAAAAGTAATATTCACCTAATTCACCCTACATTCTAATACGAACTAAAACCGAATCTATACAAAATCATTCATATTATATTATGTTTTATCTTTGATACTATTTTTAAAAAATTAAAACTCTCAAAATATCCACAAAAAAAAAAAAACTAAACAAAATTTTGATTCAACACCATTGATAATATCTTATTATATAAAGTTGGATGCGCAAAATGGTAACTAACAAGTTCGCGACATGTGTCTAATATCATTTAGATGACGACAAGTGCTAAATCTTAAATTTTGTTAAGAAAAATTAATTAAAAATAGAAAAAGAACAAAATAATTATTAAGTAACTAAATGGAAAATTATAATAGTCCAAAACTAATTAGGAAAAAAGAGGAAAAATTTTAATAATCTAAAATTATTAGGGGGAACAAAAATTAATAGTTCAAACACGTAGAAAAAATTACAACTTATAATTTAATGGTCTTCTAAATAATAATTTTGGTGACCAATTATAATAGATCTCCATGGCACCACTAACATCCCATTCTTATCCGGATCGTGTCTCCATAAATACCAATAGGTACACCACTAACATCCCATTCATTTCACCCTTTCGTCGCAAAATTGTGAGGAAATTTTTTTTTTCCATGTGGTCTTATAGTTAAAAGGGGAATTACATGGCACATTTGAAAATATTTTTTTCAAATATGATTTCCTTGAAAATTTATTGCAAACATGAAACCTTTTATAGAAAAAAACAAAATCATTAGTTTTTTTTTCTCATTCTCAAAACCCAAACCTTAAACTCTACCTCCAAAAACAATATCTTAAATATAAAATAGTTAACCCAAACCCAAAAAATATAAATGTTAAGTTCAAAAAAAGTTGGCATTCTTGCAAAGATTTTCAAACGATGGCATAACTGTAAAGTGACATGGCAAAAGTGGCATATCATGAAAATTCTCTTTAAGTTAATGAAGTTCTTATTTCTTAATAGTTTTGGCGACCAATTATTATAGATGTTAAGAAGTTTAATTCCTATGAAAATTTATAATGGACTAGTGTAAGATACAAGAGACAAGTGGCATGTATTAAGAGATATAACTAAACACTTGTCAACCATGCATATTTTATATGGATCAATGTTTCACACTTGTCATGCATGCCTTCAACTCTGCCTTGATGGATGGTTGATATTCATTTGAAGGAAAATCCTAATGAAGAATTAGGTCCTCTTCCCACCTATAAATATTTGTCTTTTAGTCCATCATAAAGCAAGACTTAAGCACACAACAACTTATAAAAATTTATAGACAAGGGGAGAAAAACCTAATCTCCTATCTAAACATCAAACTTTGATCTTCCATTCAAGAAACCGTGAAGAAGACTTCACCTCTACGAGATATTCTGCTAACCCTTCTTTTAACTATATTATGTGATTAAGATAGATGTTTAAAGATCTTAGGGTTCATGTAAATTATGATATAAACCCCATAAAGACCTCAAAATCAGCTTTTTTTATATAAAGAAGATTATATCGTCCTTCCAGTTCATGAAAAAAATTATATTCTTATATTTTCTCGTTAACATGTCGTTGAATTAAAAATCAGCATTTGTTTCTCAAGTTTATACAACCAAATCAAATTTATCAAGTACAATACAGGATTATGCTTTGCTTTGATTCTGAAGTGCAACTTGTCTTTGCATCAATCATCCCTCTTGAGTCTAGAGAAGACTGTTGAACTATCGAGCCTTCATTTTTGTAACTATAAACTTATCTATTGGGCCGTAAAATTGGCCCACTACAAACAATTCGTTATCCATCCAGAATCATCTTCTTCCCAAATTCTCTTAAACCTTAGTTCTCTTACGAGTTACGATCATCAAATTGTTTTATGAAAGTTTAGTGATCGCAGAACCAGGTTCGACCACCAAATAAAGAGAGACTGCTATCAAAGTATTTCCTTGAGCCTCCCAAATTTTGGTTGTAATTTTTTGTATTGTTAATTGTTATAATTGTAATCTGTACGCTCATCATAGAAATCCTAAATCATCGTTTGATCTTGCTTTTGTTTGTGGTTAATTTCTTGTTTCTCTGATATATATGAACCGACTTGAACATTTGATCATTTATTTTTACTTTTGGCAAGATTGAAAAAGATGAGTACCTCTGCTGAATCTCATCTAGCCACCGCCAAAACAGCTCTCACCGCGGTTGCATCGGTAGCTGCAGCCGCGATGTTAGCTCGATCAGTGGTCCAAGAATACATGCCAGAGGTGCATCAAGTCATCTCTTGTAGCGTTCGAAAATTCTTCGGTTACTTCTCCTTTGAGATGACTGCCGTAATCGAAGAATTTGTAGGTTTTGAACCAAACGAAGTGTTTGAAGCTGCAGAGTCATATCTCGCCACCAAGATATCTCATTCCACTAGAAGAATCAATGTCAACAAACTCGAGAAACAGAGCAATTTTAGTGTCACCGTGGAGCGCGGCGAGGAAGTTGTGGATACTTTCGATGGAGTCAAGCTCAGGTGGATCCTTGTATGCCAAACTGTTAATAAAAAGGATTTTCGTAACCCTCGGGATTTGAATTCCACTTTGAAATCCGAGGTACGGTCTTACGAGCTCAGGTTCAAGAAGAAGTTGAAGTACGTGGTTCTTGAATCTTACTTACCTTTTGTTGTGAAAGAAGCTGCTTTGATAAAGCAAAAGATTAAGACATTGAAGATCTTCAGTCTTGATAGTTACAACGCGATGTGGACCTCTGTGACTCTCGACCATCCTTCCACGTTCCGCACTATCGCCATGGATCCCGAGGCGAAGAAAGACTTGGTAGAGGATCTTGATTGTTTTGTGCAGCGTAAAAGCTTTTACGAGAGAGTTGGGAAAGCTTGGAAGAGAGGGTATTTGTTGTATGGTCCACCCGGTACGGGAAAATCAAGCTTGATCGCAGCCATGGCCAATCATCTCAACTTTGATATATATGACTTAGACTTGACATCAGTTGGCAGTAATGCTGGTCTCCGGACGTTATTGATGACTACTGCAAACCGTTCGATTCTAGTTGTGGAAGATATCGATTGTTCGATCGAGTTTAAGGATCGGACTGCTGATGAGCATTCACGAGTAATTGACCAAGACAACAATCCGCTGCATGAAACGGTGATGCATTTGATTCACTATCACTTTATGTTGTTAGATTCATATGTTTGAAAATGTGAATGTCTTACTTATTAGCTTAAGATCATAAATGATGCTTTCTAAAGTCTTTTTGGTTGGTCATTTTTCAGGTCACACTCTCTGGTCTATTGAATTTTGTAGACGGACTCTGGTCAAGTTGTGGTAACGAGCGGATTATAGTGTTCACGACTAATTACATAGAGAAATTGGATCCGGCATTGTTGAGGCCAGGACGTATGGACGTGCACATTCACATGTCCTACTGCACACCAGCTGGTTTTAAGGTTTTGGCTTCGAATTATCTCCAAATCGAAGACCATATACTTTTCGAGCAGATTGAAGAATTTATCCGAGAAACACAAGTTACACCAGCGGAAATAGCTGGACAATTGATGAGAAATGACTCAGTGGATAAGGTACTCCAAGGATTGATTGTGTTCTTAAAAGCCAAGAAAATTTCAAATGATGAAGCTAAGGCCAAAAGAAATAGCCACTAGCTTAGAAGAAAACTTGTCTTGTATCTCACACATATTTGAGTTATTAATTTCTTAGACTTGTTACAAATAATGAATAAAAGTGTCTTTTTTCTTTCTGTTAAATACTATCAGGCTAATCTGTTGGTTATATAATGTTACTGAAAGTGAACATAAGCATTGGTACTATTTAGAAATGTTGAATGTGTCAACAACTATAGAGAAACGGGACAATTTCCAGATCAATGATAAGAAAATTGAAATAAGTTCGGAGTCGGTAACAAGTAACCAAGAGAACGAGTAAAGTTGACTATTGACTTGCAATTGTTAGACCGTTGACTTCTATTCCAGTAATGTTTCTTGTAATCATTCTTCACACAAGTTGCAAAGTTTATCTCTCTATCTCTATCTCTCAAAGTTGTAAAGATCAGGAGCTTCAGATTCTTGTCGGGTCAGTCTCTCCCTTGTAAGTGTTCTCATACCATAAAGATTGGTAACTTTGGTTTAGATTCATCTTGATTTCTAAGAATTCTACATATTTCTTGAGAAAACACCGATTAGTCAAGAAAATCTTATCTTGGGTTACTGATTTTACAGCGTTGGTTGATTGGTTTTTAGAAAGTTCCATCTTTTGATAGATCAACCGATTTGAAATATCAATTAGAGATCTTATCTTTAGTTGGAGGGTCTAAGAAATGGTGGATGCTGTAGTAACAGTGTGTCTGGAGAGAGTGTTCAACATCCTCGAAGAAAAGGGCCGAGTTTTATCGGAATATCGAAAACAGTTGAAAGATTTGCAAGATGAGTTACAATATATGCAGTCTTTTCTCAAAGATGCAGAAAGGCAGAAGAGAACAAAAGAAGTCTTGCGTAAACTCGTGGCGGATTTACGAGAATTGGTTTATGAAGCTGAAGACATACTCGCAGATTGTCAACTCGAGGACGGCGATGAGGATGACAACGAGCAGAGGCCATCGAACGCGTGGCTTTCGCGGTTTTATCCCGCCAAAGTTTCTATCAAGTACAAGAAAAGCAAACGTCTCAAAGAGATCAACGAGAGGATTTCAGCGATAAAGACTAAAGTTGAGCCGTATTTCAAATTCAGAACGTCGAACAGCGATGTTGGAAGAGATAATGGAACTGATCGGTGGAGCTCTCCGGTGTATAATCATACTCAAGTGGTTGGTTTAGAAGGAGATAAAAAGATGATCAAAGAGTGGCTTTTTGGATCAAACGAAAGCGAGCTATTAATGATGGCCTTTGTGGGAATGGGAGGGTTAGGTAAAACTACTATTGCTCAAGAAGTGTTCAATGACAAAGAGATCGAAAACCGTTTCGAAAGAAGGATATGGGTCTCTGTGTCCCAGACGTTTACCGAAGAACAAATCATGAGAAGCATATTGCGGAATTTGGGAGACGCGAGTGTTGGAGATGATCTCGGAACATTACTGAGGAAAATCCAGCAGTATCTTTTGGGGAAAAGGTATTTGATTGTAATGGATGATGTATGGGACAAGAATTTGAGTTGGTGGGACAAGATTTACCAAGGATTGCCTAGAGGACAAGGTGGAAGCGTTATCGTGACCACGAGGTCAGAATCTGTCGCGGTTAAAGTTCAGGCGAAAGAGAAGACTCACCGTCCCCAGCTTCTTAGTTCTGATAACAGCTGGCTGCTGTTTTGTAAGGTGGCATTTGCAGCTAATAACGGGACTTGCGATCGTCCGGAGCTAGAAGATGTTGGGAAGGAGATTGTAACGAAATGTAAAGGTTTGCCTTTGACGATAAAGGCGGTTGGTGGGTTACTTCTGTGTAAAGACCATGTCTATCATGAATGGAGACGTATAGCCGAGTATTTTCAAGACGAACTTAGAGGAAACACTTCTGAAACTGACAATGTCATGTCGTCTCTGCAGTTGAGTTACGACGAACTCCCTTCTCATCTTAAGTCATGTTTTCTAACGCTCTCGCTCTATCCGGAAGACTGTGTTATACCGAAACAACAACTGGTACACGGATGGATCGGAGAAGGGTTTGTCATGTTGAGAAACGGAAGATCTGCAACGGAATCTGGAGAAGATTGCTTTTCAGGGCTCACGAATCGGTGTCTGATTGAAGTTGTTGACAAAACTTATAGTGGAACCATCCTTACTTGCAAGATTCATGACATGGTTCGTGATCTTGTGATCGATATAGCAAAGAATGATTCCTTCTCTAACCCGGAAGGCCTCAATTGTCGTCACCTTGGGATTAGTGGAAACTTTGAGGAGAAGCAGATAAGAGTAAACCATAGACTGAGAGGCGTAGTGTCAACAACTAAGACAGGTGAAGTGAACAAGCTTAACGCAGAGCTAGCTAAGAAATTCACAGAATGTAAGTATCTTCGAGTTCTCGACATCTCGAAGTCAATATTTGATGCTCCTCTATCTGAAATTTTGGATGAGATTGCGAGCCTTCAGCATTTGGCGTGTCTTAGTATGAGCAACACGCATCCGTTGATCCAGCTTCCTCGTTCCGTGGAAGAACTCCGTAATCTTCAGATTCTAGACACGAGCTACTGTCAGAATCTGAAACAACTTCAACCATGTATTGTCTTGTTCAAGAAACTCCTTGTACTTGACATGACAAACTGCGGATCACTCGAGTACTTCCCCAAGGGAATCGGAAGTCTTGTCAACCTCGAAGTACTGTTGGGGTTTAAGCCGTCTAGGTCGAACAATGGATGCAAGCTAAGTGAAGTGAGAGATCTCACAAACCTTAGAAAACTCGGTCTTTCTCTGACTCGTGGAGACCAAATCGAAGAGGATGAGCTAGATTCTTTGATAAACCTATCCAAGCTTATGTTCGTATCGATCAACTGCTACGATAGCTATGGCGATGATCTCATAACCAAAATAGATGCTCTCGCTCCTCCGCACCAGCTCTACGAGCTTTCTCTACAATTCTATCCTGGAAACTCGAGTCCATCATGGCTGAGTCCTAACTCGCTTCCGATGTTGAGGTACATGTCAATATGCTCAGGTAATTTGGCGAAAATGCATGAACGATTCTGGGGAACTGAGACTAACACTCACTGGAGAATCGAGGGTTTGATGTTAACTTCCTTGTCGGAACTAGACGTGGACTGGGAAGAGCTCCAACGGTCAATGCCTTACCTTAGGACCGTGCACGCAAACTGGTGTCCCGAGCTAGAGACTTTCCCGATCGAAGATGTCGGGTTTAGAGGAGGAGTGTGGACGAAGACACCACCAACGCAGAGAACCTGATGGCACATTTTAAGTAAGCCGGTCAATGTTTATTTATCAGCAGCAATAAATTTGTGTATTATAAATATACCAACATACATTGTTATGTGTAGCATTTGACCGTTTGGATACTATATCGAAATTTCCTTTCCACTAAACATATAACAAAAGAGCAAAATGCTACAGCAGCGATGGCACAGATCAGTGATGTGAACTGCTTGATCAGTCAGAATCAGAGTCCAGATTCTCTGATGATCTAACCACCGTCTTGATATTCGGCTTCTTCATCATCTTCTTCTTGCTGAGCATTCCTGTTTAAAGATTTTGCAAATTTTAAGCAAGAATTCCCTAACTGAACGGTAATTACTGAAAAACTGGATGCGAAGTTCTTCGTACCTTTCTTAACCAGAACGTTTTCCAGTTTAGTCGTAGTGAAATCGTCCTTTGTAATCAGATCCTGGAACCCGACTAGCCTATCTACTGTGATTCCGTTGCTGAGAATGATAGAGAAAACCATATTTTATCAGTATACAGGTAACAAGAAACCAAGTATGTAAGAATGAGTCAAGAGAGATGAAACCTGAAAAGCAAAACGCAAGGCAAAGTCTTTATTGGAAGCTTCGTGACAAAGAACGGAGTATTCTGCATTTCTGTCAGCTAAGCATTAGATTCACAGAAGAGATCTACAACCAGCAAAACAAAGTTTTAAAGAATTATGGAAATACTGACCTCTGAGTCCACTTTAATGTCTAGGAGCAAGAGTCTTTAGATGCTTGTCCATAATCCTACAATGATGCAGTGCACAGATTAGGAATTTTGAGCTTGCATATGGAAAGAAGAAGAAATCAAAGCTCATGGGAGATCTTACTTGCACCGATAAAATTCCTTGTGATAGAAATGACATATCACCTTTTGAACGCTTCTCTCTTCTCGGATAAAATCGTGGAGGTTTTAGTTCATAACTTCATACCAATAAAAGTAAAAAATTGCATCACCAAATAGATAAGACACGATATGATGCCAAGTTATAACCTTAAGCACTGCAATCCTATCTGACACGCCCCGATCCCGATACCCTTGAGCCATAGGTCTCGCGCCTTAACTTGTACAACAAGTAATAAACCTGCACAACTAAAAAGGGGAAAAAAAGGGGTGAGCAACTCCCGAAAGAATTACTCAGTGAGGATGTTACCCACAACAACTCCAATACTCGATAAACAATAAACAATCAAATACACTAAACCTAGAATATCATCACACAAATTATTACTAACAATCATAACGCTTCACATTATCTTAACTTTCTACATACTTTTCATTTCACATCCTTTACGTTTCACTTTCACATTCTTTACTTTTACTTTTACTAGCCTTATAAACGGGATCGTCATGTCACACGCTCTCAACTCCTATACATATTTACTCTTACGGCATTATAAGCGGGATCAACGTCACACGCTCTCAGCCACGGGCATTATAAGCGGGATCGACGTCACACGCTCTCAGCCAATAGAACTACAACGGGCTTACGTACGCGATCGTCCGTAGTTCTAACAAACAAAGTTGTGCAACGGGCTAACGTACGCGATCGTCCGCAGAACTTACTAACTATATTCTACAATCTCAAACAATCATTTTCAATCCTTTAACATTCTTTCTTTATCATATAACTTTCTCACATAATTTCCACAACATCAATCAAACGATCAATCAACACACATCAATTATTCCATTCCTACACTTAACATATAAAAACCATCAATCATCAAACATTCAATTCCTAGCCTTAGGATACATGACCACCTATTGCTATATCATATTAAAGCAGCCTAGATCCCACTCTCACCTTAGCCATAAAGCTTCCCTAGTCACTGAAATCGGTAAGGGTCCTTGCTCGACTGGATTTCCAATCTCCAACTCCAATTATCCTTTGACACCATCTCATCTTATGAATCCATACGGTTCCTGCAATTTCCAGCTCATTCCGAGCACGTTCGTCCAAACAAACAACATTACTCAATCAATTCTATCCTCAAACAAAACTGCATTAACCATCCTTGGAAAGATATCAATAAATGACAAACTAACCGTCCACTTGAGAATCTGACCGTTGATTATGAAGACAGTAGTGTCATGAACAACTACACAAAATTACAGAGCAATCGGACTTAATATGATCCTCCAAACGGTCCACCAAAGTGACTGCGTCGAAACTGTCTCTGCACATAATCGAGTCACGCTGATTCTTGCGCAACAAGCCAAGCTTACTACGACCAAGGAACAATTCCGATGAGGATGATTATAACTCCAATGGCTTCCCTGACATGTCCTCTGTCAGTCACAATCATCTTCATGACCATAGGTTCACCGATGCAACAGCTATCGTCTTCCAAATATAGCATCTTGAAACTGGAACATATGCATAAAATTCTGGGTTCAGAAACAGAGCTTTTTCCTCAACTTTGAGACTGAATTACGGATGGACCTTACCTTGGATTCGAGGTCGGAAAAGTGATACAGAAACTAGAGGATGTGATCTTTCCAACGACATCCATATCGTACTCTAGTTCCTCCGGAATTAACCGGAAAACGTCTTCAAACTAGCCTAGTCGCAGACTGTTTCTGCACAAATCAGTGACAGAGAAACATCCATAACTTTCAGTACACAACTCCGAATGACAAACTTCTTTCGCGTAAAGCTAGATATATGAGTTGGCTACTTACCCATAAAATCTCGTTTGATTCCGATCTGTGTTGCCCGTCCGTTTCTCTCCTTCTCCAAAACAGGGCAGAACTGCCTTCTTCAACTTCTTCTTGGTCTCATCTCTTATTCCTCCTTTCTTCTTTCTTTTCACCGATGGTTCCATTCAACGCAGCTCTGATCTGCTTCTTCTGGGATCACGCCATCATCATCATCGTCGGAGATCATAACCACCACCACGGCTCCGTCGTGTTTCCTCTCCGACCACAACTTCTTTCTCTTCTTCTTTCTTCTCTTTTTCTTGTTTCTCTCTTTCACAATAATGATGAGATCTCATTCTTCCTCTCTCTTCTCTGATTTTCCTTCTCCTCTCCTTTTCTCTTTTCTTTCCACGATCGCACTCTCTACCTTCTTTCTTCTTTTTATTTAGCTTTCTTTCTTCTTTTCCTTATAATATATTTCTTCTTTTCTTTATAGTATTATTTCTTTTCCTCTTTTCATGATTCACGTTTCCTTCTTCCTTTTTCTTCTCTAATATATTACTTCTTTTTTCTAAATAATATAAATCTTTCTATTCTTTTTGGGGTGATGAGAAGTGGAGAGATGAGGTGGCAAGGGAGGTGGGAAGGAGGGTAAGGGATGTGACAATTCTCCCCCACTTAAAAATAATTCGTCCTCGAATTCCGTATTTTGGGCGGCACCCGCTCTAGGCTTGAAAAATCCCCGGATGATGGTTTGCTCTCATCCAGTTTTCCAACTCACATGTCGTTTCTTGAACCCGATCTCTTTCCCAACAACTTTCTCCTTCCAACTGTCTTTTCCTTTTATTGAAACTTCCTTTCGATCGAGGATTTTTATGGGTATAGCTGGAATTGTCATATTCTTTTCTTTGTTCGCTGGTGGGTGCGGAATAATCGACTCTGGTTCCTTAACCATTTTGAGCAAGACTGAAATGTGGAACACGTTGTAAAAATCAGACAACTCCTTAGGTAATTCCAGGCGATAGGCTACTGCACCAATTCTTTTGGTTGTGAGGTACGGACCAATGTACCGTGGTTTAAGTTTCTTCAGCTTTCTCCACTTATCTATTCCCCTCAGCGTCCTCATTTTCATATATACCGCATCACCAACAGTAAATTCCAAATCCTTCCTCCTCTTACTATCATAACTCTTATGGCGCTCATGAGCTCCTTTAAGCTTTTCTTGAATTAACGCACTTGTCCCTCAGACTCTTGAACAAATTTTGGTTTTAAATCTCGTTGCTCTCCTACTTTGGTCCAACACAAGGGGTGCGACATGGCCGTCCATAAAGGCCTCATAGGGTACCATCCCTATACTCGAATGGTAGCTATTAATGTATACAAACTCCACCAATGGTAAGTAGCGTAATCTGCTTATTTCCCAATCTAGCATACACGCTCTCAACATATCCTCTAATGTCAGAATTGTGCGTTCCGACTGGCTATCTGTTTTAGGATGATATGCAATACTCCAGTGAACTTTGGTTCCCAATGTCTTCTAGAAAGCTTGCCAGAATAACGAGGTAAATCTCGGGTCCTTATCTGAAACAATGCTTACCGGAATCCCATACAACTTAACTATTTCCTTAAGATATCTCCGCTAAAACATATGTCCCTCTGAAATTTTAATAGCTAAGAAGTGAGCCGATTTAGTGAGTCGGTCCACGATCACCAATATACGACTTTGCCTCTTCCACTGAAAATATCTTAGTTTTCCCCAGTTATACTGCGTCTCTTTCATTCTTTTCCAATCCTCTCACTCTTTGTCCAAATAACAAATTACATGACGATAATGAACCTCTTTCTTTACATCCTTGAGCAACTTTACTTACTTCATTGTCACATGCAGCAGCAAGACTCACAAGTACTTGAAACTGTTGATTTCTTATCTCCACCCACTTTTGTTTATACGGTACATCAAGGGTTTTATTCCGATGCAATCTAGATTTTTTTTTTTTAATATGTAAATCCGATCATCAAGTCTAATCACATTCCGAGTAAAATTCCTACAACCCATCACCTCATCTTGGTTACACCCGCCATTGTTTAACATAAAAAAAAAATCCGAAGACCACTTTTACTAAAAATGTCCCATTTCCATTATAGGAGCTAGTCACACCTGATTGACCACTAGTACTCTAGTACGGTCTCATTGTTTTAATCTGCAACCTTTGAGCTTTTAGACAAACCTTTGTAATTATGATATCGTTCATGCCTAGGTTCCATTACTAGGACTTTTGCATGTAAACACACTATAAGGGAGGTCGTTCACTACAAGATTTTTCACTCATCCTTTTATTCTGATTTTTATGGTTCGAGTAATCATCCTTAATCCTCACATTTGTAGACATTCCTTGACTTACGTAACCGAAAATGGATCCTTAACATTTTGGTTAGCATTAGCAATTATTAACAAGCGGTCCTAGCTCAATTAAAATTACAGTGGAACATCCAAGTGTGAGTAATGCGTTACCATGCTTCCACCATGATCTTACCGCACCACTCGATTTATTTCTAATGTTCTATTGTAATCATCCTTCTATACTATCTCTTTTTCCTTATTGGGTATGCACTGATTCTTGTTCCCTTACAACATTCACACCACAATTATCCTTAACCAATATATGTCATCATAGTTTGATATCCTAACCTTTAGGATTATATATGAGTTTTCCAACTCATGTCCTTGTCTTCTCCATATACAATCTTTCCTTGATATCGCTTCAATAAGATGAGTTCTACTTCCCATAAAACTCTTAGATATTTGCAAATTCCCTTGACCGTAAATGAGATTTCCTTGTCTCTGAACACTGACCAATTATTTTGTGAGGAAAAGTTTGTTTCGATCAACACCAACATAATACTTCCCAAATACCACGCTGGGATCCTGTTCCAATTGAGTTTTTTTTTTTTTTTTTTTTTCACCTCCTTGCGTCTTACAGCTAATACTTTTTTTTTTCCACATTAAGATCTATCTTGACCTCAAGTAAAACGTCAAGTATACATGATTTCATTTACCATCATTACTAACTACATGCAGTGCAAGTCTTGCAATGTTTCTTGAACACATTTCTTCTCAACACCCTTTCTCTTCCATGTCCATTATCCTTATGAAATAGCCACATGGTAACAATCATGAAACTTAACTCCATATTCTCATACTAATTCTCAAGCCTTGAATCCTTGGCTTTTCCTACACATCCTTGGCTTATACTGGCATCTTTCCCATTCACACATCACTCCCAACGAACTCAGGTAATTTCATTTATATTCCCATGATCAGTGATTCCGCTTTATCTTTATTCCCATAAGACTTTTATGTAACTCCACTTCTGGCAACTTCATTGCAACATCTTGTACCTCTCCAATATTCCATTGTTGAAGTTTGTTTGGCTTTGTATGAGTTATCCAAATCTTTTCCATATTGTCTCCCCATTCAATCTATCGATGTTATCCTTCAATTTATATGAGTTATATTTCCAATACAACTGTTAAATTTGCAATTTCCTAGTCCAGCAACATATCGACGCATGATGATGACATCCATATCTTTTATGACTTTCATCGCAAAAGGGAAAATCCCAAACTCTTTGGTTTTGGACCACCACTCTATTTTATTCCTTGTCCTTGAACATGACTCCCTTGTGTCAGGTTCCTCCACACATTATTTAAGAAGGATTCATTTATATCAACACCGATGTAATGCTTCCGAACATCACACCCGGGTCGTCGTTCTATTTTGGTTTCACGCCTTTGTGCATCTTCTAGTAAATACTTTCTCTATTCCGAAAAGAAAATCCAAAGAATAATCCATCTTAACCTTGGGTGAAGCAACAAACGGAGTCCTTTACCGTCTTACTAGCTCACTGTTGTAAACCTCGCAAACCTTCTTGAGCAGCACATTTTTCCACCGAACATCCTTTGTTCTTGAAAACAACCAGATTTCAAATGATCGTGAACGTAGCTCCAAATTTACACGTTATTCTCAGCATCGAGTACTTTAGATTCGCTCCACGCCCTTGGCTCTCATAACCATCTTTGCCACTCACACATCATTCCCCCTATTCCTTTACATAAGCCATCTCATTCACCCTTAACTTATCTCCACAAGATCATCAATGTCATTAATAATCCAACCTAACTATAAACTTCCAAACAGACCAAATAATTCTAGCGCGAGACCGTAGACGCCCAAAGATCATCCCAAAATATTTTAAAATCAGTTTCTTTAAAAAGTTTCCGGAAACACATTTTTATTTTTATTTTTTTATTTTAAAACCCGTTTCTTTTTTTTTTAAATGCGGTCACCTAGGACAGCCTTCCGGGACAGAACCGGCTTGGCTAACCTAGGCTCTGATACCAAATTGACACGCCCCGATCCCGATACCCTTGAGCCATAGGTCTCGCGCCCTAACTTGTACAACAAATAATAAACCTGCACAACTAAAAAGGGGAAAAAGAGGGGTGAGCAACTCCCGGAAGAATTACTCAGTGAGGATGTTACCCACAACAACTCCAATACTCGATAAACAATAAACAATCAAATACACTAAACCTAGAAATATCATCACACAAATTATTACTAACAATCATAACGCTTCACATTATCTTAACTTTCTACATACTTTTCATTTCACATCCTTTACGTTTCACTTTCACATTCTTTACTTTTACTTTTACTAGCCTTATAAGCGGGATCGTCATGTCACACGCTCTCAGCTCCTATACATATTTACTCTTACGGCATTATAAGCGGGATCAACGTCACACGCTCTCAGCCACGGGCATTATAAGCGGGATCGACGTCACACGCTCTCAGCCAATAGAACTACAACGGGCTTACGTACGCGATCGTCCGTAGTTCTAACAAACAAAGTTGTGCAACGGGCTAACGTACGCGATCGTCCGCAGAACTTACTAACTATATTCTACAATCTCAAACAATCATTTTCAATCCTTTAACATTCTTTCTTTATCATATAACTTTCTCACATAATTTCCACAACATCAATCAAACGATCAATCAACACACATCAATCATTCCATTCCTACACTTAACATATAAAACCATCAATCATCAAACATTCAATTCCTAGCCTTAGCATGCATGACCACCTATTGCTATCTCATATTAAAGCAGCCTAGATCCCACTCTCACCTTAGCCATAAAGCTTCCTTAGTCACTGAAATCGGTAACGGTCCTTGCTCGACTGGATTTCCAATCTCCAACTCCAATTATCCTTTGACACCATCTCATCTTATGAATCCATACGGTTCCTGCAATTTCCAGCTCATTCCGAGCTCGTTCGTCCAAACAAACAACATTACTCAATCAATCTATCCTCAAACAAAACTGCATTAACCATCCTTGGAAAGATATCAATAAATGACAAACTAACCGTTCACTTGAGAATCTGACCGTTGATTATGAAGACAGTAGTGTCATGAACAACTACACAAAATTAAAGAGCATTCGGACTTAATATGATCCTCCAAACGGTCCACCAAAGTGACTGCGTCGAAACTGTCTCTGCACATAATCGAGTCACGCTGATTCTTGCGCAACAAGCCAAGCTTACTAAGACCAAGGAACAATTCCGATGAAGATGATTATAACCCCAATGGCTTCCCTGACATGTCCTCTGTCAGTCACAATCATCTTCATGACCATAGGTTCACCGATGCAACAGCTATCGTCTTCCAAATATAGCATCTTGAAACTGGAACATATGCATAAAATTCTGGGTTCAGAAACAGAGCTTTTTCCTCAACTTTGAGACTGAATTCCGGATGGACCTTACCTTGGATTCGAGGTCGGAAAAGTGATACAGAAACTAGAGGATGTGATCTTTCCAACGACATACATATCGTACTCTAGTTCCTCCGGAATTAACCGGAAAACGTCTTCAAACTAGCCTAGTCGCAGACTGTTTCTGCACAAATCAGTGACAGAGAAACATCCATAACTTTCAGTACACAACTCCGAATGACAAACTTCTTTCGCGTAAAGCTAGATATATGAGTTGGCTACTTACCCATAAAATCTCGTTTGATTCCGATCTGTGTTGCCCGTCCGTCTCTCTCCTTCTCCAAAACAGGGTAGAACTGCCTTCTTCAACTTCTTCTTGGTCTCATCTCTTATTCCTCCTTTCTTCTTTCTTTTCACCGATGGTTCCATTCAACGCAGCTCTGATCTGCTTCTTCTGGGATCACGCCATCATCATCATCGTCGGAGATCATAACCACCACCACGGCTCCGTCGTGTTTCCTCTCCGACCACAACTTCTTTCTCTTCTTCTTTCTTCTCTTTTTCTTGTTTCTCTCTTTCACAATAATGATGAGATCTCATTCTTCCTCTCTCTTCTCTGATTTTCCTTCTCCTCTCCTTTTCTCTTTTCTTTCCACGATCGCACTCTCTACCTTCTTTCTTCTTTTTATTTAGCTTTCTTTCTTCTTTTCTTTATAATATATTTCTTCTTTTCTTTATAGTATTATTTCCTTTCTTCTTTTCATGATTCACGTTTCCTTCTTCCTTTTTCTTCTCTAATATATTACTTCTTTTTTCTAAATAATATAAATCTTTCTTTTCTTTTTGGGGTGATGAGAAGTGGAGAGATGAGGTGGCAAGGGAGGTGGGAAGGAGGGTAAGGGATGTGACACTATCCGCGTGCAATTTTTCTAGCTCTGGATCCTACAGAACATGAGCAAGTAAGTCTAACCATTAGAGACGGTAGCATAAATCTCAAAACACACAAAATAAGATAATCAATCGAAAAAGAAACATTGCACTTACATCCATTAGTTCATCAAGAATTCAAGATCAACCTCTTCATTCACAGAATTTGACGCTTCCGCCTTTTCATTTGCAACAACTTCCTACACATCCGTATAACGAAATCATCAGAAACATACAAGTCCTCACAGGTTATCTACAAAAACATCATAAAGTTTACAACTTTTACAGACATGCCAACAAAGATAAATCATTTCAACTTTCTACATGATCTAGACATAACTCAGATCAAAACTCACCAAGAACATATGGTATAAAGACAAAATCGAATATATAGCAACTACGAAATCGCATTTGATGGATTCGAGAGTGTCGATTTGACTGCATCCGTATCCATCTTTAGTACCCAAAAAAAAAAAGTTATGATTACAAAACACAAAAGCATCAGCCACAGAAACAAAAAGATTCCGAAGTTGAAAGTTAAATCTCCGAGATCATACCTTGCTCAATTCTTTTCTGGTTGGGGAAAAAAAAACAGATTGAGAAATCGAAATCAGAGCTTTTTACTAATAATTTCAAATCTGGAGCGGAAAAATAAATCCCAAAGAAAAAAAAATGAACACATCAAAAAAAAACGACGTCGTTTCGAGGGAATATGCTCTAGGGCTCCATGGGTTTCTAGGCTGTTCCAAAAGGCCCATTAGGCAAATAATATATTATACAGATTTTTTAAACTAAAGTCTTTAAAGATGTGTGGGATTGATACGTGTTTGCTAAGCACTACACCAACGTCATACGTAATCGCCACGTGTGTCTCCCATAATCAACACTGATTGATTGTAAGAAAATCGAATATATGAAGATGATTTTTCCTCTCTAAAATCAGGGTTCTATAAAAGCATCAGTATGAGTTTCTAAATCTTACATCGAAAGTAAATTTGTCTACAGCTTAAAAAGTGTGTGAAGTTGAATTTTAGTATCGAAGGGCAAAATGGATTCTTACCAGAACCAGTCCGGAGCGCAGCAGTCTCACCAGCAGCTTGACCAATACGGAAATCCAGTTCCGGTGGCCACCGGATCCTATGCAATTCCGGTCATGGGTGGTCATCACACGGAAGGTGGTGGATTGAGCGGAATGCTTCACGGCTCTGGAAGTAGCTCTAGCTCTAGCTCGGTATATCTTAAATTGATTTTCTTTTAGCAAATAAAAAATAGTTTGTCCATCTTTATGTTTACACTAGTTTTTAAAATCATTCTCTCCGTTTCATATAATTTTGCAAAGGTGTTTAGAAAATATTACCGTTTAAACCGTTACTCTATTATTTACCGTTAATTTTCATTTAATTATTTTTAACTTTAATTGGTTGGAGCAGGAAAAAAAGAAGTAAATGTTACATTTTTTGTATACGGAATGTACAAAATACATGTCATTTATATATGAAATATTAATTATTTTGATGACAAACCATAATTCGTTTGGTGACATATAGACTCCGTTTTTTTTTATTTTTAAATAGATCTAATTATTTGTATTTTTGTTTTACGATTTACTTTTACTAGTTGCAAAATTATATATTACAGAAATTGTTTTCTAAATATAAATTGTAAAGAGTGCAAAGACTTTGGGTTTTGGGTTCAAATGAGCTAATCGTTTTTTTACCAAATTTTTGTACTATGTATTTGCAAAGTATATATCATATTTTAAACAAAACTTCAAAGATTGCAAAACTTGTAGCTTATATGATGACATTTACTGACTAACACACGCACGTGCATGCACGTAGGAGGACGATGGACTAGGTGGAAGGAGGAGAAAGAAGAAGGTAACGGAGAAGATTAAAAGGAGAAGCTCCCAGGTCATCATGGGACCCACCAAACGCCCACCACTACGGTTTATGATACCACCGGCACGGGAGTCGCCGGCCTTCACCACGAGAAGAAGGGCATGATGGGGAAGATTAAGGAGAAGCTGCCAGGTCATCATGGGACCCACCAAACGCCCACCACTACGGTTTATGATACCACCGGCACGGGAGTCGCCGGCGTTCACCACGAGAAGAAGGGCATGATGGAGAAGATCAAGGAGAAGCTTCCCGGTGGTCATTAGGTCATTATATCGTTTTGATCATTTTGCATAATTTAAGTACAATAAATTGTGTTAATAATAAAAAATGACGTGACTTGTATGTTACGTGTATGATCGATGCCATGTAATGTAATTGACGAGCTTTAGCTTTCTATGTTTTCGTTTCATTTAGCTTTCTATGTTTTGTCAAGGAAATACAAATTAAGGTAATTAACGAAAGGTTTGGCATCTTCCCATTTGAAAATAGCAAAGGCTTATTTGAAATTTCTTACTCTCAACACAAAAAGAAGACGCTTCGGGGATTCCCCTTATAATCAACCAGTTATCATTACTCTATCAATACATTGGCCCTCACAATATGTCACTTGCAAGACCATAGATACGCTAATAAAAAGGCTTTTAACTGTATAAGACACTTATTTAACTTTCTCTTACTCTTAACACACTTCCTACGGGAACTATACTTATGTGGGCATTTAATGACAGATACACCTTTTTGAACTAAACAAGAGGAATTAGTAAATTACACAAATTTAGGCTTTTAAAAATTCCAATAAAAAAATCTCTTATCAAATAACCGACCTTTTAGTTTCCAAAAAAACGACGGAAAACCTTCTCTCCTCAGTCCTTCTTCGTGCTCGGAGATTTCTCATATATAGATGGTAGAAGGAAAGCGAATGCTAGCGGATCTGCAGGTGGAAGGGAAGCGCATGATAGTGAATCTGCAGGTAACCATTAATTTGTAGATTTGTCATTGTTCTTATTTTTAAATTTATTTTGAACAAAATCTTTGGTTGTTGATGTTGTCTTCAAACAAATTGGTTAAGTCTGAACTCGATTTTACTCTTAATTTCCCAACACAGTCCTTATTGGTCGGCCTTTGTGTTTGTTGATTTTAGGACATGATAAACGAGAGATCTGAAGTTGTTGATAATAATCTCCCAAATCGTCTTTTTGCGACGGATAGATATCCCAATGCACGGTTGAATGTGTACTCAAAACCTAAGATCCTGTCAATGATCCGTAAGGTTTTGGGGTGGCACGCCTGAGTTTGAGAAGATAAGAGGTTCTCCATTGGGAGTTCTGTTCGATTTGCCAGTGAGCTGTTGCGCAATCTCATGCAAGCTAATTGATGCAATAAGTTTTAACCCTAAAATAAAGTTGCAAGTGCACAGACAATCGCAGTAATACAATAGGTATCGAATCCTCAGAGACCAAGGTTACACTATGAAACTATGGATTCTAATTTAAAGCTAAGATAAAATGGGATTGGTTGTAATTAAACAATGAAACGAAACAGCAAATAAACGATGATAAATTCAATAAGAGAAAGGCACTAGATCAAGGTCATTCGCCGGTGATTTCGAATTAAGGACTGAGCAACTATTCAGGATTCAATTTAAGCGCGGTCTAGAACTCAAACATAAATGTAATATTGCCCCACTGTCGTGCTGCATCAATATCTTTATCTAACAACCTAAATGCATAAACTGTCGTTTGAATTCAGAGATGTTGACAAGCATTATCGAATGGGTTCAATCTGTTGACAATTGATGGTAACAATCAACTGTCGTTGGTCACACACCAATTGCTCACCAATGGCTTATCTAGCAACCTAGAGCACTTTCGTGAATAAGTTAAACTTAAGAACATAGACCAGGTGATCAAATTAGTCTAAGCAATACGAATCCCAATTGATGAAGACAAATGATTTCATTCCTATTTGGCTCAGTCACTAGCATCCTAAATCACCATTGAAAGCCCCTAATCTAGCTATGAGATTAGTCGACCATGGAGATTAAAAACGCAGCAATCAATGGAGAAGAATTCATAATGATAATAAAAGAGGTAATGGTTTTAGAATTCTTCTCAATAGATGTCATGGGATGAATCTCCAAATCTTACAAGAAAATCCAATGGAATAAAGAACACTTGAAGAATCTCAAAAACTTGGAGGAAATAAGTCTCAGTCTCTCAAAAACGTGCAATAGAAAATGAAAAGTGAATTCTTTGTTTTAGGAGGTGGCTCCTCTTATTTATAGTAAAAATTAGGGCAACTTAGTTCTTGGTTCCCGACCGGTCGGTCTGTCTTCAAGCAGCTACGGTCTTCGGGTCTTCGAGTGTCGGGACCGGTCGGTCCCTTTGTTCGGATCGGTCGGTCCCGATTCCAGAGAACTTTGGCTTCGGGACTTCGAGTGTTGGGACCGGTCGGTCTACTGGATTGGATCGACCGGTCCTGTTTCCAGGGAGCTTCCACTCTTCGAGCCCTCATGCGAGCAGATGCTCGCTCCAGGCCGAGCAGGTGCTCGGTTATGAAAAACGCCATCTTTTCCCCAGATTCGTCCCTTTTGCTCCAATGATCCCCAATGACTCCCATTCATGCTTGAGAGCCTCCTAGAACCTGAAAAGACCCAAAAAGAACTAGAAAGAATCGAAAACAAATAGAAAACGACACGTGAAAGAGACTAAAATACTAATATATCAACTCCCCCGGACTTAGATCTTTGTTTGTCCTCAAACAAATTCAGAAATAAGTAAAGGAGAGAGGTTTGAAAATGCGGGAACTCTTTTATCCTCAGTGAACCGAATAACCTTCAATCTGTAGACCACATAATTCAAATTACGAATAGCAAAGCTTTACCAAAACAACCTCAACACATTTCTCAACCAAGCCATTTCCCAAACACAAACTCCACACACTCAAAGTATGCGTGAGGATCTCGCTAAAGGCACCTTTTAAGGGAAGACGGCGCTAAGGGTTTAAGGCCATTTAGAGGTGGAGTTCAACGTCTTTAGAGTGTTTAAGGGTTACCCGATGTTTCGTAGAGGATGCAGGATATCGCACAAAATTGCAACAGAAAATGAGTACGTTGATATCCACATTCTCTAAACTACTCTTTCTTCTCCAAATCTCTCTAACGCCTCATCCAGCCATCGTCCATCTTGGGTACATTCACTGTGCCGAGAGACACTATTTTACAGATTTACCACTCTTCATCATCGATTTTTTTTTTTTTTTTTTTAGTGAATGATGATGATGAAGAGGGTTTAAATTACAAGCATGTGTCTCTAAAACACCAAGATAGATAGAATTGACGTACATACCCAAGTGGAGCTCATCATTGCTATTTCCTCCTCATTATAAAATCATCTTTGAAAATAGGAGCAGGTGCTCGATCCTTCGGAGCAGGTGCTCGTTCTTCTGAAAGAGTGATTTAGATGCAGTGTCGACTCGATTCTCTCCGGCCCTTTTGCGCATATGCTGCACATGTGGCAATGAAGTAACAAGAATGCAAGGAGTATGAAAAGAGGTAATGGTTAAGGAGGGTACTAGCTAAAAATGAGCTAGCTATTCAGGAACAACAAGAGTGGTAAAAATAATAAGGAGTCCTGAATAAGGTTCATTTCCCTAATCTAGTGCCAATAACGAGAGGAAATTTTGGTCAATCTGAAACCTGGAAGATAGTGCATCGAAGTGTCCCAGCTGTTCCTTGTACCCATGCTATGTAAAAATGGTCACTAGAGAGAAGATTTAACATAGATAGTTCAAATATCATCATAAGATAAAGTCCTAACTCCCAACAAAGTTTTGACTCAATAAAACAGAAAATAAAAAGTACAAACTCAAAAGCAAGACTGCTCCCCCAGACTTAAATCACACCGTCTCCGGTGTGAAAAAGTTCTAGAGATTGGAGATTCAAAGGAAAATAGAAATAAACATGGATAATACAATGATGATAGAAGGGTGAAAGAGATATCACCGAGTGGAAGCTTCATCTCCTCCATCGCCACGCGTCCTCTGCTTCTTTCTTGCCAATGACTGACCCGAGCCTGAGGTTGAGCTTGAGAGAACTGGATGAGCGTCCCTTGCTGCCGTGGCGTGACAACATCCTTTGGATAGTGTTTCCATAATCCTCTGCATGAGGCTATTGTTCTTCTTCGTGGATTGGATCATCCACTTCCTGTACTCAGCACCATAAACATCATCAGAGATGTGTGGGAGATCAAACTCACCTTGGGGAGGGATGGTGTGATATGTCAGGCGTGGGATTGAAGGGCCAGCATCATCGAAGTCGGGTTGCGAACAGGTGCTCGGTCTGGAGGTGCTTCTACGCGAGCAGGTGCTCGGTCTAGCAGCTGAAGAAGAACGGCTCGGATTTGGCACAAGGCACCCTGGAGGCGGCCGAAACGCAATATCATCCATGGTATTAAGCTGTGTGATGGCCATATTCGGAAGCTCAATGAAATTGGCTTCCCCGTTTGCCGCGATGAATTGGTACATGCTCGGCTTGATGATGATCTTAGAGTTGAGCAGGTGCTTCAAATCCAACCGTTCCAGCTCGTCGATGCAAGAAGCCTCTGATAGGTCCACCCTGAGATGGCGGAATAATGAGGTGAGCAAGCTTCCAATACGCTCAACTCTAGGTCCCTTGGCGGTCGAAGTGGAGGCGTTTTTGACAGCATAAATCACCTCGGCAAAACGGATGCCCATGTTAAAGCGATGATCCTCGAACTGCTCCGTGTTCCCATCGCCCAATATTGGTCCACAACCTAAAAACAAAAGAATCAATTCATCAAGGTGGACATTGTTTCCATCGGCTCTGGCGGACATCATATTGCTGAGTATCCTTGCGACGATACGGAGAGGGGGATGACGGAGGCGGTTTTGGCTTGCGAAGTTACTCGAGTATTCTCCTGAAGCTATGAGGTTCCAAAATGTTTTAGACTCTTTGAATCTCCTCGGGCACTCCAACTTCTTGTCAGTCTTGCAAAAGCCGTATATGATGCAAAAGTCGATCATCGAGATCTTGTATCTCGTTCCTCCAGCAAAGAACGAGAATGTAGCCTCATCAAAGGATGGATTCTCCGGGTTGGCATACTTGAGCGTGGTGGTGGCAAGGCACTGCCTAGTGATATCCGGGTAAAGTACATCCTCTTCCAAAGCAAAACTCATGCAAAGCGCGTTGAAGAGAAGGCTACGCACTTGATCTTTAAGGCCCAATTGTTGCAATGTATCCTCACACAAGAACCTAGTTGGTTCAAGCTTCAAATCCAAGAGATGGTTGTAATGGTGTGCGTCGATTTCGTCCTAAGCGGTGAGTGTGGTGTTCAGGAGATCATCGGTGCCAAGATCGAACAGAGTGTTCTCGGGGCGAGGCCAAAGGTGCGTGGAGGTCTCTGAGCAGTGGAGGAAGAAGCTATTCCTTTGCCCTTGTTACCAAATCTCATCCTTGGAGGCATCGTAAGTGAACAGTGAAGAGAGAAGCTTGGCGGTGGAGAAGGTGAGTCTCGGTGAAAGGAGAAGAACTCGGTGGTGGTGATGCACGGTGGTTGTGTGAAACGGCGGAGAGAGAGGTTGACCGGAGCAGAGATTCCGGCGGTGGAGAAGGATAAGATTGACCGGAGGCTGGAAGGTGATTGAAGAGGGAGACGAGTAGGTGAATTTCGGATTGAGGAGAGGATTCCGGTGGAGGAGAGGGATAAAATTATTGATGGAGATCGTAAGTGTAGAGAGGAGGGAGGGGTGTGCGGCTCTGCAAAATAGAAGAGGAAGGAAAGGTTAGTGAAATAGAAAATTAGGTTTTTTTTTTTAGAGGGAAAAAGGAAACTTAGGCTTTGTTCGGGTACGGGACCGACCGGTCCCGATACTTCATCGGTCGGTCTCGTTTGCAGGAGCTTATTGTGTTCTGATCCGCACATGGGACCGGTCATTCCGGCCTTCGGATCGATCGATCCCTTGAATGCTATGGATCGACCGGTCTGCCTATGGGACCGACCGGTCTCATTTCCAGAGACTTGGCAGTACTCTGTCCCGATTGCGAGCAGGTGCTCGCACCTGTTAGAGCAGGCGCTCGGATTTTTTTTTTTTTTTTTTTTTCAAGTACTGAAAACACAAGTAAAAATGTCAATAATAAAAGGAAAATGAAAACCGAATTATGTACAAAAACCTTACCGATGGGTTGCCTTCCATCAAGCGCTTGTTTTAAGTCGTTAGCTCGACTTTGTAGACCGTCTAGGCGTGAGGAGGGTCGCTGAGGGGAATAGATCCACCTTCTCCAATACATGTGTCAGCGAGATATGGCTTGACCCGCTGACCATTCACGACAAACTCACCTCCTTTAGTGTCCAGCAAGACTATGGCTCCGTGTGGTCTTACTTTTTTGATCGTGAACGGACCCGACCATCTTGACTTAAGCTTGCCCGGAAACAACCTGATGCGTGAGTTGAACAACAAAACTTCATCATTAGGAGCAAAGGTCCGTGAAATAATCCTCTTATCATGGTAAGCCTTGGTCCGCTCCTTATAGATTCTCGAGTTGTCATAGGCGAGATGCCTAATCTCCTCTAACTCGTGCAACTGCATGGATCTCTTCTTGGATGCACTAAGGATGTCAAAGTTGAGTATCTTAACAGCCCATGCCGCCTTGTACTCAAGCTCCACCGGAAGATGGCATGCCTTCCCATACACCAAATGAAAAGGCGTTGTCCCCAACGGAGTCTTATACGCAGTTCTATACGCCCACAAAGCGTCATCCAACTTCCTTGACCAATCCTTACGCGTGACACCCACTGTTTTCTGCAGGATATTCTTTATCTCCCTGTAGGAGATCTCAACTTGACCACTTTTTTGAGGGTGATAAGGAGAAGCTACCTTATGCGTAACACCGTTCTTCTTCAACAAGTTCTCAAAAATCTTGTTTATGAAGTGTGTACCTCCATCACTTATCACCACTCTCGGGACTCCAAACCTCGGAAATAGCACGGATTTGAACATCTTGACAACCACACTAGCATCATTGGTCGGGCTAGCCAGCGTTGCAATCCACTTGGAGACGTAATCAACAGCTACTAGAATGTACTTATCTCCGTACGGGGATGGAAAAGGCCCCATGAAGTCGATACCCCATACATCGAAAACCTCCACTTCCAGAATGAAGTTCTGAGGCATCTCATTATGCTTGCTGATGTTCCCTTGCCTCTGATAGGCATCACACTTAGACACAAATCTATTCGCATCCCGGAACATCGTTGGCCACCAAAAACCGGCTTGTAACACTTTCGAAACTGTCTTGAATGTGGCAAAATGCCCAGCATAAACCGTGATAATATTGTAAGATCCCAGGGATCTCTGCCTCTGATACGCATCTCCTATAGAGTCCATCCGAACAGTGCTTGTACAAATACGGCTCATCCCAAAAGTAGCGCTTAACATCGCGGAAGAACTTCTTTCTCTCGCTTCCCGTTAGGTTCTCAGGAACCTTTTCAGCAGCCATGAAGTTAGGAAACTTACCAAACCAAGGGAAACTCGGAGGTTGAGTACTCTGAATCATTCCGCAAAAGAACAATTGAGCATGTGCTCGTTCTGGTGCTCGGAAACTGTTACAGATTTCGATCGAATAAATGTGCTCATCCGGTAAACTATCATCCATAGGCGTCTCATCTTCAACCTGTAGCCTACTCAAATGATCTGCAACTCCATTTTCGGACCCTTTCTTATCTCTAATCTCAAGATCGAACTCTTGAAGCAACAAAATCCACCTCAACAATCTGGGCTTAGCATCCTTCTTGGTAAGTAAATACTTCAATGCGGCGTGATCGATGTGAACAATTACCTTAGACCCGACGAGGTACGATCTAAACTTCTCAAAAGCAAAAACAATCGCTAATAACTCCTTCTCGGTAGTAGCATACCGACATTGACCATCATCCATCGTCCGACTAGCATAATATATCACATGGAGCTTCTTGTCTTTCCTCTGACCCAGAACAGCTCCCACAACAAAATCACTCATGATGGCGCGGGTTTTGGTTGTGCATCTAGGTTTTAAATTTATAAACCCTAATCTGCAAGTGCACAGTTGACAATTGTAGTACTTAGGGGTCGATCCACAGGAGACTAAGTGTTACGCTATAAATCTATATGATGCAGAATAAGCTAAGCGATTTTATATTTGGTTTTGGGGTTTTTGTAAATGCAAATAAAGTAAAGGGATAGATAAATCCAAACATACAAGATAAAAGAAATCTAAAGAACTTATGCAACATGTTCTACACCGGATTTTAAAGATATGCAACTAGTGTTCATCAACTTAGATCACTGCGGTAGATCCATTCCACTTTCGTGGCTCCGAATCCTATGAAACCAACCCTAATAGACTCAGCTTTCGCATGGTTATTACAAGGTGGATTCAAGCATTAAAATCGGGATCTAATTGTTCACCAAACTCCCTAACTAACTGATTAGGTTGTTAGGACGCTTGGCCCATCGAATACTTGGTCCGGTTGATATCAAAGCTTTTGGAATCGATACCGGCCTATGATCGATCTCTAGGTAGCTAGGCTAGATCAAGCATTAAAGCACGAATAAAGACAGAAAACAAATCTAGAAGCAATTCAATAAAGATGTAAAAGATGCAAGCAAAAGAATTTAAATAACTTTATTATCAAGTCAACAACTCTACATGTTATGAAACATGGAGCAGCTAGAGAAGTTGATAAAACAGTAGATTCTTGATATATAAGTGCTCGGCATAGGTAGATCTCTCAGCACAAGGCTTGAGAAGAACACCATAGCCTTCATCGCTCTTCTACAAAGGATAAAGATGAATATCTAAAGAGAATAACGAAAATACATGTTTATTAGTGATTTGTAGGTGCCTAAGGCTGCTCTTCTTCTCTCAAGAGGCTAAAAGCAAGTATATATAGGTTTTGGAGGAGTCTATAGGTCGGCAAACTTCTAGGGTTTTGTCTTGGGCAAAAACGTCTTTTTGTCGATAAGTGCGCAGAAGTGGCCACGGCACCGATTGGTCACACCGGTCGCGTGATTTGGTCCGGGGTCTGGCTCAAAATCATATCCTTGTGCGTGGGTTCAAGTAAATGAGCCGGCCCATGGGTTGGTTCGGTGCTTAGGCCCATCTTGGACTTGATTCTTCTTCTAGGCAGAATGACATACCGTCAGTAAAACTTGTATAACTTGCACACTTCAACTCCAAATGCTATGGTTCCAAATTTTATGGAAAGATAACTCAAAGGGCTATCTCCATGTAATGTTTCATCTCCGTCCAAGTCGATTTGGTCTAGCGGCCGAGGTGATCTTTCAGGGACATAGAATCTGTCCAACTTAGAGAATCGTGAAATCTTGGCATGGGAGGACAAAGATAGGTTCCTCTGGCCTTGGAAAGTTTTTTTGGGATTAAGAATACTCATTTTGCTCCATTTTGCTTCCCTTTTGATGATTGTACCTAAATGACTCTTAAAAACCAAATATACGAGAAAACTACATCTTTCAATTGAAAAGCTTATTATATAGTATAGAAAATAAATAAAAACGGATAGTAAAAGTGGTAAAATACCACGTATATCAATTCCCCCAGACTTACCCTTTGCTTGTCCTCAAGCAAACAAAAGGTTAGTAAGGACGAGGATTTTGAAAACACGGGAACACACATATTCTTTGGATCTTGTCTCGATCTCTAAACTTGTAGTCCACGTAAAGACTAGGTGAGTTCATGGACGCTTTTCATCATCTTTCATCGTTATACCGAAAGTGTGTCCTAAATTACTGTCCCTGCAAAATCTCAACTTCAAATCAATCGACTCTTTTACTCTCTAAGATTCTCAAAAATCTCCGATCAAGGATATTTACAAGGATACGGGCTAGGTGTTTAGGGGAGTCTAATATTTAGTGGTGAGGGTAAAAGTGTTTAGGGTTACCAAAATCTCCGGTTGTGCGACATTATGCAAAATCGCAAGAGAGAATGGATCTATTGAAGTCCACAATTTTCCTATCACCTTGTTGTTCGCCTTTTTCTCCCCCAGACTTAGATCTTTCGCCGGGAATCACTGTAAAACTCTTCTACTCGTTTCTCCTTTGTGCTGTGGCTTCTCCTTGGGTATTCTTTGGCCTTTGACTCTTTCGAGAACCATTTTTCTTTCCCCAAACACTTTTTTTTTTTTTTTTTAGATTGGGGGAAAATTGTCTCATAATGATTATGAGTCAGATAAGGCACGAAATTGTTACCATAATTAAGCATCCAAGGATCGGTTGGATCCTCTCAAACTTTTAGGGATTTTGTTGGCATCCTCCTTTCTTCTAGTGTTGGTCTTCGCATCTTCAAGTGATTGGAAAATTGCGTCGACCCTACTCTATCCGACGGTTTTACACATATCTACATAATGCTCAAGTAGACAGAAGTGCATGAGGTCTGAAAGAAAGGTTTAGGTTAAGGGCTTAGGTAGGGTACCAACTAAAAGTGAGCTGACCATCTATGTCAACAAGAGAGTGGTAAAAAGAGGATAAGATGTCATGAATGTGATTCGTTCCTTGATCGAATATCCATAATAAGAAATAATCAAAAATCATATTAGTAAACCATATTGAGAGTCGAAATCTTATCCATCAAAATAATGCAAGTAGTAATCTCCCTGGACTCCATTCGGTCACTAGGTGTCTGAATCAATTGTCCAGAACAAACCCTGCAATAATGGTCACTTGATTTTGAAATCGTAACGCGTCGATCCTAGAAAGGTTTCATCATTCCCAACTGATTTTGACTCAATAAAATGGTTTTGAAAACTTTTTGAAAAACATAAATATCCAACACGAACAAACGCGTTAGTAGCAACAATCCCCCCAGACTTAACTTACACCGTCCCGGTGTAAATCAAATCAAATTAAGGGTGAAGTGTTGGAAATAAAAATATAAGGAAAAAGAAATATGAAATGGAGAATAGAACGAAGTTACCGGATAAAGGAAATCTCAAATCTCCCAAAGTTGAATCGGCGTGGATGGTGTTTGAAGAAGGATCTTGAAACTCCCCAAAAATTTCGCTAGGCCAAGAAATAGTGCTTCTCAATTTCCCTCACCAATGCATTCCGCCATAACTGAGTTAGTGCATTCCAACAGTGATCGCAATGCCACCACAAACATTAGTTTGCATCGTGGAACCCTTTCCCGAGTTACTTTGGAAATTCTTAGATATTGGTAGTTGAACAGCTGCTGGAAGAAGTAGCAAAATTCTTTCTTCAAATGGTGAAGTAGAGGATTCAATATTTGGTTGATAAGGCTTCCGTGTTTTATTCTTTCTTTGTTCACATCTCTTGTAGATAGGATCTTATTCTTTGAAGAATCTCTGAATTTGAACCTGTTAAGAGCCAAATATCCTTGCAAAAACACTTGAAATTACTTGTTAAACAAATTTGGACCTAGTTCCAGAATACCGAAGTAACAAACAAAATTATCCAAGCTTATTCTAAAGGAATTAAGTATTGAAAAGATAAGTGTAAGATGTGTAAATCATTTAAAATCGAACTGTTTATCAAACCAAATTTTTAAAAGTGCAATGTGAAATTAAAAAAAATCAAAAAAATCTAATTTATGAAAATCACTATTTAAAAACGTTTTTGGTATGAAAATGGTTCATTTATATTTAAAAACCATTTTAAATAATTTAAAAAGAAAAATTTAGAAAACTTACCTCGTGGTTCGAGCCAGTTCGAACCGTGGTCCATGGCTCGTGGCTTGTTCAGGTCAGACTGGTCCGTCGTGTGGTGATGCGGGATGGTGGGACGCGGGTCCGTGAGTGACTCGGGTCGGGGACACGGGATGGTGGTGCGGATAGGATGGGATGCGGGATGGGGACGCGGGATGGGACCACAGGACGAGGCTGGGACGGGTCACGAGACGAGGATGCGTGTGCTGCGGGTCGAGGCTGGGACGCGGGACGAGCTGGCGTTGGACGAGTGATCCGAGGGTCAGGGACGCAGCATCCAAGGCTCGGCACCGGACAGATTCCCGTGTCCGGGGTCTCTGTCCGGGGTCTGGGAGCTTCGGATGCTCGACCCGCGGGACGTGTTCCTCTTGGACACCGGACGGATGTCCATGACCGGTGTCTGGGACCCGACACACTTCTTCTTCTTCTTTTTTTTTTTTTTAAAGTTTTAAAACTTCGGTTTTCTTCTCCAAAAATGCATTTTTATAAGTTTTTTAAAATATGAAAAATTCATAAATAGATAGATTAATGCATAACAATGTTTGAAATATGAAAAACCAAAAGAAAAACAAAGATTAAAATCAAAAGAAAAGAAAAGACTCGATATATGGGTTGCCTCCCATAAAGCGCTTGTTTAAAGTCAATTAGCTCGACTCCTTGGGGTTTTTAAACTTGGGAATTGTCTTCCAAAGGCTTGAGGTTGCCTTTAGAGTTTGAACTTCTCCCTTGGTCGTGGTCTTCATCATGTAAATGGAACGGGTACTGAACTGCAATTTCTCTTTTCTCCACAGGAATGTATCTTGTAACTTTTGCTTGAAAGCCAGGTGGTGCTGCGTAATAGAAGATGTTTCTATCTATCTTTGGAAAGGATAACCGTTGTAAGGGGTAATCCAAGATAGCTCCAGCAGTAGCCAAGAATTTTCTTCCGAGGATAAAAGGTGTTGAACAATTGTTCATGTTAGCCACTTCAAAGTCGGTCGGCACAATGCAATCACCGATTCTCACTGGGCAGTTGAATGCTTCACCCAATGAGCGTGTGAAAGCACCATTAGCAAGTGTAATTCTCTTGTTTGAAGGACGAAGTTTGGTTATCTTCATCATTCTCACAAGAGATTCTGACAGAACATTGACTCCGGCTCCCGAATCGATAAGAGCGGTCTCGAAGATATAATCTTTAATAGAGCAAGGGATATTGAAAGAACTTGGATCAAGAGTCTTAGGAAGGATCCTTAGGTACCGATGGGGATTCCTAACCTTGTTGAATAACTCCTCAATTATAGCTTCGTCTTCCTCGCTTTCTCTAAAGCATAGTTTAAGCGATGGCTCGGTTTTCCAAGCGTCTTCAAAGGAGAGGGTGGGAGGGAGTTCTCTAATTAGAGAGTTGAATACCTCTATCATCTCATCACTAATCCAACGTGGTCTTAGGCCGGATCTTTCACTCAAACGTGTCTTCTTCTTTGGCGGTTTTGTTGAAATTCTCGCCGTAAATCTTCGGTTGTAGGGTTTGGCCATTAGGAAAGGTCTTGGAGCTTCTTCTTCCTCTTGATCAGAGATGGAAGAGTCTTCTTCAAGTGGTGTTAAGGTGCAGCAATGGGCCATGGGGGTCGGCTCTTCTTCATTCGTACTAGATTGGTCACTAACTTGAAACGTCTCTTCGATAAGCTTCAAGCGTTCATCAATCTTCTCCACACGGTTTGAGATGTTGTTAGACTCGTCTTCTAGGGATTTTGTTGTGTCTATGAACTCCTTATGATGGTGTTCAAGTTCATAACAAACGGTGTTGATGGTCTTCACCGTAAGTTGATTGTCGGTTTCTAGTTCCTCCATGGTTGAGTCGATCTTGTCTTGAACAACTCCAACTTCGGTTGCACCTTGAGCAGCTTGGTAGGCCTTGTTAGCAACCGTTTCTAGGTTAGAACTAAGCTCATCAACATACTCCTTAGTGGACTTAATCTTCCACTCCAACTCATCATACGAATCGTCGATCTTATACTTGATATTGATGATATCAGTCTTGTCTTCTCGAAGATCCCTTGTATGGACGTTTTGGACTTCTTCAAGTCGAGTAAACCGAGTATCAATAGCTTCAAATTGGTTGGTGACGATCTCGAATCTCTCCCCAAGAGACGAATTTATGGATTTGATGGTTGTTTCGATCTCATGAAGGGCGTTTTTAGTGTCCTCCATGAAACGTTCCATCAAAGCTTCAAGTTGTCCTTCTTGGCGAGCTGAGTTGGGGTTGTGGCAGTGGATTCGGCGGCACATGGTGGTGGTGTACACTTCCTTGAGTCTCCCAAGGGGGTTGTTGTTGATACAATTGTGAATTGTACCAATTGTTGTAAGGAAAAGGTTGTTGATGGAATTCATGGGGCATGGGGATGTAATCTCCATTAGAACTCCTTCTTGTCGCCATTCTCCTAGGGTTTTTGGTGTGATGTTCCATTGATAAACCCTGAAACACACTTAAATAGAAAACAAAAAAATGAAATTAGCAAAAAGGAAAAAAAACGAAAAAAGGAAAAATGAAAAGAAAAAACAAGACTTAGGCTTATTCTTTATCAAAAATCTATAGGTAAGCGAACAAAGTCCCCGGCAACGGCGCCAAAAACTTGATGACGCGGGTTTTGGTTACGCATCTAGGTTTTAAATTTATAAACCCTAATCTGCAAGTGCACAGTTGACAATTGTAGTACTTAGGGGTCGATCCACAGGAGACTAAGTGTTACGCTATAAATCTATATGATGCAGAATAAGCTAAGCGATTTTATATTTGGTTTTGGGGTTTTTGTAAATTCAAATAAAGTAAAGGGATAGATAAATCAAAACATACAAGATAAAAGAAATCTAAAGAACTTATGCAACATGTTCTACACCGGATTTTAAAGATATGCAACTAGTGTTCATGAACTTAGATCACTGCGGTAGATCCATTCCACTTTCGTGGCTCCGAATCCTATGAAACAAACCCTAATAGACTCAGCTTTTGCATGGTTATTACAAGGTGGATTCACGCATTAAAATCGGGATCTAATTGTTCACAAACTCCCTAACTAACTGATTAGGTTGTTAGGACGCTTGGCCCATCGAATACTTGGTCAGGTCGATATCAAAGCTTTTGGAATCGATACCTGCCTATGATCGATCTCTAGGTAGCTAGGCTAGATCAAGCATTAAAGAACGAATAAAGACAGAAAACAAATCTAGAAGCAATTCAATAAAGATGTAAAAGATGCAAGCAAAAGAATTTAAATAACTTTATTATCAAGTATACAACAACTCTACATGTTATGAAACATGGAGCAGCTAGAGAAGTTGATAAAACAGTAGATTCATGATAGATAAGTGCTCGGTATAGGTAGATCATAGCCTTCATCGCTCTTCATCGCTCTTCTACAAAGGATAAAGATGAAGATCTAAAGAGAATAACGAAAATACATGTTTATTAGTTATTTGTAGGTGCCTAAGGCTGCTCTTCTTCTCTCAAGAGGCTAAAAGCATGTATATATAGGTGTTGGAGGAGTATCTAGGTCGGCAAACTTCTAGGGTTTTGTCTTGGGCAAAAAACGTCTTTTTGTCGATAAGTGCGCAGAAGTGGCCACGACACCGATCGGTCACACCGGTCACGTGATTTGGTCCGGGGTCTGGCTCAAAATAATCTCCTTCTGCGTGGCTTCAAGTAAATGAGCCGGCCCATGGGTTGGTTCGGTGCTTAGGCCCATCTTGGACTTGATTTTTCTTCAAGGCATAATGACATACGTTCAGTAAAACTTGAATAACTTGCACACTTCAACTCCAAAAGCTATGGTTCCAAATTTTCTAGAAATATAACTCAAAGGGCTATCTCCATGTAAAGTTTCATCTCCGTCCAAGTCGATTTGGTCGAGCGTCTGAGGTGATCTTTCGGGGACATAGAATCTGTCTAACTTGGAGAATCGTGAAATCTTGGCATGGGAGGACAAAGATAGGTTCCTCTGGCCTTGGAAAGTTGTTGTGGGATTAAGAATACTCATTTTGCTCCATTTTGCTCCCCTTTTGATGATTGTACCTAAATGACTCTTAAAAACCAAACATACGAGAAAACTACCTCTTTCGATTGAAAAGCTTATTATATAGTATAGAAATAAATAAAAACGGATAGTAAAAGTAATAAAATACCACATATATCAACTCGCATCAGTCATGACTTCAAACGGTAGTTCCCAATCCGGCGGTTGTACTATCGGTGCACTAACCAAGGCACTCTTGATGGTGTGAAACGCAGCCAGACAGTCACTATCGAAGTCAAACTTCACCTCTTGACACAGCAATCTAGTGAGGGGTCTAGCAAACTTGGATAAATCCTTGATGAAGCAATGGTAGAACCCAGCATGTCCTAGAAAGCTTCGGATTCCCTTAACCGTAGTAGGCGGTTGTAAACTCATCATCACTTCTATCTTTGCCTTGTCAACTTTGATCCCTTTCTCTGATATTTGGTGCCCAAGCACTATCCCATCTCGGACCATGAAGTGACACTTCTCCCAATTGAGAATAACATGCTTCTCCTCGCACCTTTGCAACACCCTGCACAAATTAGACAAACACACAAAGAAAGAACTCCCATACACAGAAAAGTCATCCATAAACACTTCCATAATATCCTCAATAAGGTCAGTAAATATGGACATCATACAACGTTGAAACGTTGCTGGGGCGTTACAAAAACCGAAAGGCATGCGTCGGTACGCAAAAGTGCCATAAGGGCATGTGAACGTCGTCTTCTCTTGGTCCTCTGGGTGGATAGGGATCTGAAAGAAACCTGAATAACCATCCAAGAAACAGTAATAAGGATGGTTAGCTAGACGCTCAAGCATCTGATCGATAAATGGTAAAGGAAAATGATCCTTGCGAGTAGCAGCATTCCATTTCCGATAATTTATACACATCCTATGTCCGGTTACTGTTCTAGTTGGTATCAACTCATTCCTATCATTTTTAATTACCGTGATACCTCCTTTCTTAGGCACAACATGCACAGGACTGACCCACTTACTGTCAGATATAGCATAAATCACACCAGCATCTAGAAGTTTCATTATCTCCTTCTTGACGACATCCTTGAGACTCGGATTTAACAGAAGTCATTGATTCATCCTCTAGGTGTATTCTGTGCATGCATAAGTCAGGAGATATACCAGTTATATCATCTAGTGAATATCCTAGAGCCTTCCTATACTTTCTCAATTCACACAAAAGCAAGGTGATCTCTACATTGTTCAAATTAGCATTCACTATAACAGGATACGTGGAATTAGGACCTAGAAATGCGTACATGAGCCCTGCTGGGAGGGTCTTCAATTCTAGCTTTGGAGCTTTCAGCTCGCTCCAAGAACTATGAACAGTAAATTTTTCTGGAGCAGGTGCTCGCTCTGTCAGAGCAAGTGCTCGCTGATCCTCAATTTTTGTGCTCTCTCCCAGACTGAGAAACTCAACTCCCTTTTCCACTATGATGTTAGAATCCAGAAACTCAGCAAATCCTTGGGCGTCTTCACTCAGAAAACCGTGTTCACCCTCGGCTTTAGTCAATGCGACTTCAAGCGGATCCTTTGCTAGAATCTCTTCAACCTCATCCTCTAACATCTCTGATCCATCATGGACAACAAACGTGTGCCCATCTATCATCAGTCTCTTGAGGAGCTTGCTCATCTCAAACCGAACTACCATGTCTCCTAGACGGAGAT
This sequence comes from Draba incana, assembly GCA_963576765.1. Classification (NCBI taxonomy): domain Eukaryota; kingdom Viridiplantae; phylum Streptophyta; class Magnoliopsida; order Brassicales; family Brassicaceae; genus Draba; species Draba incana. Next base: position 17,376,315 of record OY755217.1, read on the forward strand.
CCACTATGCCTTCTTCGACATCAATAATGGCACGTGTTGTGCGTAAGAAAGCTCTGCCCAAAATCAATGGATCTTTAGGTTCTTGATCAAGCTCTAGAACCACAAAATCAGCTGGGATTAGAGTATCCCCAATTCGGACGTGCAAATCTTCTATGATACCCACCGGAAGCTTTATAGACCGACCCGCAAAAACCAATGAAATCTTGGTGGGTTTGAACTCGATGAAGCCCAAATGTTTAGCCACAGAATACAGCATCAAATTAACGCTGGATCCTAAGTCACACAATGAGCACGCAAACGTGCAAGGCCCAATCTTCACGGAAATCACAAATCTTCCTGGATCACCTTTCTTTGTCAACACCTTACTCTGAAGTATGGCGTTACACTCCTTAGAAACCATCATCACATTCTCCTCTTCAACGATCTTACCAGCAACCAATTCCTTCATGTACCTCTTGAGTGACGGTATCATTTGCACGACATCAACTAAAGGAAGCTTCCCTGTCAAATCCTTAAGCATCTCCTTACACTTAGTATTCTCCAAATCCTTCCTAGATTTCTTAGGAGGTACTGGGTAAGGCACTTTGGGTAAATAAACTAGCTCGGGCGGAGTTTCTAAAATTTTCTTGGGAGCACCCTGTGCGAGCAGGTGCTCGCTGGCAGAGAGCGGGTGCTCGGAAAATTTTTTCGTAGCATTGATCGGAACTGAATCCCGAGGTGTCCCTGAGCTTGAACCAATCTCCTTATGCATATCCTTCTCAGAAAAATCATCCTCTTGAGCCTGGTGCTCGGTAATCTTCTCCTTAGCCTTAACTTGAGAGCTCGTGATCGTAGGCGGTACCAACTTCTTTCCACTCCTCAACTCAATAGCATTCACTTGATATTCCTTCCTAGGATTAGCCTCACCATGTCCCGGAAGAGACCCAACTGGTCTTTTGATAGCTTCGGCAGTTTGAGCTACTTGAGTATCCAATTTCTTCACATGCGCGGTAACAGCCTCGTACTTCGCATTTAGATCATTGTACATGTGATCTACCTTGACATTAATCTCAGTAGATGCCTTTTGTTGGTTGACCATCAGCTCCTGCATGAGACTCTTTAACTCGTCTTGAGATGTGGGCGCGGTAGTAGCTTGTTGGGGCGGAGTGAATTGTCGTTGGTTCCCTCCTTGGAACCGATTCTGATTTTGGTTAGGGATGAATTGCTTCCCTTGAGTGTTGCTGGGGTAGAACTTCTGATATCCTTGGCCTTGTGTGTTCTGATTCGTACCGCCTTGTTGCGGATAGACTTTGTCTTGTGGGTTCTCGACATTGGTCCTTCGGTCGGAGAGGTTGGGGTGGCTCCAATAGTTGGGGTTAAACCCACGGTTCTGATATCCTTGACCATTCACAAAGTTAATCTCTTGAACTCCAGCATCTTCATCATCTTCAAACTCTTGAGGGATAAGCGTACCCTCATTCTGCTCCACAAGCTTTACCGGTCTTTGATTCTCGCGTAGAAGTAGATTAACCATCGCTGTCAGCTCATCAATCTTCTGAGTGTCCACACTATTAACCTTCCTGGTTCTATCATACTCAGGAGCCTTGTTGTTAGAGCTTGCGGCAAGGTTCTTAATCAGCTCAAAAGCACCATCTCTAGTCTTGGTCATTAAGTCTCCATTACTCGCAGCATTTAGAGCATTCCGATAATCCCATTCAACTCTGTCATAGAAAATCCCAAGAATTTGCTCATCCTTGAAACCATGATGAGGACACTCCCTTCGGTACTCCTTTAGTCTTTCCCAAGCTTCACAGAAAGCTTCATCAGAATGTTGTTGAAAGGATGAGATCTTGTTCCTCAAAGACGTTGTCTTGGACTTGGTGTAGAAATGGTCTAAGAACGCAGCTCTAACCTCATCCCATGTCTTCAAAGAACCGGCGGGCAATGACTTCAACCATCTAAGAGCTTTGTCGGAAAGTGAGAATGGGAACAACTTGCACTTCAAAAACTCACTCGGTACCCCATTAGACCCCGTAGTGCTGGAGATTTCTTCGAAGTTCTCGATGTGGTCCATCGGTATCTCAGCCGGTAATCCATGGAACAAGTGTTGTTTCACCAACGAGATCATCTGAGGCTTGATCTCAAAGTCTTGCCTCTGAATTGCTGGTGAAACAATGGCCGAACGGTTTTGGTAGAATGCATGGGGATTGTCCGAATCCCCAAACCCCGGCTGTAGAGGTGGAGCACGTGGTTGATTCCTTTGCAACACCGCAATATGATCCCTTAGCAATTGTAACTGAGTGTTTATCTCTTCCTGATCAGCCATAATGTCTGGATTAGGTGAGTTTCTTTACCGACGATTTTGACGTTCAATGCGACTAACTCTTCGTTCGAGACACTGATTAATGATTCGGTGATATTTCTTCTTGTTCTTCTACTGTTCATGCACCTGAAACACACACAAAAGCAAATAAAAACAAAAACGAAATTAGCAAAAAATTCTTACACTATAAATAAAATCGAATTTCAAAGGCAACCCAATTGGTCCCCGGCAACGGCGCCAAAAACTTGATGCAATAAGTTTTAACCCTAAAATAAAGCTGCAAGTGCAAAGACAATCGCAGTAATACAATAGGTATCGAATCCTCAGAGACCAAGGTTACACTATGAAACTATGGATTCTAATTTAAAGCTAAGATAAAATGGGGATTGGTTGTAATTAAACAATGAAACGAAACAGCAAATAAACGATGATAACTTCAATAAGAGAAAGGCACTAGATCAAGGTCATCCGCCGGTGATTTCGAATTAAGGACTGAGCAACTATTCATGATTCAATTTAAGCGCGGTCTAGAACTCAAACATAAATGTAATATTGCCCCACTATCGTGATGCATCAATATCTTTATCTAACAACCTAAATGCCTAAACTGTCGTTTGAATTCAGAGATGTTGACAAGCATTATCGAATGGGCTCAATCTATTCACAATTGATGGTAACAATAAACTGTCGTTGGTCACACACCAATTGCTCACCAATGGCTTATCTAGCAACCTAGAGCACTGTCGTGAATAAGTTAAACTTAAGAACATAGACTAGGTGATCAAATTAGTCTAAGCAATACGAATCCCAATTGATGAAGACAAATGATTTCATTCCTATTTGGCTCAGTCACTAGTATCCTAAATCACCATTGAAAGCCCCTAATCTAGCTATGAGACTACTCGACCATGGAGATTAAAAACGCAGCAATCAATGGAGAAGAATTCATAATGATAATAAAAGAGGTAAGGGTTTTAGAATTCTTCTTAATAGATGTCGTGGGATGAATCTCCAAATCTTACAAGCAAATCCAATGGAATAAAGAACACTTGAAGAATCTCAAAAACTTGGAGGAAATGAGTCTCACTCTCTCAAAAACGTGCAATAAAAAATGAAAAGTGAATTCTTTGTTTTAGGAGGTGGCTCCTCTTATTTATAGTAAAAATTAGGGCAACTTAGTTCTGGGTGACCGACCGGTCGGTTTGGTTCTGGATCGGTCGGTCTGTCTTCAAGCAGCTATGGTCTTCGGGTCTTTGAGTATCGGGACCGGTGGGTCCCTTTGTTTGGATCGGTCGGTCCCGATTCCAGAGAACTTTGGCTTCGGGACTTCGAGTGTCGGGACCGGTCGGTCTACTGGATTGGATCGACCGGTCCTGTTTCCAGGGAGCTTCTACTCTTCGAGTCCTCATGCGAGCAAGTGCTCGCTCCAGGCCGAGCAGGTGCTCGCTCCAGGCCGAGCAGGTACTCGGTTATGAAAAATGCCATCTTTTCTCCAGATTCGTCCATTTTGCTCCAATGACCCCCAATGACTCCAATCCATGCTTGAGAGCCTCCTAGAACCTGAAAAGACCCAAAAAGAACTAGAAAGGACCGAAAACAAATAGAAAACGACACGTGAAAGAGACTAAAATACTAATATATCACTAATTCACGCCCTGATAAGTCAACAGTTGGTTACGACGAAGAAGTATGAGATGTGGACCATGTACGGTGGACAGCCTCTACGATTCTCACTAGTAGAGCTCAGGTAGGTTTCTGGATTGCCATGTGGGCCTTACCCGAAAAGGTATAATCCAGGAGTGGAACCTAAAATAAATGTAAGAAAGGATGTTGTTTGACAGAGGCTTATTGGTGGTGATTCAAAGAGGACTTTGGTTGACCTGGAAAAAATGCTTAAGAAATCTAAGAATATGAGTAGTGAGAGGAAGCTGGCTTTGGCTTTAATTCTGATTGTGGATGGGGTGCTAATAGGGAAGCATCAGGTTAACAAGCCCACCCCTAGGTACGTGCAGATGCTGGATGATATTGATGTATTCCTCAAGTTTCCTTGGGGCAGAGAATCATTCTTAAAGACGATTGCGACCATGAAGCATGGAAAGAAAGGTACAAAGACTTTCCCAGACCATGTTGAAGCTTTCTGCCAGCAGCTGCAACAAAAAACAAGACTAATTTAGGGATTCCCACTTTAACTGCAACTCCTAGCATTCCAAGCAATACCATTGCTCTTAAAGAAACTTCCTAACACAGACGACATCCGTACGTTTGATCACCCAGGATCAGCACGTCTTGCTAAGTTGTCAACCTTGACTATGAATGACGTAGTTGAAGCAGAGAATGATGCCAAGGTTTGTCTGTACATCTCCCTTGGATATATACACCTTCGCTATTGTTTTTGTTTCTTATGGTAACAACATATGTATTGTTATGCAGTTAGAAGTAGGTCACATTCTTCCCATTGGCGGTACCAGTAGCGATGGTGGTTGGGGGGATTGGGACGATGAGGACAGGGACTAGAGCGTGTTGTATTTGGAAAGGCTTATTTCGGAAGGTTATGTATTCCAGAAATCGGGATGGCCTTGTGGTGATGCCCTGTTAGAGTTGGTTGAAATTGACGATAAGAACCAAGTAGATGAGGTAGAGGAGGTTGATATAGTAGATGAATCAGATGATCCGCCTGTCAAGAAACAAAGGAAGAAGAAACAAGTCGTTATGAAGCGAGGATCACGTCGTAAACAACGAAAGCTAGAGGATTATTTCCCGCCCGCAGATGGAGAATTTAGGAAGTGGGTAGAAGGCAAAATCCACGAAGCTACATCAGCACTGAATGAGAGGATTGAGAAGCAAGCTAAAGAGATTAAGCAGCTGACAAAAAAAGGAAGCGTTCTAAACTTTGTTATAAGAAACGCAAGTCGATGTATTTTTCCTCTAGTAAGAGAAGAAGAGGTAACCCTGACATGGAAACTGTTGTGGTAGACAACATTAGTTGCATGGCTGATGGAGTTGTACGCAACCTTGCAACAAGTTTCAGTCCAGAGAACGTGAGTTATATATTTAATTTTTGTTTGGGTGTATTCTGGAAACACTTGTTAAGCTGAAAAGCACATGTTTATGTTCTACAGGTATGTTTTGATGGGGTTGCTGATGGATGGAATTATTTAGGTGGAAAGAATATGGTGGATAAGATCAGTAGGGATAAGGGTGCGGAAATCACGTCGCGGGTATGTAGAACCTTGTGTTTGCACCACATGGTGGGCGAATTTAATACAAATGTATATTGTGATTGGATGTAGGTGACAGATTTGATGGGAGAGGGAGATTTTAACTTCCATGCTGCCTGTACGCAGCCTGATGATGATAGCAGTGGGAAGGTAAAAGAGATTTGTTATAGAATGCCTCTCATTTGGAAATGAGAATCTTATTAAAATAGTGTGCACATTGGATACATGGATGTGAAGAGGGTAATGATGGACCTAAGCAATGTGAAGTGGATGAGGTAAACATAGTGTACTAACTAAGGGTGTAATGTCTTTTAATGGTGGTCACTAATAGCGAATGTATGTAGGTGGTATGCAAGGATGAGAAGGCAAACGATTGTTTGGATAAGGCATCTACACAGGTATCAAATCTCTATAAGTACTTTTATTACTACAGTTAGTTTTAGGGTAACGACACAAGTAAGTGTAAAATGAATGTGAGTATTAATCATTTATTGTTTTAATATGTAAAAATTAATTTTAGCAATGCCAACGCAGAAGATTGCTGAGGAAGCTGAGGAGGTGAAGAAGATTATTGAGGAGGTGGGAGTTGTTGTTGAGAAAACCCTTGCTGACTACAGCAATGGAGAAGTATAAAAAAAAAGTCAGTGCGGAAGGTGGCGTAAAGGACGGTGGTTGTGTATTGGCAGTGAGTGATTCGCCACTTAGTTTTGAGGTGGAGATGTCACCTACTTCAAAGGTAAAGCTTTCGCTGGTCAAATATTTTGCTGGGAAAGAAATGACCGTTAAAAACCTGCTACCATGTGTGGACCATGCGGAGTGATCGTTCTTCTTCACTTCTTTGTCAACCATTATACAACGGTAATGGTTTGTGACTTTGAAATTAGAATGTGAGTCATAGGATGACCTTTCTTTTGGTCAATGCAGGGAGCACCTATGTGCTTATAGTATAACAATTAGTAGCTCCTTCCTAATCAAGTTAGCCACCCCAACAGATTGGGTTACTACTACGGTATGTGACACTTTTTGAATGATTTTCGGCATTAGCTGATTCCTTTGTGATTTTGTGTGTATGGTTACTGATATGGGGCAGTGTTTTACATGCAACACATGGAGGTCTTAATGTCCATGTTGAAACAAAGACACAAAGACGTGCTTAAGGTCGAGGCTTCATGTTTTGCTTCTCCCTGGTTGGTAAATTACCTGGATGGTAAGTATAGATCATTTTCGAAGGCTCGTAACAAAGGGCTAATCAGTTAGGGAGAGGCAGTAAAAGCATTTGTGACTACTCCAAGGGAAGTGTGGTTTGATGAAATTGAGACAATATACGTGCCAATGTGCTGGGATGATCGTCATTGGGTTGGATTAGAGATTCATTTACGTGCTTGGGCAATGGAGGTATTTGACTCAGCACCAAATCTTTACAAAGACTAGAAGGTGAAAGAGTTTATGGATCCTGTGACTCAGATGCTTCCTCACCTAATTGATAAGTGGTGCCAGACGCATGAATCTCAGGAGCACGGGCTATCTCCGTTTGGATACAATCGCGTAAAGGGATTATATGAGAACAAAAGGTCAGGGGATTGTGAGCCTATTGCTGTGAAGTTTATGGAGTTACATGCAAATGCTAATCCGGATGAAGCTATGTCTACGATGACGGATAAAATGGTTGATGATTTACGCAAGCAATATGCAATGGATTTATATGAGGAAATGGTGGTCCCGTTGTACAAGGAGTTGGTATAGGCATGTGTTTCTGTTTGGGAGAATGCTTATGTGTATGTATATTGGGTTGTTATTAGATAAAATGACTTGTTGTTTTTGTAAACAAATGCTACCTAAACCTGATGGTATGTTCAAGTAAACAATTAAGGAGTGGTCTGCTTTTGTAATTTTGTATGGTGATTGTATGGCTATAATCCATCTCCGTATCTAGGAAAATGTGTCCATAAATGACCATGTGTTTGTATGGTGATGAAAATCATTGTAGCTTTCGTAGCCTCGTATCCATAAGATTCTGTCCATTTTTGTACCATTCGTCTGTATGTGGAATATTTGAATTCTACGAGGGAAATGAGAGCATTAAAAAAGGGATTTGAATTGGTAGTAGTGAGACAGTAAGAAGTGAACATCGGTGATGTGGTGGGGCCCACTTTGATGTGGATAGGAACGTTCTATTTTGGGCGGCAAACTTCCCGCGGAAAACGTTGGTCAATTGATGATGGGGCCCACTCTGATGTGTATAGAATTATCAACTTTGGGCGGCAAAATTTGCGCGGAAAAAGTTGGTCAAATGAGTATCTTATAGTGTTTGCAGATGTGGATATAAAATGATGGAGCAAAGGGCATGGACACATGGTTCTGGGGATGGGGATTTAGTTGACAATCGTACGATGACTTATACTTAGGTAAGCAATTAAGAATTTAAGGAATAAGCTAAAAAAATGTTGATATATATAGGGGTCTATATTTATGACAAAGCTTTGTATACGTAATAACATAGCCATGAGCCTAAAAGCCATGGGATACTGCTCAAGTGTCTATTGTGTGGGGGTGTTGGTGGGAAGAATTTTATGTTGAATTCTGAAATGTGAGTTGTGATACCGGTGTGTGTAGTTAATTATGGACAGTAAATTAGGTGGAAGGATAAGTGCAGTAAAACAACAAAGAGTTCTATAGACTATAATGTTTGTGGGGCCCAATTTGAGTGCACAAAAATCCCCGACACATGGGTGGAAAATATAATTCTGAAGCTTATGTATGTGGACGGTATAATGTGGATTTAAAATTATGGATATTTTTGTAATATGACAACCGTGAGCTCAATGACCAACTAACTTCTCATAAATATGTTGTAGGTAAGGATTCAACCTCAAGCTAACTTGTCATTAATGACTTTTACTCTTGTGGAAAAAATTCAGGAATGGGGGAGTTAGTACAAAGGGTTTGTCTACTAATACGGTGGTCTCCTTTAGAACAAACCAGTTTACAAAAAAAAGGATGGCTTTGCCGGAACTTCCTTTTGACATACTTTGTGTGATTGTTCGCAAAGTCGCATCTCGTTCCTGCATTGATGTCCGACCTTTCCTTCTTGCCGGAAAGCGGGGTAGAGACATGGTGTATGCTAAGGATGTACTTCAATGTACCGAGATATACCCACTGTGTTCTGATCCATCATATATTTTCCATGTGATTGCTATATTCTACGAGGCCGTGCGGCTTGCGACGAAAGAGAGGGACTTGGCTTGTGGTATTAATCTGCTCAAAATGAATATACCTTTGGATGAAGCGTCACAATTGGTGCTGGGAGTTTTTTGTGAATGTCATGGGGAAGACAAGCTGGCAATATTGCACCTAGAGTGGTTTTTTGAGGTGTATGCTGCAAATGGTTCCAAAGAAATGAGACAAATGGGAGATGAGCTAATAAGAATTATTGCATCCTTCAATCCGAATTATATGGGTACGTATTCATGTTTTTTTCAGTTCCCTACGTGTGAGACGATAAGTCTGCCAGAGTGCTTTCTAGATCACTACATGGGAATTGAGGTGCATTGCAAAAATTGTTATTTGTACTACTTGTGTGATCATGTTTCATATATGTTGTAGGGTTTATGTACTAATTATGCTTAAGTATGTACTAACATTATGTTAAGATCTTTTAGTAATTATGTACTATTTTTGCTTGACCTTGACCATAATAGTCTTAGTCGACATTTTAGCTTTATATCATGTTGGTATGCTAACACATGCGTGTCCATGACCAAGTGTCCACACCGTTCAACGAGTGGGTTTGCAAAATGCAGTATATTTCTAGAAAAAATCCACAAGTGTCTATTAATTAGTTAGAGTTTTCATAAAGTTGTTGCAGTTGGAAAATTTTTAAACGATTCAATTGAAGGGAAAGAGAGCACTGAGTTGTCTAATCTCTGCGCTACTTCACATCAAACCATTAATGAGTCTATTAACTCATCTAATATTTTAATTAATAAATATAAAAGGCCCATATACGTCCACGTATGTGATACCCCACCCGTAAATTGTTTGTTAAAGTCTCAGCCTTCGTTTTCTCGGAGAAGTCAGTGCTCCCGAAATAAAATCATTTGCAAAGCTAATTAGATTTGTGTAAGGGGAACTGGTGATGGTTAATTCCCGGACATTTGATGATATGTCGATGTCGTTTCACTCAAGAGGAGCAGAGCACATGGGTGCTCCGACATGCTAATGCGGCGGTGTACCAGAGGTGCTCACGTCATGGTCAGACGCAAACCCATGCAGAAAGTACTATAAATTTTCGCTGATAAATGCTCGGTTCAACAGATGATGTGATTTCTTCAAGTGGGTAGACCCTTTTCCACCACCATGGTGGACCAAAATAGCATTGCTTGAAGCTCGGGACAAAATGCGGAAGCTGCAAGCGGAAGTGAATCAGCTAAAGCAGAATAGAAGGGCTAAAGGAAACATAATTCCGGTGGTTGAACACAATAGCCACCCTTCCCTTAGGGGGACAACTCTGTCTGAGTTTGATTTAGCCTGCACCCACCCATCCCCAGCTTTAGTGGTCGCATGTGAGGCATGCATTGTTGCTGTTGGAGCCCTAGCACTGCCGTTTGTTATTGGAATTGCCTCCTGAAGATGAGGTGCGATGGAGCTGTTATTGACCTTGTAGGATACCTTGTTTGTCTCTAAATTAATGTATGTTTATCTAATGGTTTAGTATTGCCTAATGAAAGTAGTATTGATCAAAATTTTGGTTTATGTTGTCTATGTAAGGATCCAGTTTATATACCAAGTCCTGCCTACCATTTGTACAAAACCATCTAGAAATTAGACCCCCTATCCATCCATTACTATCCACCGTATATATTCCATTGAATGTGTAACCTGTATGGTGGATGGTAATGAGTGGACAGTAGGGTCAAATTTCTTGACGGTTTTGTACGATTGTTGGCAAGAACCTGGGTATGTAGGCAGAAACGGATAGGATGCCAATGGATTGTAATACATGGATGTTTAACTAAAAATCGTTGATGGCTTAAATAGCCTTTGTAGATGACTTGGTTACCATGTAGGAACAACATATGTATAATATCGGTGGATAGTAAGTTGTGGATGTGGTTATTCATCACGTATGGATGGTGTATGTTGGATGGGGTGACGTGGAATGTTGCCAAGACTTTACAGATTGTATTGATTCTTGTTTGTAAAAATAGAAAATCAATAGGAGAGTAACTAGAAATAGGGTTGTACTGTATCCTTACATACCAAAAAACATACCTGATAGGTATAATTTCCGCGACAATTATCCTTACATGAACTTTGCATAGATGTAAGAATACATCAATGTTTTGCAAATAGTTAAGTAAGCTGAGTAAGGTGTTTGAGAGTAGAATTAGCAAAATAGAGAAACAAAAACCATTCGCTCCCACAAGTCACCAAAAGTTGAGGAAAATAAAAGGGTGGTTAAAGGAAAAGATGGAATTAGTACTTCCATGGTTAATTGGAGGATTCATACATGTTGCCCTGTTATGACCGGTTTTGCTGCACCTGGAACACCGGTTGGTTGAAATCTTGTGCTCATTTGGCTGCTGCAAATAGATAATGTTATATAGGTTAGGCAATGGCACATACAAAAATTTCGAATTAAACATAAGTGGGAAGGTAGGAAGGCTTACCGGAAATTCACCCGTTGATGGCTTCCTCTGGCTTGGAGGCCTACCAGATGGACGATGGGTGAATGGTGGGCCGAGAATAAGCTCATCATCTTCCGCATTAGATTCCTCATCCTGAAGGTAACCTTCAGGCAGAATGTGACCTTCGTAAAGGTAAACCCGTGTTGCAGTTCTGTACCAGTCATGTGGCAACGTGCCGTACGCAACAGCTTTGTTGTCAGTAGCAAGAAACGCGTGCCAACAGGGGGAATAGAGCCTGTCATAAACCCTGCAGGTACATTTTTTTCTGCAAGGTCAACGAGATGCCGATCATTGAACCTGCCAACGATTTCAACTACCTAGTCAGAGTTACTAGTAACTTTTGACGCTTTCATGTGTTTCATGGTCTCAGCCATCTGCGAATCTATCTCGGACGGGACAGAGGCAGTGCACCTTCCTGACTTCCTCCGCTTGGCATTAAACCATCAGACATCATTGACCGAATGAACATGAGCAGTTCGGTGATAGGACAGCCTCTCCCCATGAACAGAGCGTTGTTCAATGTCTCAGCAATGTTACTAGTCATTAAGTTATACCTATTCCTTGGGAAATAGGCCCGAGACCATGTCGCGGCACCATTCTTTTCCAACCATTGTGCACAACTCCTATCAGCTGCCCACACTTCATCATATAGTTTTTTGTAAATACCAACACGGTATGAGCAAGCAGCTTTACCAACAAGTTCTGCGAGGCCAGGCTTCTTGAACTTGGAATTGATGTGGCACTGCAAATGGATAAGGCAAGCTCCATGGTGAGACTTCGGATACACTATGCTCACTGCCTTAAGAATGCATGGATGCCAGTCCGAGATAAGTGTTAGAGAATGGGTGTCAGCTATTATCCTTTCTAGCTTAGATAGAAACCAAGTCCAAGCATTATCGTTCTCGCTGTCAACAACCCCAAAAGCTAGAGGATATGCTTGATAATTGGAATCATGCCTGCTCGCTGTAAGTAACACACCCTTGAATTTACCGGACAAGTGAGTGACATCCAAGATAATCACGCGCCTCATCTTCTTGAATCCTTGTATAGATGCTCCAAAGGCAAGGAAGCATTACAAGAATTTATCCATATCGTCCTCGCCTTTCTCTGTTTCTAAGGCGGTGAAGATCCCAGGGTTTGCAAGCTTCAACCTGCGAAGATATGACGGTAATTTCAAGTAAGAATCCTCTTTAGCGCCTGTCATATCGACAATTGCTTTCTCCTTTGCTCTCCAACATTGCATGTAAGACGGTGAGACGCCTAGATCTTCGAGAACAAATTGTTGAAGATCCAATGGTTTAGGGCAGTTTGTGGTGTCTCCAAATTTGGACTTGTAGACTGAGGGAATGATACGAGAGGTAACTCTTTTTCTTGTAGCCATCCTTGGAATCAATGGAGCATGTATGAGTATGATGCAACTTACGTAGCTGGTAGCTGCAATTGCTTTTTTTCTCCACTGGTAACACTCTCCAATCACACTTGTTGTCAACACAACTGAGGACGAAACTGTGTTTTTCGTATTGGATTGCTTGAAGTGAATAGTCAATGCAATTTGACAGTCTACCTTGTTACCATAAACCTTACCTACATACAATTCTTCACCATATGCATCAACATCTAAGTCTGGTATTTGAATGCTCTCACAGAGTGTGTCGTTGAAAAGGGGAGGGATGTCAAATTCTTTATCATCAATATCTGCAAGTTTAAGCGGGTCTCGACCTGTTGCATTGGTTCGATCTCTCCCACTTCCTGATAATACACCAGCACCATTACATTTAGAATTGTAGGAAGGGCCCGTGTCATTAGAATGATGTGCAGATGCTTTGTTCTTCTGATTCGGATCAGGTCTACCACCAAACAGACCCTTCTTCCTCTCATGTATAGTTGAAGCAAACCTCTTATCAATGGTGCTGTTAGAAGGATTCATTATTTCCACAACATTATATACCCTAAGCTCATCATCCAAGAAACCATCCCAAAAAGGCAAATCGTATCCACGAGGAGGTACAAACACATCATCCGCACTATCCACCAAATCATCATCCCCTTCGTCAACAATTACCTTGCCTCCTTCCTTAAAACGACTTTCGACTTCCTCTACCTGGGCCAGAAAGTCTTCGTCATCGGAAGAAATGTCGGTATCATTAGTCTTCGAACCAACCGTACGAACATGGGCAGGGGTTTTAGCTACTTCGATGCTCTCAACATTCTTCCCTACCAATTTCTTTAGAATATGAACTAAAACTGACAAACAAGGTGTAATCTTTGTTCTCTCTCAGCCGACTAATGAAGATACCAAGTGAAACAACCAAACTCTTTTTTTTTTAATTAATTAGCCCAAATTAATAATCCCATAATTATTAATTCTCAACGGCTAAATCAACAATTACCAACAAAACAGCAGAAAAACAATAACTCATTTAAATCAATTAAAACTCACAACAATTAGTTCCATAGTAATCTAGCAACCTAACAACCGGTTCTAGAATTCAACTTATAAACATACAATCTAGAGTTCCTAATCATCCTCTCTTCCCCGCCATGATTCCACATTCTCAAACTTTTACCTTCAACACATGGAAATAAGAGTTGCATAAGTATTTCATAAATACTTAGTGAGTTGATCATCCCGCCTACTGGCGTAACAAGCAGGCTCAGATAACTTTGCAACAATCCAAATAAACCATCACAACACATATCAACAATTAACAACACGGAAACAACACATTTTGGGAAAAACAGACTACGTGTAGAGCGACACCACAAAGGCGTCGATCGACACAACCAAAAGTCTTGTGTCGAGCGACACCACAAAGGTATCGATCGACACATGACAAATTCTTGTGTCGATCGACACGCCTCTGTAACTGCACCAGAATCGAGTTCATCCTCTCTCGACTCAATTCCGGTAGTTACAAGCCACAAATTTGCACGGCAAACACAATAAAAACACCAGTGCGATCCACACAATCTATAACCATCAACATCACACGGATTCACACAACAAACAACACAAAAACGCAACGTTATCATCATAACCTAGAAACCAACGGTCACAACTCACCTTAGCCTAAAATGGAACGAAAAGGGAAAAGATGAACGAGAACAGACTCTCTAGCCTCGAGAATCTACTAATCGGATTGAAAAAACGGATCAACGCGACAAACGGATGATTCTACGCCGTTAAACACACAAAAATAACGATGTCTCGAGGATTTCTTTGCAACAATCCTCAAGAACAATCGGATTCTCTTTCCTCTCACTAATTCTCTGCTCAATAAGTATCTCTCCATGGCCAAGGGAAACACGCAACCCTAGGCAAGTTTATATACGATTAACCGAGCCAAAACCGCGATTAAAAACTAATTAACCCGGTTCTGCAATCTCAAGTGTCGACTGACACCAAGACCATGTCGATCAACACCCTCAAAATCCTTTGTGTCGATCGACACACAGCCTGTGTCGCTCGACACGACCACCAGAAACGCATTTTCTGGTTCGCGGATGTTACAATTCTCCCCCACTCAACTGGATTCATCCTCGAATCCCACAAAACCGTCTATCAAAGACTCAAACCTGAGCAAAAAATGGTCAATACCGCCTGAGATCCTAACACCCGATCTCTGAGTCCCTCGTCTAATCTCATGTTTATACACCTGTTTTAAGACATTTATCACTCTTAACTCATTCCACACCCCATCCACTCTCAGGACGTATCCTTTGAGCTCTGGGTACACAGGGGAACTAATCATCCCCTCGAGAGAACTAATCATCCCTCGATACTCACAATGGAAACTAATCATCCCAAAGAGTATACAGGAGAACTAATCATCTCCTCTGAGGAACTAATCATCCTCACTGAAGAACTAATCATCTCCAGACAAAATGAATGAGTTATTCGGAGCCGCAGCCCCTAGAGTAATAAATTCCAAAACGTCTATAAACATCTATCGACTAAAACTACCTCCCGTGGTCAAACTCGAAAACAACACCAATCCACCAATACACAATAAACATATAAGAATTACTCATCTTATAAATCTCTAAAAAGTATAATCGTTACCACAAAACGAAGATATAACAACCAAGTAAAACATGCTAACAACCGACGCTGGAACCACTGATATATCATGGTTTTTACCCGTTTTTAACCATGATATAAGTCGGTTTTGTATAGTATTTTTGGTAGTTTTGTGTCTTTTACAGTGTTTTGCAGGAAAATGATCAATTGGAGCTTAACGGAAACATTTGTAGTATCTTGGAGCTGAAAAGATCAAAGTGAATTCAAACAGAGCATCCCTGTCAATCGACATCATCTTATGTCGATCGACACGGGGTCTGACGAGGCAAAGAAGATATTTCAGAAAAGAAGATATTTGATCATAAGTTTAGTGTCGATCGACATACTCTTACTGTCGATCGACAGAGAGGTCGGCAGAACCCATTTTGGCACTTCTATAAATAGTTTTATCCTTGTTTTCTTGTAAAAATATCTAGAAAATATCTAAAAACTAGATCTATTTCATAGAGAGAGAGAGAGAGAGAGAGAGAGAGAGAGAGAGAGAGAGAGAGAGAGAGAGAGAGAGAGAGAGAGAGAGAGAGAGAGAATTTGAAGATCTTTGAGGGAGATCCATGTTCTTCATCTACAAACCCCCTTGTATCTTCTACTCTAACTCTTTTATGTAATTATATTCAGTTATTATGATTTCATCATCTATATCTGAGTAAATTACTTGTTAGGTTTTGGGATTTCTTGGGTTATGACTAGAAATCGTTGAAATTGCAGATCTGTTAAGGTGTATCCGTTAGTTCTTCATTTAGACTGTTTTTAATGCTAGATTCTAGCTTGATCATCTTGAATCTTGATCGTAGGATTGTTGATTAGCCACGACAGTGGGATTAATAACCTGAACTAGTCTAAATGGGCAAAGTTACCTATTCGCAAAGAAATTTGGCTTAGGGATTTTGTGAACATATCGAACTCGTACTAATTGCTTGTTTAGATTCGATGAATTCGCAAAGAAATTTGGGATTTGAGTAACTAAAGATAGATAGCCTTCGTAACGACAGTTAGCTGGCTATACTTTCGTGTTTGAGTTCTAGAACGGCGCTTAATAAAACCCTTGACAAATTGTTATATCTTAGATTTCGATTCAAGGAATTTCCATGGCTTAACCTTTGTCTCTTCGAGAACTTGTAAATTAAATCATCTCTTGTTCACTTGTTTATAGTTTTATAATTTGTTTACCCGTAAAAAGCATTGCTCTAGCTTAAGAAGGATCATTCATTCCTAGTGCATTGACCAAACCTCCCTGTGGATACGATAACCCTTTGTGCTACAATGTACAAGGGTAATTGATGACCTTAATCGAAAAAAACCCTAACATCAATTTGGCGTCGTTGTCGGGGAGGTTTTGTATTGATCATTAGGATTTTGATTCTTCTTGAGGCTAGAGTTTTATTTTTATTTTTTTTTTTGTTGCTAATCTTTTCACTTTTGTCATGAAGGAAGTGACAAGGATAGAGCAACCGTCAAGCTAGTGACGTTAAACGCGCCCTTGGGGACCTCCCCAAACCTATCCATAGTCGAGCTAATGACTGAAAACAAGCGCTTAATGGGAGGCAACCCATTTGTAAGTTTGTACTTTGCATTTCAATTTCGGATTTTTAGTTGGAATTTCAAACGATATGTGAACTTGACTTTCTGTTTAAGGATTGCAGTATGTTTTCCCGTTGATCGTTTGTTGAATATCTATAGATGCAGGTTTGGAAAATCGAACCAAACACTTTGCGAAAAAAACTCGACAAATGTGCAATTTGGGCAGAGCCTTATCTGTCGATGGACATGATGTTTCTGTCGATCGACATTGCAACAAAAATTTGAATTTTTCAAAAACGGTTAAGGCAGAACCTGGTATGTCGATCGACAGAGACTTACGTCGATCGACACGACCTCTAAAATGGTATATCTTGTACTTTTTCGAGCAAGTTCACGTTTCATTTGATTTATTTTGCCAACTTCGGGTTTGATAACACTGGGGACAGTGTTGGTCAAGTCTGGGGGAGGAGGCTACTAATGGGTTTCTTTTTGTTTTGATTTGGACTCAAATTTTTTAAAAAAAAAGAAATTTTTTTTTTATTGAGTCAAAACTAGTAGGAACAACCCTTCCTTTGGTCTTTTTTTTCATCATGTGACCGTACTTCCTGAATCAGTTTCAGAGTTAAGACTACTGGAAAATCCAAGGATTGACCGGTTGACTAGAGACGTCTGCTACTTCCAGTATAATCTGCCAAGTCAGAGCTATTGCACGATTCTCTTTGGGATCGATGTCCATTGAGCTTGACTCCTCATTCGTACCTGATAAATGCAACCCCCTGTTGATAGTAATGGTACTCCTCTCCCCATATATATAAAAATAATATATACATGTATATATCATATGTATTAGGATTGGGGTGAAATGATAGTTTTTGAGTACAAGATGAGGAATAAATCCAGTGAATCTGTACTCGAGATGATCACCCAGCTCAAAAGCAGCAGTCTGAGTCCCTTAAAAAGGTTGTAGAGGACGAGCAATCTCACGAACCTGTCTCCTCACAAGGAACAATAGTAGTGAGTCACGATCCTGTCTCCTAACAAGGAACAACATTAGTGAAATATGCACTGCTTTGAGTTCAACAACCACACAAAAAAAATATATATATATATATATATAAATATAGAACAAAATAAGTCTGGGGGAGAGAAAGAGTACCAAGTATTGTATAGGTTGATTTATCACGGTATAGTATGGGAATGAGTCTAGAAGGTTCATGGCAGTGAGATGAAGACTAACGGATTATGCTGCGAAGTGGTGGATGGATTTGGAAAGTTGCGTGTGTCTGCGGAGAAGTACATGGTGGTCTGATTCTGGTTGGTTCTGGAAAGGTCAATTCGCTGCATCAAAGGAAGGTATGTTCTATGTTTTCAAACCTCTTTCACATTCTTGGTGTATGTTTTGCTTGAGGCCAAGCAAACGCTAAGTCTGGAGGAGTGATATATCATGGTTTTTACCCGTTTTTAACCATAATATAAGTCGGTTTTGTATAGTATTTTTGGTATTTTTGTGTCTTTTATAGTGTTTTGCAGGAAAATGATCAATTGGAGCTTAACGGAAACATTTGGAGTATCTTGGAGCTGAAAAGATCAAAGTGAATTCAAACAGAGCATCCCTGTCGATCGACATCATCTTATGTCGATCGACACGGGGTCTGACGAGGCAAAGAAGATATTTCAGAAAAGAAGATATTTGATCATAAGTTTAGTGTCGATCGACATACTCTTACTGTCGATCGACAGAGAGGTCGGCAGAACCCATTTTGGCACTTCTATAAATAGTTTTATCCTTGTTTTCTTGTAAAAATATCTAGAAAATATCTAAAAACTAGATCTATTTCATATATATATAGAGAGAGAGAGAGAGAGAGAGAGAGAGAGAGAGAGAGAGAGAGAGAGAGAGAGAGAATTTGAAGATCTTTGAGGGAGATCCATGTTCTTCATCTACAAACCCCCTTGTATCTTCTACTCTAACTCTTTTATGTAATTCTATTCAGTTATTATGATTTCATCATCTATATCTGAGTAAATTACTTGTTAGGTTTTGGAATTTCTTGGGTTATGACTAGAAATCGTTGAAATTGCAGATCTGTTAAGGTTTATCCGTTAGTTCTTCATTTAGACTGTTTTTAATACTAGATTCTAGCTTGATCATCTTGAATCTTGATCGTAGGATTGTTGATTAGCCACGACAGTGGGATTAATAACCTGAACTAGTCTAAATGGGCAAAGTTACCTATTCGCAAAGAAATTTGGCTTAGGGATTTTGTGAACATATCGAACTCGTACTAATTGCTTGTTTAGATTCGATGAATTCGCAAAGAAATTTGGGATTTGAGTAACTAAAGATAGATAGCCTTCGTAACGACAGTTAGCTGGCTATACTTTCGTGTTTGAGTTCTAGAACGGCGCTTAATAAAACCCTTGACAAATTGTTATATCTTAGATTTCGATTCAAGGAATTTCCATGGCTTAACCTTTGTCTCTTCGAGAACTTGTAAATTAAATCATCTCTTGTTCGCTTGTTTATAGTTTTATAATTTGTTTACCCGTAAAAAGCATTGCTCTAGCTTAAGAAGGATCATTCATTCCTAGTGCATTGACCAAACCTCCCTGTGGATACGATAACCCTTTGTGCTACAATGTACAAGGGTAATTGATGACCTTAATCGAAAAAAAACCCTAACATCAATTTGGCGTCGTTGCCGGGGAGGTTTTGTATTGATCATTAGGATTTTGATTCTTCTTGAGGCTAGAGTTTTATTTTTATTTTTTTTTGTTGCTAATCTTTTCACTTTTGTCATGAAGGAAGTGACAAGGATAGAGCAACCGTCAAGCTAGTGACGTTAAACGCGCCCTTGTAAAAATATCTAGAAAATATCTAAAAACTAGATCTATTTCGTAGAGAGAGAGAGAGAAAGAGAGAATTTGAAGATCTTTGAGGGAGATCCATGTTCTTCATCTACAAACCCCCTTGTATCTTCTACTCTAACTCTTTTATGTAATTTTATTCAGTTATTATGATTTCATCGTCTATATCTGAGTAAATTACTTGTTAGGTTTTGGGATTTCTTGGGATATGACTAGAAATCGTTGAAATTGCAGATCTGTTAAGGTTTATCCGTTAGTTCTTCATTTAGACTGTTGTCTCTTCGAGAACTTGTAAATTAAATCATCTCTTATTCGCTTGTTTATAGTTTTATAATTTGTTTACCCGTAAAAAGCATTGCTCTAGCTTAAGAAGGATCATTCATTCCTAGTGCATTGACCAAACCTCCCTGTGGATACGATTACCCTTTGTGCTACAACGTACAAGGGTAATTGATGACCTTAATCGAAAAAAATGCTAACATCAACCACAAAGAGGGATAAAGCTCAAACGGCGACCTGCTTATCAAACCACATCCTGAACTTTAATTTCATCTTCGCCTCGGCCCCCAAGTCTCCTCCTCCCAAACGGCGCAAACCCACAAAACTCGCAACAGAGGAAACTTCTTCCGACGCAACTCCTTGATTCTCCTCTCGAGAATCCTCACCAGAACTGTCGGAACTACCAAAACAGGCTGCAGATCCTCAGGAAACTATAGCCACTAACTCCTCCGATTCATATAGGCACTTCCTCAACATCGAAACATGGAAAACCGTATGAAATTCCTCCATAATCGGAGGTAATTCTAGCCGTTAAGCAATCGGCACCACCCGCTCCACTACCGGAAATGGACCCATAAACCGCGGACTCAACTTGCTGTCTGCTATGGATCTATTAGGACCCCTCACATAGCTCTCTTGAGATACACATGATCCCCCACTGCAAACTCAATCTCTCGCCTCCACTTATCCGCAAAACTCTTTTGCATATCCTGAGCTTTCTTCATGTTCAGTCTCACTACACAAACCTTCTGTGTCATTTCCAAAACTGAGTAGCCCATGAATACTTCGCTCCCCCACTTGGATCCAGCATAGGGGTGTCCCGCATGGCCTCCCATACAAAGCCTCAAAAAGAGCAATCCCGATACTCGTCTGGAAGCTGACATTGTAAGAAAAATATGCCAAGCTCAAAAGATCAACCCACTGACCACCCCAATCCAGTACACACATCCGCAACAATTCCTCTAAAGTCTGAATCGTCCTATATGACTGACCATCAGTTTGCGGATGGTACGCTGAACTCATCTGCACCATAGTGCCCATCTCTGCATGAATGCTCCCTAAAACTCTGAAGCAATACTTGGATCCCGATCTGACACGATACTGGCTGGCACTCCACGCAGCCTCACAATCTCCTTCGCAATTTTTTTGGCCAAAACAGCCGCTCTGCCTTTCTTCTTAATGGCCAGATAGTGTGCAGACTTAGTCAACCGATCCATAATAACCCAAATAGCATCGATGGTCCGCGAGTTAGGTAACCCTACCACGAAACTCATCGTGATCATGTCCCACTTCCACTCCGGAATGGGTAAACTTTGCCACAAACCACTCAAAACCTTATGCTCAGCCTTAACCCACAACACGTGTTGCACTGTGCAACCCAATCAGCCACATCTCTCTTCATCCCGATCCAGTGATAATACAGCTTAAGATCACGATACATCTTAGTCGCTCAAGGATGAATCGAGAACTTGCTCGCATGAGCCTCTCGCAGGATCTCCTGCCTCAACTCCTCTACCTTGGGTACTCCAACCCGACCGCAAACAAAAATCGTCTCATTCGAAGAGATTTGATACTCAGAACCCTCTGCAATCGACGCAGTAACGAAACTCTGATCAATCGCCTGAGCCACTCAAAACCTACTCAGAAGATCTGCCTGATCAGCCACCTCTAAACCTAACGGCTCCTGCGAAACAACACACAACCACAAGATGCCAATCTTGCTCACGAGCGACTCGATATTCTGCTCCCGTGCCAAATCTACTCGTCGACGACTCAAAACATCTGCCACCTGGTTCGCCTTACCAAGATGGTAAACCATATAAAAGAGAACTACTGGTATAAAAACCAAGTCCGAACTGACTTCCCTAAATTCCAACAACTTTCCACGGAAACTGCCACCCCACATAATTCACCAGTTGACGCTTATCACACCCTGCCATCCTCCGGCCGATCTTACATAGAACTCCGAGATCAATATCCAGTCTCGCACCTATGGCACGATTAGACATTGATTACTCATATATATACCGTCATTATTACACTCTCAGGACGTTTCCTTCGAGGTAACGATGTCGATGCCACTCCACTCTCGGGACATCTCCCTCAAGCTCTGGATCTATATAGGAAAAATGTTTCCTTTAGAGTAATCAAATCATACGCGTACAAGCACCTGAAACTAGGATTAGCAATATGATTCGAAGGTTATATTCAAGGCGATGTTTTAAGAACTACTATCTAGAGGTAAGAGTTAGTTTACTTTCTTTCTGAGTTCACATTTACTACTGTTGTGTGTTGATTTGGTCTCTGGCTCCCTCAATCTGTCGAAGTCGATGCGTGGGAGATTGCTCCTGGTTTTTCGAATTTGCTTTCAAACACGGGATTCCACTTTCGTGTTGCTTGAAAGCAGGTTTCTTATAAAATAGCTCTCGGCATGTGCAATCTTTATTCGCAGGTAGAGTTACTGATGGAGTGCGAGTCTTTCTTGAAATGTTAGTTTTGTTACTTTGTTCGTTTGTTTATGTTTCTATATTCAATTTATGTATTTACAAATATGTTTTCCCATATGTGGTTATAACACATGATAATCTTTTAGTCTATTAACCTCTCTTATGAGTCGTGATTGAGAAAGTAGCAGGGGGAGGAAAGGAGAAGTCACTTCTCAAGGCTTAAAATGCATACCATCAGAGAGTATGGGTGCTCTCTTTCACTAGCGCTTACTTTTGGTCGTACATCTTTTTAATTTGTGATACCTTTATTTATGTATAATCTATTGAGTTAAATTTATGGTGGTACTTTAGGTGCTAAGAAGTTTATCATGGTAAACTATTTCTCATTCATATAGATATTTTGTTTGTATAACTAACTCATTCAATTCAAAGTAATCCAGTTTCTGTGATGTTCTAAGAGTTTTTGTAGAAACTAACTTTTGAGGTTAATCTATATTTCAGGAGGTTTTGTTATAGTCACTTGGGTCAATTGAAGTATATATTGCCATAAGCAATTGAGATCAAGAGGATTTTGATTTTTGATGAAACAACTAGCTGCATGAAACCAAACCTTAGGTGATATTTTTGGTAGTATCCATTAGCTTTTAGTTTAAGCAATCTTTCGCACAAGTCTTATGTCTTGAATACATTTTAATGCTCTAATATTAATCAGGTGGTTTTGGTTGTGACCAATCCGAACGTTTTATTCAAGCCGATGTTTTAAGAACTACTATCTAGAGGTAAGAGTTAGTTTACTTTCTTTCTAAGTTCACCTTTGCTACTATTGTGTGTTGATTTGGTCTCTGGCTCCTTTAATCTGTCGAAGTCGATGCGTGGGAGATTTCTCCTGGTTTTTCGGATTTGCTTTCAAACACGGGATTCCACTTTCGTGTTGCTTGAAAGCAGGTTTCTTATAAAATAGCTCTCGGCATGTGCAATCTTTATTCGCAGGTAGAGTTACTGATGGAGTGCGAGTCTTTCTTGAAATGTTAGTTTTGTTACTTTGTTCGTTTGTTTATGTTTCTATATTCAATTTATGTATTTACAAATATGTTTTCCCATATGTGGTTATAACACATGATAATCTTTTAGTCTATTAACCTCTCTTATGAGTCGTGATTGAGAAAGTAGCAGGGGGAGGAAAGGAGAAGTCACTTCTCAAGGCTTAAAATGCATACCATCAGAGAGTATGGGTGCTCTCTTTCACTAGCGCTTACTTTTGGTCGTACATCTTTTTAATTTGTGATACCTTTATTTATGTATAATCTATTGAGTTAAATTTATGGTGGTACTTTAGGTGCTAAGAAGTTTATCATGGTAAACTATTTCTCATTCATATAGGTATTTTGTTTGTATAACTAACTCATTCAATTCAAAGTAATCCAGTTTCTGTGATGTTCTAAGAGTTTTTGTAGAAACTAACTTTTGAGGTTAATCTATATTTCAGGAGGTTTGTTATAGTCACTTGGGTCAATTGAAGTATATATTGCCATAAGCAATTGAGATCAAGAGGATTTTGAGTTTTGATGAAACAACTAGCTGCATGAAACCAAACCTTAGGTGATATTTTTAGTAGTATCCATTAGCTTTTAGTTTAAGCAATCTTTCGCACAAGTCTTATGTCTTGAATACATTTTAATGCTCTAATATTAATCAGGTGGTTTTGGTTGTGACCAATCCGAACGTTTTATTCAAGCCGGTGTTTTAAGAACTACTATCTAGAGGTAAGAGTTAGTTTACTTTCTTTCTGAGTTCACCTTTGCTACTATTGTGTGTTGATTTGGTCTCTGGCTCCCTCAATCTGTCGAAGTCGATGCGTGGGAGATTTCTCCTGGTTTTTCGGATTTGCTTTCAAACACGGGATTCCACTTTCGTGTTGCTTGAAAGCAGGTTTCTTATAAAATAGCTCTCGGCATGTGCAATCTTTATTCGCAGGTAGAGTTACTGATGGAGTGCGAGTCTTTCTTGAAATGTTAGCTTTGTTACTTTGTTCGTTTGTTTATGTTTCTATATTCAATTTATGTATTTACAAATATGTTTTCCCATATGTGGTTATAACACATGATAATCTTTTAGTCTATTAACCTCTCTTATGAGTCGTGATTGAGAAAGTAGCAGGAGGAGGAAGGGAGAAGTCACATCTCAAGGCTTAAAATGCATACCATCAGAGAGTATGGGTGCTCTCTTTCACTAGCGCTTACTTTTGGTCGTACATTTTTTTAATTTGTGATACCTTTATTTATGTATAATCTATTGCGTTCAATTTATGTTGGTACTTTAGGTGCTAAGAAGTTTATCATGGTAAACTATTTCTCATTCATATAGATATTTTGTTTGTATAACTTACTTCTAAGTTTTACTATCATACTCTTTATCTATACGGGAGAATTTACAATCAAACTGGGACATGCCAAAGCAAATTGTACATTCTATTTAGCAAAATACTTCCAGAGAAATAAGAGTTTTCTTAGGTTCAACCACTATATCTTATATATAATTAGGGAATTCTCTCTCCATCTAGAGTGTCCACATAGGCAAAACTACTTATAAAACTATTTAATTTTTATATTATGTGTTGGGGTCGGTTCTCACCCACTCAACGTTAACATCCAAAGCCACAGTGACTAAAGAAATGGCTCTCCGGATTCTTGACAAAGGCGGCCTAACAGAGCCTAAATCTTCCTGCGGAGAGGAGCATATGGCAGTGGAACAGACTTAGGCGAAACATAGAGAGACCGGGCCAGCGTTGACCGTGTGCTCGGTACCGCGCCGACCGCGTGCTCGGTGTCGAGGCCGACCGCATGCTCGGCATTGAGGCCGACCGCGTGCTCGGCGTTGGTGGGCCGATCGCATGATCGGCAACAAGGCGGACCTCATGCTCGGCATTGGTGGGCCGATCGCATGATCGGTGACGAGACCGACCGCGTGCTCGGCCCCGAGGCCGACCGCGTGCTCGGTGTTAAAGGGCCGATCACACGCTCGCATCTTCGAGTCCGAGACAGTCTTCAGCCCAATAGTGTGATGGTGGCCCGGTCCAAGCGTGAAGCCCATGTTGATGTGACCGACTCCGCAGAGGATAAGGAATGTTTAGCCGACCTAGGAAACTATATATACTTCTCTTGTACAAACCCTAAGGGGATCCAAATTCTTTTACACACAAACTCTGTACTCAACTTTACACAGCAATAAACAACATCTCTTTCTCAAATCTTTTGCAATCCCTAGCTTACCATAGAAATCTCTGAATTCCCTCACGAACTCTTACAAATTCAATTGTGTTGGTTTCGACCCCCACAATTTGGCGCCGACTAAGGGGAACTCGAGAATTTCTGACACACTAGAGCTAGGGTTTCATAACATCATCGCCATGTCAGGAAGCAACAACAGAAGCAGTGAAGGATCCTCATCTCGGAGGAACAGCGAAGAAAGAAACAACTCCGGGGAGAACACCGCGTCTCGCGCCACGAACAATCCAGTGGACGTCACAGAGATCAAGCAGATGCTTGAAACCCTCATGAAGAAAGCTGAGGACCAAGAGAAAAGCCTGGAGGCCACGACGAACGAGCTGCAAGCACTCCAGAGGAGGAAGCGCAAGAGATCCCGTGTCCGACCAACGCGCCTCAGCTTTGCTACGCCCCGAGCCAGTCGAAGGGGTCGACACGCGGAGCCGCCTCAGACCGGTGGCGCAGCCCCAGAAGACTTGCCTCCGCCACCGCCTCTTCATGAATCTGATGCAACTCCGGAGCGAGTGGTGGAGGGTTCAGATGACGATCAACCCCCTCGGAGGCGTGCCCGAGTCAACCCAGAAGTTGACCACGATGCGGCTACCGCAGAAGGCGATGCAATCATAGCGGAGCTTCACAGGAGGGAACGGGAGCGCAGGGCTCCGCAGAGCTCCCGAGGCGAAGGAGTCGCAGCACTTAAAGCACAGCTGGATCAAGTCGTCTCCGATTTGCGAACCACCAAGCTGCAGATGTACCGCAGTACAGGAAGGGCTCCCGGGGTTGCCTATGTGTTATAGAAGGCACGTAACACCCCTTTCGCTGCAAACATCTCGGGGGCCAGAATCTCCGATCCAGGACGAATCAAACTCCCGAGCTACGAAGGGACCTCTGATCCTGCCGACCATCTAATGGAGTTCGAGGTAGCCCTAGGAAGGGCAAACTTTAGAGAATCCGAGAGAGGCGTCGTCTACTGCAAGCTATTCGTGGAAAGTCTCAAAGGACCTGCTCTCAAGTGGTTCTACAAGCTGGAGAAGAACTCCATCCACAACTTCCACCAGCTCTCTGAGATGTTCGTACAACACTATAACATCTTTGCCGAGCGAAAGATCTACGATGCAGAGCTCTGGACCAACAAGCAAGGAGAGAATGAGAGCTTACGATCTTTCATGACCAGGTTCAAGCACACTCTATCAAAGGTGGATGGAATAAGCAACACAGCTGATTTAGAAGCTTTAAGAGGAGCGGTTAAGTGCCCGTCTCTGCTCAGGCAAGAGCTTACTATCAACCCCCCAACAACGATCCAAGACGCTCTTAACCGTGCAGCTGATTTCGCACGAAGCGAAGAGAAGCTCCGTGCCAAAAAGGGTGGGAAAACCAAGCAGGCGAGCGAGCCTCCTCTGGTTCCGACCCCAGCTACAGCAAAGAAGGGCTATCCTGCCTTCGTCCAGTATGAAGGAGGAACAGGTGAAGCTCACAATTACCAAATAGACTCACCCGCATACGGCAGAGGTCGCGGCCGCGGTCGTGGTCGCGGCGGAGGAAGCCTCACATGGGTGAGAAACCCGAACGAGTATGATGAAAAGTTGTACTGCGAATTCCATAAGGCGGAGGGGCACTCGACTGCAAGGTACCGTGAACTGGGACGACTGCTGGCTACAAGGCTAACCGAAGGTACCCTTGAAGGCAACATCAGCCTATCAGACTTCAAACCAGAAAAGAGGATTCAGGACACTACTGAGGTGCAGACGGAGAACCCCAGGCGACAGCGCCGTAATGACAATCCCGAAAATGGGAACCCCCAAGGCACTATCAACATGATCATGGGAGGATCGCAGTATTGTGCTGACAATGTGACTGCGATCGAAGCTTACCAGAGGCGCGCCGAGGTCTACGCTAACATCTTTACACCCCTGAAGACGAAGCGGGCCAGTGATCCTATCTCTTTCAGCGAAGAAGACGCCGAAGGTATTGATCACCCGCATAATGATCTTTTGGTGATCAACCTGACGGTCTTTGATTTCAACGTTACCCGAGTCCTCATTGACACCGGAAGCTCGGTGGACGTTATCTTTAGAGAAACGCTTGAGAAGATGAAGGTCGACATGTCACTCATCACGGGGTAGCCAAAGCCTGTAACGGGCTTCTCAGGCGAATCAACATGGACTAGGGGGATGATCCGCCTTCCATTCAAAGCTGGAGGTGTCAAGAAGATGGTCAACTTCGCAGTGTCAGACCATCCCGCCATCTACAACCTGATTATGGGAACACCGTGGCTCAGTCAGATGCGAGCCGTACCATCAACGTACCACTTGTGTCTGAAGTTCCCAACCAGCAGTGGCGTATAGACGATCTTTGGCAACCAGAAAGATTCGCGCATATGCTTCTTAGCGGAGCACAACCTGCGCAGTCGCAAAGAGAACAAGGACTCCGACCCGGAAGTTCACCAGGAGAACAAAGGCGTCTCAATCTCGCAAGGGCCGCTAAAGAAAGCAAGAGTTAATCCCAGTCAGGCGACGGACCTGACCAACCTCTTGTGAGCAGCTACACCAGTGCCTCTCTCATGCCCCACCGCACCACTCCCACCTTTTCATTATCTATCATCTTCTCCACCAAATGAACTACGAGGCGACTTGATCCCTGCAAAGGGTACGTAGGCAGCCTGTCTTCGGATAGGTTCAGTTGCCCCCTCCATCAAAAAGGGGGGTTTACATTTCCCTTCAGACTCGTTTCGGACGAGCTCACTCGATCTCCTCCGCCTTCGGGGGGGGGGGGGGGGGGAGTGAGTCATTTTCACAGTCTCTAGACGCCTTCAGTTTCCCTCTTTCGTCTAAAAGGGGGGGGGGGGGAGTGGGCTACCCGTATGCCACTCCTTAACAAAATCATTGACAACGCCATCGTCAATCGCAAACACTCGCTACAGCACTCATCATGAGAACAACTTGTCCTTTTGAGGCAACTTGTCCTTATTGGACCGAACACAGCTTTATTCGAGTAGAGTTGTTATGCATCTGTTGTTGCTGGCCACATCAACAGTGTAGAGATACGAACACAATGACATCCACAACGGATACAGCGCGCTATATAAATTCAAGTGTTCAAGATCGTCTTCGGATGACCCCCTGATCACTCAGAAACCCAACAACATCGTTGGTAATGCAGCTGCTAGTGACCTCCGTTCAGATTATACTTGAATGTGTCACTCCGAAACCCAGGACAAGCGCTGGTCTAAGTCAAGGTGAACTTGCTCTCGGACAGACGTGTCTAGAAGAGCAGCACCATTTTTGCAAAGCCCAACAGCAACATTGGCAGACAAAGAGCGTAAGCACATTTGCGTTTTCACAGTCTCTACAAAAGCCTCATCCATGAGCAAGCAGAGCCTCATTCAAGAGCAAGAAATTTCCACTATACTGCAGCAACGCAAACGGCCTCAACAAGCACAATGAGAAGTCTTCAAACCTTCGATCAAACACAGGGTCTTATGGCCTTCAGTTCACAAAGCCCAACGTCAGTGTTGGCAAATACATGACATAAACGCTTAAACAGCTCAAAGGATTCCTAAGTGTAGGAACAACATCAACAAACATCTGAATCAAAAGCCTGAATTCGAAATCATCAAGGTTCAACATCAGCAAAAACTACAAAGTTATCTTGCATTCTGCACAATGCAAGGCTCCAAATCAATAGCAAGGATACAAACCATCCAATGCTATAACCAAAATCATCGAATCCAAGAAAGGTTTTCAAAAGCAAAAGACATCAAAATACTACAAGTAAAATAAGTCATAATCAAAAGAGCAACAGTCGCTCATCAGTCACTCATCTCCATCAGCTACATCAACATCCTCTGAGATCTCCAAAGCCTACCTCACGCTAGAGACAAGCTCATCAAACACATCACGAGCATCATAGATCGGGATCTTCCTCTCAACCAAAAGCTCCGCAGTAGCATCCAAAGTCGCCCCATCAGACCCACGGAGATGCTCAATAAGCTCCAGGCTCGCATCAATCTCAGCAAGGTCCAACATGTTGTCCTTCGTTGTCCCCTCAAGCCTAGTAAGCGACCTGGCAACCAGTCGGGTCTGGCTAGCAAAGCTACGAGCCGCCTCATCCTTGGCCCTAGAAACGGCCTCCTCGATCTGGGCATCCCTAAGACTCTCAGTCTCCAACAGCTTGCTCCTAAGCGAAGCGATCTCCTCCTTGCTCTTCGCGTGCCTCGAAGACGCCTTTGACAGCTTCCCGCTCAACTCATCTGACCTCTTCTTCGCAGAGGCGACATCATCCTCAAGAGCTTGGACCTTCTCAGCAAGCTCAGCGTTGGCCCTCTTGGCCTTGCTAACCTCACGGTCATGGAAGCGAGAGTCCTCCTCAAAGCAGAAAGCCATGCCATCCAGCTGAGTGGAAAGCTACAACACAAAGGAAAACGAAAAGAATGCTATTACGACCAAAGCAAGTCAAGTAATAATAACAAAGACAAAGAGAGAGAGAGAGAGAGACCGAACCTCAGCCACCGTGGTTCTCGCCAGCACAAGAGCCCTCTCACTAGAGACGGGAGTCGGGGAGTGCGGTGCTGCAACGCCGTCACTAGTCGGGTCACTAATGAATGCCGGAGAGGAGCCCACCTTCTGTCGCTTCGGAGGTACCCCATCGGGAGTGCCTCCCGCCTTACCCTCCGATATAAGGGCCCTCTTCCGCGACTGCTCACGCCGCCTAGCAATCTCATTAGGGGTGAGATCAGAAACACTAGTACGCTGAGCTGACGCAGCAGGAGTCTTGGGCGCTGTGGTCATCGGAGCACACGTCTGTGAGCCTGCCCTCGCTGAGACCGCGGTACTCGTCGACGCCGCCTTCGCCGACTCGGCTCGCTGAAAAGCGGAGACTCTAGGAGCACCTCGTCCAAGGACCTTCCCTGGTAAGATCCGAATGGAGAGTGCTCTCTGGATCCTCTAACGGGTGAAAGACTTCACCCAATCACCGTCTCCAGAGGCCAGGGCGCTGTGGATAGCTGTTGCCTCACTCCGGCTCACTGTCTGAGATGCTGGTCTCACTGCAAAAACAAAGCAACACGTTAGTACACGAGACATGAACACTATACAAAAGAAATTTTTTCTAAGTATAGACTTACCTCTCTTCCCCCAACTCGTCCTGACAAGGGGGATGCAGTCAGCCTCAATGGTCTTCTTTGAGATCTTGACAAAGAATAATGAACACTCAAAGAGATCATCCTTGCTAGGGAACCCATCGATAAGCACACGACCTGGAGCCGGGGCAACAAGATACCTAAACTCGTCAACACGGCCCTTAGGCCTGAACTCCAGAAGGCTGGTCAGCTGCTCAGTACTAATCTCTGCATTGCACTCCCTGCTAAGCACATAGATACCGATGATGTGCCTCAACCCCCTAGGGTTGATCTGAGCTAGGGAGATGTCATTCCCATCCAGGAAGCGAAGGAGGAAGCCTGGCACCGGGAACCACAACAGGCAATGCTCCATGAAGTTCTCGTACACGGTGAAGTACCCCGGAGGCGGAGCATCAGCTCGCTGTGTATGATCAGGGACAACCAACATGATCTCATCTGAGATCTCACACCTCTCCCGAAGACGCTGCAACGACTCCTCATCGCAAAAGGTGGATCCAGGGGGATCTGGTTGCCTCTTCTTCTTCTTAGCCGCAACAGGGCGGTTCACCTCATCACCATCCTCAGCGAGCTGATCGGATGGGGGTGGCCTAGAAGTGGAGGAAGAGTCGAGCGATGCGGCGGCATCAGCTGCTCCATCTGGAAGCCCTGGATCCTCATCGTTAAGGGGGAGGGAAAGTCCAATTCCCCCATGACGAGCCATCAAATCCTCATCACCACTGGATCTCCTCGCATCCTCGGTATCCGCTAATTCGTCAAAGTCATCCTCACCGCCTTTGGAGGGTCCGCCAAGACTAACCCGCGGGACGGTAAGCTTGCTACGGAGCCGAACCCCGGCGCCAGTATTCTCATGAT
Source organism: Draba incana (assembly GCA_963576765.1). NCBI lineage: Eukaryota > Viridiplantae > Streptophyta > Magnoliopsida > Brassicales > Brassicaceae > Draba > Draba incana. Next base: position 17,407,967 of record OY755217.1, read on the forward strand.
ACGTCCTATCGCCTCCAATCGGCGAGGATGGTGTCGGGATCACATCCTCGGATCGGCCCGACGACACGACCAAGCGCTCGGTTGGGTTCGGTATCGCGACCGCACGGTCGGTCGGGCTAGGAGGTATGACCACATGGTCGGTCGTGGATGGAAGTGCGACCGCGTGGTCGGTCGCGGATGGAAGAGCGACCATGCGCTCGGACGGGTTAGGCGTGGTGAGACCGCGATCGGTCGGGGTCGGAGTGGCGAGCACATGGTCGGCCCGATCGCATGATCCGACCGCGGAGCTTGGTTGCATCGTTGACACGATCTCGTGGTCGGTACGGGAAGGCGATACCGAGACGGTGTCGGTTCGGACCGGTAACGCGATAACATCTTCGTCTTGATGCAACGGTTCCATCGGTTCGCCGTGATCAATCAAACCGAATTTCGTCTTATCCATAACAAGGTCAAATCTACATTAACCCAAAAAGAAGATCAAAAGGTGAGCTTTGGCACTTTTCATCAAGAACAAACCCTATTTCTAAGCAAGCTTCCAAAAGGGATTCTCAAGAATCTATGCCAATTCAAAGTTGATCTAATCAACAATTGGGGCTTGGGAACAATGGGAGTCAAGGAGATTTGAGGTCTACTCCTAACAAAATCTCTTGGCCCAAGCTAAATCTCCTAGGACTAGATTCAAGAGCATTGAATTCTTAACCAAAATTCATGAGAATCCAAGAAAGTGGATGAGGAAAAACTTACCAAAGCAAGAAGAAGAATAGCAAGGGCGAGCTCACGGTCGCCGGCGAGCTCACGGTCGGCGTCGGAGCTCCGGTCGGCGGCAACGTCATTGACATTGGCAATCGCAACACGGAGTCTTAAAATCTCCATAAGAAAAAAAACGAAGTCTTAAAATCTTCGAGTAAAAAAAAAAAAAAAATCTTTTTGCAGAAAACGCAGCAGCTTCAGCAACAGATAAAGCAAGAAGTCTTAAAATCTTCACAACGCTTACAGAGTCTTAAAACCTCTTGCGAAAAAGTCGCTCTCTACTACTGTAGATAGACAAGTGCTTTGACTTCAAACGTTAACGCTGATATTCAACACATCTTTTACCTCGGCACTGTTAGCTCTAACACTACCGAGCTGGGGGGCTAACTGTTGGGGTCGGTTCTCACCCACTCAACGTTAACATCCAAAGCCACAGTGACTAAAGAAATGGCTCTCCGGATTCTTGACAAAGGCGGCCTAACAGAGTCTAAATCTTCCTGCGGAGCGGAGCATATGGCAGTGGAACAGACTTAGGCGAAGCATAGAGAGACCGGGCCAGCGTTGACCGTGTGCTCGGTACCGCGCCGACCGCGTGCTCGGTGTCGAGGCCGACCGCATGCTCGGCATTGAGGCCGACCGCGTGCTCGGCGTTGGTGGGCCGATCGCATGATCGGCAACAAGGCCGACCTCATGCTCGGCATTGGTGGGCCGATCGGTGACGAGACCGACCGCGTGCTCGGCCTCGGGGCCGACCGCGTGCTCGGTGTTAAAGGGCCGATCACACGCTCGCATCTTCGAGTCCGAGACAGTCTTCAGCCCAATAGTGTGATGGAGACTGAAGGTTACTACTGCAAATTATGTGTTTTTTTCGTCCACAAGAGATGTAGCGAATTCTCCGAATATATCCAACACCCATCTCACCCTGGTCACATACTTCAGCTTCGAAGAAATCTAAACAATGATTGCAGTTTATGTGTAAGAAGGAACATGAATCTATTTTATCGTTGTGAGGTATGTGACTTTGATATGGATCTATATTGTACCAAGTATCCACCACCACAAGACATTGACATTTCCGAGACTCATCACCACAAGCTCACCCTATACAAGAGGCGGACCTACTTTGAATGTGATGCTAAATGTGGCAAGAATGGTGAAAATGAGTTTTCTTACCTCTGTGATAAATGTGATGTAGCCTTTCATGTCGATTGCGCATGGCACCCACCGGAGGAGGCGAAACACCCGGTAGAGGTAAACAGCTTCTCTATGACTGATGATAAATTGTTTTGCCTCTTGTAACTTTGAGATTACATATCTAACTTTTCTTCTTCATTCCAGTATACGACAATAGACGTTGGTAACAAAGTTGCACTACCCTTGATCCACGAGCACTTGATGGTGCCTTGGAATGATATGAGGAGAGGTGATTGTTGTGGACGCTTTTCATCCATCACTGATGGCTTCAACTGTGAAAGCTGTGATTTTTTCGTCCACAAGAAATGTAGCGAGTCCTCCGAATCTATCCAACACCCATCTCACTCCATTCACACTCTTCACCTTCAAAGAAATCCAACCAGTTATTGCAATGTATGCGCAAAAGCAGTCGTGAATCTATTCTATCGTTGTGCGATATGTGACTTCGACATAGATCTATATTGTCTCACGTCCCCACCACCAGATGTTATTGACATTCCGGGGACGCCTAGCCACAAGCTCATACTTCTCAAGAAGCGGATCTACTTCGACTGCCATGCTAAATGTGGGAAGAATGGTCAGAATAAGTATGCTTACAAATGTCATGAATGTGATTTAGCCTTCCATGTGGATTGCGTTTGGCACCCGCCTGAAGTTCACCCGTTAGAGGTAAACCACCCTTCCCACTCTTTGCACCCTCTTAAGCTCCTCACAGGTCAACCACCGAAATATTCTGATGAAATATGCCGTCTTTGCGAGAAAAAGATTGATAATCATTTTTATCATTGTTCTTCTTGCAACTTCACCTTGGATATGCCATGTATTTTAAACCCACCACCACAATCTCTTCTGGATTTGAAAGCTCATGATCACCAACTCACCCTTCTCGCAAGACTTGATTCTTTTACATGTAATGCTTGCGGCCTGGAGGGAGATCGAAGCCGTTATGTATGTTTTCAATGTGGTTTCACGATCAATCAAGACTGTCTTGGCCTTCCACGCGTCATAAACATCAATCGGCATGGTCACCGTGTTGTTCGAACTTCTGTTCTTGGTGTTGTGGATTCTGTGTGTGGAGTTTGTCGCAAGAAGGTGGATTGGATTTATGGAGGTTATTCATGTCAGAGGTGTCCTGACTATGTCGTTCATTCAAAATGCGCTACAAGAAAGGATGTTTGGAACGGGAAAGAGCTTGAAGGAATACCTGAAGAAATAGAAGACATAGAGCCATATGTGGTCATAGATGAAAACACAATACAACATTTCAGCCACAAAGAGCATTACCTTAGACTCCACGTTAATGGTGTTCTGTATGAGGAGAACAAGCGGTGCAGCGCATGCAACCATCCCATATGTCTCCAGTCTTTCTATGGCTGTATCGATTGTGACTTTGTTCTCCACCAAAACTGCGCTGAGTTTCCTAAAAGGAAATGGCATGTGCTACACAATGAACAACTTACCTTAGCTACAAGCAAGGCCGATTTTTTTCAATGTGGTGCATGTCTAAGATTTTCCAATGGTTTCGCGTACGAGCATGGGAACATGAAGTTAGATGTCCGGTGCGGTTCAATTTCTGAGCCGTTTGTCCATCCGAGTCATCCTCAACATCCCTTATATTATATTCCACGAGACAAAGAGGAAATCTGTAACGGTTGCAATCAGAAGGAAACACATGTGCTCAGATGCATTGAAGATGGTTGTGAATTTGTCTTGGGATTCAATTGTGCCACTTTACCACAAGTGGTAAAGCATAGAGTTGACGATTATCCTCTTTCACTATGCTATGGCGAAAAAGATAGTGGTAAATGTTGGTGTGACATTTGTGAGAAAGAATCTGATACAGGGAAGTGGTTCTACACGTGTAAAGTACCGAGCTAGTTTGCATACAAAGTGTGTGGTCGGAGACTTTGTTGGGCTCATGCCAGGAAGCACAATAATGGGATCCTACTATTCATATGAAGTAGTGCTCAATAATAGTGTATCTCGTCCATTTTGCGAAAGTTGTGAGTCGCATTGCATCTATCCTATCATCTTGAAGGAGCTTGGAACCTCAGATAAATACTTTTGCTCGATTGGGTGCAACATACGCAGATCGCTAGCGAGCAAAGTGAAGACTGATCAGTAAAACTCTTTATGAAATTACGTATGTGAAGCCAAGATATTCGTTTTGATTTCTTTGATGTATTATTATCTGGCTGTTACTAGTCAATGTTTTCACTTATCAGCTTTTCGTTTTCTACAAATCTCCTTGAAAAATTTAGTTCCAAAAAAGAAATTGTAGTGACTACTTCGATAAATCATCTAAACTGCTAAATAATATCCCTTCGATAAAGCTTTAACACACTTATCAATTAACAACTATTTGACTAAACATCAACTAGCATTCAAAGAATAGTCACAAACATTAAAATAAAATATTTCTAGCCATTGCCTCACAACTAAAACTTTGTTTCCCAATTGGATTACACAATACAATAGATCAGAAGAAAGACATGGCTGAGCTAATAACTAAAACAATAGATTCTTGAGAACTAAAAGGACAATTATTATGAAACAAAGTATAAGGAGTATCGTCGCACATTTCACCATTGCTCCTCTTTGCGTTCTCTTCGCCTATTCATAAATAAAATAATATGTCTCCGTGAGTCCTCTAAGAGCTCACAAAGAAAACTTATAGAGCGCTTTTCTTAAAGAACCAAACCTTTTATAGTTGTTTACAGCCTTCCTCGACGGATTTAGTCTATCCGATCAACTTTTTGTATCCTGATTGGTAATGAAAATTTATGAAATGAGAATGGTTTCACTCAAAGTCCCCTATCTGATTGATTCTCTAAATGCACAAAAGAAAAGCTAGCTCCTCATAGTGGTTTCTACACTTTCTTAAAAGTTTTACTCATGTAGATCAAAACATTAAGACAAGATTGAAACTTAGGACTACAATATGTACTTAGATTAACATAGCAGCTTCAATTAGTTGTATACAGAAACTTTATTTCATTCTCTTACCAAAATTCATCAAAAAACAATAATAATACTGAAAAGCAAATTTCCAACACAATGTGTACACTTTACGTAAATATGATTCTTTTCTTCTCCATACACTTCAAGAACTATTTAATTTTCTTCTTCAAACATAATCCCTACACTCTAACCTTTCCACCTCAAAATCTCCCAAATTGGCAAAAAACTTTATCAGAAAATAATCAAAGCACAATGACACCGGACCGAACAACTATCCCGATCAGGACCAGTCCCGTGGCTCGAACACAACCCATGAAGCGTCACCATTCGGCTAGCTACTACGCTCACCGGGTCAAAGAAAGCCTCTCAACCCGAATATCGAAATTCATCTGCGCTATCTTTCTATTGGTTCTGTTCTTTGTAGGCGTCATTGCTTTCATACTTTGGCTTAGTTTACGCCCTCATCGACCTCGGTTCTATATCCAAGACTTCGTGGTTCAAGGACTAGACCAGGCTACCGGATTTGAAAACGCAAGAATTGCTTTCAACGTAACCATACTTAACCCGAACCAACACATGAGAGTTTACTTTGATGCCATGGACGGTTCCATCTACTACAAAGATCAACAGGTTGGATCAAGCCCGTTGCTAAACCCGTTTTTCCAGCAGCCGACAAACACGACTATCGTGACCAGGACGCTTACTGGAGCTTCCTTAACGGTAAATAGTCGCCGTTGGACCGAGTTTACTAATGATCAAACTCTCGGAACGGTGGCTTTTAGGCTCGATATAGTTTCGACTATTCGGTTTAAGTTGTTTAGGTGGATCAGTAAGCACTATAGGATGCACGCTAATTGCAATATCGTTGTCGGACGGGACGGATTGATCTTGTCGAAGTTTAACCATAAACGTTGTCCTGTCTACTTCACTTAGATTGATTGATTTGTTGTTTGATGTTTTCTCTTTTGTATTTTACCCTTTTCCTTTTGATTGTTTTTTTATTTCTTTAGATTTTGTAATTTGGATTGGGACTTTGGTTTTTCTCATTATATGTACTAGGGGTTTTTGTGGTAAAATGTAAAAAATTATCTGTATTTTTAAGGATTTTGTTGTTTTTTTATAGGACTGGTTGTCGAATTTTTTTGGTTTCATTGGTATTTTAATTATTTTTATTTGTATATTTGTTGAATGGATTGGCTTCGTATAGTCAACATTCGCTAGGTGATTTCCCATGTTATGCATGAGTTTTGTATTATATAATTCACATTATATTTAAATCGTCAATACCTTAAACTTAGTGATATGAATTTGAGATTCTTTTTGTAATGTTATTTTTAATTCTTTTTCGAAACATTGTGTTCTTTCCGGACTACTTTCATTTATCCTTTATATATGTCTATATAAATAGTGTGATCGAGTTTACAACTTCCCGGGAATGATTTTAGAGCATGTTCATTGCAGACACTGGTCTAAGTGTCTCAAAACTTTTTAGAATTAAATATATTAAATTCTAAAAAAAATTAGACACTTAGGCCAGTGTCTGCAATGCACATGGCCTTATAGTTTTGTTTACAATTTTGTTATGATTTAAATAGTATCATGGTAATGTTTGTGATTTTGTGGATCCAATAAAAATAGAGAAATTGATCTATTTAACTTTAAGAGTTTGAGTTGTTTAAAATCAGAATTAATTTATTTGAATCATACAACATAACTACACATTCACCAAAAAAAACAACATAACTACAAAATTTAGTTTTTGACGACATATATTTGTAGTTATCCTTTAGCTCGTTCTAACCAACAATCTTAACATTATTTCAGCATAATTGTTTGCATATGTTTATGCATTTTTATTTTTTTTGCTAAACGGTAAATATCATTTATAATAAAAGTTAGATTTACAAAAAGTAGAATCTAAAGATTGTACTTCTTTGGCAAAAAAGATAAAAACAAGGAACCACAAAAAATGGTTATGGGCAACCAAAAAAATGAATTATCTGAACCAAATGGACATAAGATTGTGGAAACCTCTCCTATGTCTTCTAGCCGATATGATGTTACGCACCTCCCTATCGATGGACTTAACGATGACTTTTTTAACGTTTATGCATATTTTATTCTCTCCAAAACACTTTGATACTTTTACTATCTGGAATTTGATAATACCAAAACGTTAATTTCTTTGGTTTAAACACAAAACCTTTAAAAGTTAAAATTTCATTTTTCTGTCAGTTTATGTTCTCTCTTTTGGCTATTTTTTTTTTTGATAACATAACTAATGACTAATGGCTTCTCTTCATACCAATTCTACCATTCAGTCGGAAAAGTATACGGAAAATTATAACTCTCCAAAAATTAAACAAATATGTCTTCACTAAGTTCAAGGATTAAGTTCTTTAACGAAAAAAAAGAGTTGATGGATTAAGTTTTAGTATAAATCCAGACTTCTGGTTCCCTGAAGTGGTTCTTACTACACTTTTGTTATCTCTTATTTTTTAGCCTCTCAATCTATTATTTTTGTGTTAAGAGGCAACTGCTCTCGTTGTGTATCTTCTTCTCGTTCTGAAGGTATGTTTTTTTCTTTTTAATAGTAGGCCTACCTTGATATTTCTAACGATCTTTGAACCTTGTTTTCGTGATTTGAGTTGTTGCTCGTTGGTTACTTTATGATATATAAATTACATTTTAACATATAGTTGCCAACACAATGTGTCCAAAGAGTAAACATACCTTCATGGTTGGAACTTTGTCTTAGATTGGGAGTCCTTTATGTGGCATTAGAACATTTGATTTCTTCTTGATTTGTTTAGCAGATTGAAATGACCATCTAAACTTGAAAAAATGACGAAAGGAGAAGAAGGCTCGGGATTTGAGTATATATATAACTTAATTTTCTTGATTCTTTGCAAGTCCTCATTATAGAAATGATCCAATTTCATTCATCCAAAAAATCTAATAGGTCCATGACCTCTTCTTTATATAGATGCACCATTGTAAGCATCCAATACAATAACCCATTCTAAGCAAAGCCGTGACAACGTTGACGGTTACCCTAAGCGAATATTAAAAAAAAAAATCGTAAAAATAATTGGTCTATTGTAAACACCATCGTCATATAGGAAAAATAAATGAAGAACTAACTTATAAGGCAAAATATCAACTAAAACATATCTTTTTATATAAAATATCTGACCAAACTTTCAAAATCAACATCTCTAACCAATTTTATATAATGGATAAAATAGCTAAGTCACTCTATTTTGGCAGTTTAAAGCTTTGAGTTAAAGCAATTTTAATCTAACATGCACGCTTTTCTAATTTTTGCTATATAAATGAGATTAGACTTTGGAAATCGTAAAGTTAAGTTAGTATATAAAAATGCAATTTGTTTTCTTTTATCTCTTATCACGATTCAAGACGAAAGATGTTGTATGTTTCCGTTCATTTATCAACCTTTTGTTTCTTTTTGAATTTTCGCTTTTACTTGCTTTGCTTTGTTTTATTTTTTTTTAAAACCTGAGAGAAATCCGAGTTTTTACAACTCTACTCATCTCCTAAGATGAGTATAGCCATCGAGTATCCCACTCACCGGGGTTTTAAATGGGCCTAAAACGTGACACCATTTCCACTACAATTTTAGAAAACTCGTAAAATTCTCGATGTCATTTTCTTTTGGTTTGTGTTCGATTCTTCACAGTGCGGTAGGATTTCGCGTGAGTGAAATTAGGGAGAGAGACATACCGTGAATCATGGAGTTGTTGTGCGTACGGTGGATGCAGAATATTATGGTGTGATAGAAGACATTTTAGAGGTTGAATATCTTGGTTTCATAAAATGTGTGCTTTTCAAGTGTCAGTGGTACGATCCCACAAGTGAACGTGGTGTTCGGCTTACAAAATTTGGCGTTACGGAGATTAACTCGTCTAAAAAATTGAATAAGTATGATCCATTTGTTCTTGCATCCCAAGTCGATTAAGTGTGCTACATTCCATATCCTAGAGTTCAAAGCATGAATGATCCATGGATCACAGCTGCACAAATTAATCCAAGGGGAAGAGTAGATGGAGTGGAGGACGATGATCCAGTGCAACAAAACTCTGTAGGTTCCATTGGTGTGGTTGAACATTCCCTTGAAGACACTATATTGGTGGATGTTCAAAATCTCCAAATTGATGATGTAGGTTTGGACGGGGATGAAAATGCAGGGGAATTCGACGATTCTGATAATTCTATTTGGTCGTCAAGGGACTCATCAGATTCTGATGATCTTGAGTAGAACTATTATCTTTTATTTAGTAATGTTATTCCATGTTAATTTTTATCAACTTAACTGCAACTTTAGCAACATATTTCCAATGAATAAAGCATTGGTATTTTCCGACACATTTCCAACAACAGATATCAACGAATTTCCAACAAATAAATTATTAGTAGTTTCTCATAAATTATCTATCGGATTTGTTGAATATTCATTGGAAATTAGCAATGGCATTCCAACAAACATTTTGACGGAACACTTTGTTGGAAACTTCACAGTAAATATCAACAAATTTCTAACGAATGAATTATCAGTAGTTTCCAATGAACTTTCGATCACATTCGTCTGGAATTCGTCGGAGAGTATCAATGAAATTCCCACAAAAACTTTGACGGAACGATTCGTTAAAAACTTCACGGAAAATACTAACAAATTTCTAACAAACAATCTATAAGTAGTTTCCAACGAATTCGTGACAAAATATATTTGACGGAAACATTTCCAACAAATTACACATGAATGCAAGTTTGCAACGACCATATTCCAACAAATGTATGTTTTGTTGGACATTTATTAGAAACATATGTTTCCAACGAATAAGTGACTAATAAGTTTGTTGGAATATGTCTTTTTCTTGTAGTGAATGATATGCTCAAATTTCCTTTGAACTACTCTCTCAAATTAAGAGATCAACTGTAGCACGTAAGGTTATCGAATCCACAGGGAATCAGGGACACAAAAGATTATTACTTTCAGACTAAGCTAGGCAAACTATAATGTATGAAAAACCAAATTAAACAAGCAAGCAGGATAATAAACTTTAAATCAATGAAGATAAAAGCTATGTTCAGGGAAATCTCAGGAAAATCAGAATTGCAGATGATAAATAAAAGATAGGATTATTAAAGCATTGTTCCTAAACATGCACACAAATGTAAAACAAACCAGTTGTCGCTGCGAATATTATCTATGCTTAAACCCTAGACAACCAACTGTCGTTGCGAAATCAGATTGATTTAAACAAGCATTAAAGATCAGGCACAATTGTTCACAAAACCCTAAACCAAATGTCTTTGCGAATAGGAATTCTGCTCATCAAAGACTAGTTCAAGCAATCAATAACACTGTCGTGTCTATCAATTAACCTAAGATCAGATTCTAGTTCATGACGCTAAAATCAGCAATAAACACAAGCCAAGATGAAGAACTTTATATAGATATTATCCTAACAATGAAATCAGATCTAGCAATTCATCAAAACCCTTGAAAACCCTAAACCTAACAAGAGAACTACTCAGACATATTCAATGAAGAACAAAACATCTTTATTAGGGATATCTCTTAAGAGTAAGTTCTAAACACAATAAAATAAAGCTTTAGTCTAAACAATGACTCTGAAAACGTATAAATAGAGTTACAAAACCGTCATGGGCCCAATTGCAAACATCTGGGCTTTCTGACGCAAAAAGGAAATCTTCCGAAAACTTGATTTTTGGCTTCTGCGAGTAACGTGTCGAGCGACACACATAATCCTGTTGATCGACACTTGAAAATCTGTGGTGTCGAGCGACGCAGAATCCTCTGTCGATCGACACTTGAAAATATGTGGTGTCGAGCGACGCAGAATCCTCTGTCGATCGACACCACTCTGATTTGTTGACTCCGAATTTGCCACTTTGACTGCTCATTCCTTTATGCTCCAAAAAGTTCCAGTAAACACCAATTGAGTCCAAAACGCCTTTGTACCTAAGATTAACACCAAAACACTTGAAAACACCATAAAGACTCTAAAACAAAGACTTATATCGTGGTCTAAACTGGGTAAAAATCACGATATATCAGTGAACAATTCAGAAGGCGCCATTAAAAGTAACCAAGAAGCTATGAGGAAAAGGACTGATGATTGATGATGATGATAAGATTCTCTTTGAACTGTGTGATTTTATAGCTAAATTTGTGTTATGTTTTGTTCTTAGTTTTGCGTCTAGATTCATCACAACCGCTTTGAGCTACTAGACTGGTGCAGGATAATGTTTTAATTGAAAACCGTGCACGTGCATAAATGTCCGTAATGCTGTCCCGGTTCGGTTTCACCAAATTTTCTGTTTCATATAGAAATATGATTACAATTTGAGAAAAAAATCATATTTGTAATCTGAACGAAAGGTAGGGATTCAAAACAGACCGATTCGGATAGCTTTCAGATTTTATGATTATGGATCCGAATTACGACGTAAACCGGTTCGGATTGGTGACTGACCCAAATCCATCTCCATACTAGATTTTACAATGTAACAACAAAACCACCACACACTTGTAAAATTAGTTGCCAAACCTTTTATGGCGTTCATCGGTTGGAGTAGTATTATGATATGGGCTATGTTAATATCTTGTAAAGCCCAATATGATTGCTATATATTTGTATTCTCTGATGTTAATAAGACACACACATTATTCCGCTCGTACTTTGACATGGTATCAAAGCCAAAACCCTAATTTTTCTTCTCTACCGTTTTCTTGTTCTCATCGGATTCAACCTTTGTTTTCGATTTTGTTTTCTCTCTCTCTTTCGATTGATCACAAGTCACTTACTCCATTACTTGATCATCGATTTATCAAAAGAGCCAATTGCTCTTTGTTTTTTTTTCTTTTTTCTTTTGATTCAAGCCACTTGCTTGTTATTTGTTTTCTCCATATGGCGGACGACCAAGCCGTTGCTGTTACTGTCGCTACCATCAAGGGTGCATGCATCTTGTGTGATTATTATCTTCCACCTGGAGCTGATCCCGGTAATATCATCTCCACGGTAATGCTTAATGGAACCAACTATGAACGGTGGGCTAAGGTGATGAGAAACGCCTTTCATGCCAAAAACAAGCTCAACTTCATTGACGGTAACCTTCAGTGCCCTTCTCCGGGTACTGATCAATACAAACTTTGGGGAATAATCAATTCGATGATGGTTGCTTGGATTCTTAACACCATCGATTCGGAGCTTCGTTCTTCCGTTTCGTGTTCCAATACTGCCTATGACTTGTGGCAAAGTTTAAAGGAGAGGTTTTCGGTTGGGAATGATCCTCTCATCTTTGATTTGCAATCCTCCATTTGTAGTTGCAAACAGGAAGGCTTGTCGATTCAAGCTTATTATAGGAAGCTGAAGCGTATGTGGGATGACTTGGAGGATATTGATCCTATTCCGCCATGTTGCTGCGGGAATACACGTTGTGCTCAACATAAAGCACACATTCATCGTTGTGATAAGGAAAGGAAGTCTCAGTTTTTGATGGGTCTTGACAGTGCTCGTTTTAGTGCTACAAGATCGAATATTTTGGCTATGTCACCGTCTCCTTCACTCTCAGCTGTTTACTCTTTGATTCAGCAAGAAGAGAAACATCAAAGCATCTCTCGTTCGGGTGAAGTTCGTCCTGATGTTGTTGGTTTTGCGGCACAGGTTCCTCTTGGATCGACGGCTCTAGTCCCTAGCTCGGTTGCTTCGTCCTCTTCTTCGTTTTGCGGTCGTCCTTCATTCTCGTGCACTCACTATGGCAAGAGTGGCCATGAGGTTAGTCGTTGCTGTCAGATCATTGGTTATCCTGATTCTGGTACTGGTCGTGGTCGTGGCAAGTCAAGGGGACGTGGTACTTCTTTTGTTGTTGTGCGACTGAATAATGCTCAAATTTTGGAGGGTGCGCCATCTCAAAATATTACGTCTCTTGATCGTGATGGCTTGCCTATTTCCGACTCTCAATGGGATCAACTTCTTACCATTCTCTGACAACCTCGCTCTACTTCCTCTTCGCGTCTCTCTGGTATTGTGATTGATACCGGTGCATCTCATCATCTCACAGGGTCTCTTGACTCTTTAATTGATGTTGTTGATATTCCCTCATGTCCAATTGGTTACCAAATGGGACGCTTACTTTGGCAACTAAACGTGGCAAATTGTTTCTTGGTGGTTATGTTATTTTATCCGTAGTTCTTTATGTCCCGCAGTTGACGAATACTTTGCTTTATGTTGCTCGTTTGCTTAAAGATAAATCTTGTTTTTTCGGTTTTCACGGATAAGTTTTGTTATGTGCAGGACCGGTCTACGAGGATGCTGATTGGAGCAGGGGATGAGTGTGATGGGGTTTATCTTTTTTTGCGGAGCTTCTATCGACCAGGCTAATTCAGTGAGCAGTCTTGGGAAGTATGAATTGTGGCATCGTTGTTTGGGCCATCCCTCTTTATCTACATTTTCACACTTGTCACGTTTTATTGATGTTGGGTCTAAAGATCAGTTTTCGTTACCTTGTGATGTTTGTGTATGATCTAAACAACCACATTTCAGTTTCTCTCATAGCAATAATAAAGCAAAGGCTATTTTTCATCTAATTCACTGTGATGTTTGGGGTCCTTATAGCACTCCCTCTACTTGTGGCTCCTCTTATTTCTTGACCATTGTTGACGACTACTCACGCTCTGTTTGGGTGTGTTTGATGCGGGCTAAGAGTGAGGTTAACACTCTTCTGCGTAATTTTTGTGCCATGGTTACTCGCCAATTTCACACGAATGTTCATATGGTTCCCAGTGACAACGGGTCATAGTTTATGGTTTGCTTCTCAAGGAATTATTCACCAAACTTCTTGTGTTGGCACACCGCAGCAGAATGGAAGAGTGGAGCGTAAACATCGTCACATTTTGGATGTTGCACGCTCGTTGCGATTTCAAGCAACTCTGCCCTTGGAGTTTTGGGGAGATTGTGTTCTCACTGCTTGTTATCTCATCAATCGCACGCCTTTGTCAGTATTGTCTGGTAAAACGCCTCATGAGCTCTTGTTTGAACATTCTCCATCTTTCGATCATCTTCGGGTTTTCGGCTGTTTGTGTTATGTGCATAAAGAGACGGTCATTCGAAAGAAGTTTGATGAGCGTGCTTCTCGCTGTGTGTTTCTTGGTTATCCGTATAACCAAAAGGGTTGGCAAGTATTTGATCTTGACAAGAATGGATATTTTGTTTCTCGCAATGTTGTGTTCAATGAGAACATTTTTCCTTTTCTCGCGTCTCCTCCCATTTCGGTGGAGCCATCCTCTGCTGTTATGGGCGACAGGGGGAGTTCTCTTGAGGAGGATGATAGTGATGTTACTCCTTTGTGCACGGATATGGGCGACAGGGGGAGTTATCTGCATGACACGCAAGTTCCTTCTGCACCTACCGATGAGGGAGCAGTCGTTCTTGAGGAGAGAGCGGTCCCTCCTGCTGAAGTTGTTGTTGCCTCAGACCTGGCCACATCTTTACTGATCGCCCCAGTTCCTCCATCAGTAGCTTCTCCCTCTGATTCTGACTCCGCTAGTAATCTTCCTCTTGCTCCGGTTGTACAATTAGGCAAAGGCCTACGTACCAAGCAAAAGTCTGTTCGTCTTGAACCATATGTTACTTATTCGGCTCAGATTACTCAAGACCCCATACACTCATCGCTCCAATCTCCTCCCGACCTGTCAGATACACTCTATCCGATTGCTAACTATGTTTGTTATGCTAATTTTTCAGACTCTTTTAAAGTGTTTATGGCCAATGTTACTGCCTACACGGAACCACGCAATTTCAAAGATGCAATGGAGTTTGATGTCTAGCGTAAACCAATGGGTTTTGAAATCACGGCTTTGGAGGATAATGATACATGGGAACTCACTAATCTTCCACCGAATAAGCGAGCTATTGGATGTCAATGGGTGTTCAAGATCAAGTTTAACTCTGATGGTACTGTAGAGCGGCATAAGGCGCGGTTGGTTGCTCTTGGCAACCGTCAAAAGGAGGGTATCGATTATGATGAGACATTTGCACCTGTGATCAAAATGACTACTGTTCGGACTTTTCTCAATGTTGTGGCTTCTCGCAATTGGGAGCTTCATCAGATGGATGTTCACAATGCGTTTTACATGGTACTTTGGATGAAGAGGTTTACATGCGTCCTCCTCCGGGTTTTATGTCTTATGTCCCGAACAAGGTTTGTCGTTTGAAAAAGTCTCTATATGGGCTTAAACAAGCACCTCGGTGTTGGTTTGGTACCTTACAGACCGCCCTTTTGGACTATGGGTTTTGTCAATCGGTTTCTGATTACTCTCTTTTCTCCCTTGTTCGCGGATCAACAACGATATATATTCTTGTGTATGTGGATGATCTTCTAATCGGGGGCAATGACTCGACTTCTATTGCGGAATTCAAGTCTTATCTATCTCGCCAATTTCATATGAAAGATTTGGGTTTTCCTTGGTATTTTCTTGGTATTGAGATTGCTCGTAATGCTGATGGCATATTTCTATGTCAACGGAAATATTGTTTAGACATTCTTTCGGAGGCTGGTCTACCTGGTTCTCGTCTGATTAGTATTCCTATGACTCGGAATCATCAGCTGGCTCGATCAGTTGTTGATGCCTATTTCGATCCTACTCAATACCGTCGTCTAGTTGGTAAATTGATTTACCTGACACTTACTCGTCTTGAGTTATGTTACTTCATTCACATCCTTTCCCAGTTTATGCAAATGCCTACTACTGACCATTGGGATGCTGCTATCAATGTTCTTCATTATTTGAAAGGGGCGCCGGGTCAGGGACTTCTTTACCGAGCCGGTACTGATCTCGTTCTTTCCGGGTATTGTGATGCTGATCATGGTGCGTGCCCGCTTACCCGCCGTTCCTTGACAGGGTATATTTTCTTTCTTGGTGGTTCTCCTATTTCCTAGAAGACAACGAAGCAGGATACAATATCTCTTTCGTCTGCTGAAACTGAATATCGCTCGATGTCTTGGACAACAAAGGAAGTTAAATGGCTTTCGGGTCTTCTCGAGTTTCTTGGGGTTGCGCAACCTGGGCCTATTCCGTTTCATTGTGATAGCAAAGCAGCCATTCATATTGCTAACAATCCCGTTTTTCATGAACGTACCAAGCACATTGAAAGGGATTGTCATCATGTTCGTGACTCGATCAAGGCTGGTCTTATTAAACCGATGTTTGTTTCCTCGACAGATCAGATTGCAGACATTTTTACTAAGGCTTTAGGTGGTCCTCATTTTCTTTATTTACTTGCCAATTTGGGCATTTGTAACCTCCATGCTCCAACTTGAGGGGGAGTATTATGATATGGGCTATGTTAATATCTTGTAAAGCCCAATAGGATTGCTATATATTTGTATTCTCTGATGTTAATAAGACACACACATTATTCCGCTCGTACTTTGACAAGTAGCGAAACCTTTATTTTTGGTCGACAACATTTAAACAACTAAATCAGTTCAGAAATCCAAACTGGTAAACAGAGTCTACAAACATAAGCTAAGATGTCCACTACAAGTTGCACAGAGTTGATATAGGTTCTTCTCCTATCAATTCCGCAAATGCTAATGAAAAAAGAGTTTTAACTCTATAATTAGTGTTAGAGCCAAAGTCTCTAACTCTACATGTTTCACAATATGTGATGTTTAAGGTTTTTACACAAAAAACAATAAATCATTAATATGGGGAATATAAAAATGGTAAATACCAACAAAAAACTAACTAATTTTGTATTAAAAATTGAAAATATCATTTATTATGAAACGGAAGGAGTATTAAGTAAGGATATTCAAATACCATTAAGAATCAAAACCTTCCTAAAAGAAAATAGACATTTTCATGGCAACAAAGTTCTAAAGTGGAGCTTTCATTCATACACACATTATGGGTAAAGACAAGACTCAGATCATACATGCTGCTATTCACAAGCTCTGATCTGGAGTGTAGAAGTAACAACACAATCTGATAGTAACTAGTAAGATGCATGATCCAACATCTAATAATTCTTATTCTTAAGACACTACACGATTATTTCCGCCTTCTTTCACTTGAGCGAACCAGAAAATTGAACAACACAGACTGATCAAGGTTTTGTGGGGTTGAAAATGATCGAAACGCTGTTAACACAATGGCGTTCATCGGTTGGAGTACCGTAACCTTCTCCTTTGTGAACATGTCCCAAATGTCCATCGCAAGCTGCACAAGTGATCTCAGTTCTTCTCCCATCTGGATCAGGCTGGTAAATAGAATCAAATCAAGCAAAAAAAGGAGTTTTTAGTTACCAACCAAGCAATACTCATGAAAATAAAACCAAAACATACAAAATGTAGCCTTTACCGATCGGTTTATGGCACCGGGAAGTCCTTCAAAGAAAGCCGGCCAACCGCATCCAGGGTCGAACTTTGTGGTGGATTTATAAAGAGGAGTTTTGCATCCTACGCAGACGTAAATTCCTTCCTCGAAGAACTTGTCATCTTCCCCGGTTCCTGGCTTTCTATAACAATTTCACATTAAAAATAAAGAAAACCGCAAGAACAATTAGATGATAATTGATATATCATGGTTTTTACCCTGTTTAAGCCATGATATAAGTCTTATATCTAGAGTCTTTTGGTGTTTTCTAGTTGTTTTTAGAGTCTTAGCAGGTACTTAGACGTTTGAGGCAAAAAGATGTTTACTGGAAGTTTTGGAGCATTGCGGAATGGAGCGTCAAAAAGTCAAAATCTGCCAGTAGAGCCAGCGTCGATCGACAGAGATTCTGCGTCGATCGACAGGAGGTCTGGTGAGACAAGAAGATTTTCCAGAGAGTGTCGTGTCGATCGACAGACATGCCAGACGAGCCAAAAAGCCCAAATTGAAGATTTCTGTTTTTTTTCGAAGGAATTTTCAGATGTTTACTTTTATGTCTATGACGGTTTAGGACCTCTATATATACGTTTTTAAGCCATTGTTTAGGCTATGCTTTGTTTACTTTATTCTATCAACTACTTAGAGATTTTCATGAATAAAAAGATGTTTTCTTCTATGATTATGTCTGAGTAGTTTTCTTTGTTAGGTTTAGGGTTATTCGAAAGTGTTTGATGAATTGTTAGATCTGATCTGATTATTAGGATAAAATCATTAGAATGTTCTTCATCTTGACTTGTGTTTATGCTGATTTTAGCCTCGCGAACTAAAATCTGATCTAGGGTTAATTAATAGAAATGACAGTTTGATTGATTACTTGATCTAGTCTTTGATGAGCAAAATACCTATTCGCAAAAGAATTTGGTTTAGGGTTTTGTGAACAATTGAACCTGAACGTTAATGCTTGCTTAAATTCAATAGATTTGCAAAGGAATTTGGAATCAAGGTTTCTAGTCATAGATAACTTCTGCAACGGAAGTTGATTAGTTTTATATTCGTGTTCATGTTCAGGAACTGTGCTTAATATTCCTAATAACTGATTTATCTGCAATTCTGATTCACTGGAGATTTCCCTGTGCCTAGCGTCTTTCTCTTAATTGTTTTACAACCGTTTTAATTGCTTGTTTTACTTGCTTTACATTCACCTTGCCTAGCTTGATCTGAATTTAATAATCTATTGTGTTTTCCTTGATTCCCTGTGGATTCGATAACCCTAAGTACTGCAATTGACATCTTAATTTGAGAGAGTAGCTCTAGGGAAATTTGAGCATATCAAATTTTGGCGCCGTTGCCGGGAAGTCTAGACCATTAGATAAATTTTATTATGATTTTGTCTAGGCCTTTATTTTATTTTTGTTTTGCTAGTTTCTTTTTCTTTTTGTTTTGTGTTTCAGGTACATGCCTGATACTAGAAGCAATCAAGACAAGGAGCTAGTTGGTTACAATCTCGAGGAACTAGCGCGTTTGGAACGTGAGAATAGGAGAGCAGCAAGGATGGCTGCTGCACCACAGCTTATACTGATTCCTGGAGAAGATGGAGTTCTGCGTGATCCGGCAGGGCTGAGATACAACAGAGAAGGAAAGAGGATCGATGACGATGGCAATCTGATCGTCGAAGAGGAACAGGCGAACGCTGTGCGAGGCCGTACTTTAGCAGACTACAACAGGCTAGATCAGTTCTACGCGAATCGAGCTGCGATTCGTCCTCCTGCTTTCCAGAGGAATGATTTTGAGCTGAAGCCTGCTTACTTCAGCCTGGTTGCTCAGAACCCGTACCATGGTTTTCCTCACGAGCATCCGATGGACCACATTGAGAATTTTGAAGACTTAGCTTCCAGCATCAAGGCTAATGGTGTGTCCAGCGATTATCTTTTCTGCAAGCTATTCCCGTACTCTCTTAGTGGGGATGCTTCTTACTGGTTGAAGCAGCTTGAGCCTGGATCGCTTACTACTTGGGAGGACACCAAGAACGCTTTCCTGAACTATTTCTACGATGATGCAAGATCAGAGGACCTCAGAACGAAGATTACTACATTTCGTCAAGGACCAACAGAAGCATTCAGGGCTGCGTGGACGCGTCTAAAGTCTTATCAGAGAGATTGTCCTCACCATGGCTTCACCGATGTTCAACTGTTAGGCATCTTCTACAGAGGAGTGGACTGGCGATATCAGATGGCACTGGATGCAGCGAGTAGTGGTAACTTCAATACAAACTACCCAGCAGACACGATCACTCTCATCGAGAACTTGGCTTCTAGCAACAGCACAAAGAACGCTGATTATGAGAGGAAGCAGATGAGTGAGAACAAGGATGGTGGGAAGCACTTGGCTGAGATGAACGCAAAGCTGGATTCTATGAAAAGTATCCTTGTGGGAAAGAAGTCTGTTCATTTCGCTCAGGAAGTTGAGCCTGCAGAGGAAGATGTCAACTACATCAACCAAGCCGGATTTCAGAAGTATGGAAATCAGCAAGGTTATGGTTCAAAGCCATTTCAGAGCAATAATTACCAAAGGAACTATGGTTCATCATCTTATCAGAAGCCTCCAGAGCAAGACAATGAGATGAAATCGATGCTTGAGCAGATCCTAGAGGGCCAACAGAAGATAACTGTGAGTTTTAATTGGAAGATGGATGCAATGTACCAGGACTTGAATGGGAAGTTTGAGTCTTTGAACACCCACGTCAAGAAATTGGATACTCAGGTTGCTCAAATGGCAGGGAATTCAACGAGGCAAGAGGGTTATCTGCCTACGAAGACTGATGCTAACCCAAGGAGCGCTTGCAATGCCGTTCACACTGAAACGGAGGATTATTTTATAGAGTTTGACAAAATTTCTGGAACAGCAGAGCTGCTGTCGATCGACACCACCTCTGAGTGTCGATCGACACGTGAAGAAAATTTTGAATCGGAAATTCTAGAAACTTCGGTGTCAATCGACACTAAGGAGAGTGTCGATCGACACTCCCTCCAGACAGAGCCAGATTTTGCGTCGATCGCGATTTCTTGAGAGGAGAACGTCTACAAGCCGAAGATGCCTTTTCCCAGAGCTAGAAAGTCCAAGCAGGAGATTGAAGAAGCTTTTTGCAAGCAGATGATTGACAAGGTCATGATTGAGATGCCTTTGGTCGATGCAGTAAAGCTTTCACCTGCGATAAGGAGATATGTCAAGAGGATGGTTGCAAATGGAGTTAGCCCCGAGGATGGAGCATTGCTAACCCGAGATATCAGAGCTATTCTTCTTAACACAGTCCCAGTGCCTAAAAAGAAGAAGAAGGACGTAGTGGTTTCTGAAGAAGTTAGCGCCATGATTCAGAGCAGGATTCCTGTCAAGCTACCGGATCCAGGAAACTTTGTGCTTCATTGTTCCATCTCAACAGGGCAATTTCCTCATTCTCTATGCGATTTGGGATCCAATATCAATCTAATGCCTCTATATGTTGCTGTACGACTTGGGATGACAGAATTCAGAGCTACAAAGATGTCTCTTCTACTAGCCGATCGGTCCAGGAAATTCCCAGAAGGAATTCTTGAAGATGTGCCTATCAAGATTCAGGACTGCATCATTCCTACAGACTTTGTAGTCTTGGAGTATGACGATGAGCCTGAAGATCCGTTGATATTAGGAAGATCATTCTTGGCTACTGCTGGCGCTCAAATAGACGTGAGAAAGGGAAAAATAAAGCTTGATCTAGGTGATATTGTCATGGATTTTGACATGGACAGTACTAGGAGAAAACCCACCATAGATGGTCAAGCTTTTTCTGTGGATACTTCAGAGGAAGAAGAGCTGATCAAGGAGCCTTCAGAAGATATTCCAGATAAGATCATTGAGGAAGTAGTCACAACTGACCCATCTCCTAAAACACCTTCAAAAGAGCCAAGGTATGAATCTCCTGTACTCAATTCTAAAAATTTCATTAAAGTTGAAAAAGCGGTTACGCGCTCACGCAAGCTACGAGTTCCTCGAAAGCTTAGTTTTTCTGATGAATTTGCAGGAAAGAGAAAAGAAGAGGTGAAGCCTAAACGGACCTCAAGGCCTTTCGCCACAATGCGTATCATTGTTCCTCATGAGCTGAAAGAGAAAGGAGATGGAGTTATCCAGGAGATGGTGCAGAAAACGCAGAAGCTCTTTCCTGGAATCATTCCATGGAAGAGTGCATATCCTCCAGACGTCTAAATTCTTTAAAATAGTCAAGCTAACGGACTAAAAACAAGCGCTTAATGGGAGGCAACCCATTTGTGAGTTTAGTATTTATGTTTTCTTTTTATTTTCTTTTACTATTTTATATTTGGTGTGTTTTTTGTTTTGATTTTTAGGAGATAAAAACGTAAGGATGATCTTCAGGAGCTTCTGTCGAGCGACGCAGTGGTCAAATCGCTCGACACTTGCAAAAATTTCATGGTGTCGATCGACACCATTGACAGTGTCGATCGACACCCCCCTCCAGGTTACGTTTTTCTTTTCAAAATTTTGATTCCTTTTGTTTTCTATCTATTTTCTTCACCGATCTTAGGCTTAATAACACTGGGGACAGTGTCGTTTAAGTCTGGGGGAGGTAGTTGCTAACTATGTTTTCTGTTTTGGTATTTTTGAGTCAAATTTTAACTTTTTAGAGTCAAAACCTCCTTTAGACTTGCTTTGAATAGCACTCAAGGACCATTTCCAATGCATGTTGGCTGGTTTTACAAGGTGGGTAACTGGAAGTGGATCGGTTTAACGAAGCGAGTTCAGATTTCTGGAGAACGCCAGAAAGGATGTCAAAGACCCCGCCCCTAATGAACTCTAAATTCTTGTCAAGGGCGTTGGTAATCGCAAGACTTGATTCAGCTTCCAAACACTTGAAAGCGAGGACGGACCGCTCTTGAAACTTCTTCCCAAATGACGAGTTCAACTGTCCTAGCTCGAAAAAAAAAGAAAAAGCCTCATGACCCTGTCTCCCACCATAGAACAATAGTAGTGAGCGCTGATCTAGTGAAGTCATAGAGATGCCAAGGAAATAAAAAAGTCTACAGAAAAGTGTAGTTCAAGCAGAAAAGTGCAAGCCCGAATTCAAAAATGCTCTGGTGGTAAAGGACCCTCTGCTGAGGTACCCGCCATCACAAAAAAATCAATCATCAAAAGGCATTGCATCTCTATGACATCCTTAATTGGATACAGTTTCAGAGGGAAGAGAGAGGGTGAAACGCAGGAAAGTGTTAAAGGAAGTGAAAGAATCTAGAAGGTCCAGCGATCGATATTCCCTCGATGAGACCGCACCTAATAACTAAAGGGGTTTGCGACTGAAAGTCTGAGATTCTCTAAGGAGTTTGGATTCAATCTGGAGGACTGCTAAGCTTCTAGGGAAACATCGAAGTATCACCGGATTAGCTTTGCAAAGGTATGTGGTTCCTAAATGAATGATTACACTGTTTTGCTTAGGGACAAGCAAAAAGCTAAGTCTGGGGGAGTTGATATATCATCGTTTTTACCCTGTTGAAGCCATGATATAAGTCCTATATCTAGAGTCTTTTGGGGTTTCCTAGTTGTTTGTAGAGTCTTAGCAGGTACTTAGACGTTTGAGGCAAAAAAGATGTTTACTGGAAGTTTTGGAGCATTGCGGAATAGAGCGTCAAAAAGTCAAAATCTGCCAGCAGAGCCAGCGTCGATCGACAGAGATTCTGCGTCGATCGACAGGAGGTCTGGTGAGACAAGAAGATTTTCCAGAGAGTGTCGTGTCGATCGACAGAAATTCTGTGTCGATCGACAGACATGCCAGACGAGCCAAAAAGCCCAAATTGAAGATTTCCGTTTTTTCGAAGGAATTTCCAGATGTTTACTTTTATGTCTATGACGGTTTAGGACCTCTATATATACTTTTTTAAGCCATTGTTTCGGCTATGCTTTGTTTTATACTTTATTCTATCAACTACTTAGAGATTTTCATGAATAAAAAGATGTTTTCTTCTATGATTATGTCTGAGTAGTTTTCTTTGTTAGGTTTAGGGTTATTCGAAAGTGTTTGATGAATTGTTAGATCTGATCTGATTATTAGGATAAAATCATTAGAATGTTCTTCATCTTGACTTGTGTTTATGCTGATTTTAGCCTCGCGAACTGAAATCTGATATAGGGTTAATTAATAGAAACGACAGTTTGATTGATTACCTGATCTAGTCTTTGATGAGCAAAATACCTATTCGCAAAAGAATTTGGTTTAGGGTTTTGTGAACAATTGAACCTGAACGTTAATGCTTGCTTAAATTCAATAGATTTGCAAAGGAATTTGGAATCTAGGTTTCTAGTCATAGATAACTTCTGCAACGGAAGTTGGTTAGTTTTATATTCGTGTTCATGTTCAGGAACTGTGCTTAATATTCCTAATAACTGATTTATCTGCAATTCTGATTCACTGGAGATTTCCATGTGCCTAGCGTCTTTCTCTTAATTGTTTTACAACCGTTTTAATTGCTTGTTTTACTTGCTTTACATTCACCTTGCCTAGCTTGATCTGAATTTAATAATCTATTGTGTTTTTCTTGACTCCATGTGGATTCGATAACCCTAAGTACTGCAATTGACATCTTAATTTGAGAGAGTAGCTCTAGGGAAATTTGAGCATATCAATAATCCCTCAAACCGTGATTCAAAATGGACTTTATATTCAAATACCGAAATGAATGAAAAGTAAAAATTAATTAGTAGGTCTCAATTGTTTGAAATTACACACTGCAATTTCAATACACATAAAAATCGCTAGAATAACAAAAAAAAAAAAAATTCATATACAATATCTTCCTAGAAATTGTCTAATTCGAGATTACAAATTTGTGAAGTCGTCTAATGCCTAATCCAATCGGTGAGTATTCGGGGAACTATACACAAATCAGAATTGTTCAAATTGTTCCCAAAATTTCATCTAAAATTTCCCAGAAAATTGAACCACAAGATCGCTGAAACTGAAAAGGGAAGAAAAAAACTTACTCAGTGCCTTTTTGACAAAGAACCCTAAACTGTTCAGGAGAAAGAATTGTCCTCCATTCCTGCTCTGTTTTTTCTACCGACAATTCAGAAGGCGCCATTAAAGTATCCAGAAATGGACTGATAATGATGATGATGACGATTCTTTGCAATGTGATTTTATAGCTAAATTTGGGTCATGTATGGTTCTTACTTTTGCGTCTAGATTAATCTCAACAGTTATGATTATGAGTTGGAATACAAAACCCCACTTGCAGAAAAACAAAACACCGAAGAAACGAACTTTTCTAGAAAAAAAGGAGTAACACAATGGACGACCAAAAACTAAATACGCCTAAACATCCGAATGAGTCAAAATCCACTTCTAAAAGCAAAAACATAACTAAACTAACTAGTGATTTATTAGTTTATTCAAGTGGTGCTTATAAGAAGAGAATATGAATTGTATTTTGTCTTATTATTCTTGAAGAGATTGTACATGGATTTATACATAACAGAGATCCTATACTTGGGAAAGAAGTATACAGAGATCCTATATTTGGGAAAGAAGTAAGTAAAGAAACTAATTAGAATTAATACAAACGAATCAAAGCGATTGGTATCTAATTATAGTGATTGTGAGATGATATACTTGACATATATGTTGATACGCCCCCTCAAGATGGAGTGTTCTTGAACACACCAATCTTGGAACATGCAGCATGAAACTTGGAACGAGGAAGTGGCTTCGTTAAAGTGTCTGCTAGTTGATCATGAGTGGATACATGACTAACCCGTATCATCCCAGCTTCTATTAGATTTCGCACGAAATGATAGTCGAGAGCGATATGTTTCATCCTCGACTGGAAAACTGGATTTGCGCATAAGTATGTGGCACCAATATTATCGCAATATATAACCGGAGCTGTGGAAAGATCCAATCAAAGTTCGGTTAAAAGAGAACATACCCATCGTACTTCGACAGCAGTATTTGCAACGGCACGATATTCCGCCTCTGTAGAGGAACGAGCAACGCCATTTTGTTTCTTAGATGACCAAGTTATCGGATTACGACCACTATATAAGATATATCCGTTTGTAGACACGAAGTCATCCGTATCCCCAGCCCAATCGGCATCAGAAAACGCATGAAGTTTAAGGGGAGAGTGCTTATAGAAGGTAATGCCGTGGGTTGGAGTACCTGCTAAGTATAGCGAAGAATACGCATTGCCGCTCCCCAATGGATATCAGTAGGCTTATGCATAAATTGAGAAAGACGGTTGACTGCATATGAAAGATCAGGACGAGTGAATGCCAAATACTGAAGACTTCTGACGAGAGAACGATATGGTTTAGGATCCAGGAGAGGTGTGCCATCATTGATAGACAATTTGGGAGACGTCGAGAGGGGTGTGGTTACTGGTTTGGTTTCCGTCATGTTGTATCGAGAAAGAAGATTTGCCACATACTTTCTTTGCATTAAATGAAGGCCTGAAGCACTACGCGTGACCTCGACACCAAGAAAATAATGTAGATCAGTAGGATCTTTGATCGAGAAACGGTCAGCCAAGTTGTGAAGGACTTGTGTAATGCGTGTATCATTGTTGCCAGTGACAATGATATCGTCAACGTACACTAGAATATACGTGATGGTGCCAACATACGTGATGGTGCCAGCATACGAGTGAATAAAGAGTGACGTATCAGCCAATGATGCTACGAAACCATCATCAAGTAGATGTTGTTTTAGCGACATGTACCAAGCACGCGGAGCTTGCTTAAGCTCGTAGATTGGCTTGCGGAGACGACATACGTGTGATGGACGATCATTGTCCACAAAACCTGGTGGCTGCGACATATAGATTTTTGTAAGTTCCCCTTGCAAAAAGGCGTTTTGACATCTAGTTATTTCATGGACCATGATTTCATCGTAGCAACGATGAAGACGAGTCTGATCGTTGTCATCTTGATTACCGGACTAAACGTTTCTGCGTAATCAAGTCCGTATTGTTGTGTGTACCCCTTGGCAACGAGTCTAGCTTTGTAACGTTCAAGAATTCTGGTTGAGAGAAATTTTTTAGTGAAGATCCAATGACAAGCAACCAAATTTTGACTCGGATGTGCTGGGACAAGATCCCACGTATGATTCGCAGTATGTGCATCAAACTCCATTGAGCATGCGCGACTCCAATTCTTATCTTTCAGTGCTTAATTGATTGTTGATGGCTCATGAACAATCGGTGAAGGTCCTGTAGCAGAGGCATTAAATTTTTTGTTTGGTTTGATAATATTGTTTTTAGCTCGGGTTGTCATTTTATGGGCATTTTGGTTTGGTGGTTTAATTGGATTTTCGGGTGAAGAATTTGATTGATTGGAGCGGGTTGTATGGTGGTTTGATGGGTTGGCTCGGTGAGGATGGGGTTGATTTAAGTGGTTTATTGTCTCAATTGTGGGTTGCAATTGATTTTGGACTTGAACAGTGGGCTCAGGGAGAATGGGGGATAACTGGGCCTGGGGATTAGGCCCATTTTTTGTTTGAGCAGTAGGCTCTGAGTCACTAATGAGAGAAGAAGAGGGAGAGACAGGGGAAGACGGCAATACCTGTGTTGTTTCTCCGGCGGTGGGCGAAATTGGTGATGGAGGAGCAGAGTGAAGGTCCAAGTCCGGGGGTCCTTGAGTAGTGGCCCAAGTCCGGGTGTGTGAGTGGTGATCGGAATCCCATTGACAGGTGGCGATGTGTCTTGTATACCATTGTCGTCGATTTGATGAAGAGATGGTGATAAAGGAGCAGCAAAGGGGAACCGATTCTCATCAAAAACAACATGACGAGATGTATAAAGACGTCCAGTGGGTCGATGGAGGCAGTGATAAGCGCTTTGTGTAGTTGAGTATCCAAGAAACACACACTCCAATGATCGAGTATCATGTTTGTGAGACGAATACGGTCGCAACCATGGAAAACAGAGACAACCAAAGATCCGGAGCTTCTCATAGTTAGGCTTTTGATTAAAAAGTTTTTGGAATGGTGACACCATTGATATCACCGGAGACGGCATTCGATTGATGAGGTACACGGATGTTGCAAAAGCATAGGGCCAATGTGATTTTGGAATTGATGCCGTGGACATCAATGTGAGACCAGTCTCGACAATGTGTTTGTGTTTTCTTTCGGATAGCCCGTTGTGTTCGGGTGTGTGCAGTGGTGAGGTAAGATGAGAAATACCGTTGCTAGCAAGGAATGTTCTCAAGGCAATGAACTCTCCTCCGTTATCCGAAAACAAGGTTCCAATTCGACTTTGAAACTTGTTTTCATCTAGAGATTTAAACGCCATAAACGTGGTTTTGACATCAGACTTCCGTTTTAATGGGAAAACCCATGTATACCTTGAGAAATGATCAACCAGAATGAGATAGTATTTGAAATTGTCTATGGAAAGTATAGGGGAGGTCCAGACATCGGTGAAAATATACTCAAGAGGACGAGTAGAGAGAATAGATGAATGAGTGAAAGGAAGTTTATGGCTTTTATTAATAAGGAAATCGGAGCAAGAGAGTTGTTTTTGAGTTCGAGAAACGGGTATTGAAAATTCAGAAAGAATGGTACTCAAAATAGAAGATGCGGGATGTCCCAAACGTGCATGCCAGGATTGTAGACTCGTTTTCGGACCGGATGCAGAAACAAACGCCATGGCTTGAGAACTCGACACCGGCCACTCATATAATTGATTTTTAGTTCGGCCTTAGAGTAAGGGGACCCTCGTACTGAGATCCTTCACCTGGAAAGAGGCAGGAAAAAAATCAACCGAGACATTATTAGTGTTGCAAAGACGATACACCGAAATCAAATTCTTGTGTATATCATGAACACATAATATATTATCCAAATTCAATGGCCGAATAAGAGAGGGTAAGGACTTAGAACCAGTGTGAGTGATTGCTAAATTTGATCCATCGACAAGTAAGACATCATCACCGCCATGGTAAGGTTGATGAAGAGACATGTTATTGAGATCCGATGTGATGTGATGCGTGGCTCCCGAGTCAACAAGCCAATTTTCCGCAGTGTACGAAGCATTAGTAACATGATTAGCTCTTGGCTGCCACGGACGGAAAGGATTAGAGGGCACCTGATTAGTCGTATGTTGTATATTCTGAAGTTGAGGACACCGTCTTGCACTATGTCCTTGAGTGTAGCAGAATTGGCACTGTAGGAGTCGAAACCCGGACAATTGAATATGTATGGTTGTAGAGGAAATGCGAGACTCCTAAGTAAATCACAATGCAAAAAATGTAGACACTTGTGTTTGCTGTTAAGAGAGCTTTATTCCTTTTTGCTATAGAAATTCTGATCCCCTTTCTGGGTGAATACAATGAGCTATTTATAGCTTCTTAGACTAGGACTAATAATACAATTGGGTCAGGCCCATTAAGCATTTAAATAGATTTTGGCCCATATTATTATGAAGTCCATTTTAATTATGGATTTAATAATATTATGGGTCTAACATGAATTGGGCTTCTATAAGCCCGTTTATGATTTTGTCAAGCCTTTTTGCAGAATTGTTCTCGTCGTTACATCGATCTCTTAGGGGTGAAATCCGACCCCTACAGTTAGCCCCCCAGATTGGTAGTATCGAGCTAGATGATGCCAAGGTATAGGTTGTTGAAGTTTGAGATCGATGCGGTGGACCATGAAGCAGCCAGGCGTTGACGTCTTATCAGCGCTGTTTGGAAGTTGCAGTAATTCCATGTTGATTTGATGCTATCGTGTTTTCCTGGACATGTTTGCGCTGTTGAAAATGAGTTTAATAGACTAAAAAGGCTATTGAGCTCATTTAATTGGACTTTAAAGCCCGTTAGGAAAGTTTCAAGAAATTTTCCTGAAAAACCCTAGAGATTTCAGGAAATCCTTCTGGTATAAATAGGCCCCCTAGGCAGTCTATTATTTTCACCAAGCTGGTTTTTCCGCAGTAAAAAAAGTAAAAAATTCGGAATCCCTTTTTTCCAAATTTTTTTTGTCCTGTAGCGAAATTAGGTTTTCTGATTTTTTTTGTCCTTTTGTGCCTCTTCTTCTTCCTCACCTCCGGCCGTCCGACGCCGATCTGTTCGCCGGAGTTCGTGGATCCGCCGTCGCTGCTTCGATCAAGCATCCTTCATCACACAATTGTCGCCGCCGCTACGCCCTTCGCTGTACGCAGCCGCATCAGAGCTTAGAGCCGTCGGTGAAGGAGCTCGGATCCGACGAAGCCGTCGCCGGAGAAGCTCGCCGTTGAAGCATAAGCTTCAGGAGGCTTCGGAGCTTTGACTTGCCGCCGCAGGAGCATCACCGTCGAGATCTGTTGCCGTCAAGCTCCGGTTGCTAGTTGCTCGTGGAGAAGCTCTACTCGTCAAGATCTTTACAAATCGAGATCGACAGCCACGGAGGAGCCTCAGATCTACATGTGGCGATTGATGGCTGGGGAAAGAGAAACTCCGACGGTGGTTCCGGCGATCTACGATGGAGCTCCAGCGTCGTGAAGGCGGCTCCGATCGGCATTTTCAACGGATCTCAAACCGTGAATTTTGGTCAACAGGTCAACGCGGGTGAACTGGTCAACTGCGATTTTGGTCAACAATCTGGTTTGGTACAATCTCTGGTTAAAATTTCGGTTCGGTCAACATAAGTCAACTGGTCAACGCTAATTCGGTCAACAGAAGTCAACCAGACAACGCAATTGTTCTCGAAATTGATTTTGAGTTTCGACTCAGATTCTGGACTTTATCACAGTAAAGGCGTAAATTGAAGAAAATCACTTCCGGAGATTCGCGGTTTGATCACCATATAGAGAGAAACGGCTCGAGAACAGTCCCAGACTTAGATGATTCTAGAGAGATATTTGTTAAGCCTTTGCTAAGCGCCAGGAGAAATGTTTCGGAAAGATGCGCTTGTTCGTCGTTTTAGAGTGCATTTGTTGAATTCTTCACCATAAATGTCGAGTAACGGGAGAAAAGTATATACGCGTGAGAGGAGAGCTGCTGACGTAAAAACTTACACTAGCATGAAGGTGACGCAACGAACCAGATTATCACCATCAATCGTTACTGTTTTAATCACTGTGCGCAGCCGATTAAGCTTGGAGATCAAAATCATCGCTGTACGCAGCCGATCGAGCATGGAGATCATCGTCGTCGTTGTGCGCAGCCGATTAAGCATGAAGATCATCGTCGTCGTTGTGCGCAGCCGATTAAGCAAGGAGATCGAAGTCGTCGCTGTGCGCAGCCGATTAAGCAAGGAGATCGAAGTCGTCGCTGTATGCAGCCGATCGAGCATGGAGATCATCGTCGTCGCTGTGCGCAGCCGATTGAGCATGGAGATCATCGTCGTTGTTGTGCGCAGCCGATTAAGCATGGAGATCGTCGTCATCGCTCCTTAGAGCTGGTACTACTGCTACTCTTGCGCCCAAGCCGCTTCGTCATGAGTTTGAGCAAGATATTGCTGTCGTCACCAGTTGTTATCCTGAATTGTCGTTAAAGTGTCGCGAAGATGTTGGGAACATAGATGATGCTGTGGAATCAGGTCGTGAATGTTCTCGAGGAGATAACAAGGAAAACGCTAGTGCTATAGCGGCGTCTCACTTATCGACGATTATCTTCCTAGAGTTTCCCTTCTTGGAGAGAAACGACGATACTTATTCGAGCATGGCCCTCTATTGCTGGACAGTCCGAACTGTTTGACAAATTTTGTAGTATCTTCTTTTGTTTCGAGGTTGACGACTTTTTACACGAATACAGATAGATATTGCTCTTAACTCTTTACACTACCTTAAACCACAGGACGCATCATGTGGCCCATCAGGATACATACCGCTCGCATTCTTGGGACGCATCCTTCGAGGCAACGGTAACTGGGGAACTCACATCCCCTCAAAAGAGCTTACATCAATCGCAACAACTGGAGACTCACATCTCCTCAGGAGAACTCACACCTCTGAAATAAAAGAGTAATTTGGGACCGCAGTCCCTAGAGCAATAAATACCAAACGCCTGAAATCATCGTGTACAACACATAAGTCTTAACCAGCTCGGCCACGCCAACATAGGTGTACTTACATTCTGATCTTTAGTCACACAAACTCATCCCAAACAAGAACAATCAAACAAGAACATGCACAACAATCAAACAAGAAAATGCACAACCAACCGTAGACCCAGTAGGGGATCAATCGATCATGCACTAACCAACAAGAACATGCATGACTAAAGGATGCTACATCCGTTACCAGGGACAACTGAACCGAGTTCCCAACGTAAGATCAACTCTAGGCTTGACGTCCACTAACGAAGACCAACACCTTACCACAAACTGGTCCACAACACTCGAGATCTCACTCGATTTCCATAAACTGTCTTACAAAAGACTAACCTCCTGGCCCCACTTGGCCAATACCACAAGAGATCCTCACCTGATCACAGAGGCTCACGCCTAATCCTCTCAAGAAAATATACCGCTCGCACTCTCGGGACGCATCCCTCGAGCCAGCGGTATCTGGGAAACTCACATCCCCGCGAGAGAACTCACATGGTACAATCTCGATATTCCCCGCCTGGAATATCCTCATAAAAACGACGAACATTGATCAACATAAAAAACACATAAGGACCACGCGTCTTATAAATCATAGGAAAATAAATAAGGAACACTATCTTATAAATTTCCATAGAGAATAACGTTTTCAACACCAACAAAAATACCAAAATCAAAAACAACAACACCAAAGCTACAGCTCTGAAATTGGAAACAAAACCAAAAAGAAAGAACAACTGCTCAATCCTAGACCTGCTCTCCCAGATCCTCGATTGCTGCAAGCACCTCCACTAACTCCGCCCTCGAGGCATACTTGGAAGCTCTGCCGGGTTTCTTTAGCCCCATCCGAAGTCCTGCCACGAACTTGCCCATCTGGGCCCGCTCCTCATCCATGCCACTACTCGCATAGACCACTAGCCTGCTGAACTCAGCATCATACTCACAAACAGACCGATTACCCTGAACCAGACTCCTGAACTACTACTCTAACTGCTCCACAACCTCTTGAGGGAAATACCTGGCATTAAACTCGCCCAAGAATTCACCCCAAGTCCACACTGTCCGCCTCCTCCTGGCTTAAACTCTTGTCCACCAGAGATAGGCATCACCATCTAAGAACCCAACCGCCAGATCCACGTGGTACTCCTCAGGACATCTGATAGAATGAAGCCTACGCTCTACCTTCAACCTCCATTCATTGGCTGCCTCTGGTCCCCTTCCACCCGAGAAGGACAAGGGACCCATGCCCCGCATCTCGCTGAACATCACTAGGTACTGCTCCCTTGGGTTCATTACTGGAGCCTGCACTGGTACCGCAACCGGTAACCGCTCCAAAATCAAAGCTAGCATCTTCGCCAAACGATCCTTCGGATCCTGAGCTCCGCCCGTAGCATAACCCGAACCTGGGCCTCTGACTGCACCAGCAACTCCGGAACTGCCTCTGGCACAGGCAGTCCTAACCGCCACACGGACACTGCTCACTGAATCCTCCTGATACATCGGCGAAACAGCCTCCTGCTCTGACGACTCACTCTGAGTCACCCACTCGAACGACGTAGTCACACGACCCCGACCAAGACTTTGGCCTCCACGGCCACCAACTCTGCCACCACGGCCTCTCGGAACTCTAGCCATCGCACACTGCACTTACCAAAAGCACCTTTTAAGATACTAGAATTCACAGAAAAAGGTCAAATAATCACATAACGTGGAATCTCTTTGAAGGCTCGGAGAGGATGATCTAAGACTCTACAACTCACAGAATTAACTAACTACTCATAGCCAATTCATGCCACAGTCTCAATCAACCAAATACTAACAACCCTAGAACCCTAAGGGCTCTGATACCAAAATGAAACAACCAAACTCTTTTTTTTTATTAATTAGCCCAAATTAATAATCCCATAATTATTAATTCTCAATGGTTAAATCAGCAATTACCAACAGAACAGCAGAAAAACAATAACTCATTCAAATCAATTAAAACTCACAACAATTAGTTTCATAGTAATCTAGCAACCTAACAACCGGTTCTAGAATTCAACTTATAAACATACAATCTAGAGTTCCTAATCATCCTCTCTTCCCCGCCATGATTCCACATTCTCAAACTTTTACCTTCAACACATGGAAATAAGAGTTGCATAAGTATTTCATAAATACTTAGTGAGTTAATCATCCCACCTACTGGCGTAAGAAGCAGGCTCAGATACCTTTGCAACAATCCAAATAAACCATCACAACACATATCAACAATTAACAACACGGAAACAACACATTTCGGGAAAAACAGACTACGTGTCGAGCGACACCACAAAGGCGTCGATCGACACGACCGAAAGTCTTGTATCGAGCGACACCACAAAGGTGTCGATCGACACTTGACAAATTCTCGTGTCGAGCGACACCCTCCTGGTGTCGATCGACACGCCTCTGTAACTGCCCCAGAATCGAGTTCATCCTCTTTCGACTCAATTCTGGTGGTTACGAGTCACAAATCTGCACGGCAAACACAATAAAAACACCAATGCAATCCACACAATCTATAACCATCAACATCACACGGATTCACGCAACAAACAACACAAAAACGCAACGTTATCATCATAACCTAGAAACCAACGGTCACAACTCACCTTAGCCTAAAAAGAAGCGAAAAGGGAATGAAAGATGAACAAGAACAGACTCTCTTGCCTCGAGAATCTACTGATCGGATTGAACCAACCGATCAATGCGACGAACGGATGTTTCTACGCCTCTAAACACACGAAAATAACGATGTCTCGAGGATTTCTTTGCAACAATCCTCAAGAACGATCGGATTCTCTTTCCTCTCAATAATTCTCTGCTCAATACGTATCTCTCCACGGCCAAGGGAAATACGCAACCCAAGGCACGTTTATATACGATTAACCGAGCCAAAACCGCGATTAAAAACTAATTAACCCGGTTCTGCAATCTCAAGTGTCCAGCGACACCAAGACAGTGTCGATCGACACCCTTGTTGGGGTCGGTTTTCACCCGCTTAGCATTAACGTCCAAAGACAAGACAACTAAGGAAATGGCCCTCCGAACTCTCGATGAAGAAGGCAGAATAGCACCTAGGTCTCACCGCGGAGCAAAGTAGGTAGCCATGGAAGGTGTCTGGGCAAGGCAGAGGGCCGCACAAGACTTCACGAGAGAAGACAGGCTCGGCACGACAGAGCCGACCCTGGCTTCGACCTCGTGGCCGAACTTGGCCTCATCCTCGTGGCCGAACCTGGCCTTGTCCTCGTGGCCGAACCTGGCTTCGGCCTTGTGGCCGAACACGTCTTCTCTTCGGCTACTGCTTATGTCGATGGTCCAGCGAAGCCTCTAGCCCAGCAACATAGAGATAGCCTGAAGCCCGGTCCAGACACGAAGCCCACATTGGTGCAACCGACTCCGCGAAGACTTAGGAGGCTTAGCCGACTTAGGAAAGCTATATATAGATCTCTTTGTACACACCCTAAGGGGATCCGCAATATCATACACAAATCTTGTACTCAAACTTTACACAGCAATAACAAAGTAATTTCTCATCTCTTGCGATCTTAGCTTACCTAGAAATCTCTATCTCCTCATAAAACCCTTACAAATCTAGTTGTGTTGGTTTCGACCCCCACAATTTGGCGCCGACTAAGGGGAAAGCAGAGAGTTTCTGACACACGAAAGCTAGGTTTCGCAACACCATCATGTCGAGCAGCAACAGCAGAAGCAGCGAAGGATCCTCGTCTCACTGGAACGACGAGGAAAGGGAGAGTTCCGTTGAAAACACCGCGCTTCACGCCGCGAATAACCCGACGGATATCACGGAGATCAAGAAGATGCTTGAGACGTTGGAGAAGAGAGCACGGGATCAAGAGAAGCACAAAGAAGCTACGATGAGCGAGCTGCGAGCGCTCAAGAGAAAGATACGCAAAAGGTCCCGTGTCCGTCCAACACGTCTCAGCTTCAACACGCCTCGAACCTATCAAAGGAACCGGAACGAGGAGCTGCCGCCTCGGACCGATCGCGCAGTCCCAGAGCTTCCACCACCGCCTCGTCGGGAATCTGATGCAACTCCTGAGCGTGTGGTGGAAGAGTTGGACGAAGATCAACCACCTCGTAGACAAGCCCGAACCGACACAGCTGCTGACAATGCTAGGGCTCATGGAGAATCAACCTCCTCCTAGGAAACGAGTCCGAGTGGACGTTGCTGACAACGCTGTGGCTAATGGAGAAAGAGCTCCAACCATAGCGGAGCTTTACAGGAGGAAGCAGGAGCGCATGGCTCCACAAGGCTCCCAAGACGAAGAGCTTACTGCGCTGAAAGCCCAGTTAGACCAAGTCGTCTCTGACCTGAGGGCCACCAATCTACAGATGTACCAGAGCACATGGAAAGCTCCCGGGGTTACTTTCGTACAGGAGAAAGCACAGAACACGCCTTTTGCTGAGAACATCGCAAGGGCTAAAATCTCCGATCTTGGATAAAACAATTCACTTGAAAGTTTCCCATCGTCACTGAGAAACAGCTCAAATTGGTCTCGTCATCACCAAACTTGTTGACCTCACTCCACCCCATGTCACACTGGATCACATCTCATACCCGCAAGGGAAGAGAGGTGAATGAAGGGGCTGCGAGCTCAGAGATTGCCGTTACAAACCTCGATTCACCTCGCACCACCTCGCCGGACCTCGTCGGACCTCGTCAATTACAACGGCTCCAAAATTCTCCTCCTCGCCAAGCTCTTCCTCGCCGGACCAACGTCCCATTACCTCGCCGAGCTCCTCCTCGGGCTTGGTCCGAAGCAAGCTCGCCGAGCTCCTCCTCGGGCTTGGTCCGAAGCAAGTTCGCCGAGCTCCTCCTCGCCGAGCTCCTCCTCGCCGAGCTCCCCCTCGCCGAGCTCCTCCTCGCCGAGCTTGACCTCACCAATTCTTCTCTTCGAAACCAAATCGACCGGCAGACGCGAGCTCACTGAGCTAACTCGCGAGCTCATTGTGTCAACTCGTGAGCTCACTTAGTCAACCTGCGAGCTCTAATTTGCTTCAAATCGGCCTCGCTTTCGGCATTGCAAGCTTCACAATTCTCAATCAAACCCAGAAAATCAAGCGTCGTGGGAGTCAACAGGGCAAGCTCGCTTCTACGATACAACAATGACGGAGCTCATCCCACCTCGGTGCAACCTCGTGACCAAAAGCTTGAATCGTCTTTACTGCCTTCACACGTGCTCATCGTTGCACGAATAGCTCGCCAAGGTCTCCTCATCTCACGATTTGACCTCTTTGCCTTGCAAAATCAAGATCCACCTTGCCTCTTCCTTTTCTCATCGCCGAATGAACAACGCAAGCTTGCAGTGAGTTGACTCGTTCGCCTCGCAGTGGGTCGACTCGTTCATCTCTCTTCTCCCTTTCTCGCGACATACCAACTCGCAGCTCGCAGCAGGTCGCAACAGATCACTACGACAACATACTCATTTCACACGATTGCCCGCAAGCTCAACTTCTCTAGTTCAGCCTTGCGACCTCGTCACCATCAAATCGGGCTCACTGACAAATCAAACCATACTACTTGCTCGCAGAATCTCTCTCTCTACCTTGCAATCTCTAAAATTCAATCTTTTAGCTCTGCGACTCGACTGAGTCAACTCGCCTAACTCGCTGCTATCTTTCTCTTTTCATTTCGCAGAGATTGTCATACAAGCTCAGGCCCACCTCCGAATCAAGTTAACAAAACGAGCATAATATTTGCTTGAAGTAGCTCGTAAGCATGACAACCTCGCAAGATGATGATCGAAGCTCGCAACACCTCGACCAGCTCTTCTTTGCCTCGCCGAATCACGGACCTGCGAGTTCATAGTAACCATGGAGCAACGGTGCGAGCTCAGACTTGCCTCGCAAGATCTTCCCAAGGTCGAATCAACTAGGTGATGCAAGCTCGCAACAAGTCAGCTCGTTCGCTTCCCTCGAACTTCACCTCGACCTTACAACCGTGTCTCCTCACCAAGATCACCTCGTCAGTGGGTCGACCCGTCCACCTTGGAAGCTTGACTGAACCAACTCGAAGCTACAACTCCACGTTGTTGCACCAACCGGATCAAGTTTCACGGTTTAGCAACCACTTTGCAAGCTCGCGGCGACGCAGTACGGACCTCACAAACTACCACAACATAACAATGATGCAAGCTCGTGCTTCAAATCCAACCTGCGAGCTAACCAAATTCACCTTGCGAGCTTGTCGCCACTTGGCTTGACCTCGGCGTCAATTTCAATATTGAGCTAGTGGCAAAGCACAACCATCTCGACTTCTGCACCATCATGGGCTCGTCGACACTCAAGTCCACCTTGCAGACTCGTCCATACGCCTATCTCACCTCATGGATGCAAAACGCATCTGCAGCGACTACGGCATCAGCACGGCAGATACTCGGAGCGAGGAAAGCTCTCATCATCGAAGTGAGTGTTTTCACCAGTCTCTAGACGACTTCAGTTCCCTCTTTCATCTAAAAGGGGGGGAGTGGGGTACCCGTACGCCACTCCTTGATAACATCATTACAAAAAAACCACAAACACTCGACACAAACCTCATCATGAGAACAGCTTGACCTTTATGGACTAATCAAAGCTTCAATCGAGTAGAGTCGTTCCGCATTTATTGCTGCTGGCCACAGCAATAGTGTGGAAATACGAACACAATGACATCCAACATCGGATACAGCGCGCTATATAAGTAACAGTGTTCAATATTGGGGTGGACAAACCCAACTGATCACTCAGAAACCCAACAAACGTCGTTGGTCAAATGCAGCTGCTAATGACCTCCATTCGGCATGTACCCTGAACGAGTCATTCGGAAACCTATGATGCACGCTGGTAAAACCTAGGGTGTACTTGTTCTCGGACAGACATGTCTAGAGAACAGCACCATTCTGCAGAGCCCAACAGCAACGTTGGCAGATAAAGAGCTTGAGCGCATTTGCGTTTTCACAGCCTTAACAGAGCCTCACTCATGAGCAAACAAAGCCTCATTCATGAGCATACAAAGCCTCATTCATGAGCAAATAAAGCCTCATTCATGAGCATACAAAGCCTCATTCATGAGCAAACAAACCCTCATTCATGAGCGAACAAAAGCCTCATTCATGAGCGAACAAAGCCTCATTCATGAGCAAACGAAGCCTCATTCATGAGCAATTGACCAAGAACAAGCCTCATCCATGAGCAAAAGGACAGAAAAATTCCATTGTACTGCAGCAACGCAATGGCTTCGGCAAGCAAAGTAAGAAGTCTTCAAACCTTCAATCAAGTACGAAGTCTTAAAACATTCGGTAAACCAAGTACTTACAGTGTTGGCAAACACATGACAAAAACACATAACAGTCCAAAGAACTCCAAAGTATAGGAACAACATCTAAAGCAAGTACTTGAATCCGAAACCATCAAGGTTCATCATGAACAAAAGCTACAAAGTCATCCTGCATTCGCCACAATGCAAGGACCCAAAATGTTAGTAAGGATACAAACCATCCAATACTACAACCAAAAGGCATCAAATCCAACAAAAGTTCTCAGAAACGAAAGTTATGAAAAGACTACAAATCAACTAAGTCACGAACGGAGAGGAGTGGTCACTCATCGGCCTCCTCGTCCTCATCACCTACACCATCATCCTCTGAGATCTCTAAGGCTTGCCTCACGCTAGAGACAACCTCATTAAACACATCACGAGCATCATAAATCGGGATCTTCCTCTAAACTAAGAGCTTCTCCGCGTCATCCAAAGTTGGGCCGTCAGGCTTGCAGAGACGTTCAATGAACTCCAAGTTCGTATCAATCTCAGCAAGTTCCAGCATGTTGTCCTTCGCTGTCCCCTCAATCCTATCGAGCAACTTGGCAACCTGTCTGGTTCGGTTAGCAAAGCTACGAGCCGCCTCATCCTTGGCCTTAGAAACGGCCTCCTCAATCTTGGTGTCCCTGAGATCCTCAACCTCCACTAGCTTACTCCTAAGCAAAGCGATCTCCTCCTTGTCTTTTGCATGCCTCAAAGACGCCCTCAACAGCTTCCCACTCAACTCGTCCGACCTCTTCTTCACAGAGGCAACATCATCCTCAAGAGCTCGGTTCCTCTTGGCAAGCTCAACGTTGACCTTCTTGACCTCGCTAAGCTCATTCTCACGAGAGAGAGAGAGTCCTCCTCAAAACAAAAGGTCATTTGGTCCAGCTAAGTGGAGAGCTGCATTCAAAAAAAAAAAAAAAACATAACACTCTTCCCTCCGGAAATCACCTGGCTATTACCCGGAAATGTCATTGACGTTAACAATCGCATCACGGAGTCTTAAAACCTCCATCGGGAATACGAAGTCTTAAAATCTTCGAGAGAAAAAAGAATAATCCTTTCTGCAGAAAACGCAGCAGCTGCGGCAAATGAAGCAAGAAGTCTTGAAATCTTCAAAACGCTTACGGAGTCTTAAAACCTCATGCATAAAGTCACTCTTATTAAAGATGAGGCCATCAAGAGAAATTCAACTAAGACCGAGGCAAAACAAAGAAAAGCCGAGGCGGGAATTTTAAAGACTCGGAGCAAGCCCGAGGAGGAGCTTCGGCAAAACCCGAAGAAGATGGACCAAAGCCGAGCAATGGCAAGGGATCCACGAAGAATCAAGTTCCTTGTTCAAGTCCCCTCATCATTATGCTTGGCACTCTTTTCCCTTAGTAGTGGTTTTGTCCCAAAAGGTTTTCCCTACTAAGGTTTTAATGAGGCCATCATCTTGTATCTTCCAAGTTCACACTTCACGTTGTTGTGTATGAACTTGAGGGGGAGTATTGAACAAGATGAGTACTTAAGCGTACTGCAGAAAAGAGTAGGCGAACACTTTGACTTTGAACGAAAATGCCGATATCCAGTACATCTTAAACTCGGTACTATTATCTCTAACACTACCGAGCTGGGGGGCTAACTGTTGGGGTCGGTTTTCACCCGCTTAGCATTAACGTCCAAAGACAAGACAACTAAGGAAATGGCCCTCCGGACTCTCGATGAAGAAGGCGGAATAGCACCTAGGTCTCAACGCGGAGCAAAGCAGGTAGCCATGGAAGGTGTCTGGGCAAGGCAGAGGGCCGCACAAGACTTCACGAGAGGAGACAAGCTCGGCACGACAGAGTCGACCTTGGCTTCGGCCTCGTGGCCGAACCTGGCCTCATCCTCGTGGCCGAACCTGGCTTCGGCCTCGTGGCTGAACCTGGCTTCATCCTCGTGGCCGAACCTGGCTTCGGCCTCATGGCCGAACCTGGCCTCGTCCTCGTGGCCAAACCTGGCTTCGGCCTTGTGGCCGAACACGTCTTCTCTTCGGCTACTGCTTATGTTGATGGTCCAGCGCAGCCTCCAGCCCAGCAACATAGAGATAGCCTGAAGCCCGGTCTAGACACGAAGCCCACATTGGTGCAACCGACTCCGCGAAGACTTAGGAGGCATAGCCGACTTAGGAAAGCTATATATAGATCTCTTTGTACACACCCTAAGGGGATCCGCAATTTCATACACAAATCTTGTACTCAAACTTTACACAGCAATAACAAAGCAATTTCTCATCTCTTGCGATCTTAGCTTACCTAGAAATCTCTATCTCCTCATAAAACCCTTACAAATCTAGTTGTGTTGGTTTCGACCCCCACAACCCTCAAAATCCTTCGTGTCGATCGACACACAGCCTATGTCGCTCGACACGACCACCAGAAACGCATTTTCTGGTTCGCGGATGTTACACCAAGTGACCAATCAGACGTCAACATCACAGGTGGTAAAGTGTTTACAGACCTAGCTATACTGAATTGACCAAGCCAGTAACTTAGAGAAGTACGTGTACCTGATATGGTGCCAAACTCAACATCAACGAGACTCAAAAGGTCAGACAATGCCATTCCCGCCGAAAGAAGCACAATTTTAGCCATCTTTTGTTTGTCTACAATAAATTCCCACTGTCCATCCTTACCACAACGCCAGTCACCGGAATCGGAAAACACGAAACAGTGGTCATCCATCCACACACACATGAAGGAAAACAGAGGGAACAACTGTCTAAAGAATTGAGTAATAAGAAGTTGTTTAACCTAAAACCGAAACAATATTGATTGGTATGTCTTAACTAATGTCTAATCTCACCCACCAAACATTAAAAGTTTAAATGTAGTCCACATGATTAAAAAGGTTCTGTAGAGATCTGGAATGCATTTATTGTAAGACAAGAAACCAGTTCAAATCATAGCCACACGATCGAAACTGGATGCAACAGAAAGAGCGGCCAGGATTAAAACATCATTTTAATAGATGTTGACCGAACTTTGCTTCAACCCATATGTGAGGGGCAGATTTGGGCTTTATGGAAAACAAACCCCTGAAAAGTATACCTCCCTTCACAAATGTTTACAAAAGTTATATATCAAGGAAAAAGTGTGTTCTAGAGTAATATTTCCTAATAAAAATTGTTTTTTGGCGACTATCAATTCTATGTAACTTAAGACAATACTTTACTTGTAAGACGGAACACAATCAGCCCTGTTCAAATATCAAAATTAGGCCCTAAATAATATTAATTTTAGACGTTACTTATGTAAAAAAAAATTACCTATAACTTATCGTAATGAATAGTTTATAATGATAAATATTCTTTTTCTTATATTTTTTACAACAAATAAAATTTTATTACTCAAAATTGTTTCATTCATACAATTACAACTAAAAATTATATTTAAACAAAGTCATTCTTCTTATCGATCAAAGAATAATCACGTCGAATTTTTTTCAGTTTGAGTTTGTAACTTAAAGAATTAATTTACTTAGAAATATAATAAAAAGAATGTTTAGTATAGACATTATAAACAACATATCACTAAGTAAATATCTACAAACATGAAAGTACTTTAAGATGTTGTCTTGAATGATTAAAGACGGCAAATTGTGAAACTCGAATCAATTTTATTTATAGCTTTGTTATGAAAGTGTCTGCAAAAACTTTTTGTTTAGAGAATTGGCTAAGAATTTGTTTGATTTTTAATATATATACCAAATATAATTAATAAAAAAATCTAAATGTAGTAAAGTAAAAAACTTTTACCTAATTAATATTCAAAAGCCTTTCTTCCTTAATATTAACACTTAATACTAACTCCTACATCATTTTCCTATGCTAATTATATATATATCAAAGGTAAGTAATCCTTAATTTAGTTCTTTTTTTATTTGGTTGTCTTTCTAAATCTTCAATGGTTAACAAACTCAAATCTTTTTAATGACATATACATATATAAAAAAATATTTTTTGGCCCTTCTAAATTATGGGCCTTGGTTGACTGCACTACTTGCACATGTAAATAGACGCCCCTACAATCAAAATTAAGCTTTTATGGTATATATGAGGTGGTAACTAGAAAATGGAGACTATATATAGTAGTTAGTAGTTACAATATTTTTCAATATTTTTTTGCCCTAAATAGTAAGTATTTTCAAAGCCGAACTTACCGAAGCATCTAAAAAATAGCAATGAAATTGATATAAATTAAAAGTCGTATGCACAATATGTTTAAAACTAAAATAAAGAAAAATAAATTAAATAAGTTTCAAAAAAAAATGTTTAAAAACCAAAACACAAAGTAAATTTGTTTCCCCTAAACAAATTAAGAAAATAAACTGTTCATTAACAAAATAAATAAATAAATAATATCTTGAAAACAAAATTGATATAAATTAAAATTCATATGCAAAAGTTTTTAAAAATAAAATAAAGAAAAATAAATTAAATAAGTTTCAAAAAAAAAAATGTTTAAAAACCAAAACACAAAGTAAATCTGTTTCCCCTAAAAAAATAAAGAAAAGAAATTGTTCATTAAATAAAATAAATAAATAAATAATATCTTGAACACATAAAGAACCCACAATCTATATCATTAAACAAAAAACCAAGATTATTGAGCGAACGTTTATAACATCTTATTATATAAAGCTTGATGGGCATTTAGGGTTGGTTTCCGTCGGCTTATTTATTGGGCTTGGGTGATGTAGGCCCATAACTCTCCTTGCTGACTAGATGGCTTATTGGGCTCGTCTGTTTACTCAGGCCCACATGACTCCGGTTAGATTCTCCTCTGTACTTCCCGACGCTTCTCTCGCCGCCTCTTTCCATCTTTCCACCAACTTCACCTTGCTCATCATTGCACGAAGTCCTCTCGGTTTATAGGACCAAACCCCTGCTCGAATTGAGGGACTTAACCCGAGCATGAAGGCTACTTTCAAGGTTTTCGTCGGTAGTTCCGGCGCGTGAGTAGCAACTCCGATGAATGCTTTGCAGTACTCACGGACCGTGCCTCCTTGATACAAGGAAAATAACCTTTTCTCGGCGCTCTCGTATCTCCTCCTAGTTTCTGAACGGGTCTTGCTCTTTCTCCCATAAATACCATTCTAAGGGCTCTCCGGTGAAACAACCACTCAAAGCTTTCTTGCTCTTTCTCCCATAAATACAATTCTAAGGCCTCTCCGGTGAAACAACCACTCAAAGCTGTAAGCTTTTGTGATTCGCTGAATCGACCCATCCCAAAGTACTGCTCTGCTCGAGCCACCCAGTTTTCCGTCTCTTCACCTGCAAAGATTGGAAGTTCCAGTTTTCGGACAAGGGGCCCCTGGGAATCTTCAATCGACCGGTTCAGACCTTCCCCACTCGCCTCTGGTTCCGCACTACGGCCACCGTCAGAGAACAGCTAAACACAGGGCGTTCCCTTATCTCCGTCGACCGGGTCCTTTCCATTTTGGCAGTCATTCGGCACTGCTCCTTGGGTCGAAGCCCCGGTACTGGACATTTGCAGACTCTCCTTCTCTTTGTGATGAGTCTCCGCCGCAATTTGTCTCTTCTCCATTCGCGAGAGAATCGCCAGCATCTTTGTCATCGGCATCGGCATGGAAGAGTCCACCTCCGAGAATTCTTTGGATTCCTCTTCAATGTTGGACAGCGTTGGTAAGTTCCTTGTAGCCTGTGTGTTTCTAGGATTCGTCTCTATTTCCCGTTGGCTCGAAAAATGGCCATGATACCACTAATAAGAACTGTATAATGTAAACTCTGAAATCAATGAAAAACACACTTCAATTCATAGATTCAAAGGTTACAAGACGTGAGATATTGTGTAGTCTCACCTCTCCTTACAACTTTGACCAAAAGATTGATAACCAAACAAAAGCATAACAAGACAAATACTTATAGAGCAGACTCCTCCTAAAGACAAAAGCATTT
This sequence comes from Draba incana, assembly GCA_963576765.1. Taxonomy (NCBI): domain Eukaryota; kingdom Viridiplantae; phylum Streptophyta; class Magnoliopsida; order Brassicales; family Brassicaceae; genus Draba; species Draba incana. The sequence continues at coordinate 17,452,626 of OY755217.1, forward strand.
CCTAACGGCACAATGACGTGTTAATGCCTTGTGCTTATCCAATGATTTCCGACTGCTTCTAGATCCTTCTAGGCTTCTCCTTAAGCCTCTTTCTGAGACAGAGCTTTCTTCTTCCTTCTCTGATACTTGTAGAGCAAGGGAATTGTTTCATCAACCCTAACACAAGAAGATGACGCGATGCGAGGTTTTGGATTTAGAAGATAAGAAATGGAGATTCGTGACTACTACTCCTCTTGCTCATCATCACATCTTGACTAACCAGAGACCCGCGTTTGCAAACGGATCATTCTACTGGCTGACCGGAGATGAGGAAGGCTATCCACCCACACAAACCAAACTCATAGTTTTTGATATTCATAAAGAGATGATTCAACTCGTCCCAACTCCACCTTTTTTTACCTGCGATGCCTCTCCAAAGACCATCGGTTTATGCAATCTTTATGGTTGTCTCTGCATTTCTGAGTTGAAAGGACATTGTAAGCAAGAATTTTGGTGGAGTGTTAATGACAGCACAACATGGGAGAAGATCTTCACGGTTGACTTGCGTTCTACTTCCACTTGGTTTTGCGGTATCACTTCGCAACCTCTCACACCTTTAGCCATTGTAAGGGACAACAATAAGGTCACCCTCTCGCTTCGGGACCAAGATAACCTCGTTGCTTTCGATCTTGATCATGACTCTGCAGTTTATCATTTATATTTCTCTTGTTACTATGGTTTAGTTGTTCCTCATTTTCCATGTTTATTAATCTTTCATTCTCTTGATAAAAAAAAAAAGACCCATTTGTATGTTGATTGATCCGTTAATTTATAGGGAGAATTGCCAAAATATCCTACATTTAGTGTCTTAATACACCTTTAAGAATTCTTTCCCAAAATACCCTTAATTTAACTAAAAATAATTTAAATTTAAGGTATTTTAAATTATAAAAATTCTGATAATTATAAACATATTAAGCATAGTAATTTTTCTGAAAAAATTTTAAAAAAAAATTTAAACAGCATATTTTTTAAATGATTTGAGTTTTTCCTTCTACCATTAGCAGAGAGTAGATTCTGCCAGTTATTGTTATTCTACCAGGCGCAGAACGTTAATTCTACCTAATTGTCAGTGTTTTACGACAGCTAGAATCTAAATTCTACCATTTTTCAACTATCTACGGCTCGTAGTATCTAAATTCTACTAGCTTACTAAATTCTGCCACGACCGGTTTGCCAATTGTACCGCCTCTTTCTACCATTATAACTTCTCTCTGCCGATTGGTTGTACAATCATTCTGCCAAGTGGTTACAACTTCCAAAAATATAGGAGTAAATTAAGGAATAAATATTTTATTTCCTAAATTATAATATTATTTGTATATTAATTTCCATTTTCACGCTTATTAAAATATTAATTACGTAATATATTAATTATTTTCTGAATATTTATTATTTTATAATTTTCAATATTTGTAAAAAAGGCAAAAAGAGGCTAATGGAACTCGAATCCGTGACCTCCGCATAACTGCTAAGGATACGTAACCAGTTAAGCTACATGTATTCATTGGACTCTCTTGTTATACAAAATTAAAATACTAACCATCGTAGAGTATAATAAAAAACTCTAGCACCATGCCTTCGAACTTGCGAAGGTGAACTCTTGTAGGACAGTCACCACGTGAATACAACCATTTAAGCTGAAGACGGTATATGTTGACATGTTTACAAACAAAAATTATAAACTTATGTTGGGAATGATATATTTGGCTTGTAAAACAAACAATGATCGTTTTTGGTAAATATTTGAAGTATTATGTTTTCTTATAATGTGCAACTGTAATAATCAGTGATTTTTCTCCAATATAAGTTTTTGTAAAATATTAGAGTTACCTAAAATCTAGGTGAACATATTACGGTTACCTTAAAAGAATTTTTCTCAAGATTTTTTTTGGAAATTTTAGTTCCTCTACATCTTACGGTTACTTGGTTTTTTTTCATGTCAGTTAGTGGTTACATGAACCATGGTTGGGATGGTGCACAAACGAGTTATGTCTTTGGCTTTTCTTAATGTTATAGGTGGATGTTAAGTGTTTCCAACGTGCTACTTGAAACATTTTTTTTCTTTCGATTAGCAATGTTCATATCCGCTAGATACGAGATAGGAAGTAAGACAATGTTTTTTTTTTGGTCGTGAGTAAGACAGTTTTAATAGACATTAAATTAGACTAATTATTTTTTGCAATATTTTTAGGCAAGATCTCGAGTAAAAAGTGTATGCATGAATGTTGTGTAGTGTACACTAGATTTAGACCCACGCCATGCGTGGCAATATAAATTTTTAGTTTATTGTATAGTAAAAATATATTGTTTTGAATCATACATATCAAAAATATTAGATAAATAATCATGTCTACTACAAAAATTATTCGATTGGTTTTCAAATTTTGAGTGTCTTAATAATAAGTCTTACGTTTTAAGTGTATATATAAAAAAATAAACGTAAAAAAGAATTGATTTACAATAACCAAACAAAAAAAGCAAAGAATTATCTTATAATATATGACAAAACATGTAATCGAGTGATCTACATCTTATATTTACAAAAACAAATGCTTTTCAAACACTCTATAAAATGTTTTTAAACCCAACTTTATCATTGACCAAAATACTACTGATTGAATAGGTTTGAGTTTTCGGGTATGGTTATGGATTTGGTTAGTATATTTTTGTGTCATTAATGCCCCGTATTAAAAATATGTAGAGATTTCTACCATTGCAAATTGAAATGTTTGATTGGTTGGTTTAATTAATGTGTTCCTTAAGACCTTCTTTGAATGACATTTAGAATTAGTATATTCCTTAAGACTCTCTTTGAACGACACCTAGGATTTTGAACTTTTAGTGTCTCCTCAATTAATATATATATATATAGGATAGTTACTTTATGATGATCTATGGTTACTTCATGTCACCATAGTCACATTAAACCCTACATGTTGTACTATATATAGTTGCCTCCTTATTTGATGGGAAAACTCATGCTTTAATCGAAAGAGCTCCAAAGATAATACTTGCATTTGCACTCTTCTGGTCGGGCTAATACGTTTTACTTATCTAGCCTTCTTCTTTAACTTGGGACCTCGAACAGACTGTTCTCAGGGGTTTTTACTAGATCTAAAGATCAACACTCTTTTATTTTCCGACTTGTTTTTCCTTTTTTTTTATTTCCGATCAAATCCATTCTATAAACAAGGATCTCGACCTCATTTCTCTTTATTGACGAACCGAATCTTGGGTTCAACACCACTCAACAAAGTTTCTTTAAAAATGTCAATTTCATGTAATTTGCATGTTTTTGGATGATACTAATTGATTCGATTAGATTTTTTCAGACAATTCAATTTAAATTAAGGTTTTATGGTACATATGAAATGGTGACTAGAAAACGGTGACTTTATAGAAGTAACAAATGATCGGTAGCACGGAAGCTTCTTCCGAGGTCCGCTTCCAGCTTCGGAATCGGAATCGGAAGCTCTCGGAAGCTTTCGGAAGCTCGCTTCCATGTCGCCTTAAAAAACCCTTTTAAAAAGTATGTTGGAAGCTCGCGCTTCCGCTTTGGAAGCTTGCGCTTCCGCTTTGGAAGCTTGCGCTTCCGTTTTGAAAACATTGTATTGTAAATAAATATGAAAGATACAATAATTTTATATATATATTTTTTGTTATAGAATATGAGTTTAATGTTTCATATAAGATATGAGATATTATAAGTGACTAATTTGATTAGTTGAATGAAATTATTTTGGAAAATATGAGTTTGGTGAATACATCATATAAATTAGAAGCAAAATCATTTGATAGAGTTGAGAAGATTGAGAATGAAGATGTGTATTTCTTAATACTTTTTTTTTTGCTTCAATACTTTTGTTATTGTATGATATTTAATTACATATATGTCGTTATTTCCTTTCCAAGATATGAATGGATGCCACACATCCTGCAAGGAAGATGGAAATAAAATGTTAGTCTATACACAAAATAGAAAACTTAAAAACTAAATCATAAAGAAGGATATTTTACTCACCTCTTCTGCAAAATTATTCTCAAGTGTTCTGATTTCATGATACTTAAGTGCACAGTAACCTTTCCAGTTTGAACATCTAGGAAACACAATCCGATTCTCTATTATCTTCTGTCCCATCATTCTCCCAAAATCCGGAATTACCTCCATAATCCAGATTTGAAAAGCATAAATGAAAGCATGCAAAGGATAGTTTAAAGGCCGACTCAGTTTGGGTTTAGCAGCCTTCATCTCTCTTAGCAAAATGTCATATGAATCAAGACCCCAATGGTACGCTCGTAACTTATCAAGATTCATAACCAATTCAATGTATTTCCGTTGTATAGCAGTTTTCTCATCCATTGCCAGTATCACACCACCAATAACACACACATACACCAACCGCAACCTATCCTGACGCGTCCACTGATCACATTGAAAACTATGCGTCGACCTTATATTTTTAATACAAATCGATACGCGGTCTTTCTCTAGCAGTGAACTCTAGAAACCATTATCATCAACATAATTACCAAAGTCAGAATCGTCTCCTTTCTCGTACTTTAAACCGGACACTGCATGAAACTCCTGCATAAAAAACTGAAGAGGTCTCTTAGCAAAGACAAACCACATCTCATGTTTTTTGCTTGTGTCAAGCTGCCTACACATTAAGCTGTGTACGAGTCTCGCCGAGTATCCTAAATTATTCTCACTGAGCGCCATTATGTGTTGAAACACAGGATCTCTTCTGACTTCTTCATATTCACTCTCCATCTGTGTCTTTAATAAGGCCACAATAGAATGCCTACAGCTCTTATTTACCTGTTCAACTTTTGGCTCAAGGTTCTCACCAAAAATCCTTTTAGTCAACTCTCCTTCCATCACTGGTAATACAAAGAAACAAACAAATTAATGTATGTCTATAGTTTATGTATGAAGAAACACACACAACAAGAGAACAGACAAGAATGAAAAGACAGACCTAAACCATATCAGGAACACCAACTTATTTTTTGCAAATCCGAAGGGTTAATTGACTAAATACGACCTCTAGTGAACTGATTTCAAGTAAAAAAAGACGAATTTCAACATAAGTTGAGATTTCAAGTAAAAAAATACCAATTTTGAACCGAAGTATCATTAAAATCAAGTTAAAGTCCCAAAATTAGCTCAAGAGGAATAATCAATAATCAAAATTAGCTGTTGGAAAGTCCCAAAACTTTGTTTACCTAAGTTTGTTGGTTTAATTAACTAAACATGCAAATCACGAACATGCAAATTTTGAGAAATTAAGTTACCTTTCAGGAATCAGTATTCAGAAGACAGTGAAGCAGAGGTAGAAGAGGAACGAATCGATCTACAGAACCTAGAGAAAACGACGGAGATTATAATTTCTCTGGCGAAACCTATAGAGAAAAATTCTTCCGGCGGCACCTAAGATAGCAGAAGCAACTAATCGTCGGAGACGAGAGAGATGATGAATTTTGTAACATCCCAAAACAAAAATTTTGGGTTTTGGAAAGGGGTGTCGATCGACACTAGGTGTGGGTGTCGATCGACACCATGTTCTGCGGGTTGTTTCATTTTGGTATCAGAGCCTAGACTTTTTTAGGACTTTGAAATTGGATAATTAAGACTATGTGGTTTAATTTTTTATTGGTGGTTAGAAAATAGTAGTCTTAGATCATCCTCTTCGGCCTTTAAAGAGATTCCGCGGTAAGTTGGGTTTTATTGGTTGTGTGACCTCATGTGTTGTGGTTCTAGTATCTTTGCAGTGCTTCCAGTAAGTGCAGTGTGCGATGGCTAGAGTTCCAAGAGGTCGTGGTGGCAGAGCTGGTAGCCCTGGAGGCCGAGGTCGTGGTCGGGGTCGTGTGACTACGTCGTTTGAGTAGGTGACTCAGAGTGAGTCGTCATAGCCGGAGGGTGTTTTGCCAACGTATCAGAAGGATTCAGTGGGCAGTGTCCGTGTGATGACTAGGACTGTCGGTGCCAGAGGTAGTAACCGAGTTGCTGGTGTGGTCAGAGGCCCAGGTGCGGGTTATGCTATGGGCAGAGCTTAGGATCCGGAGGATCGTTTGGCGAAGACGCTAGCTTTGATTTTGGAGCGGTTACCGGTTGCGGTACCAGCGCAGGCTCCAGTAATGAACCCAAGAGAGCAGTACCTAGTGATGTTTAATGAGATGCAGGGCATGGGTCCTTTGTCCTTCTCGGGTGGAGGGGGGCCAGAGGCAGCCAATGAGTGGAGGTTGAAGGTAGAGCGTAGGCTTCGTTCTATCAGATGTTCTGAGGAGTACCGTGTGGATCTGGCAGTAGGATTCCTGGATGGTAATGCCTATCTCTGGTGGACAGGAGTCCAGGCCAGGAGGAGGCGGACTGTGTGGACTTGGGGTGAATTCTTGGGCGAGTTTAATGCCAGGTATTTCCCTTAAGAGGTGGTGGAGCATCTAGAGTTGCTGTTCAGGAGTCTGGTTCAGAGTAATCGGTCTGTTCGTGAGTATGATGCTGAGTTCAGCAGGCTAGTGGTCTATGCGAGTAGTGGCATGGATGAGGAGCGGGCCCAGATGGGCAAGTTCGTGGCAGGACTTCGGATGGGACTGAAGAAGCATGGCAGAGCTTCCAAGTATGCCTCGAGGGCGGAGTTAGTGGAGGTGCTTGCAGCAATCGAGTATATGGGAGAGCAGGCCTAAGATTGAGCGGTTGTTCTTTCTTTTGGTTTTGTTTCCAGTATCAGATTTTTTTTTTAGCTTTGGCTTTGGTGTTTTGGATTTTGTAGTTTCGTTTGGTGTTGTAACGACTCTGCGTTTTGGAAATGTATAAGATGGAGTTTTCCTTATTTATTTCATGTGTTTAATAAGATATGCAGTTCTTATTATTAATGTCGATATTTCAGAGTAAGAAATATCATGCCTTAGACCATATGAAGTAGGTCTGGTCAATAAGTGCTTAGAGGTGTTTAAGAATTGATTACTCTAGGGGCGGCGGTCCGAATAACTTATTCATTATCGGAGATGTGAGTTCTCCGGAGGAGATGTAAGTTTTTCTATATACTTATTTGGGATGTGAGTTCCCAGAATAAGTAGCGAGGATTGTGAGTTCTCTTGCGGAAATGTGAGTTTCCCAGATACCGTTGGCTCGAAGGATGTGTCCTGAGAGTGCGAGCGGTATGTTTTCCTGATAAGTCATAGGATGCGTCCTATGCGGGTCAGTGTATGAATGAGTAAGAGTAATTAATGTCTGAAAATGTAAGTAAGCGTGAGAATGGATGGGGGCCTCGGAGATCGGGAGTTGATCTCGGATTGTTTTGACCGGATTGGGTCAGTATGATGGTCTTAGTGGGCAGTTGCGTTGGTGTATTGGGTTTAGCCAGGTGGGGCAGATCTAGTCATAGATGTTTATAGACATTTTTGAATCTATTACTCTAGGGACAATGGTGTTCCCGAATAACTCATTACAATTTGAGAAGACGGGTGGGTCTTCGGCGGTCTACATGTGACGGGTGGATCACAGTGTAGTACCAAGTGTTATTTGTCAATGACGGGTAGATTTCGGTATAGTATCGTGGGATGCTTACTTATCTGTGATGGGTGGGTCTTAGGATAAGTATCAGGAGATGGGTGGGTCTCTTGAAGGGAGTGAGTTTTCCATGTATTCTTTTGGGAGTTGGTGGTCTCCAGAGATTTATTTGAGACGGGTGGATCTCAGTATAAGTCTAGAGGGAAAGGTGTTTCTCGGTATACCATGGGTGGTTGGTATATTCGTGCTAAGGATGCGTCCTAAGAGCAAGGTAATGAGTTAAGAGTAGTAAATGTCTTGAAGCGTATGTATAAACATAGGATTAGATGCGAGTGTATGAGATAAGGCGAGGATCTCTTGTGGTACTGGCCAGGTATGGTTAGGATGTTGGCCTATGTTGGGCGGGTTATGAGAGTCGAGTGGAGATCTTAAGTGTTGTGGATCAGGTTGTGGGCAGGTGTTGGTCTTCGATAGACAATATGGTAGGCGTCAAGCCTAGAGTTGATCCTGCGTTGGAAACTCAGTTCAGATGACCCTGGTGGCAGATGTCACGTTTTATGGTCGTGCATGTCCTTATTTGGTTATTGCATGATCGATTGATCTAATTCTGGGTCTACGAGTGGTTGTACATGTTCTTGTTTGATTGTTGCGCGATCAATCCGGCAAACCTAGTTTGGATCAAGAAATATTGCATTAAGGTTATTCCAGGCGGGTCTGGGCGGAGTAAGCTTTATGCGGTGTACCCCTTTGGTTACAAGAATTTGTTCAGACTACTTGGGGCAGTTTTAATCTTGAGATTTGTAGGCGTGTAGAATTTATTGCTCTAGGGAGAGATGTATTCTCTCGTGTGGGGACGTTGGTCCCAGACTTACTTATTTGGAAATTGTGTTTCCCAGTATAAGTAAGATGAGATGAATTCTCTTGTAAGGGGATGGTGGTTCCCCTGCATTGTGTTGAGAGATGGTGGTTCTCTCGAGGGGATGGTGGTTCCCCTGCATTGTGTTAAGAGATGGTGGTTCTCTCGAGGGGATGGTGGTTCCCCTACATTGGGTTGAGAGATGGTGGTTCTCTCGAGGGGATGGTGGTTCCCCTGTGTATTTATGATTCAAGGGATGCGTCATGCGAGTGTTAGGGTCTAGATCTGACAGCTCTAGGGTGCGTCCTGCGAGTGTCAGAGTGTGGATCGAGTTAAAAGCATTAAATGTCTGCTACGGCCGAATAAACCTAGGATTAATGTTATGCTGTGAGGGTGATGAATGGGTCTTGAGGAAGATCGTGGTATTGCCAAGTGCTCAGTTGGAGCAGTGATGTTATGCTAAAGTTTGATTAGCGGGTTATTACTAGTAGGTGGTTCTAGTCTTCAGATGCTTGTGCACAGGAGAGTTGATTACTCTATAGGAAGTGTTTTTCCTATATATAACCAGAGCTTGAGGGAGACGTCCTGAGAGTGGAGTGGCATCGGTATCGTTACCTCGAAGGAGGCGTCCTGAGAGTGCGGAACATGGATCTCAGGGTTCGTGTGGGTAAACCTGGTAATATCGGCTAATGGACCGCATCAGACGATAAGTGATAGCTAGTGGAAGCGGATTATGGTTTTGATTGATACCGATGAATACCGAGATGGCTCCATACAAGGCTTTGTATGGGGGGCAGTATGAGTTACCTATATGTTGAACCCAAGTGGGGGAGAGGAACATGGTGGGTGCAGGTTAGTGCAGGAAATGACGGGAAGCATCCGTGTTTTTAAGTTGAGCGAGAGGGGGGCTCAAGATTAGCAGTGGAGTTATGCTGATAAGTGGAATTCAGAATGGGAGTTTGAAGTAAGAGATCGTGGGTATCTCCAGGTGTCAATGTTGAGGAAGTGCATGCATGCCTCGGTGGAGTTGGTGGCCAAATTTCCAGTGGAACTTCCGCCAGATTTTTCGGTAGCGACAAGACCTTTGAGGATTCTCGAGAGGAGAATTAAGGTGCTGTGTCATGAAAAGTTGCTTTGTTAAAAGCTTTGCGGGTTGTTTTGGTTAAAATTAAATCGCTCGGTATGCAGAGGCGATTTAGGGATAGCCCTAGGGCTTGCATATATAAGTCCTTTGGGATTTGTGGCCGCGTGAGACAAAAAGAAAGAGGATTTTCGTGGCATTGTGAGAGGGAGAAAGAGTTTTGAGAGAGGAGTTTGAGAGGAAGAAGAAGACAGGTTCGTCTGTCTTGGTAGAAACGAGGAACGATCGATCGAATCGAGTTTGATTGACGTGATTTTCGTAGGTATGTTCTTCTTCCTCTTAACTAGCTATAGAAGAAATCCGATTTCCTTTTGGATCGGTAGTTTGTGAACTATGATTGTTTTCCCGTGAGTGGTCTGTGTAGTTTCGGGATTCAATCAGTCTCCTTGGGAAGTGTTTTCCCGGCATTACAGAGGAAACCAGAGGACAAGCTAGGTACCGTTGGAAAGCCCTGTCGGTCTAGTTTCCAGATTGGGTTTCCGATCTGAATTCGGAGGTAAGCTCCGATCCCTGTGATTATTTTAATCCAGTGCGTCGTTCTGTTTTCTGGAAATCTGAATTAGGGTTTTGGGAAAATCCAAGTTTTGTGTTCTACGTAATTGAGGAAGGGTTCCTCGGTGTTTTTGGTTGAGATCAGAGGCTTCGAGGTCGCTGATTCTGTGTTCTTAACCGTTCTTTCCTTTCTCGTTCATAGCAAGGTGAGTGCGTGATCGTGGATATGGGATTAGATTATTAGGAATTTGGAATGAATGATTATGATGATTTGATTGTTTGCTGTGATTACTCTGTGTGAATTAAGTGTTTGGAATCGTGAATGATCTCGAGCGATGAAACAGAATTCGAGTCGCGAGAGGATTTGACTCGGTTCAGGTTTTCTGCGAGAGGTGTCGATCGACACCTAGTGGTAGTGTCGATCGACACCACTTATTTTTAACCGCGAGGATTTTTGTTCGTAAATGGAGTGTTGATCGACACCACGTGGGAGTGTCGATCGACACCACTTATTTTTAAACGATGTTTTTGTTATTGATGTGGATTGTTGTGGAATCGCGTAGAATTGATAATCTATTTTCCCTTACTATGTATCTGGTAGACGGGATGACCGCTCCACTGAGTATTTGTGATAATACTCACGCAACTCTTATTTCCATGTGTTGCAGGTAAAAGAAATGTGATCGCGGAATCAAAGCTTTAGGAGGAGGATGATTAGGTATTTGTATTGTTATTGTTGTTCTAGTAGAACCTGGTTTGGGTTGCTAGATTACATTGCTTGTATTGGCTTGTGGAATTGATTTGTTGGATAATTGGTTAATAATTTTATTGGATTATTTTTATGAGAACTTCCGCAACTGTTAGAAATAGCCGTACATAATTAGCATTTGTGGGAATGTTTAATTCGGGTTATTTAATTTTAAAAAAAAGTGTTGGTTGTTTCAAATTCTACGGCGAAACAAAGCGGCGGAGAACAGAAAGTGAAAGAAGAATGGATTTTGCCCAGAGATACTGAGTCGGAGAAGAAGATACGGAGAAGAAGAAGAGATATACTCGGGGTTTTATTTTCTTTTTTTAATAACCGATTATATATTATTTGTTAATGTTTTTAAATATTCTTTATATGTTTTACTATAAAATATATATTAAATCGTTTTAGATTTACTTATTATTACTGTTTCCTAATATAATTTTGTATTATTGTTAAAAAAATTAAAAACTGATATTTAAGGTTAATTTTGGACTTTAGATTTTGGGAAATCCTAATAGACCTTAATTGGGAAGAAATAGTATTAGTGGGACATTTTACCACTAAATGTGGTTTGATTTAGCAATTTTCTCTAATTTATATGCATTCAAACGAGAATGCTATGTTGGGATTATTCCTTTCCTTTAGACTCTAATCGATACTGGAAAAATATCTAGAATTTTGAGTTTATTTTTTGATCCAAGAAGATCCAAAAGTATTGTTCTTTGATTGAAATCATTAGTTTTTTTCCTACTTGATTTGATAAATTAGGTGTTTGATTGTTGGATGGCTAAGCATGCAAATTGCTTTGGGAATAGAAGATAATTCACATAATGCTATATATATTAATTGAGACACTAAAAGTTTAAAATCGTAGGTGTCACTCAAAGAGACTTTTAGGAGATATTAAAACATAAAAGTCCTATGTATCATCCAATGAGAGTTTTAGGGCATAATTATCATCCTATTAAATATTAAAAAAACACATTTCTAAACTTATAAACTTCCCTAAAATTTCGTCTAGATTTTCCTATAATATTCTGAAATATATAGTTTCTAAACTATAAACATTTACAACAAAAATGTCTATAGAAGAATGAATGAATATTGTGTTTAATTAATTAAACAAAATATTTAACTTTCCTATTAATTCTAAAGACATGAGAATTATTATCTTTATTTGTCGATCAAAGAGAAATAGATAATAATAGGATTTAAAGTTATTTCATAAAATTATTTTCTCAATTTATATGTTGGTCGTATGTATTTTATGCTAATCCAAATATATAAATTAATAAACTAAAATTTATAATCTCGCGTTTGACGCGGGTCCAAATCTAATATGGCATTAAATAGGTAGAAGTAGACTAATATTCTCATCAAATAGTTACGTGGTTTTTTTTCATGTCAGTTAGTGGTTACATGAACCATGGTTGGGATGGTGCACAAACGAGTTATGTCTTTGGCTTTTCTTAATGTTATAGGTGGATGTTAAGTGTTTCCAACGTGCTACTTGAAACATTTTTTTTCTTTCGATTAGCAATGTTCATATCCGCTAGATACGAGATAGGAAGTAAGACAATGTTTTTTTTTTGGTCGTGAGTAAGACAGTGTTAATAGACATTAAATTAGACTAATTATTTTTTGCAATATTTTTAGGCAAGATCTCGAGTAAAAAGTGTATGCATGAATGTTGTGTAGTGTACACTAGATTTTGACTCACGCCATGCATGACAATATAAATTTTTAGTTTATTGTATAGTAAAAATATATTGTTTTGAATCATACATATCAAAAATATTAGATAAATAATCATGTCCACTACAAAAATTATTCGATTGGTTTTCAAATTTTGAGTGTCTTAATAATAAGTCTTACGTTTTAAGTGTATATAAAAAAATAAACGTAAAAAAGAATTGATTTACAATAACCAAACAAAAAAAGCAAAGAATTATCTTATAATATATGACAAAACATGTAATCGAGTGATCTACATCTTATATTTACAAAAACAAATGCTTTTCAAACACTCTATAAAATGTTTTTAAACCCAACTTTATCATTGACCAAAATACTACTGATTGAATAGGTTTGAGTTTTCGGGTATGGTTATGGATTTGGTTAGTATATTTTTGTGTCATTAATGCCCCGTATTAAAAATATGTAGAGATTTCTACCATTGCAAATTGAAATGTTTGATTGGTTGGTTTAATTAATGTGTTCCTTAAGACCTTCTTTGAATGACATTTAGAATTAGTATATTCCTTAAGACTCTCTTTGAACGACACCTAGGATTTTGAACTTTTAGTGTCTCCTCAATTAATATATATATATATATATATATATATATATATATATATAGGATAGTTACTTTATGATGATCTATGGTTACTTCATGTCACCATAGTCACATTAAACCCTACATGTTGTACTATATATAGTTGCCTCCTTATTTGATGGGAAAACTCATGCTTTAATCGAAAGAGCTCCAAAGATAATACTTGCATTTGCACTCTTCTGGTCGGGCTAATACGTTTTACTTATCTAGCCTTCTTCTTTAACTTGGGACCTCGAACAGACTGTTCTCAGGGTTTTTTACTAGATCTAAAGATCAACACTCTTTTATTTTCCGACTTGTTTTTCCTTTTTTTTTATTTCCGATCAAATCCATTCTATAAACAAGGATCTCGACCTCATTTCTCTTTATTGACGAACCGAATCTTGGGTTCAACACCACTCAACAAAGTTTCTTTAAAAATGTCAATTTCATGTAACTTGCATGTTTTTGGATGATACTAATTGATTCGATTAGATTTTTTCAGACAATTCAATTTAAATTAAGGTTTTATGGTACATATGAAATGGTGACTAGAAAACGGTGACTTTATAGAAGTAACAAATGATCGGTAGCACGGAAGCTTCGTCCGAGGTCCGCTTCCAGCTTCGGAATCGGAATCGGAAGCTCTCGGAAGCTTTCGGAAGCTCGCTTCCATGTCGCCTTAAAAAACCCTTTTAAAAAGTATGTTGGAAGCTCGCGCTTCCACTTTGGAAGCTTGCGCTTCCGTTTTGAAAACATTTATTGTAAATAAATATGAAAGATACAATAATTTTAGATATATATATATTTTGTTATAGAATATGAGTTTAATGTTTCATATAAGATATGAGATATTATAAGTGACTAATTTGATTAGTTGAATGAAATTATTTTGGAAAATATGAGTTTGGTGAATACATCATATAAATTAGAAGCAAAATCATTTGATAGAGTTGAGAAGATTGAGAATGAAGATGTGTATTTCTTAATACTTTTTTTTTTGCTTCAATACTGTATGATATTTAATTACATATATATATATATATATATATATATATATACGCTTCCAACACGTACCCGTTTCCTATATTTTAAAAAAAACTCGCTTCACGCTTCCATACGTTTCCGCTTCCGTGTACCCGCTTCTGATTCCATGCAATGTAGCTACTATTACTTACATTTAATGTACATATCCATCCAACTAAAAAGTTAATTAATTTAGGTACCAATCAACTATCTAAAAAGTAAATTCATATAGGTACCAATCTTCATCTATTAATTAAATGAAACGTATCATCACTCCACAATATATAATCACGAGTCCCAAAAATCCCAAGTGAATAAGAGTTCATCAAATGACAAAGTCAACAGTGTGCATTGTTCTTGCTCAAATCTCCCTCGTTGCCTTGTTTCCTCTTTCTATGAGTAATAATCAAACCGATGAAAGCACGACCACTTTCTCTCTATCCCCTCAGTTTTACGACAACTCCTGCCCGAAAGCAGAAGCCATCGTTCAAGCTATCGTCGCCAAAGCGTACTCCGATGACCCTCGCATGGCTGCCTCATTGCTTAGGCTTCACTTCCATGATTGTTTTGTCAATGTTTGAAAATATCTAGTCTCTTTACAACTGTTTGATATGAAAATATATATGGGGAACTTTTCCGTCTTTATTTATATGGACATTGCTTGCTTTTTGGGTGGTGCAGGGATGCGATGGTTCAGTATTGTTAGACAATAGTGGAACCATGGAAAGCGAGAAACGGTCAGAGCCAAACCAAAACTCTGCTCGAGGGTTCGAAGTCATAGACGATATCAAGTCTGCCTTGGAAAATGAATGTCCTCAAACAGTTTCTTGCGCCGATATTTTGGCTCTCGTCGCTAGAGACTCCACTGTTATTGTAAGTCAACACTTAACACAATTCATTACGTTTAATAATTGTTACAAACACTCGTTAGTAAATTCAGTTATATCTGGGAAGAAGAGACGCAAGAGAAGCTAACCTGAATGGTTCCAACAACAACATTCCTTCTCCCAACTCCACGTTACAGACCATCCGCACCAAGTTCTACCTTCAAGGACTCGATTTCACCGATCTTGTTGCTCTCTTAGGTATATATACTAGTTAATATACCCAACCAACTCGGATCTTATAAGTTATAACAATTTTTGAAAAATTTGATAAATTGCATAGAGTTGTTAAGTTTTTGGTAAGAACATAATTAGGAGAATGAGTAATTTTGAAATAATGTCTAAACGTATGATTTTGGGATTAAATCTCTTAACATCCTCTTTTTCTATCTTTAGTATACTAAAGATGTATTTGCACGAACCAACACACATTGATAAATATGATTATATGAGAAAATCTTAAATTAATAACCATTAATCTTCCAACGTATAGGAGCTCACACGATAGGAAACTCGAGGTGCATGAGTTTCAGACAAAGATTGTATAACAATTCTGGAAACAGCGATCTCGACCAATCTTTGAATCAAAACTACGCCTCTATGTTGAAGCAAGGATGTCCGATTTCCGGTGACGACCAGAACCTCTTTGCTCTCGACTATGCAACACCGACTAAGTTTGACAACTACTACTTCAAGAACTTGGTAACGTTTAAAGGGCTCTTGAGCTCTGATGAGATTTTGTATACACAAAGTAAAGACTCCATGGAGCTGGTGAAGCTTTACGCCGAGAATGAAGAAGCGTTCTTTGAACAGTTCGCTAAGTCGACTGTGAAGATGGGAAATATTTCACCATTGACGGGAAATGATGGTGAGATCAGGACGATTTGCCGGAGAGTTAACCATAAAGACGTCTAATTGAGTTGCATTATCGGATAATGAAGTCATATTATGTGTTTAATTAACGTTTCTTGATTTGTGTAGAGTTTGATTTCTCTTGGTCTTGTGTTTAATTATTGAGTTTGGTGTGTTTTCCCTTTTTTTTTTGTTTGGTTAATTGTAAAATATGTTTCTTGATTTGTGTTTGTTGTAAAATATGTCTATATTTACCCAAAATCAAATCTATATTTATTGAGAGTAAGGTCTCTCATGAATTTGGAATTTGGTTATTCTCAACAATGAAAATTTGACATTCCAACTCCATAAGTTTGAATTACGAAGATGATTTAGCTAAAAAAATTAAATACAAAAAGGTTTATTGTTTTGAATCTCAAACTACCGATCAGTCGCGATGCGCCACTAATAACTACGGACGGACCAAACTTGGTCATAACAAGATTTAGTCGTTGGTCACTACCACCAACAACAACTACAAAATGAACAAAGACTCTTTGCGATTCGTAAACCGAACTTTTGAAAACGCCCCAGCTTCTTCGAATCACATTCATCGATGATCTATGAAAAATGCTCTTAAAGTTCGTGGACAAGTACATAGAAAAGATTAGATCTTTCTTTACTTTATTAACCACATTTGTTACCGAGATCTCACTCTGGTTTTATTCTCTGAAACACATGATTGGTTTTACTTAAGACTAGCATCATGTTTGTACTATAAGGCGAAACAAATGGCGTGAAATTACTGTGTCGTGTGTCGTAACTTGTTTAAGAAGGAGAGAATCTCTTGAGATACTTGTTCAGACTTCTCCTGCTGGATAAAGTGATGACCATCCTCAATTACAGCAATCTCAAGATTAGGTACACTCTTGAACATCTCTCCTTTCACATACTGCATCGTTCCAATGGCTCCTTCATTTATATCTTTGTCTCCCGCGATAAATTTAGAGGGAACGACGATCTTGGAGCCTTGCCACTGCGCCAAAATCTCCCAATTCCTGTAAATTCCTCACTTTTAAAACACTTGTTCTGTATGCAACAGACGGACTTGATCGAGGAAAGGCGAAGAAAACTTACAGATCCATGGCTCTGTAGTAATTCAAAGGGCCTGTGAATCCAGATTTTTGAAACTTGTCTGCATAAACCTGAATCTCTTCCTCGGTTATCCAATCAGGAATCGCCGATGGTACCTCAAGATCGTCGATGATCTCTGTATCGGGAGGAGCCACCAAGAAATCTGTTCTTGTTGTTAGCAAGAACTTCTTCATGACCGTCAAGCAATCATGTTTGGCAAATGCAGCCTCAGCTCTTCCCGGTTTCTTGTGAAATAACGAATCAAACGACGATATTGAGTACCAAAACAATCAACACCACAAGTCTTGATACTAACTATTGATTGGGTTGTACCTGAAACTGAGTGATGTATAAGCCATCACCAAAACTATTGAAAAACTCTGAAGGTTTGAGTTTGGGATCTCTTGGAAGATATGGAACAGAGAGACTTATGAAACCTTTGACTCTGTCTGGTCTAAATAAACACAGACACCAACCAATGTTTGCCCCCCAGTCATGTCCAGCCACAAAAGCCTAATAAAAGTTAAAAATGTTAACTTTTTTCCAAGAAACCTAATCGAAAGATTCTCAGAAGATGAGTTTCACACCTGAGCAGAGCCGTAGTGGTCGAGCAAACCGATGACATCAGCGACGAGGTGACTCACGGTGTAAGACTCGTGGCTCGGGGGAGAATCGGAGTCACCGTAGCCTCTGAGATCTGGAGCGACCACGTGGTAGCCATGGCTCGACAAGAAATCGATCTGGTGACGCCACGAGAACCATGTCTCAGGGAAGCCATGGAGTAGTAGAACCAGAGGTCCTTCCTCGTCTCCTTTCTCAGCAACGTTTAACCAAATCCCGTTGCTCTTGATCTTCTTCTCTCTCACCATGTTTCTTGATTTGATTAGAGACCTTTTCAGAACTTGGCTCGAGAGACCAAGCAAAGACTTTTATAGAAAGAGTTGAGAAATGAAATACACGTGGCCGAGAAAGAGACAGACTTTGAATCTTGTACGTTTCTTTATTTAGTTGCTATGAACTTAAAGGAGGACATATTGATGAAACAAGAACACATGAGTGGATATAACAGAAATGTCAAGTAACTCTAGGTTCAAGGATGAGTTAACTTGAGAGAAGTCAAGAAAGAGGAGCAAAGAGATTGTCATTGAAGGAGATTATTCTAATGTTTGGTTTGAATGACTTCAAGAAGACATTGACTTCTCTTCTTCGAGCTCAGTCAATCTTTCAGCCCAAGCTCGGTCCCTTGCGACTTTAGCCATCTTACGCTCCACTTGCTGGATTCTCTTCTTCCTCTTTGCTTCTTGCACCAAAGCTTGCCTCTTCTTTTTCTCAGACTGTGTAAAAGTATTCACCATTTCATTAGAAAGCAATATCACTCATTTATCTATACTAAGAAACTTGGCAGGTTACTTGGATTTCTCAAAGTTGACACATTTTATGAATTCAACATTCCAATATTTCTCATCTCAAGTCTTGTTCTTAAAATCACCAAAAAGTTCTTGAAACAAAACTAGAAAGAAATCACACAAACCAGTATAAAAGCACGCCTCTGCCCGATTCGCTTCTTCGCATTCCTTCTCTTCACACTGCCTTCGTTGGGATTGTTTGGAGAAATTGGCTCACCAGGAGTATACTGAACATATGCATAAGGCCCTGCATTTTCCTCAAATCAGTTAATTCATCCATAGATTCTCTAACTAGTGTATATCAATTCTTCAGTAAGAAACACATTCCCAAGCATACACGAGATCAATACTAAACCTTAGTTAAATACTAACAAAATTACATAAACAAAGATCCTTATGAAGATTAATCATACCAGTTTTCACAAACAAAGCATCAATCTTAGAGTCACTACAATGAAGCTTAACATAAGCGACAAGTACAAAATGGGCAAACCTGGAGGTTTCAATTTGGATCTTTTCTTCTTCGGATGAGTCATGGGTCGTCTCTTCGGAAGCCGAGTATCAGTTAAGCTTAAGCTATGGAAATGGTTAACCATCGGAATCCATGGCAACCTCGATCCACCGAAAAAGGAGCATAACTCAGGATTCGCCGCCGTAGGGAACGGCGCAGACGAGTAGTTAGCGGCGGCTCGCGAAGCTAGGGTTCTCGACAATGGTCGGAAAATCGCTCTAATCGCACCGAAACCCATTTTCACCAAAGCATCAGCAACACAGATTCCGATCCAAATTCTCCCGTCGATTATCTGATTCAGCTTTCCAAGTTGAAACGAAAGACTCTCGCTAAAGAGGAATCGTCTCGTTTGAGTGAGGACTCAAATCTTATAACTCCTTGTTATAACACTCATTTTGTTTTAAGTTTATTTTTAATACGAAAAATAACAAAATTATCCTAAAACCAACCCATATTTGTGATATTACAACCTATACTTGGGTATAACCCACCCACCCAAAAAAAACGTGTCAAACCCGAAATTGTAAAAAAAAAAGAACCTAATTTACACAGATTCTTTCTTTTTACTCTGAGCCCTCTTTTACTCTCTCAATTCAAATCCACTTCTCTTGTTCGTGCTCGACAACTCTCCCTCTCTCCCTTCTCCTCCGACAGTCAATTTCTCCTTTTATCTCCTCTTGCAGATTCGCTTCTAGGGTTTAGGTTTGTGATGCCGCCGAAGATGATTTTTCCTAAGGGGATGAATCCTAAGGGAAGGAAGAAGAGTCATAAGTCGCCAGATAGAGTAGTGGGACCGTTAGCGGAGGGAGAGGCGCAAACGGAAGCGAGTCAAGAAGAAAGTGTAGTGCCACCGGTAGCGGAGGAAGAGGCGCAAACGGAAGCGAGTCAAGAAGAAAGTGAAGACGACGAGAGAACAGAGACTGTAGAAGAAGAGGAAGAACATGACAGCTCCGATGCGAATTTAGTAAGTATTCCTCTCCATTTAGTTAGGTAAAACAAGAGAAAACTTGGGAAAAATAGTTCGTTTTAGTAAGGGAATTTGTTTGTTTCTGTGCAATTTGATCTTTATTGCAAGGAAATTGACACATTTAATCAATAAAGCATGTCAATTTAGAGGTTGGGTTTGAAGAGAAACTGGAAAACTTGGTAAAACAAGAGTGCTGTAAAACTGGATAACTTTGTAAAAATATACAGATGTATAAATAGAATAACTTGGTAAAAATGATTGATGCAGGGATCTGATGATGAAGCAGAGGTTATGAGACCTTTGAGTATGTACTTCCAACCAACGGAGTACAAGAAAAAGATAAGGATCTCGACGAGATGCTACGTCAAAGAGTTTGCTAAAACTCTGGAGAATTTGGAGCCTCCACTTACGCGTGCTGAGAAGAATTGGTTTGCAAGCCATCCCCAGTTCAAACACATCTTCCACTTGCCAAAGGGAGGTTTGGACCACAGTCACAAGCTCCAAGGCATATGGATGCTTTTACTCCGAACCGCACGCATTGAGAAGAAAAAGGAGGTGTGGTTCGTGGTTAATGGCGTTCCTATCCGGTACGGTCTGAGAGAGCACGCCTTGATATCCGGATTAAACTGTAGAAATTATGAGGTGAATTATGAGTTGGGTGACATGCACTATGTGAGGAGGCAGTTTGGTAGAAAAAAAGTCAGATATGAAGATGTGAAGAAGAAGCTAGAAGATGGGATGCCAGCTAATAGAGATAGGCTGAGGATGCTTGTGTTGTATTTTCTTTGCAGCATCATCATAGCTCAGGAAAAATGTGGAAAGCATGCAACTCCGATCCCCGATTTCTTCCTGAAAGTTGTTGACGATCTTGAATTGTGCAAGAGTTATCCGTTTGGGAGGTTGTCTTTTGATTACATGCTGAAACAGATGTATCACATGCTGGATAAATTTAACGGAGTCGTCGAGGAAGACATTTTAAGGCTGATTCCCGGTTTATGTATCCCTCTGGAGGTATGTACAATTAGGAAGTAATTGTTGCAACATTTGAATAATTGAAACTATTTCAACTATAAGTGTGTTGTGCAGCTGCTAGCGTTTGAAGCAATTCCAGATTTGGCGAGTACTTTCCTCGAGCCAATTCTAGAGGCAGACGGTGGTTGTCCAAGGATGTGCAGGTTTAAGTTCAAGAAGAGTGGGATGAGAGGGTTTCCTCTTTCAATGATCAACGAAAAACTTGGTACAACTAAGGTCAGTTATTTTACGCATTTAAATTATTTAGAGTTGTTTTTTGTTTTAATTTTTAACATAATTGTTGACATTCGCAGGGCATTCAAAACATCCTCTTGAATTGTGAAGAAGAAGTAGATCTTGCTCAAATCTTCCAAGAAGACTATGTCGAGGATTGTGACGATCCGGTTGTTCGCGAATGGATAACCCATTACAATAAAGGAAATACAATCTTCTTTCCAGAAATGTACAACGATGATGTGGCTGCCCGAGTGGAAGAGGAAAAAGAAGCTGACAAATAAGAAGTTGAGAAAGAAGAAGGTGGAACATCCGGAGAAGCGAATGCTTTAAACGATTTGGCACAGCTTGTGGATGGGATGAAGGCAGAAATGGAATTAGGGTTCAAGTCAGTTAATGAGAAGTTGGATGGGTTTGATGAGAGAATGAAGAAGGTGAAAAGTTATGTGTTGAAGAAGTTAGATGAGGTAAAAGTGTAAAACTTGGAATAACTAAGCTCTGGTAAAACTGGTATAATTGGTAGAACTATACTTTAATTGTTTTTATTTATTTCAGGTAAATGATAAAAGACCTGAAGATCCAGGTGATAGGCAGGAGGAAGCACAAGAGATGGCTACTGAAGTCCAACCACCAACAACAGCTGCTGCTCATAGGACGGAGGAAGCCAATAAATAAGCCAATGAGGAGACAATGACCCTCAATGATTATAGGGACAGCATAACGCGTGGTAAGCGTCCCCGAGGAAAAGTAGCCAATTACCCGAGTAGACCATTGACAAGGTCAAGGAAACCATTGGAGGAGCCATCACAGCCATTGGTAAAGCCATCACAAACATTTGATGTGTGAAGACTATATTTGGTTTTTTTTTTTGATTGGTTGGTTCTGGTATGATTAGGTGCAGTTGCTGGATAAGGTTGAAGTTTTTTATGAGAACAATTGGAGGAAAGGATTTGTGAGAGGAATGCTTGAAGGTCGAAGAGTTAAGGTTTTTATATATGACTTGAAGGAGGAGCATGATTTTGGAGTAGATGAGTTTCGGTTTGATAAACAAGCTTAAACAATGTTGTTTTTTATCTGAATTCGAACAAGCTTAAACTATGTTAAAACTATGATGTGTTGAATTCGTAAAACTTTGCAAAACTATGTTGTTTTCGAAGTCCATGCTTAGATAAATATTACAAACACATGAACAACACAAACAATAGATATTAGAAGATAAGTCTTACATCACAAACACAAGAGATAAGTCATAAAACACAAGAGATAAGACGAGTCTTAAAACAGAAGAGATAAGTCATAAAACACAAAGATAAGTCTTAAAACACAAGAGATTGTTTTGCAGCGAGCCTTAAGCTAAGCGAGCCTTAAGGTTTGCAACCTCGTTCAGCTCCTTTTTGAGCTTTCCATTCTCATTTTGAAGCTGCTCAATACGATAGGCATGGCTGCCAAGCTCCTCGGCCTGGCGATCAACTTTCCTTCTTAAGCTTGTAACTTCTTCTTCAACTCCATGAACCCAAAGTTTTTTAAGGTGTTGGTCATTATCCTCCTACACAAGAAGATATAATAGTTTAACCAAGATTTCCAGTTTTACCACACGATAGTTTAACCCAGATTTCCAGTTTTACCACACGATAGTTTAACCAAGATTTCCAGTTTTACCACACGATAGTTTAATCCAGATTTCCAGTTTTACCACACGATAGTTTAACCAAGATTTCCAGTTTTACCACACGATAGTTTAACCCAGATTTCCAGTTTTACCACACGATAGTTTAACCCAGATTTCCAGTTTTACCACACGATAGTTTAACCCAGATTTCCAGCTTTACGACCGAACCCAGAAAAAAAAAATTCGCGCACCTCAAACTCACTGCAAATAAGGTACCTCCTTCCCACATCAGATCCAGAGAGGTGTGATGGCTCCACAACGATTCGAGCACCGCATGGACACTTTGTTGGTATGCCATCACAACCATCGGCGAGCAACAACCTTCTCTGCTCTTCCTTCTTAAACCTCTTCATGTCAGTGTACCACGGATCAGTTTCACAAATCTTGTCCATGAGATGAGCAAATGAAGGACAAGGAAAAGGATAGAGATTTTGTCAGAGAACTAGAGAGAGAGAGAACTAAAGAGAAAATTAGAGAACTAGAGAAAGAGAAGTAGAGAGAGAGAATTAAAGAGAAAATGAGAGAACTAGAGAGAGAACTAAAGGAAAAGGAAATAAATGGTCAAAATTGTCAGAGGGAATCTAGAAATGGTCGGATGGATTTTGTCTCCAAAAGGAAAAGGAAATAAATGGTCAAAATTGGTGAAATTGACGTTTTGGCGCTAAAAAATTTTACTGAAATTTTCGTTTTGGCGCCCAAATTTTACACATAGTTTTACCAAACATTTTAGTTTTACGAAAGTCCCAAATAGTTTTACTTTGACTGTTTTCAATTTATTCAGTTTTACCCACTCTTAAACTTTAAATTTTTAGTTTTACAGTTGAGTTTTCTCCTTTAATCTATCATTCTAATTGTTGTGTGCAGTAATATGTGTCAGTTTTACATTCTTGTAATTTCACCCTACTAACTTGTCTATTGTTCCTATAGTGATCTTAAAAGTATAAGTCATTTGTTGGTGTGGTTCTTTCATATGGACCCAAAAATTCTAAATATATAGTTTTCATGTTAGTACAAGAAAAAATAACTATTTATAACGTTTATATCATGTAATTATATTTTGTATTTTGTTGTTTGTTTTTTTCAAATCGATATCAAAAATATATAGTTTTACATAACAAAAAACCAGTTTTCCATATCAAAAATATATAGTTTTACATCAAAAATCGATCATCATTTATTTTTTTATTTTTTTTCATATGGACCCAAAAATTCTAAATATATAGTTTTCATGTTAGTACAAGAAAAAATTATGTATAACGTTTATATCATGTAATTATATTTTGTTTTGTTGTTTGTTTTTTTTCAAATCGATACATAATTTGAAAAATACAATCAAACAGGTCCCATACATAATTTTACATCACAAGCGTTTAAGATACAATCAAACAGGGCTACCAAATCCAAATAGCAACCACTGGAGTCCTTGCCTTCGCCGCCTTTTGTTTTTCGTCCTTGGTCGCTTCTCCCCAACCGATGGAAACCTCTTTGTTTTCCTTCTTCCCTTCTTCTTCACGCGATCCGGAGGTATGATCTGCAACTCATTGATGTGGTCTGGGATAATTCATTCCGACATATGAGGCACTAAATAAATTGTCCTAGAATACGCCAACGCCGACAACTCGGTCCAATAATACTTCGAGCATAGTTCATGTAATTCTAATTCGATATCATGTCCTCCGATTTCACGATTTTGAGGAGCATTCTTTTTAAACGCAATGAATGCTCTTATCCCGTGCTCACAAGGATACTTCTGAACATCGAAGAACCTGCAACTGCAACTTCTCGACCTCAAGTTCACCAAATAAGATTTGCCGTCACTACCGGTGACGTCGTATTCAAGCGTGAAACTGTTTAGCTCCGAAACAATTAATTTCTCAGCAATAGGCCATGTATCGTGCACCCAGTTCTCCACTAAAGGCACCAGTTTATTATTTAAAGTACCACCCGCGGCCTCCTTCCGGTGTTCATTAAACCACTGGGAAAATGTTCTGATGATTGTATCAAGCATGGGTATTATGGGGTACTTCCTTGCGTCAACAAACGTGCTGTTCAAAGATTCCACGGAGTTGCTTGTGTCTAGGTTGTATCTGCAACCTGGAAAATAAGGCATTGCCCATTTTTCTTTCACGGTACTCTCCTCAAGATACTTGGCCGCAGATGGATATCTCATCTTAAATGACTCATAAGCACGGTCGAACTCATTCACCGTGTATATCCTGCTGCACTCCATGAATCTCCATGCGATTACGTCTTTGTTGGCGCCCGAGGTATGATTTTTCACATTTTGGGACAAATGCTATACACAATACCCATGATGAGCCTGGGGATACAGTTTCTCTATGGCGCTGATGAGGTTTGCATTTTTGTCACTCATAAACACCAATTCGGAAGAGTCCGGTACAACGGATTTCAGCATCTCAAAAAACCAAGTCCAACTATGAAGTTTCTCACCATCGAGCACACCAAACGCTATGGGATAATGTTGTCGATTAGGATCCTGGGTTGAGGCGAAAACAAGCACACCACCAAATCCGTTCTTCAAAAAGGTCGCATCCACAATTATCACTTTCTTCATCGCTTTGAACCCTTCGATGCTAGCTCCCAACGCTATGAATAGATACTTGAATTTCCCCACATCATCCAATAACAACTTTGTTTTCGTACCGGGATTGACCTGCTCTAACACGTACAAATAACGATACAACATCTTGTAGTTGTCTTCGGGACTACCACGTAAATCACGAACAGCTAGACTTTTAACTCTCAGAGCTGTGGAGTATGATATCTGCACACCTAAATCTCTCTGAACCATACCCATGATAATTTTCGGCTTCGGAGTATCCATTTGTCCTGGATACTTTTCATTCAAATATGATGCAACCAATTGGGCCGAGCCTTTCCTCTTCGTGTTGCTTGTACTCTGACTAGCCCGAGAACATGTATGCATCTTCGTGTACGTTCTAATCGTGAAAATCTCTGTGTTTGTAACTACTGCAGCTCTTAAAGCCCATTTACAGTTTTCTATTGGACATTTTAGCACTAATCGCACATTATCCGACTTTATTATCCTATAACCGAAATTGTTGGCAAATGCACCTCTATCCACCACCTCTTGTACTGCCTTCCTATTTTTAAATTCTTGACCCACACTCAGACCCAAACCGTCTTCCCATTCCTCTATAAACTGACAAGGTTCTACAACAGGCTGAGGCTCAATATATGTCTCACGCATATCCGATATCTCCATACCGTTGTCCATACATTCATCACGTGATCTATTATCATCATCCTCCATCGCCTGATGTTGGTCTTTTGCTTGTTCTTTGCCTACATACGGAACAATGGCATTACCTCCGATTTCCTCGTCATTTGATTCCAATACATCAAAGTTCATACCAATAGAACTTTTCTCTACTCTCGACAGTTGCTCGGGCTGTTCCGATGAAGCGATGACCTCCACGTACAAAAGACATCTTCGGTTCTCTTTACCAGAACACCTTAGGTAAACAGACATATCCTCCTCATCCTCAATAACTAATTTTTCCTCATCTCTTCCCATCAACACTGGAAAATAACTCAATTCCAATTTAACCCTTCTTTCATCTAACGAAATCTTCTTCAATATCCTAGCTTCCACCATCGAAAAAGTTATCTCCCTCACTGATGCATTGAACATTATACTATAATTGCGACCTTGGTATTTAAAGAATATGGCCACTTCGTTGCTCATCGTATCCTGTCAAAAACAATACAAAAAAGTCACTCATAATTCTCATGTTTTACCAGTTTTACAATATTTATAATTTTACTTGTTTTACCTACTTTTACCATATCGCAAGAACACAAATGGGGATCTAATCTACTTCCAATTCAGTAGGATTCAACTACTAAAATACATTTGTTACCTCTTAATAGCCCTAATCGACCCATAATTCATATCTTTAAGCAATACCAACCGAGACCAACCTAAGAGCAACGAATCGGTGGCGGCGGAGGTCCGGCGGCGGTCCGGCGGCGGTCCGGCGGCGATGACGAGGGTGGAGAGGTTTGATTGATGAGGAATCGGAGGAATCGTTTTCCCGATGTCGATTATATTTTTTTTTCAAATTGGGCAATATACATGTGGAGTGTGTGACGTTTTTAGTGTAGAAAAACTACATGGTGTTACTCTTTTCTCACAAAAACCGCAGAGCGTTCTTTGGTTTCCTTAAGGGTATAAACGGAATTACACATTTTCTCAACAAATAGAGGGACATGAAGATTAGTGAGGGATATAAGAGATTTTGTTTGGAAAAAAAAGGGACAAAAGAGGCGTTGGCTCCTCGCTAAACCCTGTGAATTTCACTCTCTACACGAATGGGCCTTATGGGCACTACTATAAAGTGTAATAGGGCTGGCTTCGTGTTGGGTTAAGATATTTGATATCAAATTATACGAATTTGTATTCTATAAGGCCATGCAAACTTGGGAGTTGTGCATACTCCCAACTGATGCCATTCATTTCTCTTCAAGAAGTTTACGGTTCAATTTTGATACTTTCTTCTTGCGTATTTCTCACTCTGAGCCTCTCGCAGAAGTCATTCATGTAATTCCATGGATTATCTGGTATATCTGGAAGGCGAGGAACGACAAAATCTTTAACTCGGTGGTCCGAGCTCCATTCTGAGACGTTAGCTTTGGCTATTAAGGAAGCATGGGAATGGTCCCAGGCAAATACCACGGACCATGTACCAGCGGTGCAACCAGAGACACTAGCCCACACATCTTTGGCCACATTCACGTGTTTAGTAGATGGATCGTGGAAACAGGAGGATCGAACGAGTGGAGTGGGATGGGTGCTGCAACTTTAGGATGGAAAGACATATTTTCTTGGGTTAAAGGGGAATCAGCGGAGCCTTTCCCCACTTCATACGAAGTTTACTCCGGAAGCGACGCTATTGTTCCACCTTTGTAACTGATTCAACTGACTTGGTGAAGATGGTGGAATCATCTCAGGCGTGGCCCGGTTTTCAGCCGGAACTGCGTGATTTGGCAATCCTCTGAGAATCTTTTCCCAAATTCGAGCTCATCTACTGGCAACGGCAGAACAATATGAGAGCAGATTTGCTGGCAAAGAATGCGCGCACGTGAGATACTATTTTCTCTTTCATCAGCACTTCAGTTCCTTATTGGTTTTCGGATACAGATAATGTATTTGCTTAATCAATAATAAAGTGTGGCCGTGACAAAAAAAAGGAGATATCAATAATTAAATTTTTATTTTGTATAAATTACTACTCGTTGTATATATGTGAACAATTTACATTTTCATCAAAATAAATAAATTAAAATACTCGATACTAAATATAATATATTTTGTTTAACGATTAATTTATCTAGAAAAGTATAAGTACTAAATCCTAATATTGGAGCTTAAACCTTCCACTAGATAGTGACCCGTGTTATGCAGAGAAATAAGTTAATTGGTAAATTTCTTTGTGAAACAAAGTATTATTGAATGGTAAACAATATCGTCAAGTTTATTACATCTTAGAAATAAGCAAAGAGACCCTAGATCATCCTCCTCTTCATAACCATGATTCCACGATCATAATCTTTACTTGCAACACATCGGAAAACGAGTTGCGTGAGTATTATCACAAATACTCAGTGAGACGGTCATTCCATCTACCGAATAACACCAAAACACAAAAACGATCAACAACACGATTATTCAACATAACTCGCAATTACAGCAACTGGTGTCGATCGACGCCCACATAAAACAAGTGTCGATCAACACTACCACTAGGTGTCGATCGACACTCCATCGCAGAACGCAGAATCAAGTCTATCCTCTCATGGCTCGATTTCGGTTCATAGAGCGATCACCTGCATCGATAAAACACCAAGCACTACACGAAAACACAGAGATAACACATAATCTCAACAAAATTCATCCGTAATCATCAAATCACACAAAACATCATATTTCATTACCCAGATAAGCCTCACCTTAGCCTAGGAACAAGGAAAAAGGATATTAACAAAAAAACAGCGATTCGAACACCCTCGAAGCCTCTGATCTCACACGTACACACCGAGGAATTGCCTTGTCTTCCTCCAAAAACCACCAACGATGAATTTGTAACATCCACGAACCAAAAATGAGGATTTTTGGGTTCGTATCGAGCGACACAAGGGGGTGTGTCGATCGACACGAAGGATGGAGGAGTGTCGATCGACACTAGTGTCTGTAGAATCGGGTTAATTATATTTTTTAATCGCAGTTTAGCTCAGTTTAGGGAATCGAACCCTAGGGCTTGTGTTTATAAGCCTTTAGGGATCATGGCCGTCGTGTTGGAGAAGAGAAACAGTGAACTGAGAGAGAGATTTCATGTTCTTAAGGATTGTTGCAAAGAAAACCATAAGAAACGTTTTTGGTGAGTTTTAGAGGCATATAGATCATTGTTTCTTCGTGTTCATCGTAGTATTGATTCAGATCAGTGGGTTCTCTAGTCATAGAGGGTCTATTCGTGTGTCCTTGTCAATCTCATCCGTTTTCTTTTCGTTCTAAGGCAAAGGTGAGTTCGCGACCACATGATTCTAGGCTATGATGGTTGTTTGGTGATTTTGAGATGAATTTGTGAATGATTTTGTGTGGAATCGTTTGTTATTGTTGTTGTGTATTTGTGGTATGTTCTGTGTTGATCGTTTTGCAGGATTGCGACTTGTGTTGTCTAGAATCGGGCTGAGAGAGGAGAAGCTCGATTCTGGTGCAACACATAGGCATGTCAATCGACAGCAGGAGAGGTGTCGAGCGACACGAGTGCTTGTAGCGTGTCGATTGACACCTTGCTGGTGTCGCTCGACACGAACTGTTATGTTCTGAAATGTGTTTAAAATGCATTGTTTGGTTATATGATGTGTTGTTTGATGAGTGGTGATATCATATTGAATTGTTTTACCTGAGCATGTGTGATACGGCAGTAGGTGGTATGACCGGCTCACTAAATATTTGTGTTAATACTTACGCAAATCTTTGTTCCATATGTTGCAGGTAACGAAAAAGTATGATCGCAGAATTATGGCATTAGGAGGAGGATGATTAGGATTTTATTTGTTATTGCGTTTCTAGTAGAACCTGGTGTTTAGGTTGCTAGAATTATTGGTTATTTAAATTAATTTATTTTTATTGGATTTGTTGGATGATTTAATTATGTGTTTTCCGCTGATGTTAGTTATTGCTGAATTAGCCGTTGAGGGTTAATGTTTATGGGAACATTAATTCGGGTTAATTTTTTTTTTTTTAAAGTGTTGGTTGTTTCAGAACTCAACCCTCAAGAACACCAAAACTCTCTCAAAGAAATATAGACGATATATGATCTGTTTTGTGTAATGGTTGCAATGAGGAGATCCATGGTAGTTTCACGGTTAAGCACTATAGACGGGCAGTCTTTTTGCCAAAAATACCGCGGTTATGTTGCAGGGGTCAAAATCCACCCCTTGAAGATCATCAGAAGAAAATGGCTAAGTCAGGATAAAGGGAAGCTCTACCGAAATCTATGATGCACCAACCGTTTGGGAGACTCGTGAACCGTCAGCAATACTGAATTAAACCAGAAGATCCGATTTATAGCTAAGTGGATTTCAACTCAACCAGCCCAATTCGGCGCAACCCATTTAATTGGGCCGAGCCGAGCCACAGATGGGCCGACCCGTTAATAGGCCAGCCGACTTAAGGAGTGCAGCTCACGCAAAAACCCTAGCCAACTTAGCCTTGTATATAAACTATTGTATCATCCCCACTAAAGGGGATCACAAAATCTCTAGCAGAAAACCCTTGTACTTTTTACAGCAAACGCAGCAATCAAAACTCTTTCTTCCCAAACTGTTCTTATGATTTCTAACTAAGAAATTTTGCAGATCTACCGTGAACCCGACAAATTCTAATTGTAGGAATCCATCTCCCACAATTTGGCACTAGAAGGAGGGTACTCAACAAAGCTTCACACTCACGAGCAAATCCGAGAAGATGACTAGTAGCACCGAAACAACCCAGCGAAACGCAATGGACGGTAGCGCCGATCAGAGCGAGTAGATGGCGCCCAACAGATCTGGAGCAACCAGACAAACTGCACAGAACGAGCAGACGACTCACAACGAGCAGACAGCTTACAACGAGCAGACGGCTCGCAACGAGCAGACGGCTCGCAACGAGCGAAACGTAGAAGAGCAGGCGCCGCCCAATGGATCTGGTGCGACGGGCCCTCAAACCAACATGGCGGCGAACCCAGAAGTATCCAATGACCTCAAGGAGATGTTGGCGGAGCTGCTCAGGAAATCCAAGGACCAGGAGGCACTCAACAAATCCTTGACAGCTGAACTGCGAACCCTTACAGCGGCTACCCGCACCCGCGGACCGGGGATCTTTCGACAGCCTGCAGCTCGTGGGATCCCGACGAGCCTTGCTTCAATGCCCACCGGCACGCGGAGAGTCGACGGTACATCCGGCGAGCCAGATCAACGAACCGACGAAAGAAGTCCACTAGCCGGGAACGCAGCAGCGCAAATCGTCGAGATTGCAGATGATACCAAAGAAGAAAACAACACCGACGATTCTGGATTAGCTGGCGCTAGGAGAACTGTGCAAAGGAGGTGCCAATTCGAGCATGAGCGAGAGCTCACTGAGGAGGAAGAAAACCTTCAGTGGGTTGAGCAGGTCGAAACGGCGAACGCGAAGAAGACAACATCTAACCTACAACAACAAGAGATGGAAGAGCTCAAAGCAACTATGCACCGAACCGCCTTAGATTTGTGGGAGATGCTCTCGCAGGTCCACCGGGAGAACATCAAAGCTCCAGAGATCGACCGAGTACTCGAAGAAGCGCACATAACGCTATTTACAGAGCGAATTACAAGGGCGCGGCTCTCCGACCCTGGGAAAATCAGAATACCGACGTATGAAGGAAAAACCGACCCAACCAAGCACATCACCGCTTTTTCTATTGTGATAGCCCGCGCTAACTTTCGGTCGGAGGAGAGGAATATTGGCTACTGCCTTATGTTCATAGAGCACCTTAAAGGAACGGCTCTCCACTGGTTCTCTGGCTTGGAAAGGAATTCCATAGGCAACTTCCACCAGGTATCCGAGGCTTTCCTGAAGCAGTATGCCATTCTGATTGAGCTGAGGTCTTCAGAGACTGACTTCCGGACCATGGCTAAAGGCGCAACTGAAACCCTGTAGAGCTTCATTGAACGTTTCAAGCTTGTTTTAAGTTGGCGCTGAAAGCCTTGAAAAAGGCTCTCTGGTACGACCCCGATTTCCGTAGGAAGATGATAGTCAACGAACCATCAACTATCCAAGATGCTCTGCATTGGGCTACCGGCTTTGCCAAAAGCGAAGAGGAAGTGAAGACGCTAGCGCAGAAGTACGGAAAGGCCAAACAAATCGAAAGCGCTTATAACTATCAAGTACAATACGGCCAAGAGAACTTTGACACTCTTGATGAAGAGCATTACTGCGAGTTCCATCGTTTCTACGGACACTCTACGGCTAATTATCGTGCCTTGGGTTCTATACTCGCAACAAAATTGGCAGCAGGCAAACTCGGAGAGGGTATAACCATTCAAGATTTTCAAGATGAGCAGAATGACGATACAGCCAAACCTGTGACTGAGAATGATGAGTCCTTAAAACGCGGAAGGCAGGACAGCGATGTAACACATAGTAGACAAAGAAGAAGATTTAACTAAGCTATTTTCAAGAACTACGAAGCGGCTTGATCCTTGAAAAAGGTACGTAGGCAGCTCATCTTTTCAAGAACTACGAAGCGGCTTAATCTCATCTTTTTATAGATAACCAGCAGCCACCTGATCCCGACGAGCCTCGCTTTAACACCCGTCGGCGCGCGAAAAATCAGCGGCACATCCGGCGAGCCAACTCCTCAGCAAGCCGTTGTCTCATCGTTCTAGAAAGTGTGCTATGTTTCTTTTAAATGAACCACTTTCTCTGGAGATTTGCAGAAACGAGCCACATTCCTTACGAACAAACCGTTTCCCGATCTCTACGTTCTTTTCAAAAAGCGTCACGCTTCTTTTAAGCGAACCGTTTTGGAAATTAACTCATCTTCCTCAAGTTGACGCCCCTGAACCGTTGACCCGCGGACCGTCGGGAGATCTGAATCTATAAGCCGCAAGCCATCTCTTTCTACAAGCTATCGGTAGATCCCGACCCGTCTCTTATCGCGAACAGTGAACTGCGAGCCGCGAACCGCGAATTGTCGGTGGATCCCGATCTGTCTCTTACCGCGAGCCGTCTCTGTCCACGAGCCATGAACCATCGGTTGATCACGATCCATAAACTGCGAGCCGCGAGCCGTCTCTTATCGCGAACTGCGACCTACACATCACGACCCGTCGTTTACTACAAGTTCTAATCCGGATCTCATGAGCCTCGCGCCGTCCTTTACTGCGAGCCACGACCCATCATTTACGGCAAAATCTGATTCGGATCCTGTGAGCCGCGCGCCGTTCTTTACCGCGAGCCGCGACCCGTCATTGAGAGCGAGTTCTGATCCGGATCCTGTGAGCTGTGCGCCGTCCTTTGTCGCGAGCCACGACCCATCATTTACGGCAAAATCTGATTCGGATTTTGTGAGCCGCGCTGTTCTTTACCGCGAGCCACGACTCGTCATGGAGCGTGAGTTTTGATCTGTATACTACGAGCCGCCCGCCAACCTTTACAGCAAGCCGCGAACAGATTATCACACCGCAACCATTCAATTGTTCGGGACATAACAAAATCACAGCGAAACCGTTCGATGGTTCGAAACAAATCCACGAAAAAGTGATTTACGGAAACAAGCTACATTCCTTGCGAATGAACCGTTTTTTGTAAATCTTTTCCTGTCCCTGAAATGAGCCATACTTCTCGCAAGCAAACCATAACAAATTCACGGGTGAGCCGTTTATTCGATCGGGTGAGCCGTCAAATTCTACTAGCTAATTGCGATAGATTCTCCGCAACAAAGTTACGGGTGAGCTGCCTTCATTTTGTTACTCCATGATCTCATTTCATCATCACTACTCCATCGACACGCTTGTAACCGATCGTCGAGCCGATTTGCCGTGAATCGGAACCAATTGTCGAGCTGTGTTATCGCTTCTCCAATCCTTCTAATAAAAGGGGAATAGGTACGTATATTCATATACTCCCATCTTTTTAAAGTATCACACTAACATCCTTTATAGATCGTTCAAAGTCCCACCTGAACAGACATAACTCTTATCACTCTCGTTGCTGCTGGCCACAGTAACGAACTACTAAATCCTTCAAAGGATCTAAACTACTACATCCTAGTGGATTAAAA
Source organism: Draba incana (assembly GCA_963576765.1). NCBI lineage: Eukaryota > Viridiplantae > Streptophyta > Magnoliopsida > Brassicales > Brassicaceae > Draba > Draba incana. The sequence continues at coordinate 17,486,756 of OY755217.1, forward strand.
GCTCTCTATATAAATTAAGAGTTCATTACTGGAGCGGTATTGTTCATGGGAACATATCCGTAAACCAGAATGTTCATGTCAAAAACCCAGGAAACGAATCGCTGGTCCAAAAATGCTAAGAGTTCATTACTGGAGTGGTGTTGTTCATAGGAACATATCCGTAAACCAGAATGTTCATCTCAAAAACCCAGCAAACGAATCGCTGGTCTAAAATCGCTAAGTGTTCATTATCGGAGCTGGCTCGTTCTATTGGGAATGTCTTGAAATCACACTTGTATTCACTCTAGTGATAGTTGTACTGTCGAGATTAGACATTCATATGATACTAGGTGGTCATGACGTTTTGCTAGAAGCTACTCATGATCTATGAGTTATGAACTCATTACTAGTATTATATGATCCTACAGGGTCACACACCTAAGCAAACTGGATTTACTTTATGGGAATGATCGTTAATGTAATGATCCAAATGATGTGTATTTGATACACATGAGAATCGTGTTTTAGAGGAGGTGTCGATCGACACCACAAGGTGGTGTCGATCGACACGGGCTAATAGCCGGAATAGTGATTTCGGTTTAATAACTTAATTAATTCTGATTCGGTTCAGGGATTAATTAGGTTTTCTCCAGGGCCTATATATATGATATATGAGGCACGGCCTGGAGAAGAGAGATTGTGAGAAAAACTCACAGCCACCCTCTGCAAACACAGAAATCCCTAAGAGATCCGATCTACCGGTACTAGCATCCCGGCGGATTCCAGTTTGTGTGCATGTGGAATAACAGTAGAGGCACAACACTTGAGGTGCTTACAGATCTCGAATCCATGTTCATCTTCCGCTGCTAATCTCCAGGTATTACGAGATCCCTTAGATTCATTGTTTACAAACCCTAGATCCTAGGCTAAAAGAATTGTCACTAGGTTGTTTAATAGAGATTAAACCTGTAAAACATGTACAAATTCCTTCAGTGGTAGCAGAGCCTTAGGGTTTAACTAATTGAATCTGAAAGCATGTAATTGAATTAGAGAATTCAGATTAATACATATGATGTAAAGGTTGCATGCTAGATCAAATTATCTGTCAAAATCGTTTTGTTAAAATTTGATCATCCTATTTTTGTATGGTGTCGATCGATACCAAGCTGGTGTCGATCGACACCTTAATAAATTTTTAGGGTTTTCGATCGAAAGATCAAAGTTCCAGAAACCAGATGGTGTCGATCGACACAAAGGTTGTGTCAATCGACACTGCCTTGTGAATGGTTAACCGGTTCAATTAGATTGAATCGGTTATTGCGCTTGGTTAGAAATCGATTGAAACCGGTTTATTACAGTTTATGCGATTTGGTTGGCATCGATCGATACAAACGTTGTGTCGATCGACACCGACCGGTTATCGATCCGGTTCAATTGGATTGACCGGTTATCAATTTGGTTCAATTGGATTGACCGGTTATCGCAAATCGACTTGGATTGGTTGGTGTCGATCGATACAAATGTTGTGTCGATCGATACCGATCGGTTATCAAAGTTAGTTCGGTCGGTTATCGAAACCGGTTCAATTGGATTGATCGGTTGTCGAAGACCGGTTCAGTAGGTGAGTGTCGATCAACACTAAGGTAGCATCGATCGACACCCTACACGGATTTTGGGTTAGTGAACCTAAGATCACATAACCGAACCAGATTTCACCCCACTTCTTAGAATAATTAAAACTTAATTGAAATTAGTTGTTTAAAATAAGATTCTAAGCCTTCCTGAATGCATATATGATATGTGTTAGGATTAAAAGTTTCGTTCCTCAGCTAAATATCAAGTGTTCTGGATGTCTTCCCGATCTTGTCAGCTGTCAAGACTCGTTTCATTGCGTGATAGGCTTGCAGTGCAAGGTATCTGCAATTACATAAGTAAGGCAGTAGGTAATTGTGTTGATGGGCTTGCAGTGCATGGCATCAACTATTACATGACTGAAGAGATTGGTTTACTTAAGTGGGCTATCAGAAGTTTTGGGCCCATAGACATCAGGTGGACAAAACATAAGATGTCTTATCCACAACCAAGAGTCATATTGGATATGATTAGCAAATGTTGCTTACCTAGATAGCTAAGATTAGGGTGACAGCCAGTGGCTCACTCAAGTTTTGGCGAAGTATGGGTCTTGGATCATTATATTCATTTGAGGAAACATAGTTTTGAATATAATGCGAGTCTTCTTAATAGTTAAGATTTCTAATTTCCTGAACATCATAACTAAACCTTTTTCTTTACTTATTACTAGTTATGTCTAAAACCCCTCATCAGAACTCTTTCTCGTTGCGATCCGTCCTTGAGAAGGACAAGTTAAATGGATCCAACTTCCTTGATTGGTATCGGAACTTGAGAATTGTTCTCAATCAGGAGATAAAGGACTATGTCCTTGAGAAAGTTCTCCCCGAGAAGCTAAGGTCCAATGCCTCACATGCAGTATATGATGCTTGGAATAAGCATTACAATGATGTGGTCAATGTGCGATGTCTGATGTTGGCTACCATCTTGCAGAAGCAATGTGAGAACGTGGCGTCGCCCATCGAGATAATCACTAGCCTAAAAGCGATGTTTCAAAAGCAGGCTCGAACTGAGAGATACCACACGGTTAAAACTCTAGTTGAGTGCAAGCTACCAAAGGATGCTCCAGTGAGTCCTCATGTCATAAAGATGATGGGTTATATTGATAACCTGAGGAGACTGGATTGTCCCACTAGCCAAGAGTTGGCTACTGACATCATTCTGCAGTCACTGCCGTCGAGCTATGATAAGTTCATCAAGTACTACATCAAAAATGGCTTAACGAAGATGTTGACTGAGCTGCATGAAATGCTCAAGATAGCTGAGCTTAACATCAAGAAAGGCAAAAGGTTTGAAAAACCTGGTAAAGACAAGGGTGAGAGCAAGGCCGTCCAGATTGTGAATCAAGATAAGCCCGAGTCTCCCACTAAACCCAAGTCCGGCCCATCAGATGATGATACATGCAGCTACTATGAGGAGCCAAGGCATTGGAGGAGAAAATGCAAGAAATACATGGAAGATTCTATGGAAATGATGAAGATGTATGAGACTTCTTCTTCAGGTATTTATGTTACTTCAAGTTCTATCTTATGGGTATAAGATACCGATTGTGGTGCTCATATTTGTTTAAATGTGCAGGGCCTAAGCAATAGTAGAACGTTGAAGAAGGAACAAATAGTGATGCTCAACAGGAATGGAGCAAGAGTTGCTGCATTAGCCGTAGGAAGTTTCCATTTGTAGTCGCCTTCAGGCTTGGTTTTAGAAACCAAATAATTGCTATTATGTATCTGCTATGAGCAGAAATGTCATTTCATTTTCTTGTATGATTTTGAGTGATTTTTATTTTGATAAAAGACAAATGTTGCTCTTTTGATCTTAATGATATATTCTATGGTAGCACCCCATTGGAGAATGGGTTTTATGTCTTAAACCATTATGTGCCTGTCTATAACATAAACACCAAACGGTTCGAGTCAAATGACTTGAATCCTACTTTTCTCTGGCATTATCGTTTTGGGCCACAGCGAATTCAGAAGCTCCATAGTGATGGGCTTCTGGGTTCACTTGATTGTGAATCATGTGAGAAATGTGAATCCTGCTTATTGGGCAAAATGACTAAGGCCCCTTTTACAAACCAAATGAAAGGACCAGTGACTTATTGGGCCTTATACATACAGATGTGTGCGGCCCGATGAGCGCAGGTGCTAGAGGAAACTATCAATACTTCATTGATGACTTTAGTAGGTAGGTATATGTCTACCTAATGAGTCACAAGACGGAATCCTTTGAATAGTTCAAGGATTTCCAGAATGAAGTACAGAATAAAATTGGCAAAAGTATTAGAGCTCTTCGATCAGATCGCGGAGGAGAATACTTAAGTCAAGAGTTAAGTGATCATCTGAGAGAGTGTGGAATTGTTTCATGGCTCACTCCTCCTGGAACACCCCAATGGAATGGAGTTTCCGAGAGGAGGAATTGGACCTTATTGGATATGGTTCGATCAATGATGAGTCACACAGATCTTCCATTATCCCGTTTAGGGATACGCTCTAGAAATATCTGCGTTTACACTAAATAGGGTTCCATCAAAATTAATTGCAAAGACACCACATGAGATGTGGATTGGAAATGTTCCAAGTTTGTCTTTCCTGAAAAATTTGGGGTTGTGAGGCTTATGTAAAACGTTTAACAAGCTCGCACCCAAATCCGATAAGTGCTACTTCGTTGGCTATCCTATGGAAACCAAGGCTTACTACTTCTACAACCATTCTGAGAACAAAGTGTTTGTTGCTAAGAACTATGTTTTCTTGAGAGAGATTGTCTTTCCAAGAAGAACAGTGGGAGTGAAGTACAACTCGAAGATGTTCGAGAATCACAGGAGACTACTCAACCTGTTAAGGAAGAGTAGTAGCTGGATCTACAAAGAGTTGTAGAACCTACACCTGTAGTGCCTGAAGTTCGCAGATCCAAAAGGATTCGTAACGATCACGAGAGATATGGATTTCTCGTGACCGATTGTCATGACTTGTTGATCATTGACAATGACGAGCCTGCGAATTTTGAAGAAGCAGTGTTGGGCCAGGACTCCGAAAAGTGGCTTGGAGCCGCTAGATCCGAAATGGGATCCATGTCAGAAAACCAGGTATGGTACTTGATAGATTTACCTGATGGTGTAAAAGCCATTGAGTGTAAATGGATCTTCAAAAGGAAGATTGACGTGGATGGATATATCCAGATATACAAAGCTAAGTTGGTGGCTAAAGGTTTCAAGCAAATTCATGGTATGATTATGAAGAGACCTATTCCCAGTCGCTATGCTTAAATCCATTCGGATTCTACTAGCAACTGCCATTTATCATGGTGATGAGATTTGGCAAATGGATGTGAAAACAGTTTTCCTTGATGGAATTTTGGAAGAGGATGTGTACGTGACACAACCTGAGGTTTCACAGATCCTAATAATGCTGGGAGAAAAATGCAAGCTTCATCGATCCATTTATGGATTGAAGCAAGCATCACTGAGTTGAAATCTTCGTTATGATAAAGCTGTCAAAAGGTTTGACTTCATCAGGAACGGAGAGGAACCGTGTGTTTACAAGAAGACTAGTGGGAGTGTAGTTGCATTTCTCGTTATGAATGTAGATGACATACTTCTTCTCGGAAATGACGTTTCGTTGCTTCAGTCTTTAGAGACTTGGCTCGGAAGTTGTTTTTCAATGAAAGACATGGGAGTAGCCGCGTGCATTCTTGGAATAAGAATCTATAGAGATAGATTGGGTAGGCTAATTGGATCGTGTCAATATTCTTATGGTGATAAGGTCTTGGACAGGTTCAATATGCATGATTCCAAGAAGGGCCTCATACCAATGTCTCATGGCATTAATCTTAGCAAGACGCAATGTCCCTAGACACTGGCTGAGCAAGAACGTTTGAGTAGGATTCCCAGGCGTATGCAGTGGAATCTATCATGAATGTCATGACCTGCACTCGTCTAGATATTGCTTGTGTTTTAAGCATGACGAGTAGATACCAATATGATCCATGTGAAAGTCACTGGACAGTTACCAAGAATATTCTCAAGTATTTGAGGAATACTAAGGATAGGAGCTTGGTGAACTGAGGAAGTAATGATTTTTGTTGAGAGAGGTTAAATGGACAAAGACGATTTCCGTTCGGAACCTGGTTATGTCTTGTGTCTATATGGTGGTGCGGTTTGTTGGAAAGGGTTCCAAGCAGAGCGCCGCAGCCTCTCCCATGACCTAAGCATGAGTTTCACCCTCCTGCTGTAGGTATTGGATATATTAAGATGAGATCTTGATTCTAGTGGGAGTTGTAATGGATTTAGTTATATTATGATGTTCATATAGACATACTTTGGTTATGTCATGATGAAATTGTTTCATGTATTGTTTGATTATCGGATAATTGAATAAGAGTCCTAAAGTAATTTATGGCATCTTTATAGGTCATCAAGTTGAGGACTTGATCATGAAACCCTATAAATGATAAATGACATATATTAGATTTGTCCCTGGTCAAGGTTGTTAAAGTGGGACACTGACAACCGCGTGAGACTGGTATGTGAGGTGACTGATGAATAAGTTTCATGGAGTCATTAATAAGAGTATTAAAGTCAATCACATTGATATGTGTTAGAGAACACAGGATCGGACATGACCCGCTAATGAGAACTCTACAGGATAGTTATATAAGTGTCATGAGAGGTTCTCATTACCACTATAGAGTATAGTCCTTAGACCTGAGTTCATCATGATTTCTTGCATATGAATTGGTCCGCTTTGACTTTGTCAAACGTCAGCCGTAACATGTGACTATAAAGGCATCGATTGGGCGTATCATGAAGTGTGTAAAGTAACAGGGATGGAACAAGATGGAATTTGTCCCTCCTATATAACAGGAGATAAATATCTCAGGGCCCATCGAAGATTTGATACTGAGAAATGCGTGGCCGCGCTCAAACGAGGTGATTGTCAGTCGTTTTTTTTTTATCAGTATAAATCGGAGTTCGATGAATGTGATACTGGTTGTAATAAGGATGACACGGTTCTTGCCTTATGCCATATCGAGATATAGAGATGAATGGATTATGGGAATAGATGATTCCAGTACAATTGGGAGATTGTTGGGAATGTCCTGAAATCACACTTGTATTCACTCTAGTGATAGTTGTACTGTCGAGATTAGACATTCATATGATACTAGGTGGTCATTACGTTTTGCTAGAAGCTACTCATGATCTATGAGTTATGAACTCATTACTAGTATTATATGATCCTACAGAGTCACACACCTAAGCAAACTGGATTTACTTTATGGGAATGATCGTTAATGTAATGATCCAAATGATGTGTATTTGATACACATGAGAATCGTGTTTTAGAGGAGGTGTCGATCGACACCACAAGGATTCCAGTTTGTGTGCGTGTAGACTAACAGTAGAGGCACAACACTTGAGGTGCTTACAGATCTCGAATCCCTGTTCATCTTCCGCTGCTAATCTCCAAGTATTACGAGATCCCTTAGATTCATTGTTTACAAACCCCAGATCCTAGGCTAAAAGAATTGTCACTAGGTTGTTTAATAGAGATTAAACCTGTAAAACCTATACAAATTCCTTCATGTTCATGGGAACCCGTCTGTAAACCGAAATGTTCAATCCAAACCCAATAAAACCAAAACGTTGGTCGTAACGCGATAGTATGTTCATCGTGGAGTTGACTTGTTTAAGGTAACTCGTCCGTAAACCAGAGAATGTTTATCAGAAAACCTAATACGCAAATCATTGGTCTTAAATAAATCAATGGCTCTCGGCCTAGCCGTCTCGGCTCAAATCTCACTTACGCCTTCACGGCTTAAATTTCATTTATGCCTTTACGGCTTAAATTTCATTTATGCCTTTACGGCTTAAATTTCTTTTGCGCCTTCATGGCTTAAATTTCATTAACGCCTTCCTGGCTCAAATTTCCCTTACGCCTCCATGACTCGGGCTTTACTCTTTCCCCTTGCAAATCAACTGTTAAATGACAAAGCAAATCGAATGTGCCGCAAACCAGCAGAACATCCAGCAACTAAGGATAAACTCTAAATTTGAACGAGTCCTTTGTGGCTCGGGTTAAGTTCTTACGGGTCTCCCGCAAAAATTTGGTTTCAACACTCAAGCGGCTTGGAGTCGAGTTTAACATCCTCATGACTCAGAAAGTGGACCAACCATAGAAGATCTTTGGAAAACCATAAATTCAGAAAAATAATCGTTAAACAAAACACGGCAGAGCCGAATCCACTGCTCGGGTTACAAAGACAGCTCGGGCTACGATAACACAGTCCAAGGCATGGACACGGCTTGGGTCACGGCAAAACGAATCAAATTTCAAAAAACAATCGCTCACGGCTCGGGCTCCGACGAGTCACAGTCTGGACTAAAGTGTTGCGGCTCGCGGCTCACTTTTAATTTACACGGGTCTGTACGGCACAACAAAATTGATTCGTGAAGTCTCAACACATGTACCAACGGCTTGGCGGATCGTAAATCATCGGGTCAGTGAAACAACAGCGGCTCAGTCTGGTGATACAACACCAGCTTGGGTCGATGGGAAAACTATGGTTTGGGTCAACTCTAACGGTTCGGGTCAACGGAGCAGCAACGGCTCGGTGTCAGTAGGAGCGAATTGGTGCACGGAGCTCAGCGACCCAATTCAGCGGCGAAGCAACAACAAAAGGGGAACGAATCAACAGCTCGGAATTGGCGGCTCGAGAAACGGATCGGAGCTCCAAGTCACCAGACAGTAGAGCCGTTTGCGGCTCGCCGCGAGAACGAAGACGACAGGCCGCGAGAACGAAGACAGCACGCCGCGAGAACAAAAACGATACGCCGCGAAAATGAAGATGGCATGCCGCGAGAACAAAGACGGCACGCCGCGAGAACGAAGACGGCACGCCGCGAAAATGAAGACGGCACGCCGCGAGAACGGAAACGGCATGCAGCGAGAACGAAGACGGCACTCCGCGAGAATGAAGACGACATGTTGCGAGATCTAAGGAACCAACGATGACCCGGATCTAACGAACGAAGAGAATGATCCGGAGATCGGGCCGCGGGACCAGATTCGGCGAGCCGTGGGACGACGGCGGCACCGTCAAAAAAAAAAAAAAAATTTACCCGAGCCGCGCCTCAGTGCGACGGTTTTCTTTACACCTAGTGGCTCGGGAGATACTTTAACCAAACTTATCCGATAGTTGGAACAATTTCTTCTGCGTGATCTTAAGCGTTTAACAATATCTCGGCTTTACCATTACTGATAATTCCGAACTGGGGGGCTAACTGTAGGGGTCAAAATCCACCCCTTGAAGATCATCAGAAGAAAATGGCTAAGTCTGGACAAAGGAAAGCTCTACCGAAATCTCGGATGCACCAGCCGGTTGGAAGACCCGTGAACCGTCAGCAATACCAAATTAAACCAGAAGATCCGATTTAAAGCTAAGTGGATTTCAACTCAATCGGCCCAATTCGGCGAAGCCCATTTAATTGGGCCGAGCCGAGCCACAGGTGGGCCGAACCGTTAATGGGCCAGCCGACTTAAGGAGTGCAGCTCACGTAAAAACCCTAGCCGACTTAGCCTAGTATATAAACTATTGTATCATCCCCACTAAAGGGGATCACGAAATCTCTAGCAGAAAACCCTTGTACTTTTTACAGCAAACGCAGCAATCAAAAATCTTTCTTCTCAAACTGTTCTTGATTTCAAACTTAGAAATTTTGCAAATCTACCGCTAACCCGACAAATTCTAATTGTAGGAATCCAGTTCCCACATATGTTAGGGTTCCGAGTTATGAATGATGATGTTTCATTAGAACATTATTTTTCAATGGTTACACATAAGGGACAATTCCGCAATGAACATGATTTGATTCATGCTTGTTTTCATTTTTGTATATTGTTAGATAAATAGATCTCTCTTTATGTTGTTGATGTACCGATGCTTTTGATGATTTGCAGGTGCAAAGAGAAGTTTTATCATTTTGGAACATATTTTATATTGGTGAATATTCTTCAACTCAAGGAAGTAAATGATGATTTGTCCTTGACAGATCATGTTGATCCATCTCCACTGCAGTTTATGTTGGTTGAACAATTACTTCATATGGTTTGGGCAAATTTTCCATTTTAAATTGTTTTCCATATTAAGAACTATGAAGAAGTGTCGTACATTAGAAACAAGAATAAATAAAAAGAAGAATTGTTTGTTTGAATTTTTGAAGTAGTAAGCTTTGGAAACAAAATTTGGGTTTCATTACTTTTTATGTTATCATTCATTAAACGAGATACTAATGAGATAGTACTGAGAAGCATGAAGGCGTTGGAAGCAAAAATTTTGGTATCACTAACTACATGTGCTCTGATCAGTATGTGGCTCTAAAGTCTGAATAAGAGTGTATTTATATTTTATCATCGTTTCAAATATTGCATCCTTATCTCTTATTATACATGACCGTATTGTATCACCATTCAAACTTTCAAAGAAACTACAAAGGTTTAAAATATGGATTCAAGTTTGTATAACATCATACTAATTTAAAATTTATAAACAAAATACTATGCTAAACACTTTTTCAAACATAAAACATAACAAAAAACTCTTATTCAATATAATTATTACATTTTTCTTACCTAAAAGAAGAAAATTTTGTTGGGAAACCACAAACCTGTTTTTCTATAGAAAATTTAGGGTGCAAATGGTCATCTCTCAGATGAATAAGATGAATAACATTAAGTGAAAAATATTTAGATGAATAATTTTCAATTTAATTAGTGGATGGAAAATTTCCTACATTTCTCAGTTTTGTTCTTCTGATTAACGTTGAATGAATTGAAAAATTATTCCCTCACATTTAACTCAAATAGTAAATTTTGAGAGGAATATGTTGTTCCTCTAAAACATTTTCTCTAAAAAATCAACCACATGCATCCTTAAAGTTTTCTTAAGCACATAAATTGAACAACCTATATATCAACTTTTTCAGGTCAATTAAGTTTAAATTAGTTATTCACATAAAAAGTAAATATTAAGAAAAAAAAAAGTAATAGTTATGTAACTTACTTATTCAGTTAAGCTTAAATTAAGACTAATTAACAATTGAGATATATTTAGTTTGTATATTATGGTTAATGAGTCATTTTATGGAGGAAAGTTGTACGAAATAGAGAAAATCTTGATATATGGTTTATCATATTATGGAGTATAATAAAAAAATTACATCATTAGCTTCTATTTATATCATTTTCCAATATAGTATTCACGTAGATTTTTTATCAATATAACCCCGATACACATTTTCTACCAATATAACCTCATATGGGCCATATGGAAAAATATTGTATTGGCACATTCCCTAAGGATATAGTCAATTGAGAATCTCTTAAAGATGCGATCCATCCGTCCATGTGTACTTCAATCACGATCATACTGATGTGGAAGTAACATTTGAGATCAAAAGTCTCGAGAAAGCCGAGACATTCGATATGAGCTTATAGTTTAAACCGCTTGAGTCGTGTACGAGGAAAGGTTCCAATGTCACCAACGGAGTAAGACCATTTTTTCTAATCACATTGGTCACTTCTGATTTGGAAGAATACCCTCCAATATTCTTTAGGGTCTTCAAAGAATCTTCCACTCATGAGCTGAAGGTTCTCATGTGCTTTAATGCTTGAGCATACGTTCTCTGATATCTCTATGACTCCTACTACTTCTTATATATAACTTTCTTTGACTAATATTCGGATGATTTACTTAATAGTTTGTCATTAAAGCAAGATGAGAGTCCAAGTCTAGAGAAAAAGACGTACAAACCCTCATTTGCCGGTTTTGTTGATCTTGATCCATATGATGAAAGGATCTCTCTAAGGAATTTGGTATGTATCTTTCTATAAATGTGTGTGTGATAAGAATCTTTTGATATTTGTGTTATAATTTATGTATGTGATATATAAAATGAAATATAATCTACAAATTGGTCACTCGGTAGTTGAGAGAGCTTTGGAGCTTTAGGAAAGACAATGTTAACCTGTAGAGTATATTAGGTGAAAGCAGTTAAATAGGAGACACATTTGTATGTGTTCAACAATGGAACACAAATTGTGACCGTAGAGAGTCTCAATGTCCAGAGTGTGTGTGAAGAGTCCTTTGAAGATGAATTAATGCAAATGACTCAGATTCATTTACCAAAAATAATGTCTAGAATAGTAGTATGAACAAAGTATGAATTAACTCTTTTTATTTAAAATCAAATTTTTACAATTTAGAAACTTGTATGATTTTATATTTTCCTTGTTCTCATACTAGGTTGCTATGTTTATCAATTCGCTACTTACTCTCTGCTTGTAGTTTATTACTTTGTTTCATAAGATCATGTACAATGGTTTAAAAATTGAACACCCACATTTTTACCTTTTAACATTCCACATCCTCTTCTCTCTGCTCCACATAATAATTCAACACCCATTCAATTTTTATTATACACAATGATCTTGTTTAATAAAATTCAACACCCTACCCTACCATTTTTTATTTTCATACTTTTATTTATTATGATTTATGAAGTTTTGTGATAATATATTAGTAACAATTATCGATTAAAACTGAATTAGAAGGAAGAGGCGACAGCCACAAGAATCATGAGGTAAATTTCATTGAAGAAGTCAACATGCAACGGGATATTCTCTCGGAAGTATCTTCATGCAACTGAATATCTGGCAAGAAATTTTTAGCACAACTCTTCCTTTGAATTGTACTCTTCTTCTCTTCTCATCTATTCTAGAAATATCGGGCATAAACCATGATATTTGGATATGGTCCCAAACAAAATACACACTCATCTCTTGAATCAATTTACTCTCCATTGGTACCCTAACATGGACAGCAACGAGTTTTTCGAAGGAAAATTCCTTCTCATTCTCTTGAAGAGCTTCTTGACGATATCATGTATGCATGGCCCCATGCCTCTCACCGGAAACGATAAATTAGTCAGAAATGTTTCTCATTTCTTAAGAGGAAGGACTTTCTATCCGGATCTCTACGCCTATTCATGTATGACACTTCAAGGTTTTATGTAAGTCATTTGTATATGACCCCGTACGTAGGACCCAAACGTTTGTTGACCCAAACAATTGACGCTAAATATAGGAAAGACTAAATGCTCCACCGAAATAAATAAAAAATCATATTCATTTTTTGGGATGATCATATAAAATTAGATTACTAATTTCTAAAAACTACATTCTAAAATTCAAAATGGAATAAGAAAAATTAAAAATATTAATTAGTTGGTATCATTTTTTTTTTTTTGAAATGAATGTTAAATTTTTATTCAAACCAAAAAAACGTTTTTACATTGTTTGTAACTTTCAGCTGAAAAGAACAGAGGTTTTAATAGAAGGGAGATTGAAGCTTAGTCTTTCCACTTTGCTAATCTAATCCGGTCGAGTAGCAAACCATTGAGTTAAACCATTGGTATATGCTTGGTCTCCTAAAGCTCGTATTGAGCTCAATCGATTTCGCACAGCTTTGTCGATGATCTTGGTGAGCTTGGTTGCGGTTAACGGCTGCTCTCCATGCTTCCTGTTGTTGCGTTCTCTCCATATGTGGTACAACGCAGCTTGAAAAGTATACCTTATGAGGAAGGTTTGCATGCGGTCATAACTTTTGTCGAAGAGTATTGCAGTCAAGGTGTTCCAATCAGTAGAGTAACGTGGACCTAGAAGGTTTTTTGTGAGACCTTTCCATGTTGTCGATGAGTAAATACAGTTAAAGAACAGATGGTTTCGGGTCTCGTCCATACTGTTGCAAAGAACACATGTGCTTTGTCCCGCCCATACACGCGTTCTGTCGCCGGTGGATAGTCTATTGAGCATGACCAACCATAATAAGAACGAGTACTTTGGTGTTGCGTGGGTAAACCACACACCGATGTACCAATTCTTTTTAGGGTTGGAGCGCCTAATCAAATCCCATGTCCCCTTTGTTGTGAATGTCTTTTTGTATTTGTTATCCCCTAGTTGGTATCATATTAGTAAGATTTTTAATAATCATTAGATGTTGTGACAATCTAAAAGGCTCACAGTGCCATATGATTATTTTTACATCAAAATACATTACGTATGTGTTTATTAGTTGCATGATTTTAGTCTGGTTTAAAACTTTTCAAAAAGTATCTATTTAAAACAATCACGCTTAATCTTGAATATGTTATTGATTGCTTTCACAATAGCATAAGTAAATACTCGAGTTTTTTCTTTTTTACCACAGGAAATTTATTGAGGACAATATCATTCAAGTTAATTATAAGACCTAAATTTAGTGGTCGGCCATAATAACATTTTTTATGACATTAGAATTTGAATAAAATTAGTATTCTTGACAAAGAGATTTATAAAATGTTTTTCGATCTCCATATTTTTCATCGACTTTTTATGCGTATGGATATTGTTTCCATAATTTATGTATGTTATATTAAAATTATTTAACAATGCAATTAAATAACTTCGAATGGATATTGCGTAAATTTTGTTCTAGACGCTAAATCATACTATGTAGCAAACTTTATCTTAGTACCAACTGTTGCAAGTAAAAGTTCTTAACTAAAACGTTTTTCCACACAAAATTAGGTGTTCGTTAACTGAAATAAGCAATTGGTTTTTGTTGAATATAAAAAATCAAATTACAATCTAAAAATAGATTTTTTTTATAATTATTGTCCCGCGCTAATGATATAATAAACTATGAAGCATGGGGACGCCAATTGACCGACGTTTCCCGCTTAGGGGACGTTTCGGGTCCGGGGAAGGCGTGGGGACAGCGTGGGGACGTCCCCTAAGCGTTTCGATAAAGGGGGACGGCTGGTCAATCACGGGGACGGTTTGGTACGATGGTGGGGACGGTTCGGGGACGGTTCGGAGGAGTTTGAAGAGTCCCGTTCAAAAAAATGTTAATTTCCAACAATAATTAGTGTAAAAAGGAAAAAAATATATATTAAAACTAGATTAAATAAACGACTCTTCAATTCTTGCGTCTCTTCTCTAAATTCTCTTCATCATCTCTTCTCTTTTGCCTCTTGCTGCTGCTCTCGTCAAATCATCTATCAAAGTATCAAAGAGACAAATCAAATCACTAGGTAAGTCACGAGGCAAATCACACGGTTGTTCTCTTCTCCTCTCACCAATCTATTTTATTACTTGAAATAATAGATTAAGGTTCTTTTATGACTCTATGTTGGGATTTATGTATGACTTTTAAATTTTTATTGATATTTTATGGGATATATAAATATTCTATCTTATAACATATTCGCCGTAGCCATGCCCTCCCCGCTTTTCCAAATTTTGAGTTTTGCCGTTTCCGTACCGTTCCCGTCCCCGCTTTCCGTCCCCGTATCCGTCCCGGTGCAACATAGATAATAGATGAGAATTTAAAATCAAATAAATCGTGAAGATATTACACTTTTGCGAGAAGTTATGTGTATATATTCTAAAGATATAGTGTAATTATGTAGCTATAGAGGAGACTTGCGGCGTAATTTTATACAACTGAAAATTTGGGGTCAAATTATGCCGAATAAGGAGATAAAATATTATACCATTTACGACACCAATTCAAATTATGGAACACTTTTCATAAACCGAAGATATAGTTACCATATTGATATAGATTAAAAAATCCAATAATAATTATTGAAACCACTATAAAATATACACCACTCTCGTTCCTTTTGCAAAGAAATACAGAACTTGCAATTCATACATAGATATCTAGTTTTTACACGAGTTCATAAAAAAATGTCTAGCATGTTTTCGTCAAGTCGCCAGACAAGTACAAAGCTGGTTCGTTTTTTTATCTATCTAACATATTCATAAGCTGATGATTCTTGCGATCCGTGTTACGTATTAATATTAATCAAACGTTTTCTTTCAGACTTGTGGGTTCAAAGTGAACACCAACTCTCCCGAATGGCACAAGAGCATGACGAAAATCCTCAAGAAAATCAAAGGTTTGTTCTTTTTTTTATATAAACATAAATATTTTATGTTTTGTTCTTCACCTCAATATCATTTTTTCTAACAGTGGTTATAATATTGTTTCAGGAGGAAATTTTTGGATAGATGTGGACG
This sequence comes from Draba incana, assembly GCA_963576765.1. NCBI lineage: Eukaryota > Viridiplantae > Streptophyta > Magnoliopsida > Brassicales > Brassicaceae > Draba > Draba incana. The sequence continues at coordinate 17,502,484 of OY755217.1, forward strand.
AAGGAATGGCATACGTAACGGGTCAAGGTGATCCAAACAAGCTTTTGAAACTGATGGGTTCGAAGAGAGGGCAAGATGCTCAAATGGCCTTTGTGAAAACAGGAACGGATCATCACAATTTTCACAACCATCAAAACTCTTACTTTGGCGGACAATCAACGCCTTATTGGCCGGCCGATATGAGCTACCATCCTTCACAGTCTCAGGGTTACTACCCCGCAATGCAACCTTACCATCAACAATATCCATATTCCGGTGGATATAATAACTACGGTTACTATTAGGCCTTTTAATTAGGTTTATTTTTATTTATAAGTAACTCCGTCGAGATCGAGCAAAATCCGGTTTTTTAGTTAAATTAGGGTTTTATTCTTGTATCCGATGGAGAAAGGACTTTTATTTCCTTTTGCTTTTGCGGTATTGATATTCTCTCTGCGGTTTATTAGTACTAGCAGAAGAGAATAGTTCCTTGTTTTTTTGGTGTTTTAGTTTGTTATTGTTTTTGTACGTACCCAAATGATTTTATGATTGGGTTCGTATAAACTATAGCAGAATTGGTTGTTTCAACTTTCAAGTTTGTCTTTTTTGTTTCTTCGTTAGTTTTCTATATTCTATAAAACAGAATGGTTTCAACTTTTAAGTTAATTTTGTCTTTTCTTGGTAATTCGCATAATGTGATTTAATTATGGATATATACTTTTTGCTTCACCAATATCTTTTTGAATGATTTCTCGGAGAGATAAACTCTCTTTCTTAGGTAAAACGGAGGTATCAGATTTAAGTTTCCCTAAAAGTGTTACATCTTCTTTTATGAAAAAGAAAGTTCCCCGAAACGTTATGATTCAATAGTAACAAAATGATGCAAAAAATCCTAAAATTATTACTGATATTAAATGAAAAACACTTAACATTGATTCGTGTAGATCCTTTGGTACTTCAAAACCATATATGTAAAATATAAACCATTCTTGATTTGATGTATATCTTCATGAAAAAGCTTCAATCATGTAATGATACTTCAAAACCATATATGTAAAATAAAATCCATGCTTAAATTGATAAATCTTCATGAAAAAAGCTTCAATGATTTTTTGACATGGAACACACTTAATTTCAGGGTACCAATTATCCTCTCTTTGAAAACATTTTCATCCGTATCCAAACATATACTAATGATCACTCCCATCTTCATCTCCCAGAGTTATCTTATTTTTGAAAAGTAACATCAAGCGTTATACCTTCTTTTGGCTCATCATAATTCATAACCACAAAGAAATCCTTTTTTTTTTGAATAAGCAATAAAGCAAACTCTCTTTTTATTTGCGAAAACACCTTTTTTTAAAGACAAGTGTAGAAAGTTGTACACATTGAAGTAAAAGCAACAGATTTTTCAAATTCACTAGTCACAATCTTATAGAAACGAGGTTTAGACCGGAATCATAACAAAGGGGAATAAGTTATAACATCTCAAGAGTAATAGAGCAATATGTCAAACATCTTTAGAACATATAAGTCTTGTTAAAAAGATAAAGAACGTTAGCTTAAATTAAGCCAAGTGTTTGGCAATGGTAGACTGAAGTTCATCTTTCCTGGCCCCAACAACTTTGTCCACAATCTTTCCTTCCTTCATGAACATGAAAGTTGGCATCGATTCAATCGCCCAATCGCTTGCGACCGACTGTTCCATCAAAACAAAAAGAGGATTTTTCATGATCATAAGAAATTGAGCAAAACTCTATCATGAAAAAAGGGGAGAGAGAATTTGGTTGATGATTTTTACCTTCAATTCGTCAATATCAACCTTGAGGAAAATCACATTGGGAAGTTTCTTAGCCAAATCAGCGAAAAACGGAGAGATGAAACGACATGGTCCACACCATGAAGCCGTGAAATCAACCACTACCTGCAACAACCACAAAGCATGAGTCATTTCAATCAACAATAAGTGACATATTAAGGCCTATATCATATTCATAAGAATTGTTATAAAAACAAATGAAAACATTACATCCATCTATGTCATTATGATCTTAAAACTAAATGATGTGAGAGATCGAGACTCTGAGACATACAAATCAAGGATAGAAACAAAGCCATATCTCAAAAAATAAAATTATATATTTGGAAGAAGAAGAAGGAGATTACAAGAGCTTTGGAGTCATTGGCCTTTTGGAGTTGCTCGTTCCATGACTCCACGGTGTGGCACGCAATCACTTGTCCTTCTTCCGCAGCCATCTTCTCTCTTTGATCTTCTTCTGCGTTCCTATTACTTAGCATGCTCTCCCTTTCCAACATAGATCACCGGAAAATTACAATTTTACCCTTCTCTACGCGTGATTTTGTTTCCTATTATTACACCCACCAAATATGCTACTTTCCTTTTTTTCCCCAAATCATATATATTCCCACTTTACTCATAAATGTTTTTGATTCTTACAAATAACACCTTTCAAATGTAACACTCCCAAAAAAAAGGTATTGTGACCTTGCCAAAATCCACCGTAAACATTAGTGCGCATAGCCAAATGATGGGTTTTTTTTTTTATGTTACAAGTTACAACAGTCTTGGTCCGTCTCATTCGAAATCAACCATCTCCACATTGAAACCCCATTTATTCAACATCATAATTCTCTATAACCTTCATAACCAGATCCTTGGATCAAATCTAAAGCTGGATCAAGTTCTTGAAACAATACGTTCCCATGATGAACCAACCGGTAAGTAAAACCGCTAGTATCGAGCACGAAACTATGAAATTCCAACCACCGAGTAATATTCCTAATGCGTAGATTATGACTGTAGGCAACAAGGACTTCACCATCGCCGTTTTGCTCACCCAACGTCCCTTGAAGAACACAAGTGCCGCGAGATTCACCACGTTCCACCCACCTGACCTTACCGCTAGACGGTTTAGGTTGTTGGCTACAAAGGAATGACAGTTGCATGTGAATATGTTGTATGAATGGTGTTGGTACACTTGTATGCCTTTTCTGAGTGCATCATCCCATGTTGGCTCTTTCTCATGTGTGCCTTCTTGCTCATCGTATCTGCTCTCATCATTGAACATACGAGAACCGGAAGAAATAGACGACTCCTGATTGTATCAAAGACATTGTGAACATATTCAGTCTGCAAGGACATATATGAAAGGCAGAAAATTGCAAATGTACCTTTTCCTTGTTAATTTGGATATAGCGAGCCACAGCTCCAAATGCAAAATTGTCAACACAGACGAAATTAGGTCCTGCAAAGTCGAGGATGACACCGTCCTCTCTGCAAATACCCACGTGGCCGATGAATGGAACCAGCCATGAAATGAAGGGAAGAGGTGTCCAGACAATGCAGTACGGGAACCGATCGATTTTCATGGGATCTGCAAAGCCGATCATCATACGATGTTCAGAGTCTGTTCCCGTCTCTCCCATTACCAGCTCCAAGCGGGTTTCACTGTTCTGTAAACAACAATTCCGATGATACCCGGGTAAGTAAGACTCAAAATAGCATAAGGTTTTGAAATGTACAAATTCTCAAAACTCGAATAGAACATAGATGCATCATTTTGGCCTATACCAAGCTACATAAGTGAACTCTTACAGTTATAGCAAAAAAAGGGTTTTCCAATAGTTACATAAGGAGAAGCACCACAATGATTAATTAATACATCTGAAGGATTTTCTATCGGCAAATTGCTAAAAAGACCAGCGCCAAAGATTATCAACTAGGCAACGTCGAAGCATCTTATTCTTATAGACCTAGATTCTGAAACGATTCCATAAAAAAGCGTACCAGTTTAAGAGACAACGACGATTATAATTAGCGGATTTTATCATCAATTGCACAATATTTCTTCTTCGTTGAGACGAGCAGTGATTCGTCAGTATCTTTTCCTGGGAAAATTTTGCTCTCGTCAAGCCCCAAATTAGATAGAGTACGAATCATGAAATGGTCATGTGTTTGGCTCCTTGGTTTAAACTAATCCTCTCGGAGCTCCCCGAATAGTAGACGACATGTTGTTCGGTTCAATATAACGAAAACGGCACGCTGGGTAGTAACGAAACGTCCAATATTGATAATACGACGCCGTATTAGTGACCGGGTCGCCTGCTTCTCGATGAATCATAATATCCTTGTCTTTTTCGATTGCAGCCGCCTGTTTACTGATGCAAAGATGAGGAAACGAGATTTGGCGATATTGATGCTCTCTGGATTCGCTATATTCTTCACTCTTCAGGTGATTGATATGATCGATATAAGTGATGGCATGTTAGCTAGGTTGTACAAAAATTGAGATTGATTAGATTTGGGGTTTTGCAGCACGAGGGTGATTTTGCTTTCAAAGAAGCATGGTTTCATTTGTACGATGAATATCCTGTCAAATACGAAGCTGATCGTCTCCCACCACCTCTTGTAGCTGATCTTAATGGTGATGGCAAGAAAGAGATCCTCGTTGCTACAAATGATGCCAAAATTCAGGTACCTTTCTTACTTTGTTAGGTTAACATTTCTCATTTCGTATTTTGTTACAACAAACGGTTTGCAGCATAATGCGGATGTGTTTCTCTTTAGGTCCTGGAGCCTCATTCCAGGCGTGTGGATGAAAGTTTCAGTGAAGCGCGTCTTCTTGCAGAGGTCACCCTTTTGCCTGACAAGATCCGTGTTGCCTCAGGGAGACGTGCCATGGCGATGGCAACAGGTGTTATTGATAGGTATTATAAAGATGGAACGCCACAGAAGCAGGTCTTGGTCGTTGTTACCTCTGGTTGGTCTGTGCTATGCTTTGATCACAACCTCAAAAAGCTCTGGGAAACGAATCTGCAGGTTTTTATCCTCTTCGTCTAATGTTCCAGATAAAACTGTTGTAGACCTTTCCTTTTACTTACTCATGTTGGTGGAATGACAGGAGGATTTTCCACATAATGCACACCACAGAGAGATAGCAATTTCTATTAGCAATTACACATTGAAGCACGGTGATACCGGTTTGGTTATCGTTGGTGGACGGATGGAGATGCTGCCATATGTATGTAGGAGATAAGATACATCTGTACAATTTTCTATTTAGCTTGCTTGCTTGTATCACTATATATTTAGCTTGCTTGCTTTCTATTAATCTTGTGTTTGTAGAATCACATGGACCCATTTGAGGAACTTGACATGACAGCACAAAATGCTGAACAACACAGACGGAGTGCTACTGAGAATCAGGTACAATTACGTCATAGGATTCCTTGGACTGCTTCTTAGATGTGTAACTCTGTCATTTCCTTACACATTTTTAGTGAACTGAACAGTTACGAAGAAAAAACTATACATTTTAGGTATACATATTTCACTGTCCATGAGAGCTGTGTTTGGACTGTTTCGATGAACTTTAAGCTTCCTTTCAGGCCTCTGAAGATTCTGGAGCTAAAAACTTGCGTCATTTTTCTGTTTATGCATTCGCTGGACGGACTGGCGTTCTTCGATGGAGTAAAAAGACTGATGTGAGTTATATATCCTTTTGTGCTCACTTCTTTACCCTTCTAATGCTTCACCATATTCGTACCTGCAACAAATTTGGTGGTCAGATTGATAGAATATATTCTTTCTTCTCATCTAGGATGTTGAAGCTCACAAATCAGATGCATCACAATTAATTCCACAACACAATTACAAGCTTGATGTGCATGCTATAAATAGCCGTCACCCAGGAGAGGTAAAGTTAACTATTCTTCATTGATTATTGAGCCAATTAGATAACTTTAGTTGACTTTTAAGACATTTCTATTGCGCTAACATAATTCAAAGCTCTAAAAACTGATATCTGCTGGGCTGAAGTTTGAATGCAGGGACTTTAGAGAATCAATTCTTGGTGTTATGCCCCATCACTGGGTAAGTCTCACTCTTATGCTTCCTCTACGTGCTTCCTTAGTCTAACATGCTTAAAAAGCTGTTTCAAAGTACGTTGTTGTCATTTGATCAGGACCGGCGTGAAGATACATTGTTGAAGCTTGCTCATTTCAGGCGACACAAGAGGAAAACATTGAAGAAGCAAGCTGGCAAGTCCACAACTTATCCGTTTCACAAACCCGAGGAACACACACCCGCTGGAAAAGACTTGTCGAGAAAGATTCCAAAGATGATTGGGAAGGCTGCCGGTTATGCCGGCTCCGCCAAACCCAAGAAGGTAAAGCTCTTATAAAACTTACATTACTGACTTGAAAAATACCCATTGGTTAATGATAGTAAAGCAACATGTTGATGCAGGGCATGCAATACATTCCGACTATAACTAATTACACTAAGCTATGGTGGGTTCCTAATGTTGTTGTGGCTCATCAAAAGGAAGGAATTGAAGCAATTCACTTGCCTACTGGTCGAACTCTTTGCAAGGTAGGTTCTAGTAGCTATTCTTCAGGTCATGAACAAGCTTACGATTTCACATACCCATTTTTTACTCTCTTAGCTTCCTTAAATTCTTCCTATCTCCAGCTTCATCTGCTTGAAGGTGGGCTTCACGCGGACATAAACGGAGACGGTGTACTTGATCATGTCCAGGTACACACATACTACTGCGTTTGGTTCATTGGCTTTCTTTGGGTATTCAATTCTTATGACCATACATTCTCTGTGTCCACCCTAGACTGTCGGAGGCAATGGTGGAGAGAGAACTGTAGTAAGCGGGTCAATGGAAGTGTTGAAGCCTTGCTGGGCAGTGGCAACCTCAGGCGTTCCGGTTCGCGAACAGCTTTTCAACGTCTCGATCTGCCATCACTCCCCTTTCAACATCATGCACTACGGAGAGTATTCACGAAACTTTGCTCAGGCAAGAGACACCTCTACTCTGGAGATCGCAACTCCCATTCTCATTCCCAGAGACGACGGACACAAACACCGCAGAGGAAGTCACGGAGATGTAATCTTCTTGACAAACCGCGGAGAGGTACTTTTTCCCTTTCCATAACTGACTGTCCAATCTCATAACATCTTGAAACTTTGAATTTCTACAATAGCTCATTGCTGTTCCGTATCAGGTTACATCATACACACCTGATGTCCACGGACACAACGCAGTCTGGCAATGGCAGCTTCAGACAGAAGCCACATGGTCTAATCTCCCGTCTCCATCGGGTTTAACTGAATCAGGGACAGTGGTCCCAACTCTTAAACCTTTCTCGTTGCGCATTCATGATAACCAGCCTATGATCCTTGCCGGAGGAGATCAAGTAGCAGTCATCATCTCTCCTGGAGGAAGCGTATTGGCTTCCATCGAGCTGCCATCTCAGCCTACTCATGCACTTATCACTGATGACTTCTCGAACGACGGTCTAACGGATGTGATTGTGATGACATCAAATGGGATTTACGGGTTCGTTCAGACCAGACAGCCAGGGGCTCTGTTCTTCAGTGCATTGGTTGGATGTATCCTAGTCGTAATGGCAGTTATTTTCGTTACTCAGCACTTAAACTCCATCAAAGGTAAGCCTCGTCCTTCCTCTAGCTTTTGATAGAAACCTCATAGAGTTTTCCTCCTCTCTGCGGAAGTTGAACCGGTCCCATTAGCGGTGCTTCAACCCGGACCAGTTTTGGTAAACCGGACATGTTGCTGTTGTACCGGTTTCAGTTATATAATTTTATACTTTGTATCTTTAAAGTAAAGGCGAATGTAGGACTTTATGTTTCTTTCCTTTTTGATGTTTTAATGGAATTGTTGTGGCATCTAATTAAAAGAAATCTTGAAAAGAAAAATAAGAATATGTTTTGTACGTAGCCATATATTGTAGTTATATCTTTTCCTCGATATGAACCTACATTCTTTTCATGGGACTCATCGTACATTTCGTTGCAACAATAAAAAAGATTATGTATAGCTTAATTAAAAAAATAGGTTTAGCTTGCCAGTAATAATTGATGTAGCGATGTGGTTAAAAGTTATAGATTTTAGGACCACGCTAGTGGTAATAATATATATTCCTCAATTCTCAAATGGGAATGTGGGAGGCATGAGTGGTGTAATGATTTACATAATATAATGTACAAACAAGCCATCGTTATACAACAAAATAATAACAGAGATTTGAAGAAAAGGCGTGCATTTACCATTTGCCTGAAAACTATTTTGGCTCGATGCTATTTACTAAATAACTAATTTGAAAAAGAAGAAATTATGCAAGAACCTCACCAAAGTAAATTGATCGACCCAAACATAATTATTGGACAACAATTGGTATTTATATTTTCTTAGTATTGGATTAGTAAGATAATGTATTTATATACATAGACTTAATGAGGAATGTAGAAAGTGACGGGAAAAGCATATTTCTAATAAAAGCATGCAATGAGGTTCACGAGATCACTTGATATGGGCACTACTCTAATATCTCTCTTTTTTGGCCCTTTTTCTCCCTTCGTTTATTTATAAACTTTAATATGTTTTCCCAAATTTAACTCTTGTCGAGAAAAAAAAACCTCAATTGTCCTATAGATGGAGGAGATTTCATGAAATTACCCAACGCACTCCCAAAACTTAAACATATTACAAGCCTCTACTTACCAGCTTCTGTATACATAATTTGTATTGTAAAACAAAATCTTAAACCTTCAATTTAATTTGGTCGTATTTAATTGGTAAATCTTATAACGCATTTATTCCCATAGAATATGTACTATACAAGTCTAACTGAAGACGAAAATAATCGTATAGAGTTGTGGACAGGAAAACAGTTAATTAAATACATGTGTTGGATTTATATATACCCTAATAAATGATATAGCTAGGGTTTTGCAATTTCCTTAGAATGTAGAATAATAGAATAATTAATGAAGAAAATTAGTGGTCCTTTACTTGTGCAGCCTCTATATGTGTTTTTTTTCTTCAACTTTGATCCACACCCTTGGTTTCTAGTGTGGGGACTTGTTAATTGTTATCAGCCACGATCGGACCCGATCCGATCCACTTTTTGGCCATCTTTTTCTACATTCCATGGTCCAGCCTCTTCAGGTCGATCTTACCGGTTGGTTTAACTTTGTTGACCAATTTGATTTTATTTGGCTTGGCTCCTTTTTTCCAATGTAGACGAGTAAGCATCGCTATTAAGCGTGTACTTACAACATGAACCCATCCTCGAGATACCTAAACAACAAGATGCAAACAAACAGCCGTAAATGCTCTATAAAAATATAGTCAAAGAAGCAAACTTGTGTTTAATTTCCAATCATGACTATAATAGGGTATGATGTTTGTCATGCTACTTTGATCGGTATGAAAGAAATGTGTATATTGATCAAGGCATGTATCCTAATCAATTTTATTATTGTTGTAATACCTCGTCCATATTCAAATTGGGTAGAATGTTTGTACGAACTGTTTGAAGAGAAAAAAAAATTGTGTACATTCATATATGTTTGAGATGTCATCGATCAGACGATCACGAAACGGGAGAATAATGTTATGATTTTGAATATTCTTACCAATCATAATTTTCAGAATCGTGAGACTAGCAAATACGGAAAGAGTTATGTCAATTCACAAAATTTCAGTCAAATCATCATTTTCTCATTAGGTCCGGTCTAAAGCATAAGCAAAATGTTTATTAGTAGTGTTACCAATCAAATTTACGATGACTTTAATTGATAGGTAGGGTCTAGACCCAATCAAATGTTTTCTCATTTGGTCGGGACTTTAATCCACTAGGCCTGATTAACCAATGACAAACTAATAAGCTTTTTTTTTTATTAAGCTGCGTCTAATGAAACGTAAAATCAAATGACACAACACTTAATACGTGTATGCATGTGCATGACATGGTAAGATTAGACGCCATAATTTTTATTGGTTGTAAATGAAGAAAATATATACAGTTATTATACATTGAGTCATAGAGATAAATGTATATAAACGAATGTATGTATACGAAGTGAAAGTGAAGTGGGGGCCAATTGGAAACTCAGGCCTTGAATGGAAGCAACAAAGCGGGACGGTTCTTGACATGTTGCGGGACGGTTCAGAAAAATTCACCAATCACCATGTTATATTATGGCAGTGAATGTTTCCTGCGGTTTGGTGCGGTTATTAGTGCGGTTATTATTTAGGTTACCATTCACATAAATAACACATGCAATAGTGTTTGCGGTTTAGTATAATAAAAAAAATTAAAAAGTGAAAAAGTTATACTTTTTGGAGAAACCGCACATGCGTTCCAAACTCTTACAAGTGCATGTGGTTAGCAAGTGGTTCGTGTATTAACTTTTTTTTTTAATTTAAAAAAAAATCAAAAAATTATATACATATAAATATTATCAGTTTACATATTTTAACTAAAAAAAAACAAATTATTTATAAAATTTGGTAATGTTAAAAAAATTAGTCAAATTTTAATAACTATTACACCCGCACCATATTTATAATTGTCACCGTTCTTTCCCGCACCGCACTTGAACCACACCGCACCCTTGTCACGCACCGCCTAAAACACTGTCACCATTCTTCGTGTAGTACGAAGAAACGAACTAAAACAGTAAATATTAAAATGCGGTCCAAAATAGAAAGGAAAATTGAGAACCGCAGTAGTTAGAGATACGCATGGCATTAGGTGCGGTTTATGTGTTGATGTGCGGTTCATAACCATGCACAACACTCACACGTACAAATACACTATCACTCGCGCATCTTCTCTCCATCTTTTGAAAATCAAGTAAACAAATTTATTAATAACTTAATTACCGCATTATTATTTATATTGTGTTTTTTTTTTGGTCGACTTTTATATTGTGTATAATAAATTAAATACTGCATAAATTATTTAATATGTAAAATCAACAGTTTTATTTGATGGAATTAGTAGTAAAATTATTCAATTCTATTTCACAAAATCAACAGTTGCATAAATTATTTAATATGTAAAATCAACAATTGTTTTGTACCGCATACCGCTTTTTTCACCAATCAAACATTGTTCAGCCCGCTTTTTTTATATAAACCGCACTTGTTCCGCAAACACATTTTTTCCGCGCGATCCGCAGTTGTCTTGTACTGCACCGCATAATTTTTTTATCCGCACCGCTCAAATAAGCGTCACCATTTGAAGCCACAATCCATGTGAAGAAGTTTCAGCTTCTGATTAGATATGGAATTGAAAGGAAAGCGAGAGGAGAGAGAAGACAATGAAACAGAACATAACAGAAACTAAACCAAGTTTGCAACTTTACATTCTTCTTCTTCTCTCTCTATCTACAATAACTACTCTTGCACCAAAGAGAATGTAAGAAGCAAAAAGCTCATTTGTATATATTGGCTTTTGCATTGGAAACAAAATATAGGGCAAAATTCATGTGATGACACTTTGTAAATATGTACATGGGAATATAACACTTCATACTTTCATGAAACTGATGTCATTATGACACTTTTTGAACAATTGGTGACGATTTTTCCCCTCATTTCCACGCTCGTGGATGGGTCAGCACCGGGCTCTGAAGCAGCTACGTACATATATACACATAATCATACACATATAACATGTTTCCATACACACACGTACATTGAAAATATAAGTACACACACAAACATACACATATATATACACTTATAACATATTTCCATACACATACACGTACATTGAAAACATAAGTACACACATAAACATATGTACGCACTTACATAGATATAAAACATATCTACTCATATACACATATATGTATACGTAAAACATATATTATACACACAGGGCCGGCCCTGTATACACTCATATACACGTACACATATGAAACATATGTACACACAAGAACGGTCGCGTACATGCAAGAACGGATGCGGCTCTTGTCACAGAGGCGCGTGCGGGGCAAAATTGTCAATTTGCCCACGAAAAGTGTCAAACATAGCAAAAAAAATCGTTAGTGTTAAAAAAAGTACAGGATTTTGCAAAAAGTGTTAAAAGACCCAATTATTTCCAAAATATATATATGAAAAAATAACCCACCTAATCTTTTTCATCTTTTATTTTTTCTGTTTGTTTATTTAGTTCAATATACCTATAAAAATTGAATTTTAAAAAGGAATAAAAAATGGATATGAGGAGGCAATAAATGAGATGACAGTGAAAGCATGGCTCATTGTAGAAACACTGTTCTCTCCCTGTCTCTGTAAGAAAGATCTGTTAAGTAGCAGTGATGAGAAGCCACCAAACACTATACTCCAAAATCTCTCACTACACTTAAATAAATGCTTCACACAAAATATTATACATTCTTAATTTATTATCTACACAAAGCGAATGTATACCATTTTATAGTAAGTGAAAAGATTTATACCCATACGTCGGTACTTAGGTTCTTCTGTATAATGTATCCTCCAAACTAAAACCCTAAATTAGATGCACCAAGCGATCAATAAGCAAATGGTCAAAAGTAGGTCTCTTTGAATGGTTTCTACGTCGTATACAAATATGTGATCGATCGTATAATATATCTATGTACGTACGTATATTTGTGAGAGGAAATTAAGAAATAAAAGAAGAAAGAAAATAAATAAACAAAGAGAAAGAGGAAGACAAGTTTACACAACACAGGGCTCGAGAAGAGACAAGACTCTGCGGTTTCTACCCTTTTTTTGGGGACTCACTCTTCTTATCATTCACTTCCTCTCTTTTTCTCCTCCACGTCAACTCTGATTCCCATCCTTTCCTATTTATTAAAAAAGTAATCATTTTAATTCATGTATTAATTTGTTATATATTGCTATGTGTAGATACATGTTATCAAGTATAATTCTAATATTTCACCAAAGTTTTTTTATAATTCTAATATAATCGTAATTCTATTTGTTGACAAAGAAAATAGTCATTTTATTTCATTCTTTTCAAATTATTGTAAGCTTGTTCTAAATTTATATCAATATCGTATTATAACTAACTCTTTAAATTTCCCTCTAGTGATTAAATAGGCCTTTAATAAAAATTCCATTGCATTTATAAAATATAATCTATTCAAAATAAGTTTGACAAAAAGACCAATTCAAAAGAGTCTTGCGGTTAAAAAAAAAAAAATCTAGGATTGAAGACTATACCTCGAATTTTTACGTTGCAATTTCAGTCAAATACATGATTCTTTGATAGATCATCACGTGCATGCATCACAAAGGATTTTTGGTTTCTTTCAGAATCTTGTGGTTATGAAACAACTAGTAAGAAATAATGTTTAATTGAGGTAAGTATTTGCTCGAAGATACACTGTATTCAAATGCTCCATGCATTTCAAATTTATTTATGAGGAGAAACTTTTGTTGGATTTATGTATTGATTAGGAGAAATAGCCTGGAGAACTGAGTGATAAACAATTTCTTGAATATAAATATTCGTACCAAAAAAAAGAAAAAGGAACTAGTATAATAATGGAAATAGCGATTAAAAATAAGAAGAGAATGTTATGCAGAAAAATGAAAAAAAAAGAGAGTGGTTGGACTGAAAACGCGTAGTGAGGCCCGGGAAGTCTTATCATCTCTTCTTCTTATACTAAATTGCATCTCACTCACTATTCTACACACTATTACGAATATATACACACGTATATTATTTATTTATACATACTGGATTGTTGGCATGCATGACGCAGTGTGTTAGTCACTTAGTCTGTTTCGTAGTCCAAATCTACTCCAGATTCATGGGCTTCTAAGTTCCATCTATCTCTTCTAACATTTCATACAATTCCATTAATTATTTGATGTATTGGTTCTGCCTGAAACTATTATTTGGAAATGATATTTAAAATTATTTGAAATTAATAGATTTGTAATGTAGCAAATAAAGAACAGTCTACGAGAGAGAAAAGGTCATTGTCTCGATTGTTATGTATCCATCACCCCCCGTCCCTTTAAATTGATTGATCTCCTTTATTATCTTTTAGAGTTTTAGTTGAACATGTTGTGATTTTTAGATATCTTTACCAATATATTCAATTTAATTGGTGCTACAAAGCAATAATATTATTGTAACGATAAAAGACGTGATAAGAAGTTGCAAAGAGTTAAAATGTAACAACCAATATACGTTTTTTCTTGTAGTATTATAGTGATTATTAAAGAGAAAGAGAGTTTAACAATCATGATACCACCAAAGCTGGTGGGAGAAAAAAGCCAAATTCTAAGGGGATTGATTTGGACACGTCAATATGGGGTGATTTCATTGGCGATTAGGTTTTTCTCAATTTCAGTCGCAAGTAAAGATTTATGGCGGCGCTGTAGCCATCAAATCTTCCGGTTTTATCGAGAATGCTCGACAAAGCTGCTAGCGAACGGCAAATCAGCTATCATCCAAAGTGTAAGGGTCTTCAAATTACCTATTTAAATAGGTTTCGCTGATGATTTGATGGTATTTGTAGATGGAAAAAAATCATCAATCGAAGGCGCCACACATATATTTGATAAATCTGCCAAAAATGCGGGCTTAAGGATAAGTCTAGAAAAATTAACATTATACTTGGCAAGGGTATCAGAGGAGAAAAAAGATGAGATCATGGCTCGCTTTCCATTTAGTTTGGGGTTGCTCCCGGTGAGATACTTCGGTTTACTGTTAGCGACAAAACAATTAACGAAGGGGGATTTGAAGGTGTTAATGGAAAAAAACCAGAACTAGATTTCGATCTTGGACTGTCCGTTATCTCTCTTATGCATGTCGATTTCAACTCTTGAATTCGGTAATTGCAAGCATGGTCAATTTTTGGCTCTCCGTTTATCGTGTACCAAAAAGTTGTTTAGACGAAATAGAGAAATTATGTGCGGCGTTCTTATGGGCGGGTCCGAATTTAAATCCGAAGAAGGTAAAAGTGGCATAAAGATGTTTATAAATCTAAAGAGGAAGGGGGTGTTTGATTCAAATCGTTTATTGATGTTAACAAAGTGATTTGCCTTAAGCTTGTTTGGAGAATTCTTTCTAATCAGCCATCTTTGTGGGTTCGATGGATCAAAAACTCTCTTTTACAACAAGGATTCTTTTGGTTATCTAATGAGGAATCTTCATTGGGTTCCTGGATGTGGAAGAAGACTCTCAAATATAGGAATCTAGCTAAAGATTTTTAGAGCATCTCCAATGGTACTCTATTTCTATCTCTAAACTCTATTTTTAGAGTAAAATCATCTTCAATGGTATTCTATAACTCACTCTAAAAATAGAGAAATGAATTGTATTTCTGTATATTTGGAGTAACACTATTCATTACTCTATTTTGAGAGTAAAATTTTTTTTATTTACAAAGTGATCCCTTCATTTCTATATACTTATATTTTATACCTAAATATAAAATATCATACATTTTAATTTTATATTTGAATAAAATAATATTAACAAAAATTAGCTTTCTAATTAACAAAATTTGTAACTAAAAATAGAAAACTCATTTCTAAATGCGTTAATTTAAATATATGAGGGAGAAATACACTAATGTTAATATTTAAACAAAAATGTATAATTTTTTCCCGCTATATATGTGGTATGATACAAATATATTTTATCTTAAACATTTAATTCCAATAAAACATCATCTTTTTGTTAAATTATTAATACAAATAATATAAATGGGTAAAATTTGTCAATATCAAAAGTAAAAGGTTTATAAGAATCTAATAATAAAACAAAAATATAATATACATATAATATTTTACGTTTCGAGGAAGAAATAGAGGCAGCTATTCGAGTAAATCTCTACTCTATTTTTAGATAAATCCAATTTTACAGTTAAAATATAGTCAACCATTGGAGATGGTCTTATCAGGTTGAGATTGGTAATGGGGGCACAACTTTGTTCTGGTTTGATAATTGATGCGAATTGGACTTGATTCATAGCATCATTTGGGATAGAGGATATATTGATCTTGGATTATCTATTGATGCCACACCGTAGAGACCTCAATGAACATGCTATGGCACCAACGACACATTGGGTATTTTTAAATCAAATTGAGGAAGAAGTGTGTAAGCTCCAACGTATTCGAATAGATGAGAAAGACATGGCTCTTTAGAGAGACTTTAAAGTAAAGTTCAAGTCTCTTCTAAAGAAACTTGGATTCAGATTCGTAAGGTTCTCCTCCATCACATGGTCAAAGGGTATTTGGTTTAATTATGCAACACACAAATTCTCTTTCTTCTTTGGATAGCAGCTCTTAACCGTCTCTCCACAGCTGATCGTATGGTTACATGGAATATTATTATATTAATTCTTTGACGGGATGTGTTCTATGTTCCCAGGCAGATGAAGATCGAAATCATTTGTTCTTTGATTGTGCATACACGTCTGAAATTTGAGAAAATCTTGCCAAAAACTTGCTTGGAATCCACTAACAATTAGTTGGATACATATACAACTTACCACGTCACAAGCCTTGGACAAACTCAATCTCTTCATGTTGTGATACCTTTTCCAACTTACAATCTACCATGATTGGAGAGAGCGTAATTTCGAGCGCATCGACTTCTCTTATCTGGAGTATCGACAAGGATATGCAAAACCGCTTAAGCACCACTAGGATCGCGGGAGAGACCATACTAATGACGAAAGTCATAGCTGGAGTATCTAGTGTCGAAGACGTCTATTAGGTAGAATCTTATTGTAAAATTATCTAATTCCTAATAAAGGATAAGTATTTGAGGACGTATAGTACGCCTAATAGAGCTGTCAGAGTGGGTCAAAACCCACGGGTCCGACCCAACTCATCCCACCATGGGATGGGTATGGGTTCGATAATGTAAACCCAAAAAAAAATGGGTTTCATGGGTTCACCCATGACTGGTCACGGGTTTCGCGAGTAAAACCCATAAAAAACCACGGGTTAATGGGTTACCCATCAATTTTTATATACATTATATATTTATATATAGTTTTAAGTTTATATATATATATATAATTATATAAGCTAATGTATATCTAAAATATAATAATAGTTTAACAAAAGTATTATATATAATAGAATTGTCTAGAAGAGCCACCATTGGACATGAGGAACTTTGGGAGTTTGGACATTTTAAAATATTGGAAAGATAATTCTGAACGCTTTGGAGAATTAGCTTATATGGTTGTTGATCTTCTTAGTATTCATATCACTACGGTAGCTTTGGAGTCGTCATTCAGTATTGGAGCTCGAGTTTTGAATAAATGCAGAACTTTTCTTCTTCCAAAAAATGTTCCAGCATTAATATGCAATCGAAACTGGTTGCGCGAATTTGAAGCTTATGAAGGTAAAGATTTATTTATTTTTCAAACTTGCAAAATCATATACTATATTTGTTTATTATTTGTACTATTTGTTTGATCTATGTAGAGGATAATGGTGAACCTGAAAAAGAACCTACCACACCTCCCCAAGAACGTAGGCAAGAATGACCTTGATTCGTGTCAAGAAAGCCAGATGTTTTTTTTTCAAATTATGGACTTCTATCATTTTTAGTATTATTTCTTATTTCAGTTTTTTCATTTGGTTTTTTGGTTTTCAGTTATACATTATGAATTTATAATGTCCGATTTTAATTTTTCTATGTTTCTTTGAATTTATTGGAATTTGTTGGTGTTTTTTCTTTAAACAAACCAATTTTTATTTTTATTTTACAGTAAATACTAAAACCCATGGGCCGCCCAAAAAACCCATGGTATTTAATGGGTTAGGTTTGGGTCTATAGGTATTGACCCGCGGGTCTCATGGGTCGGCCCACCGTAGGCAAAAAGAAAAATGAACCTGTGGCGGGTTGGATCAAATGAGTTGGGTTGACCCATCTGACAGCTCTAACGCCTAACATACCGATGTTACTTAACCGCGTTAAATTTATTGTGTTCTACTTCTACTATTCTCATTTGTACAAGTCTCGTTATTTGTTTTAGTCAACTGTTAGGCCATAATCAGTAATCACCACCAATCGAAGTATCGAACAATAAATCTTTCGATTATTAGCTTAAAATTATTGAGAAAAATAAATGAAATTGGAATTGAATTAAGACGCGTACGGAGATGTAGGGCGGCGAAGCGGTGCTTTTAGCCTGACTCAAACTATTCACTATTTCCATTTTTGAATCTACTATTCTGAAATGTCTAATCTACCCTCCTCCCCATTAGTCAACTCTCTCCACACTTTTGGCAAATCCTTTTAACGTCCCCATCTTGTAAATTAAATTTTATTTTACCTCTTAAAAACTTTTTGTTTACATGACACTCATAAACATATTTGCTCTAATAAAAGTTTTTTTTATCATCGCAACATTACTTGTCGTGCCGTTACTCTCAAGGAATTCAAGGATATGTATATAATGACTAAATTAACTAAGATCCATGATGCTCACGGCACGGGCGTAGAGGTGTGTTTGTCTGTATATAATTGTATAAACATTAATACTTATACAAAAGACAATGCACAACATAGGGCACCTCAATAGAATCGTACGTTTGTCTCTACAAGTGAGAGTCTGTTTTACGTGCATTTTTATTTGTATAATATAGCCTCTATATAAATATACATATATATATATATATACATACATAAATGTGTGTATATCTTAATAGTTTTGTACCCTCGGAAACATGGACAAAAGCATCTGCTTTCCAGCTACAAACTTTAGACACATATTTAAAGTTTTAAACCATATGCAGGTGCAATCTGCACTCAAATTGATATTTTAAAAAAAAATATATAATGGGCTTAAGATAATTACAAATTGTAGTAATAATTAATCAATGCTGATAATTGGCAATCCTTAGCATATTTTAAAATAAGTAGTCACATGATCTAATCCACATGTTTATCTGTTTGTTGAGGATTTTGGAAATGATGCAGGCGGAAGCTTCTAGAGATAGGGTTTGAGAGTCCTCTCAGGGCTTTCGCAAAAACTTTTGGATTTGTGAATACTCTTCACAGTGGTTATTAAAACCTCTTTAAATCTTTCGATTAATAATTCATCAATAAAACTGAATACAAAAGGAGGCCATAATAGACTATTTATAAGAAAGCATAAAACCTTAATATTCTTTAGAATATTCTAGAAGATAAACATTAAAATAGAAATATTACTAATTAAATAGATAATTATGATATTTGGAAATATTCCAAATATCTCGCTGCATCAGGTCTCACCGGCCAAGAAAAGATTCGTCCTCGAATCTTGTATCTGCATCTGCGCTGCATCAGCTCTCGCCGGGCAAGAAAGATTCGCCCTCGAATCTTCAACCGGTTTTTCCACATTGGTTTTGACAGTTTTGCCCAAACCGGATTTTGCACGAATGTTGCCCAAACCGGGTTTTGCACGAATTTTGCACAAACCGAATCTGCACAGATCTGGAAATCCCAAAAATCTTTGCAGATCTGCAACTGCCCGAAATTTGCACGGTCTGATTTTTGCAAGAATTCTGCACGAACGGATTTTTGCACGAACTCTGCACGGGACAGATTGTCAAAATCATCTTCTTGAAAAACGAAATCAACAATCACATCTTCTTCATATGTGTCGAATATTGGATCACCATAGATCTCTATGTAGATCTCGTGGTTTTCTTCTCTTTCAACGAATGGACTTTCGTCCTGGATAGGGTAGATGCTTTGACTCACCATAATCACCAGAATCGTCTTTGATTAAGAAACCAAAGAGGCTCGGCTCTGATACCAAATGATGCAGGCGGAAGCTTCTAGGGATAGGGTTTAAGAGTCCTCCTCTCAGGGCTTTCGCAAAAGCTCTTGGATTTGTGAATACTCTTCACAATGGTTATTAAAACCTCTTTAAATCTTTCGATTAATAATTCATCAATAAAACTGAATACAAAAGGAGGTCATAATAGGCTATTTATAAGAAAACATAAAACCCTAATATTCTTTAGAATATTCTAGAAGATAAACATTAAAATAGAAATATTACTAATTAAATAGATAATATTTCCAAATATCTCGCTGCATCAGGTCTCACCGGCCAAGAAAAAATTCGTCCTCGAATCTTGTATCTGCATTTGCGCTGCATCAGGAAAACCTTAATTTAACTCGTTTGTTTAGACCCAATTCAACAGTAATAACTTAACATTTTGAAGGCATATGAGAATGCTGACATATATAACAAAAATAAAATAACAGACCTATGGAATTTGACAAGGTTTTGGCGTCAGTTGTAGATCATGATTAAGAGGTCTAATGTAATAGGGTCCCAAAATATAGAACAATCTTAGGATAATCAAAAATAGATTTTTGACACCGTTAACGAATTACTAGTATTAGTCTTCTTTATTCCTTTTAAAGGATATTTTAGTTTATTTACATTCTTAAAAAAAAAAAGAAATTGCACCACAATGTAAAGAGAATAGAGGAAAGGAAACTGCGAGTTTCCCGGAAGAAAGGGACAAAGAGGAAAATCTAATTCACGCCAACGTGGCATATTAATAATCGTCCGATCATAATCTTGAAAGTTATCAACGACGAGAGATTGATGTAGTGACAAGTAAATTTGTTTTTCTTGCCAACACTGAAAAAACAAAACAAAGAAAAGAGATGAGACAGAGAATTAAATTAGAGGAGCAGAGGAGAGAGAGAGAGAAGATAATAGTTAAGTTCATGGCGGCGTTGCAGAGCGCGAGAAAGCTGATGAAATGAAACCTCTCTTCTGATCTCTCTTCTTCTTCCTTTTTTCTCTCTGTGTCTTTCTTTAATAAACTCTCTCTCTACTTTCTCTCTCTATCTCTTACCGACAAAGGAGCTTTTGCCTTTACCAGAGTCTCAAAAGCTACTCAACTTCAATACACTACAAACCCAGAGAATGAAATTCTACCTTTAAACCCTAGAATTCCTCTCCCTCCCCAATAGTCTCCTAGATCTAGAGAGTAGAGAGTAGAAGAACAAAAAATAGGATTTTTACTTTTTGTTTCGTTTTTTCTGGAAAAACTGTTTGAGAGTAGTGGTGGTATGGGTGGTGGTGAATGTCGGGGTTTTTCTCGCTAGACGGCGGAGGAGGAGGAGGAGGAGGAGGAGGAGGAGGCAGCCAAGAAGAACACCGGAGCAACAACACAAACCCTCCTCCTCCAACTGTATCAGAATCTTGGCTCTGGTACAGAAACCCAAACCCTAACGCAAACGCAAACGCTCCTTCATCTTCAAACGCTGCTTTAGGCACACTTGAGTTATGGCAAAACCACAATCAGCAAGAAATCATGTTCCATCAGCAACAAAATCAGCAAAGGTTGGATCTTTACTCCTCAGCCGCAGGTTTAGGCGTCGGACCAAGCAACCGTAGCCAATTCGATATCTCCGGCGAAACATCAACCGGAGGAGCTGCGGCGTTGATGATGATGAGGAGTAGTAGCGGCGGAGGAGGAGGAGGAAGCGGCGGTGTGAGCTGTCAAGACTGTGGGAATCAAGCAAAGAAAGATTGTGCTCACATGAGGTGTCGAACTTGTTGCAAGAGCCGTGGCTTCGAGTGTACTACTCACGTGAGGAGCACGTGGGTTCCTGCGGCTAAACGCCGTGAGAGACAACAGCAATTAGCCACGGTTCAGCCGCCTCAAACGCGTGGTGAAAGCCTTGCCAAACGCCAACGGGAGAATTTACCGGCAAACTCGTTGGCTCTTGTATGCACTCGCATACCAACTCATAACTCCTCAGGTATATATTAAATGATCATTGCAATATAAAATGTTTTATTATAAGGCTGTGAAATAATGAAATGCAAGCAGCATTTTTATAATTTTAAGTGAAGATTGGGATCAGCTTTGAAGAGCAAGAAAACCCTATTTTGTTGATTATTTTTCTATAATAAGTTATTTTTATTTTATTGTGTGATTTAGTTGTGAAAGTACTGTGTTGAAGTAAACACTGACTATTATTGGATTGACAGGAACAAGCTGTTTCTCACCGATCTTGAAATCTGTGTTTCTTTCTCTTATTCCCTGCTACTTTCTTTTCCGTAGCCTCATTTTCCGAAGAAATAAAGAATATTAATGTTTTCACCTATATGTATGTATCTTCAAACTTACCTTTTACAAAAAATGTTTTTGTGTGTGAAAAATCAAGGGCTAGAGGTTGGGAATTTTCCGGCGGAGGTGAGTTCACCGGCGGTGTTCAGATGCGTGCGTGTGAGCTCAGTGGAAGACGGAGAAGAAGAGTTTGCTTACCAAACAGCCGTAAGCATTGGTGGTCACATTTTCAAAGGCATTCTCTACGACCATGGTTCAGGAAGTAGCAGCGCCGGCTACAACGTTATCGCCGCCGGTGAGAGCTCCTCCGGTGGAGGTCAGCAGCTGAATCTGATAACAGCTGGCTCTGTGACTGTTGCAACCGCCTCTTCCTCTACTCCAAACGTAGGTGGTATGGGCAGTTCCTCCGCAGCAGCCGCAACCTACATTGATCCAGCCGCTCTTTATCCAACTCCTATCAACACTTTCATGGCCGGTACACAATTCTTTCCAAACCCAAGATCATGATGAAATTCTGACAGAAAGAAACATTATAACTCTTTTGGATTCTTAGAGTAGAATTAGGGTTTTCTTAAAATGTTAATTGTTGGATCATATTATTATATAAAGTTTGCTAGAAAGTGGGCAAAAATTAGGAGGAGGAAAAGTGTATCTGTTTATGTTTCTCATGGACACTCAAAATTGTTGCATTTTTAGGGTTTTAAATGGAAATTTAATTCTAATAATATTACCATCTTCTGATATAATGATTTTGTGAGAAGTGTGTGTTGTGGAATATTTTAAAATGTTATAATAATACAGCTCTTTTTGTCTGAATCTTTGTTTCGTTAATGTGTCTGTTTCTTGTTTGTGTAACACGTAACCTTAGAATCCGGAGATAATGTTTCTCATCTTCATATCATCTTTTGTGTCTTCTCCTAACGAAGAGAAAAATTTATTGCATATGGTTATATAAAATTTAATTTCTTCAATAATATAAGGTTTCAGTTGCGGCGACTATATATGGTCTGCCCATCCCATGCATTTAATGATTTTCAAAAGGTGCATTATTTAATTTGTTTGTTGCTAATTGATATATGCCATAATTGACATGTGATTGAATCAGAGAAGATGACAAGATGAGTATATTTATGTTAGAAGAGCGACATTATAGATGTGACTTGAGGATGCGTTCTACAATGTGCGTTCTACAATGTGCGTTCTACAATTCGCCGTTTCCTCCATTAGTTAGTCCTTTAGTTTTAAACAAAAAAATTCAGGAAAAACTGTCTATTTCCACACCATAACTTTGATATGCGCGTGTAACTCCCCCAGATATTTTCGTCTGTCCAGATATCCACCAAATAGAAGTTAAATGTGTATTTCCCCACCAAATTGAACTTAAATGGTTATTTCCCCACCAGATTAAATTTTCATGTTTAAATCTCCACCAATTGGTTTTCTGTTTGATAATCGTTGTTTAACCAACGAAATTGTGGTTAACCGAATTAAAACGGGATTTGACCCGACTTTACACGGTTAATGACCCGATTCTATAGTAAACCAAAACTTAAAATCAAACCCGTGATTTATCCCAATTTCAGATCAAAATCCCTAAAAAAAAAAACTCAAGAACCCTAGAATTTTCCCCAAATCAGATTTCTCCTTGAATTCGACAATGTCTGAGATTCCGGGTGAGATTCCGAATGCATTGGTGGTTGTGAATGAGCCTGTTACGCAATTCGACGACGAAGCAAAAGCACGACATGAAGCTGAACTCGACAGAGTCATTCGAGAATTTGAAGATGAACCCTTCGTGGATCACGATGCGATTCCTGAGAGCGACGATGAAGGCGATGGAGATTATGTGCGAGAAGAGGTACGGCAAACAAACTTCAGACGCGGTGATGGATCGTTGTACTTTGGCATGCCATTCTTTAATGGAGTTGCCTTCAAAGAGCAAGTCATCGATTATGCTCTACAACAATGTCGAAATCTGTATCAGTACAGGTTTGACAAGAAGAAATTGGGATTCAAATGCTATGGAGGTGATCCGGAGGAGGAAGCATGCAAGTTTCAAGTATATGCTTCGATTCTACCAAAAGACAGAACTTGGAGGATTAGGAAATTCAAACCTAAGCATAGCTGTACTCCTAATGGGGAGTGTTCACTGTTAAAAGTACCTGTGATAGCTAGGTTGTTCCTTCTCTTTTGTAGGGACTCATCAAGGCTGTCCACCTAGAAGTACCAGAGATGGAGCACCGTATGTGTGTTAGACACATATACGGTAATTTGAAGAAAAACCATGGTGGTAACCTGACCATGAAGCCTTACATATGGGCTCTGGCATGGAGTTACAACCTAGCAGAATACAATGCCAACCTAGAGAGACTGAAGCTGTATAACATGTCAGTATATGATGATGTTATGAAGACTAATCCTAAGACATGGTGTAGAGCTTTTCAGAAGACAAGAAGCTTTTGTGAGGATGTAGAGAATAATCCTACAGAGTCTTTCAACAATACAGTGAAGAAGGCAAGAGGAAAGCCTTTGGTGGCTATGTTAGAATTGATAGCCACACAAGCAATGGCTAGGATTGGTAGAAGATCAGCTACTTCTCATGCTCATGAAGGTAATGACTCTTACAATTGCCTCTGTTTTCTATTTGTTTCTAGTAATTTTAGTTTCTAACTATTTATGTTTATTCATGCTTCTGTAGGTGTTTGTACACCATATGTGGCTAAGTTCTTCGCCAAAGAATTCAAGGATGCCAAAGATTGCAAAGTAACAAGAGGCAATAATGGTTACTATCAATCAAGGCTGCATGGTTGCAATTATCGTGTCAACTTAGAGAATAGGACTTGTACCTGCAACAAATGGCAGATTTGTGGAATTCCTTGTCAGCATGCATATGGCGTAATACTGGAGAAGAAGCTTACCCCTGAAGACTATGTGTGCCACTGGTTTAGGACTGCTCAATCGAGGAAAAACTATCTTGATGGCATTGTACCAGTAAGAGGTGCACCATTCTGGCCTGACACTGAAGAAGCAAATGTGCATCCTCTTCCTGGTGACAACAAGAAGATGACCAAAGCTAACA
The DNA here is from genome assembly GCA_963576765.1 of Draba incana. NCBI lineage: Eukaryota > Viridiplantae > Streptophyta > Magnoliopsida > Brassicales > Brassicaceae > Draba > Draba incana. The sequence continues at coordinate 17,527,459 of OY755217.1, forward strand.
AGACAAGAAAGAGAGGGGTTAATGAGTCCCCAAGCAAGAAACGACAACAATCAGGAGAGAAGAGAACCGTAAGATGTGGATTATGTAAACAACTTGGCCATAACGTAAGGTTCCATAAGAAAGACAAGGTAAATGTGTCTTACCCCTTTATTACTCACTGCCTAAATGCCTCATTCTAATTCAAACTTTACCTTGTCAGGTTGCACCATCTGCTGGATCTTCTCAAGCTGCACCAACTGGTGGACCTTCTCAGGACAACAATGGATCTCAGGCTAGAGCTTTTGGTGGCTTTTCTCAAGCTGCACCAACTGGTGGACCTTCTCAGGACAACAATGGATCTCAGGCTGGAGCTTTTGGTGGCTCTTCTCAAGTTAGTATGAGGATTGAGTATGAAGTTAGCCAATCCCAAGCTTAGGTTTGATGGGAAATGTAATGAAGGTTTCAATTCCTTCTTTTGATTGTTGTAGGAACTTGATATAATCGGCTATGTTATGCATTTGCTTTTGGACCTTGATTATGCATTTGCTTTTGACTTGATTATGTTTTTTTGCTTTTGGATTATGCTTTCTTTTAGTAACCATTTTAGTAACCAAACAAACCATCCATTACATTACATAGGAACATAACCAGTTTCTTACAAAGAACAAAAACAACATGAAACAACAAAGATACCAACATGAAACACAAAACATACACCCTTTTCAACCAACTAGTTTACCAAAGCCAAACAAGACCATACACCCAATCACAACAAGGATCATTGATTTCTTATTGCTACCAGTTGATTCAACCAAACGTGCTTCTACTTTCTCTAATACCATTTCCTCAAATTTTTCTCTCTCGGCTTTGAGCACACTAAGTTCTTCCTCAATTGTTGCATTCTTCAACTGCAGAGCCTCAATCCCATTCAATAGAGCTTCATCAACCCACTTGAACACGTGATCATCATTCATAAGCTAAAATTCAAAAAATTCCAAAAAATTCACTAAAATTAGAAATTCAAAATCTCTAATGCGAAATTAAATAAATTGAATGTGTTCGTGTTACCTTTTGCTTCGCAGCAATTTCACAACGAAAGTAACGTCTACACGGATTCGCCGCTGATTTTGAGATTAAACCCAAAATCGAGCTACCACACCAACATCTCATAGGAACCCCGAAAACTCTACCTCTTCCTCTTGGACCCGACGAAGATGTCGAAGACGAAGATCCCTTATCATTGCTCATCCTATTGCTAGATAATTTTGTCGAATTTGTGTTTTACGGAAATTAGGGTTCTTACAAAATTGAGGATTTTTCAGATGTGTGCGTGACTGTTAAAAAGAGATAATCGGGTCAGGTTTTGTTTTTGGGTCGGACTTTTTTTAAATAATGGATCCGGTCAAAAATACACACGGTTTGATTTATCCGGTTATATACGGTTTTCTGGGTTTGATATTGGTTCACCAACGAAACCGATGAAAATTTAATCGGGTGGGGAAATAGCCATTTAAGTTCGATTTGGTGGGGAAATACACATTTAACTTCTATTTGGTGGATATCTGGACAGACGAAAATATCTGGGGGAGTTACACGCGCATATCAAAGTTATGGTGTGGAAATAGACAGTTTTTCCAAAAATTCAATAGAGAAAGTTATCCTAATTAGCATTTGTGTGTAAATGCTTTATGGAAAATGCCATTTGCAAATAATGACATATGAAATTGCACAAAATACTATGTTCATCGCGAATTTGGACTGATTTGCTCTTACCATAAACCAAAGCAAGCTGGTTGAGGAATGGCAAATTCATAGATAGATGCACGGAAGACTGGTACGACATTGAATGCTTGATAGATCAGAATAGTTTTGTAGTTAATCTTTATAGAAAACACTAATTCAGTGAAGGTAATGAGGACAAGACCGGTGGATATAAATATGGCGGGAGTTTTGATTTTGTGAACATTAAATGGTCTTTAACCTGTGTATTGTGTCAATAAAGATTGATAATAAACAACATTATTATTCATAAACGAATGAACAAAGCTATTTTCTCACTTTCATTTATCCGGGAAACATCAAGAATCTTTTCTCTTTCCGCCATTAATGTGTTATGGTGGGAACAAACTGATGCACTTTTAGATTTCCAGGTTGATAGATCTTTACATTTATGTGTCGAAAATGGTGTGTTTTCATACGAAACTGTTTTTTGAAAACTGATGTAATGCAAAATGCAATTGAAGTGGTTATTGATTTTCGGTGGTCGAAGTTGAGTATGTGTGACTCAGTTTTAGTAATTGCTGGTGATTGGAGGTGTCTGGATAATGGCTAGTGGTATTTTACTGTCTGTAAAATCATGTATGGAAGATCTGTTGATGTCTACGACGAAGAAAATATTGAACAGGTGAAGAACATTGTTGCTGAAGGTTTTGGTATCGCACTGTCGGATGAAGAGCCTATTTCCACTTTCCTATGAGTTCTCCAGAGGATTGTTCACATACAATAGAATTCCTCCGGTTGCAATTGATACTGCAAGTGGTTTGTTGCAATTTATGATGAAGAGACGAGAGAGAAATGGTGTGAATATGTTTTTGTGTTTCAAGAAAAATGAAATGGTGGACAATATTGTTCAAGACCGCCCTAGGTTAGTGGATAACTCGGGCTCTGAAGAACTTTTGTCAAATGGTAATGATGTCAGTGTGTTGAGAGCAATTGATGTTGCCCCTTACTTGTCACAATAAGAGCAAATCAACACAGGTGTATTATGCTATTTCTTCCGGAATCATCGAAGAAGAAACTGACTTTTTATTGGATATACCTCTGACGTACGAAGATCCTGAATTTTTTTAAAGCTTTGGAGGAATTTGAGCATGGTTTAGCTAAGGGCCGGCTAAGGGCATTGTTGATAGATGTCCCCTTATTTCAGATGATGATTCATGGGACTATGAATTTGATAGAATGGGGGAGCTAATCGACAGAGAATATCCGAAAGACTGGGATCCAATGAATGTATGATGTTTCAACATCGGTGAGAGATTTTCTAAAAGAAGGTGTGAGGAACTACCTTTAGAAGATGGATCGTTGTGGTCAATACCGGTAAACATTGGAAGAAAAAGACCACGAACTGATGGTGGGGATATAATCCTTGCTGAAGTGGACATTAATAGGGAAACACATCATTAACCAGTCCGGTTGGTGAGAATTTATCCAAAATAGGATTTAATCTTGAGATTAGTTCTGACGACGATGGTAATCAACCATAGATAGCCACAACAGAAGATGGCACTTTATCGCTTTATATTGGTCATGACCCCATAATAGTCGGATTTGATCATGTCGAGTTGTCGACCATTCTATTCTCAGGAAGGATGATCTGGTATTATTGGCATATGCTCCACCGTGCAGGGACACCGCAAAGATTTTGCAAAAAACCATATGAACATAGTTTTGAAGAAGTATGGTGATGCCATATATGTTGGAAGAATTTTTAAGGATTAGGTTGACTTACGTAATGCCTTAAGCGTTTATTCTCTTAAAAGTTATACAATTATAAGGTTCTGAAATTGGATAGATCACGTGTTATTGTAATTTGTGATGATGTAAATTGTAGATTGAGGATATATACTACAAGGCATGATGGATCTGAAAACCTACAGACTAGAACAACTACACTTGTTCATTCGTGTGATGCTGGTTCAAGATCACATCGAGGGAAAAAAACAACAGCTGCGTTCCTTGGTGAGTTACTACAAGCTAAATATGCGCATGGAAAAAAAGTCTTTGCGCTTCCGAATTACTAGAGTTAGAGTTGAGCGAGTTGGGTTTATGAAGGCTTGATATGCAAAAGAGATATCCATGAAAATGGCTCGTGGAAATGAGGAAGATAATTACCGTTTTTGTCCACCTACGTCCACACCGCACCTTCAAAAGATGGCAAAATAACTCTTTTCAAATATATGTTCTTTGTGTTTGGAGCTTCCGTAGTGGGCTATAAACACTTGCGTAAAGTAATAACTATAGATGAGACTGCTACAAAAGGGAAGTACAAAAGTTATCTTTTTGCAGCTAATGGACAAGATGAAATTATCAGATATTTCCACTGGCTTTTGGTATTGTTGATAGTGAAAATATTGCTTCATGGACATGGTTTTTTCTTTAGTTGCGCAAGTTTGTCCCCGATGAAGAAGGTCTTGTTTTTGTTTCTGATCTACACGTGGCCATTTATGCTGGTGTCCGAGAGGTGTATCCTATAACTTATCATGCTTCATGTATTGTTCATCTCGTAAGGAATGTGAAGCACAAATTTCCAAAACAAGGTCTTGCAGTTTTACTTCAAATGCCGCGAGAGCTTATATTGTTGGTGATTATAGGTATTGGTTTGAGGAGATTGAGAAGCGAAACAAGGTTTGTGCTAAATATTTGCTGGATATTGGGATCACACATTAGACTTTGGCGTACTTCCCGGGGATACGCTACAACATTATGAGCAACAACATATTTGAGTCTTTGAATAGTGCTCTACCAAAGGCGGTGTCCTTCCCAATTGTTATAATGGTTGAGTTTATAAGGACTATGTTGATGCGCTGGTTCTATGAGAGAAAGGGAAGCATCGAAAATGACGAAGACAAGATGCCTCCTGAAATTGAAGATATATTGATTGAACATCTAAAAGAAGCCACCGATTGTGCTGTCATTTCGTCCACATATTGGAAGTACCAAGTCAGTGATGCAGATGGTTGTGTTTTCACGGTTGACCTACATATCAAGTATGCAAATACCTGGTTTTTGATGTATTAGTGATACCATGTTGTCACACAGTAGCCATTGTAGGTATTAAAAACTTAGTCATGTACATGCTCGTAGGAAAAATTTTGACCACTGCTGAATGGCAAAACTTGTGGACGGAGAAGTTGTTACCACCGCCTAGAGCGTAAGATTGTGATATCTGTGGCTCATGTGCTGCTGTGGACACAGATGTACCGAACGCTAGGAGAGGTTCTGGAAGACCAAAAACAACTCGGATTCTTGGAAAATGCGACTATCCAGTAAGCTTCATATTACACATTACAAATTTTAATGCCAAATCCTTATCCTTGTTTTTATAAAAAGACATGCAAATGTAGGGCCTAAAGGACTTCCCAAGAAATGTGGGAGGTTTGGACAATTTGGCCACAACCACAAACCCAAAACCCAAACCTCACAAAAAGCTATTGAAATTGTCGAAAGTTTCGATTTTTAAGAAATTTGTAAGAACCCAATCTCATGAAACTGTTTTCAAAAAATCAAATTGTACACTTTACAAACCAAAATTCCATTCAAAACAAAGCTTCAACTTTTTTCTTCCAATGATAAGATCCCCATTTAAGACATTCAAAACTAACACTCAATAAGATCTTGCAGCTTGTTTTACATAGCCTACAATTAAAGGAAACTCACTTCTCTTTGGCAAGCACTATTTTTTGGCAGTAACAAATCCAATAAGTTCTTCTGAATGACAATGAGGACGGCTCCGATCAACAACAACCCAAGAGACGACATCACCTCCATTGACAACATTCTGAAAATACTCAGACTCTACTTGAACAAAATTAGAATTCAATCTTTCTCGAGAAAAAAGGAAAGTCAAATCTAGCACAACAGATAAGAAAACAAAGCCACACACCTCTTTAAGCAAAGGGATAACAGAGCTTAAGATCGTTCCTTTAAGGGACGAAGGTCTCGCAACAGCCTATAACAAGAAAGAGGAGATTTTTTTAAATGTTTTAGATGAAGATGATGATTGAAATTGGGTGACTTTGGTGGATCGCAACTGGAGTATTTCACAACATTATGAAGCTTAGCAAAAGATATTGTTTCTTTCTCACTTCCTCTTTATTTTCTCATGATCTCATCGAAAGTAAAGCTTTATTTTGGATGTTGCAAATCTGAAGTACACAAAATGAATATATTTTTAGAAAACAAAAGTGGAAAAACATTTTGAGTGGTTTTAAAAGATAAACAAACCTACATCTGCATCTGTTGTATGGAGAGGAGGCGGTGGCTGGTCAGGGAGAAAGATTTTAAAGTGATTCAAGAACAAACTTAGCTTATAAAGAAATCCTTCTCTTTATTAATGTTTAGGAAAATCTTCCTTCTCAAAACCTAAACAAGCTCTATTGCTCTCTCATGATTCATCACAACTCAATGATCATGTATTTATATAGTTTAAAACTTCCTTTTCCTAAACCTATTGGAAATAGACAATTTCATTTTTTCTATTGAGATTCCTAATTCCTTTAAGGATCTCTTCTTCTAGAATCTTCTTGGAGCTTATCCAACATTCACCCCCTTAAGTTTCAAGTTGTTCTTTGTGAGGTCTTGAACTCCTATCATCTCCCTCATCTTCTTAAACTTGATTCTCGCTAAGGCTTTGGTAAGAATGTCTGCACGCTGTTCTTCTCCAGGTACATGCTCCACCCGAAATCCAAACTCGATTTCTAGGTCAAGCGATCTTTGAGCTTCGTTCTCGACCTCCTCCTTCTCGAAGCGATCGCGAGCTCCGTTCTCTCCCGACCTCCTCCTTCTCATGGAGATCGCGATCTGGGTTCGTTTTCTGCGACTTGAGAAAACGATCGTACGTGACCGGCGGCTTACTTCTAGGTCGGCTCCGACTTGAGACGATCTAGAAACACAACAACTTCTTTGTTGTGTTCTCCCAGGATCGATTCCGCTCTGATACCAAATAAAGTGATTCAAGAACAAACTTAGCTTATAAAGAAATCCTTCTCTTTATTAATGTTTAGGAAAATCTTCCTTCTCAAAACCTAAACAAGCTCTATTGCTCTCTCATGATTCATCACAACTCAATGATCATGTATTTATATAGTTTAAAACTTCCTTTTCCTAAACCTATTGGAAATAGACAATTTCCTTTTTTCTATTGAGATTCCTAATTCCTTTAAGGATCTCTTCTTCTAGAATCTTCTTGGAGCTTATCCAACAGATTCGTCGGAGATTTATACTCGTTCAAAGTAGATGGTGACGTAGATGGACTAGATTTGTACTGGTTAGTACTGCTAGAGAAAGAGAGAGGTTAGAAAAAAAAACATGGATGAGAAGGAGAGAAAGAGATGCTAGTGGCTAACTTAAGTGAATGTGGAGGTGGAGGTGAAGGTGGAGGTGGAGGCGACATAGTGGTCAGTGAAAACGGCGAGGGTGGAGAGAGGCGAGAGAGACCGCAATTTAAATGAGGGAGAATGATTCAAGATTTTTTTAAACAAAATTAGGGCTTCCATTGAAAATCTAACTTATGTATGGAGGCAATAGTTCTGGTTAGGTTAAAAAAAATCAGTTTTGGTAGACTTCATTGGAAGTCGACATAGTGCCGTAAACTTCTTATGCAGCCTTCTAAACCCTATACTCTAAAACGAAACCCTAAACTCTTTGTAGACTGCATATGAAGTCTACATATTAAAGTAAACTTCATATGCAGTCTACTATCCGAAATCCTAAATTGATTATTTTTAATGGATTATTCAAATACTTAAAAAAAAACTTGTATCAAATATTCAAACATCTAATATATTCACAATTTAACACTTTTATGCAAGTTTTACATTTTAAACGTAGAAATTATAAATCTTAAATCAAACCCTACATTACAACTTCTATTAAGTTGTTTACTCTAAACCTTAAACTATATATATGAATCCCATAACATAAACCCATTACAATCACAAACTCATATAACTTATATGAATGAAGTTACAATAACTACCAACCACATCAATAGCTAACATAATTTTGATGGAATATAATATATGGTATCCATGTATACTTTAGTGTAGAACATGTAACTCACTCATTCATTCATTTTCAATGCTATTTGTTTTTTTGTTTCAATTTGTTTCAATTTTGTGAAATTTTATTTTTCATACTTCACAATTTGTTATAGTTTAATTATGAACAAGAAAGTTTTACAAATTTTTTTTTTTCAATTTATAAATTTAAATATGAGATTTAATTACAATGCAGACTTCTTTTCTAGTCTGAAAGTTGACGTCATTAAGATGTCTACTGTGTAGACTTCCGGTGTAGACGTCAAAAGGTTAAAAATGTCAATATGCATTCCGTTTTTTTGTTTGCTCATTAAGGTTATATTTTCACTATCCCTTTGGGTTACTTTTCACAAACATGAGATGAGGGGTTACTTTTGCATTTCAAAAAAAGTTTTAGGTCATTATTAGCAAAAGCCCCATCTTAGTTTCCATTTAATCTTATATTTTTTTTTATCAAGTAGATTAATAAAATCAACAAATACTAAAATTTCCAACTAATCTCTTATTAATAATTTATTCAATTAATAAGTTGATAAACATGGTTTATTTTTTGAAAATTTTATTTTTGTCATACGTCTTGGTTTTATTTTGTGTTTTTATAACCATTCCTTTTATTTTTTTTCTTTTACGTATATTAGATGAAATAAGATTCAAGATTTTCTCATAAATATATTAATTAATACACATGTTAGAAAAATTTGAGTTCAAATAGAGTTAGGTTTACATACCCAAATCTTCATGAATTATAACATTTTTAACCTTATATAGTAAATTTTTGTGCTCTCTCAATCTTCTCACCAAACAATCCTTTCTCCACCCCAAGGAATTCGACCCTTAATCTTTTCTCAATGTAAAACTCTAATAAATCGAGCCTAAGAACATCGAAAACGTTCGATTATAAGATTTTTCTCACAAATTCCTCAAACTCACTGATTTTCTCTCCCAAATACGGATGCTCGACACCTAAAGCTTATCAACCATGAGCCTAGGGTTCCCTTGAACCGAACCGCCACAAAATGCCATATTTTGGTTTTGGGATTCGCCAACCGTCTACCAAAGACAGAAAACACCTGACCCCACCGGTTAGCACCACCTGAGATCAACACTATGATCCCAGAACTCACATCTAATCTCATGTTTATACGCATGTTTTCAGACATTTATTACCCTTAACTCATTAACACAGGGGAACCACCATCTCCTTGTAACATCTGCGAACCAAAATTCAGTTTTTTGGTGTTTGTGTCGAGTGACACAGGGCGTGTGTCAATCGCCACAACGGATTGTGAAATGTCGATTGACACTACTCTAGTGTCGCTCGGCACGAGCAAATATGGGCACAACTGAATTATGTTTTATTCGCGGTTTTTGCTCGGTTTAAGGGTTGAAACCATAGGGCTTCATATATAAACTTGTGCAGTCCGTTTGTGGCCGAGTTTTTGAGAGAGAGGAGGCAGAAAAGAGAGAGTTTTGAGAAGATATTGAGTGGTTCTAGAGTTTTTGGTTATTGGGTTCATTAGAAGAGGTTTTGTGTGCGTAGAGAGCATCATACTTTGTCTTCTTCGTGTGAAAACGTTCAGATCAATGTGTTCTCCAGTCGTAGAGGATCTGATCATTCGTTCTTTGTGTCTCAAATCTATTTTTATTTATTCCTAAGGCTAAGGTAAGTTGCGACCATGGTTTCTAGGCAATGAAGGATTAATTTGATGTGTTTTTGATGGATTATTGTGTGAGTCGTGTATTGGTGATTGTTGTGTGTTCTATGGATTGTATTTGTGGTGTTCCTTGTGAAAGAAAGCGACTCGAGTACATCGGATTCGAGCCATGAAAGGAGAGGTGTCGATCGAGACGAAGCTTTGTGTTATTGGTTGTGCATTGATGGTGGTTGATATTTGTTTTGTGTTGTGGTTGTGTGTTGATTATGTTGTTATTGTACTATTTACCTGAGCCTGAGTGATACGCCATAGGTGGTATGACCAGCTCAGTAAGTATTTATTAAATACTTACACAACTCTTTGTTTCATGTGTTCCAGGTAATGTTAAAATGTGATCGTGGAATCATGGCTGGAACGAGAGGATGATGGGTTTTATTGTTGTTTATGTTTGAGCTGGTAGAACCTTGTGTTTAGGTTGCTAATTTATGCTGGAATTGGATTTGATGTTTGATTATGGTTTATTGGTATAATTGAGTTATAGGATTACCTGGTTTAGTTGATTTATCTTTTTCTAGTGATTTGCTTGATGTTGAATTAATCGTTGAAGATTATTATTTATAAGAATAATAAAGCTTGGTCGTTTGATTTTGGTATCAAAGCCCTTACGGTTTTAGGGCGGTTAGTGGATGGTTGATTTGAGGTTGTTGTTTGAATTGGCTATGAGTAATTAGTTAATTATGTGAGTTGTAGAGTCTTAGATCATACTCTCCGAGCCTTCAAAGAGATTCCCCGGTATGTGTTTGTTTGACCTTTATTTCTGTGAATTTTAGTATCTTAGAATGTGCTTTTGGGAAGTGAAGTGTGTGATGGCTAGAGTTCCGAGAGGTCGAGGTAGAGGTAGAGGTCATAGTGGTGGAGGCAGAGGACGAGGTCGGGGTCGTGGAATTCGTCCTTCGAGTGGGTGACTCAGAGTGAGTGGCAGGAGCAAGTGGCTGATTCACCAACGTATCAGGAGGGATCAGTAGGCAGTGTCAGTGTGTCGGTTAATGTTGCCGGTGTTGGGGTGGTGCCAGAGCAGCTGGTGCGGCAGGAGGCCCAGGTGCAGGTGCTGTTGCGGGAGGAGCCCAAGATCCAAAGGATCGTTTGGCGAAGATGCTAGCCTTGATTTTGGAATGGTTACCGGCCACGGTACCCGTGCAGGCTCCAATAGGGACTCCAGTGGCAGAGGAGCATCCGGGTCATCTTGCGATGTGGAACCAGATGCAGGGCATTGGCTTCTTGTCCTTCTCGGAGGGGGACCAGAGATAGCCAATGAGTGGTGGTTGAGAGTAGAATGAAGGTTTTGTTCTTTCAGATGTCCTGATGAGTACTGTGTGGATCTGGCGGTAGAGGTTTTGGATGGTGATGCTTATCTCTGGTAGACTGGTATTGAGACCAGGAGAAGCAGAGAGTGTGGACTTGGTATTTTCCTCAAGAGGCAGTGGATCAGTTGGATATGCAGTTCAGGAGTTTGGTTCAGGGAGACTGGTCGGTGCGCGAGTATGATGCTGAGTTCAGCAGGCTAGTGGTCTATGCGGGTAAAGGCATTGATGTGGAGAGGGCTCAGATGAGTAAGTTTGTGGGAGGACTTAAGCTTAGGATGAGGAGGACGTGCAGAGTTTCTAAGTTTGCCTCGAGGGCAGAGCTTGTAGAGGCAGCTGCAGTGATCAAGGAGGACCTGGGAGAGGATGTCAAGGATTCAATAGTTTTTGGTTTTGTTTCTAGTTTCGGAGTTTTAGCTTTTTATATGTTGTTTTGGTTTTTTTGTATTTTCGTTTGGTGCTGAAACAATTTATACTTTTTGGAATTTATAAGATGAGATTTTCTTATTTATTATTGCAACTGGTGTAGTCGTGGTGTGGAATTTGTGTTGAGTTGTGAAAGTCTAAAAATAGAAGTTTATGAGAATTTAGGACTGTTTATTTTTCGAGGGACTCTAGTGGAACACCCGATGCTTTTGGGTTGTTTGATTTGACTTGAGGATTGGTCGGGTTGGGGTGATATTCTGGGTTATGGAATATCATGTTTGGAACTACGCGAGGTAGTTCTAGTCGATAAGTGTTTATAGACGTTTCAAAATTATTACTCGGTGGGATGAGTATTTCCCGGTGTATCGATAACTCAAAGGAGGTTTCCTGCGAGTGTGTGGTTAAAGGAGAAGAATTAAGAGTAATAATGTCTGTAACGTGCATATAAACATAAGGTTAGGGATGAGCTTTGGAGGTCAAGGGAGGACCTCTAGGGGGTTGGTTGAGTTGGCTAGGTGTTCAGTCAGAGTGAGACGTTATTCCAGGGTATAGAGTGATAGGTTGGTATCGGAGGAGGTAGTCTAGTCATGAGGTGCTTATACACGCACGAATTGATTAATCTAAAGGAAGCATTTTTCCTATATATGCAAAGCTAGAGGGAGACGTCCTGAGAAAGGAGTGGCACCGAGATCGTTATCTTCAAGGAGACGTCCTCAGAGTGTAATGATGTCGGATGAGTATGAGTAATCAATGTTTGATCGTGACATAAGTGTGTGACTGGATATAGACATCAGGGTTAGATTATGTGATTCTGAGTAGAACTAGCTGGTGTGTCGCAGAGTGCGATACATGTCAGGTAGGGGAGGCGGAGCATCAGTTCCGAGTGGATGATACATGGTTGCCCATTCAGAAGTGGAAGTGGGATATGATTGGGATGGATTTCGAGGTTTTAAGGGACCAATGGAGTAGTTGTTAGGCTAAGAAGTATGTGGAAGATATGGTGAGGCTGCATGGAGCGACAACCAGTAGTGTGTACGATAGGATTCCTAGGTTCTCGTCAGAGTTAAAGGATTTGCCGAGGATGCATGTTTGGATAGGGATGACATATTACAACATTGTATGGGAGTTCGTGTAGGACATCTCTATGTTGACCCCAAGTGGGGAGAGAGAAGTATGTAGGTGCGAGTTTTGTTTAGGAGACGACGGAAGAGATTGGTGTTTTGAAGTTGAGCATAAAGGGGGCTCAGGATTGGCAGAGGAGTTTTGTCGATAAGAAGAGAATTTGGGTACTGCGTCAGAGGAAATTTTTGCTGTTATGAGTTTTGAGGTTTTGTGAGGATGTAGGGGAGGTGACTTGGGAGCCTAAGACAAAGATTAATTTGAAGTTAAGTAGGTGGTTCGACAGGCAGATCACGGCTCGAGCTTACTTTTGTCCTTGTGGCTCCCGGGTTCAGAGACTTGCGAGCCTGTGTTTGCTTTGTGTTCATGTTTTTGTCGTTATGTTGTAGCATTTATGTTTTCTCTCTTTGGGGATTTATAAGATGGGTTTCTTATATTTCTGTGTGTTAAGTCGAGTGGTTCCTCGTAGGTGTGGTTTAGTGTTGTCCAGCGGTTGGTCGTGTTGATTTCCGGGTTAGGAGGTATCGTGTTAGGATTTCATGGGATGGTTCTCCTTATAGATGCGGTTTGGTGTTGTCTAGCATTTGGTGAAGATTGGGATGAGATTCTAGGTTAGGATATATTGGGTTTGGGAGATAAAGAATTGTCTAGAGGGATGAGGAATTCTTGGGGTACTTCTTTGGGATGAGGAATTCCCTGAGTACTTGGTAGGAGATGAGGAATTCTCCAGAGGGATGAGGAATTTCCGGGGTACTTCTTTGGGATGAGGAATTCCCTGAGTACTTGTTAGGAGATGAAGGTTCTCCAGAGGGATAAGGAATTCTCGGTGTACTTATTAGGAGATGAGTTTAGTGGTATATGGTAGACGGTTTGTGAGATTTGAGTAGGGATCTCAGGTAGTGTTGACTGGGTTGGGTCAGGAGTGTGGTCTATTGTAGACGGTTGGTGAGATTTGAGTAGTGATCTCGGGTAGTGTTGATAAAGTTGGGTTGGGGTTTTGGCCTTTGGTAGACGGTTTCTCGGGATTCGAGGGCGAATCCATAGTTGGTAGGGGAGAATTGTAACATCCGCGAACCAAAAATCGGGTTTTTGGTGTTCGTTTTGAGGGACACATGGTATGTGTCGATCAACACGATGGATTGTGAAGTATCGATCGATACTACTCTGGTGTCGCTCGACCCGAGCAAATATGGGCATAACCGAGTTATGTTTTAATCGCGGTTTTGGCTCTGTTTTAAGGGTTGAAACCCTATGGCTTCTCATATTAACTCGTGTAGTCCGTTTGTGGCCGAGTTTTTGAGAGAGAGGAGGCAAAAAAGAGAGAGTTTTGATGAGGTTGAGTGTATCTAGAGTTTTTGGTGATTGGGTTCATGAGAAGAGGTTTTGTGTGCGTAGAGAGCATCATTCTTCGCGTTCTTCGCTTGAAAACGTTTGGATCAGTGGGTTCTCGAGTCGTAGAGGATCTGATCGTTTGTTCTTTATGTCTCAAAACCATTTTTATTCATTCCTAAGGCTAAGGTGAGTTGCGACTATGGTTTTAAGGTAATAAAGGATTGATTTGATGTGTTTTTGTGATGAATTTTTGTGTGAGTCGTGTATTGGTGATTGATGTGTGTTCTATGGTTTGTATTTATGGTGTTCCTTGTGCAAGCAAGCGACTCGAGTACAACGGATTTGAGCCCTGAAAGGAGAGGCTCGAATCTGGTGCACTGTGAGGTCGTGTCGATCAACACGAACAGATTGAGTCATGTCGATCGACACTAAGTCTGTCGATCAACACGAACATATGGGTGTCGATCGACACGAAGCTTTGTGTTATTGGTTGTGCATTTCTGGTGATTGATATTTGTTCTGTGTTGATTATGTTGTTATTGAACTGTTTACCTGAGCCTGAGTGATACGCCGTAGGTGGTATGACCAGCTCACTAAGTGTTTATTAAATATTTACGCAACTCTTTGTTCCATGTCTTGCAGGTAATGTTAAAGTGTAATCGTGGAATCATGGCTGGGACGAGAGGATGATAGGGTTTTATTGTTGTTTATGTTTTAGCTGGTAGAACCTGGTGTTTAGGTTGCTAGTTTATGCTGGAATTGGATTTGATGTTTCATTATTTGGTTTAGTTGATTTATTTATTTTTCGCTGATTTGCTTGATGTTGAATTAATCGTTGATGATTATTATTTATGGGAATAATAATCCAGATTAATTAATTAATTAAAAAATAAGAATGCTTGGTCGTTTCACTCCTCGAGAGAACCACCATCTCTCAATACCTATACTGAGAACTACCATATCAGAAATAGTACCCAAGAGAACCACCATCTCCATAATAAGTACCCAGGAGAACCACCATCTCCTGACATAAATACACAGGAGAACCATCATCTCCTAAAATAATGAGTTATTTGGGGACACCTCGCCCCTAGGGAACATAAATTCTAAACGCCTCTAAACATCTCCGAAAAGGACTACCACATGGTCTAAAAACAATATCCCCTAATCCGGAATATCAACACGAACGTGACCAACCACTGTGGTCAACACTAAGCAACGCATATAAGAAGAACCGCTCAACTGATAATAACACTGAAATATAAGAAAAACTCCATCTTATAAATCTCCTAAAATGAATATCGTTACAACGCAAACGAAAATACAAGAAACAAAACAACAATAGCACCAAGCTAACACGGAAACCGGAACCACAAAGATAGAAGTAAGCTCAAGCTGCGACCTGCTTGTCGTATCACTTGCTCAACTTTAACTTCATCTTTGCGCAATGCGTCCAAGTCTCCTCCTCTGTACCGCAACAATCCCACAAGACTCTCAGCAACAGTATCCTCTTCTGACGCAAAACCTTGACTCTCCTCTCAAGAATCTCCACAGGTCTCACCGGTACCGACAAATCAGGCTGAAGATCCTTCGGAATACTAGCCACCACCTCCTCCAACTTATGCAGGCACTTCCTCAACATCGACACATGAAACACCTTATGAAATGCCTTCATAATCAAAGGTTACTCTAACTGATAAGCCACCAGTCCAACTCGCTCCACTACTGGGAACAAACCCATAAATCTCGGACTCAACTTATTTTTTGAAATCGATCTATTGGGGCCTCGCAACATGGCCATCTTGAGATACACTCTATCTCCGACCGCGAACTCCAACTCTCTTCTCCTCTTATAGGCATAACTCCTCTGTCGATCATAAGCCTTCTTCACGTTCAGCTTCAAGACATGGATCTTCTCCGTTGTCTCCAGAACAAAACTCGCACCAAAGATGCTCCTCTCCCCCACTTGGGTCCATCATAAAGGTGCCCTACAAAGCCTCCCATACAACCTCATACGGAGCCATCCCAATACTCACTTGAAAGTTGTTGTTATACACAAATTCAGCCATACATAAGTTATCCACCCAATGACCACCCCAATCCAGCACACACATCCTCAGCAGATCCTCCAAAGTGTTAATAGTCCCCTTTAACTGCCCATCAGTATGCGGATGATAAGCTGTACTCAAATGCACCTTAGTGCCCATATCTGCCTGAAAAGCTCTCCAAAACTCATAAGTGAGCTTGGGATCCCTGTCTGACACAATACTAACTGGTATCCCATGCAGCCTCACAATATCCTTCACATATTTCTTAGCAAAAACCGCAGCTCCATTGGTCTTTTTAATGGCCGTAAAATGTGATGACTTAGTCAGACGGTCCACTATCACCCAAATAGCATCATAATTCCACGAGTTAAGTAATCCCACCACGAAAAATAACACCGATTACTCTCCTATTCGATAGGTGAGACAGATTACGACGATCTATTTTAGTTTGTGAGATTAATAGGAAAATTTTAACTCATTTTTTTTTTTAAATTATTGTTTACAACATAGATATCATCACATTAATGACTACTCAACCCAAAAAAAAATTAATTATTTAACATTAGGCTATTTAAAAAAAAACATGCTTATCGTCGTATTGTAGTACGTCTTATCAGAAAGTGAGAGTCGGGAAATTTTAAGAAAAGAAAATTGATTTGATGAAAATGTTAGTGTACGATTTATGTATAACTAAAATTTTATTTTTATGCAAGAAAATACTATTGAATACTTTGTGCATTATTTGCTTCTTATAAAATCTAGGGTTTTAACATGTTATGAATTGAAAAATTCAAACAAGAACCTGAGAAAGAATTCAATAGGATTTTGTATAAAAAAATAGAGTACGGAAATAAATAAAAAAGTTAATTACTTCAAACATGAGTAGAAAAACTAATTATTTTGAAAAGGTGAGATTGAAATAAGAAAAAAAACAAGATAGAAAATGTAACATCCGCAAAACCAAAATGTCGATTTTGGTAAAGGGTGTTGATCGACACTAGGAGGTGTGTTGATCGACACCAGTGTTCAGAACCGATTTGTGGTTCGATTTTAATTGTTGTTGTGGCTTGGTTTAGCGATGTTAAACCTAGATTATCGAATAAATACGTGGGACTTAGGATTGACCGCGTTTTGAGTAGATAATCAGTTTTGGGCGAGAAAAGAGAAAGGGATTGATAGTTCTTGAGGATTTTTGTGTTCTTCAAGGATTTTTGGGCTCGTGTGATCATTGTAGCGGCAAATCGTGGTGTTAGAGGCTTGAATCCGTGCGATTGTCTCTGTTAGTCACTGTCTCAATCCTATTTTCGTTCTAGGCAACGGTGAGTGCGCGATCGTAGGCTCATTGATGCCATAGCTAGTTTTTTATGATGATTTGTGATGAAAGTAATGATTGTTGATGAATTTTGGTGATAGAATCGTGTTTATATGGATTGTTTTTGCGAGTTTTGGTGCAGGTTCGGTTTTGGGAAAAGGCGTGAACGAGCCATGAAAGGACAGGCTTGTTCTGCGGTTTCTATGACCAAAGTGTCGATCAACACCTAGTGGTAGTGTCGATCGACACCTCTGTGATGTTATAGTCGATAAACACAGAGAAGATGATTGAAAGGTTGTTACAATGAGACAGATGATTTAGCTTATATAGGCTCGTTTAGGACTCTACTAACGGCTATAAATTAGAAATTAGAAAGAAAATCAAGTGAAATAAATGGCAAGACAAATTTGAGTTGAGTTGGTTATTTGAATTAAATTAATTTATTAGAATTGTTTATTGGATGATTTAATTATGTGTTTTCCGCTGTTATTGGTATTTGTTGAATTAGCTGTTGAGGGTTTAGTATTATGGGAATACTAAATCCAGGTTAATTATTTGTTTTAAAAAAAATGTTGGTTGTTTTATTTTTGTATTAGAGCCCTTACGGTTTTAGGGCAGTAGGTTGAATGGTTTGAGACTATGTGTTTAAATTGATTATGTGTAATTATTCAATTTATTAGTCTTAGATCATCCTCTTTTGACCTTTAAAGAGATTCCGCGGTAAGTAATTGTGATTGTTTGTGACTTCTATTCTCTGTAGTTATGGTATCTTTGTCTGTATTTTTGGAAAATGCAGAGTGATGGATACTGGAGCTTGAGGTCTCCGTAGAGGTAGAGGTCGTTGTCAGGGGCGCATGTTTGAGTCGTCCGATAGCGTGGCAGCGAGTGGTTTGCAGGTGGCTGATTTTCAGACGCAACATGTTGGATCCGCGAGTATGTCAAGCAAGAGCGCCAGTGTGGGTACTGTGGGTGCCGGGAGGGGTGCCGGTTTAGCTGAAGGTGGAGTGGGCCCGGGTGTGGGTGCTGCTTCAGCTCATGATCGTTTAGATCATCTTGAGGGTTTGATGAAGCAGTTATTAGAGCAGTTACCGACGGTGTTTCCGGTGCAGGCTCCGGTAGAGGCTCCGGTGGTAGAGGTACAGTCGAGGGTTGTGGTGTCTGAGGTGCGTTCAACTTATTAGGTGATGAGGAGGCGGATGTAGTCTTCAAGTCTAGGGTTTTCTCAGGCAGAGTTGGACCTGAGGGAGCCAAGGAGTGGGTTATGAGGGAGGAGCATGTTTTCAGTTCGAGCAGAGATTCTGCGGAGTATCCGGCGGTAGCAGTGGTTGCCCTGTAAGTGATCAATCCTGCTGTTCAGCTAAGAAGGCGCAGCGGTATGTGGATCCTAGCCAGGGCGGCAAGCCTGCGCAAGGGCAGAAGAGGAAGAGGAAGGAAACTTCCAAGCCGAGTTCGCGAGATAGTGGGTGCTTCAGGTGTGAGAGCATGGAGCACCTTGTGGTGAGCTGTCCTTTGAGAGCAGAGTCTCGTGAGGCTCGTATTTTTTTTCCACTGTAGGGGACAAGGGCATATCAAGCCTAAGTGTCCTAAGTTGTCGCGGAATTCAAATACAGCGAGCGAGGAGGATCTAAGGGAATAGTTCAAGGATTGAAAAGTAGTTACAATGATACAGAGGAATTAGCTTATATAGGCTCGTTTAGGACTCTACTAACGGCTATAAATTATAAATTAAAAAGAAAATCAAGTGAAATAAATGGCAAGATAAAGTTGGATTTGGGAAAAGGCGTGAACGAGCCATGAAAGGACAAGCTTGTTCTGCGGTTTCTATGACCAAAGTGTCGATCAACACCTAGTGGTAGTGTCGATCGACACCTCTGTGATGTTATAGTCGATCAACACAGAGAAAAGCGTCGATCGACACCAGTTTGGAGTTTGTGTAAAAATCGTTTGTGTGTAATGATTTCTAATAATTGACTGTTGTGTGACCATGATTAGTTATTGGTTGAGATGAACTTAACATGTTAGGGAAATGACCGTCTCACTGAGTATTTGTGATAATACTAACGCATCTCTTTTTCCCATGTGTTGCAGGTAAAAAAGAAAGTGTGATCGCATAATCATGGCTTAAGAACATGATGATTAGGCATTTATTTGTTATTGCTTTTCTAGTAGAACATGGGGTTTAGGTTGCTAGAAATATTTGATTGGTTATTGGAATTTGAGTTGAGTTAGTTATTTGAATTAAATTAATTTATTAGAATTGTTTATTGGATGATTTAATTATGTGTTTTCCGCTGTTATTGGTATTTGTTGAATCAGCTGTTGAGGATTTAGTATTATGGGAATACTAAATCGAGGTTAATTATTTATTTTAAAAAAAATGTTGGTTGTTTTATTTTTGACAATAGGTTGAATGGTTTGAGACTATGTGTTTAAATTGATTATGTGTAATTATTCAGTTTATTAGTCTTAGATCATCCTCTTTTGACCTTTAAAGAGATTCTGCCGTAAGTAATTGTGATTGTTTGTGACTTCTATTCTCTGTAGTTATGGTATCTTTGTCTGTATTTTTGGGAAATGCAGAGTGATGGATAGTGGAGCTGGAGGTCTCCGTAAAAACAGAGGAATTAGAATATAGGCTCGTTTACAGCTCATATAGGCTCGTTTAGAGGTAGAGGTCGTGGTCAGGGGCGCATGTTTGAGTTGTCCGATAGAGTGGCAACGAGTGGTTTGCAGGTGGCAGATTCTCAGACGCAACATGCGGGATCCGCGAGTATGTCCAGCAAGAGTGCCAGTGTGGGTACTGTGGGTGCCGGGAGGGGTGTCGGTTTAGCTGGAGGTGGAGTGGGCCCAGGTGTGGATGCTGCTTCAGCTCATGATCATTTGGATCATCTTGAGGGTTTGATGAAGCAGTTATTAGAGCGGTTACCGACGGTGTTTCCAGTGCAGGCTCCAGTAGAGGCTCCGATGGTAGAGGTACAGTCGAGGGTTGAGGTGTCTGAGGTGCGTTCAATTTATTAGGTGATGAGGAGGCAGATGTAGTCTTCGAGTCTGGGGTTTTTCTAAGGCAGAGTTGGACTTGAGGGAGCCAAGGAGTGGGTTATGAGGGAGGAGCATGTTTTCCGTTCGAGCAGAGATTCAGCGGAGTATCCGGCGGTAGCAGTTGTTGCCCCGTAAGTGATCGATCCTGCTATTCAGCTAAGAAGGCCGCAGCGGTATGTGGTTCCTAGCCAGGGCGGCAATCCTCCGCAAGGGAAGAAGAGGAAGAGGAAGGAACCTTCCAAGCCGAGTTCGCGAGATCGTGGGTGCTTAAGGTGTGGGAGCATGGAGCACTGTGTGGTGAGTTGTCCTTTGATAGCAGAGTCTTGGGAGGCTCGTATTTGTTTCCACTGTAGGGGACAAGGGCATATCAAGCCTAAGTGTCCTAAGTTGTTGATGAGGACGTAGAACCAGCTCCGAACCAAGAGCCTCAAGTTCCCATTGTTAGACAAGGACCAACAACAAGATCAGGAGCAAGAGTGCTTAGAGAACAATTCAACAAGGCAGTAGAACATCTTATAAGCTTACAAGACCTTGAAGACTTTGCACCAGAGCAACAACAACTCGACAAAGACCTGATGGAACTCGAAGAAGGAGATCACGAAGAGAATGCAAGTATAGAAGATGAGACCAAAACACAAGAGTTACAAGTTGGACCGACCAAGGAGTTACCACTCATGCAAACAAATAAGGACCACCATTTCACCAACTTGAAACGCAACACTTAATACTATAAGCCAACGGTTGGAAAAGCATTCAAGACTCACCATCTCAGCCAAGGTAAGCAATTCAATAAATTTCCTTATAATAATAATCTGATTTTTGTGTTTGCAGGTCTGAATCAAATTAGTATTTCAATTAGTTACAAAGGCTATGTAATCTTATTTCCTTAGTTATTTTTGCATCTATTTGTTTCCATGTATTTGCTTCAAGTCCCCTAGAAGGGCAAAGCTGAATTGGACTGTTTATAAAGTCCCCTCCCAGCAGTGTATTCTTTCAAGTTATCAATAAAGCAAAACCCTTTTTTCTTGTATCAAGAATACTTGTGAATTCCCAGAATTCATTGAGAGCTTAAGTGAGAAGCCTTGTCTCTTATTTGTCTTATAAAAGCCTGATCATAAGCTTTGTGGCGACCATCGATCCATCCTGTTACGAATCCATTTCCATCCACTTGGTAATCCTGAGAGAGTTATACAACCAACATAATTACCACCATCTCAACCCATTTCGTTCCGTCCATTGATCAAACCGAGAGAGTCATACGACCAGCGGCTTGATTCCATCAATCCAGTTCCAAAAACCATAGCCTTGATCATTTGGGGCTGTACCATCTGGTATCAGAGCCTAAAAGGCTCCTACTCAGGTTACTTCTATCCTTGAATTACTTTCTTATTGCATATCATTTGCCTTCATTCATCTTAGCCAATTAGTTCATCATATTTTATTCCTTTCATTAGTTTCTGCACTTTGATTCGTCATAAGCATTTGTTTCTGCATCATATGTTATTTGTTTCCCCATTTAGAATCAATATCTTACCATTAATAGTTATTCTGCATTCAAAAAAAAAAAAATTATATATTCATACTTGTTTCCGTATTGACTTTTGATCAGATCATTTTCACAGCTTTTGCAATTTCCATCTATTTGTTTCCACATTTAGAAAAGAATCTGTTCCAATATTAGTATTATTGCATTAAAAAAAAAGAAAAAAAAGGAAGGTTCATTATTGCACCAGATTTCATCTAGTATTTGAATATTATCTTTTCATTATTGCATCATCTCTGATATCTTGAATTATATTTCCTTAGAACCCCATTCGTGCACTTGATCTCTTGTTGATTCTACGCAGGACCATGGCAGAAGAAGCACAACAACAGCAACGTCAAATGACACAGCTTTTGGAGACCCTGAGGGGCATCACTGATCGCCTTACGCAGATAGAGCAGAGGCAACAACCCCAACAACAAAACCCACCACCTAGGAGACAAGAGGAACGAGTAGATGAACTGATTCAGACGGAGAGTATGCTCCTCCACCACGAAACTTACAACCTAGGAGGCAACTAAACCTTGGTAGAGACCGTAACCAGAACAGAGGAGCAAATCGAGACCGAGGAAGGGAAAGGAGTCGAGAGAGAGAACGAGAAGATGACAGACCAGGAGGCAAATACCTCAAGCTTACACCACCAACATTTGCAGGAAAAGTTAATCCAGCAGCATACATTGATTGGAAAAAGAGGATGGAGCACATCTTTGACTATTACCAATACTCTAAGGCAAAGAAGGTGTCCGTAGCAGCTGCTCAACTCACAGACAATGCTTTAACATGGTGGGATAGAGAAGTTTCTGAACGGAGGAGATTGGGGCATGGGCAGATTACCACTTGGGAGGACATGACCTTTCATCTAAGAAAGAGGTATGTACCAGCCTACTACTACCGAGACTTACAGAAACAATTCAAGAAGCTGTCACAAGGCCAAAAATCTGTAGAAGACTACTTTGAGGAGTTTTAAACAATCAGAAACCGATTAGAGTTGCAAGACTCAGAGGAGACCTTAATGGCTCAGTAATTAGATGGTCTTCAAGATAGGATCACAAGGAAGGTAGAAAGGCAAAACTATGAGCACATGGAGGATCTATTGCATTATGCTATTCAAGTTGAACAACACATCAAGAGAAAGAACACAGCCACTGCCCGAGGGAAGACTACTTGGAATCAAACATACTCTAAGGGTCAAGACAAAGGAAAATCCAAAGAAGAAGACACTCGGTTTCACAAGTCAACTTCAGGACCTTCCAAACCTGACCACCAGAACAAAACAGAGCTCTAGTTCAAAGATCTAGAGACATTACTTGTTTCAAATGCCAAGGAAAGGGGCATTATGCAAGAGAGTGTCCAAATCAAAGAGTCATGATCTTGAAAGACAATGGAGAGTATGAATCACAAGATGAGGCAGAACCAACTGATTCTGATGAAGAGATAACCGACTTCCCCGAAACAGGAGAGATACTTGTGACTCGAAGAGCCCTTAGTGCCTTTTATGAACCATAAACAATTCAAAGGGAGAACATCTTTCATACAAGATGTAGCGTTGAGACCAAGGTATGTAGTTTAATAATTGATGGTGGTTCTTATACTAACGTGGCTAGCAAGTATCTTGTTGACAAGTTAGGACTAAAGACAACTAAGCATCCGAAACCATACCGTTTGAGATGGCTCAATGATGAGACAGAATTGAGGATTACGGAGCAAGTCGTAGTGCCATTCAACATTGGTAAGTATAGTGATCAAGTTACTTGTGATGTGATGCCAATGCAAGCAGGCCATCTTCTCCTCGGAAGGCCATGGCAGTTTGACAAAGAAACTCTACACAATGGCCGCACTAATTACTACTCTTTCACTCATAACCATCGAAAGCACAATCTAGCTCCTCTCACTCCAAGAGAAGTGAATGAAATGCAAAGAGCAATGGACAAAGGAGGTCATGTGAGTAAAACTAGCTTATATGTTTCACCAAGTACTATTTTAAAATCTATTGAGCATAAAGAGCAGGTATTACTAATGATCTTTAGAGAAAGTTTGTTTTCAGGAGAAGAAACCGAAAAGGAACTACCAACAGAGATGACTAAGCTTCTAGAGAAGTACAAAGATGTATTTCCTAAAGAATTACCTGATGGACTTCCACCTATAAGGGGAATCGAGCACCAGATTGATTTGGTTCCTGGAGCATTGCCTAACCGACCGGCTTACAAGGTCAATCCGGAAGAGGCTAAAGAGCTAGAGAACCAAGTTCAGGAACTTATGTCCAAAGGTTACATAAGGGAGAGTCTAAGCCCTTGTGTTGTACCCGTCTTGCTCGTACCCAAGAAAGATAATACATGGAGAATGTGTGTAGACTGTCGAGCCATCAACAACATCACCATCAAGTATATACATCCCATTCCAAGACTAGATGACATGCTAGATGAGCTTAGTGGCGCAACCATCTTTTCAAAGATAGACTTAAAGAGCGGATACCATCAAGTCAGAATGAAAGAGGGAGACGAGTGGAAGACAGCTTTCAAAACAAAGAGAGGTCTCTATGAATGGCTAGTAATGCCATTTGGACTTACAAATGCACCAAGCACCTTCATGAGGCTCATGAACCATATCCTAAGAGCATACATCTGTAAGTTTGTCGTAGTTTACTTCGATGACATTCTTATATATAGTCAATGCTTAGAAGATCATATCAAGCATCTTGAACAGGTTCTAGACACTCTTAGGCATTGAGGATTATATGCAAACCTTAAGAAATGTACTTTTTGCACTGATCAATTGGTATTTTTAGGATTTGTTGTGAGTTCACAGGGACTTAAAGTGGATGAAGAGAAGATCAAAGCCATACAAGAATGGCCTACTCCAACTACGGTCGGACATGTTAGAAGTTTCCACGGATTGGCCAGCTTCTATAGGCAGTTTGTTAAAGATTTCAGTACCCTAGCAGCACCTCTCATGTCCATAATCAAGAAGAACACTACCTTTGCATGGGGACCAGCTCAAGAAAACACTTTTAACAAGCTCAAGGACAGCCTCACCCAAGCACCAGTTCTAGTACTTCCTAACTTTGACAAAATGTTTGAGATTGAATGTGATGCTTCAAGTACAGGTATAGGTGCTGTTTTAACGCAAGGAGGAAGACCCGTGGCTTATTTCAGTGAGAAATTCAGTGGCGCTTCCCTCAACTACCCAACCTACGATAAAGAGCTCTATGCGCTAGTGAGATCACTTGAGACATGGCAACATTATCTACTCTCTAAGGAGTTTGTCATTCATACCGACCATGAGACCCTTAAGCACCTAAAGGGGCAGAATACGCTTAAGAAGAGACATGCCCGATGGTTAGAGTTTGTGGAGACCTTTCCATATGTAATCAAATACAAGAAGGGAAAGGAGAACATTGTGGCAGATGCACTCTCAAGGAGATACACTCTCATTTCCACAATAGAGGCTAAGATCATGGGTTTTGAACATATCAAGAACACCTATGAAGAAGATCCTGATTTTCAAGAGATTTACACTACAAAGGCTGCATTTGGAACATATTATCAACACGATGGATTTCTTTTCAAGGAGAAGCGACTGTGTATTCCGCAAGGATCCATGAGAGAACTAATCACCAGAGAAGCTCATGGAGGAGCATTAATGGGGCATTTTGGCAGGGACAAGACTTTAAGCATACTAGTAGAACACTTCTACTGGCCACACATGAAGAGAGATGTGGAGAAGCTTTGTGCCAAATGCATCACTTGCCTAAAGGCAAAATCCAGGTCCTAACGGTTTATATATGCCTTTACCTATTCCTTACACACCATGGGTGGATATTTCTATGGACTTTGTCTTAGGTTTACCCAAGATCAACCACAAAGATTCAATCTGTGTAGTTGTGGACAGATTTTCAAAGATGTCATCCACAAACCGATGGCCAAACAGAGGTAGTAAATCGCACACTCTCAACCCTATTGAGAGCTACGGTTGGTAAGAACTTAAAGAATTGGCTAACGTGTTTGCCTTTCATTGAATTTGTCTATAATCATGCCAAACACTGTGCTACTAACTACTCTCCTTTTGAAGTTGTGTATGGATGTAATCCTATTACTCCATTAGACCTTATTCTACTTCCACCAGCCATCTATTCAAGTCCAGATGGAGAAGCCAAAGCTGATTTTGTGAAGAAACTACACCAAAGAGTTAAGGAGAATATAGAAAAGAAGACCGAGAAGTACAAGCTTCAAGCTGATAAAGGAAGAAGGGAGATCTCGTTCGAACCAGGAGATTGGGTTTGGTTACACATGAGGCAAGAGAGGTTTCCCACACAAAGGAAATCCAAACTCGCACCAAGGGGAGACGGACCATTCCGAGTATTGGAGAAGATCAATGACAATGCATACAAGCTGGAGTTACCAGGTGAGTTAAACATTTCCCCTACCTTCAATGTCACCGATTTATCCCATTTCCATTCAGATGAATCAGTTCTGAGGTCAGAACCTTCTCAAGAGAGAGGGAATGATGAGGACATAGAACCAGCTCCGAACCAAGAGCCTCAAGTTCCCATTGTTAGACAAGGACCAACAACAAGATTAGGAACAAGAGTGCTTAGAGAACAATTCAACAAGGCAGTAGAACATCTTATAAGCTTACAAGACCTTGAAGACTTTGCACCAGAGCAACAACAACTCGACAAAGACCTGATGGAACTCGAAGAAGGAGATCATGAAGAGAATGCAAGTATAGAAGATGAGACCAAAACACAAGAGTTACAAGTTGGACCGACCAAGGAGTTACCACTCATGCAAACAAATAAGGAACTGTCCTTATTCACCATTTCACCAACTTGAAACGCAACACTTAATACTATAAGCCAACGGTTGGAAAAGCATTCAAGACTCACCATCTCAGCCAAGGTAAGCAATTCAATAAATTTCCTTATAATAATAATCTGATTTTTGTGTTTGCAGGTCTGAATCAAATTAGTATTTCAATTAGTTACAAAGGCTATGTAATCTTATTTCCTTAGTTATTTTTGCATCTATTTGTTTCCATGTATTTGCTTCAAGTCCCCTAGAAGGGCAAAGCTGAATTGGACTGTTTATAAAGTCCCCTCCCAGCAGTGTATTCTTTCAAGTTATCAATAAAGCAAAACCCTTTTTTCTTGTATCAAGAATACTTGTGAATTCCCAGAATTCATTGAGAGCTTAGGTGAGAAGCCTTGTCTCTTATTTGTCTTATAAAAGCCTGATCATAAGCTTTGTGGCGACCATCGATCCATCCTGTTACGAATCCATTTCCATCCACTTGGTAATCCTGAGAGAGTTATACAACCAGCATAATTACCACCATCTCAACCCATTTCTTTCCATCCATTGATCAAACCGAGAGAGTCATATGACCAGTGGCTTGATTCCATCAATCCGGTTCCAAAAACCATAGCCTTGATCATTTGGGGCTGTACCAGTTATCGCAGAATTCAAATACAGCGAGCGAGGAGGATCTAAGGGAGTAGTTCAAGGATTGAACTGTATTTTCTCTTGTTTTCGGTTAAAGAGTTGTTAGCTTTGGCTATTATGTTTTTGGATTTGGTATTTTCGTTTGGTGTTGAAACGATTATTGTAATTTGAAATTTTTTAAGATGAGTTTTTCGGATAACTTTGGCTTGTGGCGGACTTGGTGTCTAGTCATGTGGAGTTATGCTATATCTTTCTGAGTAGGGTCTGTTTTTGTAGCTCCAGCAGAGCAAATGATGGGAGTTCCGATTATGTATTGAAATATTGGGCACTTAACCAAGTCACTGTAGGGAACAAGTACTTTCTCCCGAGGACTGAAGAGTTGTTGGACCAGTTGAGGAGTGCTACTTGGTTCTCCAAGATAGACTTGACGTCGGATACCATCAAACTTTGATTGTTGAGGAAGCGTTTGTGGGACGGTTTTCAGGAGGAGGTATGGTCTTTTTGTGGTTACGGTGATGCCGTTCGAGGAGACAAATGCACCCAGCAGCGTTCATGAGGCTTATGAGCGAAGGGTTTTAGGACGAGTCTTCGGATGTGTTTGGGATCATCTCCATTGATGATACTCTGGTGTATTAGAGGAGTCTTGAGGAGTAGGAGTTCACCTTAAGTGGGTCCTGGAAAAGTTTTGGGAGCAGTAGATGTTTGCTAGGTTGAGTAAGAGTATCTGCTAGTAACGAGAAATGGGGTTTTTTGGCCTTTTCGTTTCTGCAGAGCGAGTGTCTGTAGATCTGGCAAAGTTGCTCTAGACCGAGTAACGCTATCAAGATCCGGAGTCTTGGGTTGGGAGAGTATAGGAGACTCGTATGGGATGTTTGCAAGTATGGCACAGTTTAGGCAAAGCTGGCAGAGAACGATGTTTTTTTAGTCTAGTCTTAGGAGTGTAAGGCTGGGGCTTTGGGTAGAATTGTTGGCAGATTCTAATCTGGGCATTGTCTACCATCTTGGTAAGGTTAACCTGGTGGCAGGTGCTCTAAGTCAACAAAAAATTGACTCAGCTCGGGAGCAGAATGTTGAGGCGGCAATGAGCAGGATTAACATGTTGCGATTAGGTATTATTTCACAGGAGTTGTTAGCTGGAGGCAGCTCAGTAGATATATCTTCTGAGTAGGTTCGT
The DNA here is from genome assembly GCA_963576765.1 of Draba incana. Lineage (NCBI taxonomy): Eukaryota > Viridiplantae > Streptophyta > Magnoliopsida > Brassicales > Brassicaceae > Draba > Draba incana. Next base: position 17,555,705 of record OY755217.1, read on the forward strand.
GTGGCTCAAGAGAGTGATCAGCTTTGGTGAATGCATTGAGGCGTTTGGTTCAGCTTTTTCTGTCTCTTCGAAGGGGACATTTCAGGTGCGTAGACGAGTGTGTGTGCCCATGGATGGGTACGCTGAGGCTTCAGAAGTTGGTTTGGGCTTCTTGAGGCTGTCCTAATCCTTGGTATTTATAGGCGTTTAGTATTTATTGATCTAGGGGCTGCAGTCTCGAATAACTCATTAGTTTTGGAGATAGTGTTCTCCGGCATACTTATGTGGGAATAATGTTTCCCAGTATGAGTAGTGAAAGATCGTGTCCTCTCTAAGGGAAGGTGGTACCCTTGTGTATTTATTTGGGTTCCGTGGTTTCCAGTACTACTTATTTGGGGATAGTGTTTTCCAGTATAAGTAGTGAGAGACGGTGGTACTCTCTAGGGGACGGTGGTACCCCTGTGTACTTATTTAGGACAATGGCACCAAGTATAAGTATTGGGAGACAGTGGTACTCTCGAGGGGACAGTGGTTCCCTAGTTTCCCTAAGCTCAAAGGATGCGTCATGTGAGTAAGAGGGGGGGGGGGGGGGGGGTCATGATGGGTTAGGAGTAATAAATGTCTGTAGCGTGCGTATAAACATAGGAGTGGTGATGTGCTTCAAAGGTCATGAAAGGATCTGAGAAGTGATAGTTGTGTTGGTCAGGTGCTCAGCCAGAGCGGAGACGATATGTCGGAGTGTAGAATGACAAGTTAATATCAAGGAAAGTAGTCCTAGTCTTTAGGTGCTTGTACACGTATGAGTTAATTACTCTAAAAGAAGTGTTTTTCCTATGTATCCAGAGCTTTAGGGAGACGTCCTGAGAGTGGAGTGGCATCGGCATCATTACCTTGAAGGAGACGTCCTGAGAGTGTGATGATGTCAGTATGAGTAAGAGTAATCAATGTCTGATCATGGCATAAACATAAGACGGGATATGGACCTCAGGGGTCGGATGTGTAATTATGTGTAATACCGGCTAGTGGATTGTAGCGTGCAACAAGTCGCAGCTAGTAAAAGCGAAGTATCAGTTTTGAGTGGATGGATGCAGAGTCGTCCATTCCCGAGTGGAAGTGATGCAGACACAAAATCATACCAATGCTTTGATCATATGACGATCAAGAGATTCCTCAGCCAGCTACTTGCGGAAGTGGATAGATGATAGAAATGGTGATGATAAGATAGGTGATTGACTCTCTCAATCCTTGGGTTAATTGACTCTCTCAAACTATGGAGAACTAATCTTGTTGAATCACACAAACAATCTTAATCCTTAATCTCAAGTATCAAATGAATCTCTGAAATGAAACTTAAAGATAAACAATTTAAACAAAGACACTCTTTGAATAAAAAGAAGAACAAACTTTTACAATTCTTAGATGATTGAAAGGTAGTTACAATGAGACAAAGAAATTAGCTTATATAGGCTCGTTTAGGACTCTACTAACGGCTATAAAATACAAATTAGAAAGAAAATCAAGTGAAATAAATGGCAAGACAAAGTTGGATTTGTAGCCGTTGGAGGCTTTATGGTGGCTTGAGCTTGATAAGGCAACTTATATCTCAAGATTAGGATTATGAATCCATGTGATAACAGTGTTTGGTTGATAGAGAGGCTGGAAATACTCGCATTCTTCAGTGGCTCAAAGCGAAAGAGTTGTTGGGCATTAAATGGTCCTAGTGACGCCAAATATGTTAAGTAAGTATATAATTTAATCCTCCTAATCCAATGGCTGTGAATGAATCTTGACGTGTTCTTAGGAGCCTCTAGTTGTAGTAGATACTCTCCTAGATGCCAAACATATGATTGAATTCTCCCAATTCTGAAAGGTTCCAAATAAGGTAAGCTGAGAATCCTCTGTTTTAAAAGTTCAATAACTTTTAAAATAAAATTGGTAATTGAATGAATCCAATTGGATGAGCTCCCTGGTTGAGTCAAGATTTTAGAACATGTTGATTCATAGCTTAATTCCTTCCGGTTCGGTCGGAATCCCTCAATAAGTGCTCATGTGTCCAATTCGGGAAAGTTCTGGTTCACCTGAATTGTAAAATCCATAACTCCTTCGTTTGAACTTCTTTTGATCTGATTTTTCTTCAAGGAGTTTACTAATTGAGCTGAGAATATTCTCCATGTAATTTTATGTGCTGAATCTTTGTGGTCCAACAGTGAGCATATGTTCTGGTCGGGTCTGTTTAGTAGGGTGCATTCGGTTTGATGGAGCTCCGCGTTAGCTACTGGTAAGATGACCTCATCATACCCTCCCCCTTGACTGATCTGCTCGGAGATAGGTCAAGTTAGTATCTTGAATTCTTTGAGGGTTTAGATATTTACCTCGATAAATGTCTCGGTTGTGGCTTGGGTGGAGTTGGTTGGAGAATCTGGTGGTTCTTCTTTTATTAGAGAAGAAGCAATGACTTCTCTCCATGGCTTGTTACTGAATTCATTGGGCAGTAAGGTAGTCTTCTTTGTGAAATCTCTCACTTCACAATGTGTTTCTCCATTGACTTCTCTTCGGATGTAATTTTGGGAATGAGATTCTAGTTGTTTCTCTAGTGTTCCTAAATCTTTCTCAAGCTCTTTTGAACACAACAAGTGCATTATCACATCCTTTGACTCATTAGAAACAAATCAAAGAAAGTATTCACTTACCTTAGCTTGGTGCGGTTTAATGGACGTAAACAACTCGATGTTTAAGATGTGCTTTTGACTAAGGCTGGCTCTTCTCTTTGATCTTCTAACTCCTTTTCCATCCCTTGGCAAAGACAAGTGTATTATACTAGCATTGGAAAATCCTAAATCAGATTGAAACTCTATAGCTTCCTTAGAGATATCCATTTTTGGTTCCATTAACAAAGTGGTAATTCTTAGTTTAGTGGGACACGTTGCAGCATAGTCACTTCTTTTGTGACATCTATAACAAGTTACTTGTTTTGATTTAAAAAGGTTAGAATACTTACTTGGAGTTTCTTTCACTTCTTGTTCACGCAAGACCGGTGAACTTCGTTTTTGAGCTACGGTTTGATGAGGAGGTTTTGGCGTTTCATCTTTTACTTGAGATATCCAAGTTGGTTTCTTCTTCACCAAGTGTGTTGAGACTTTCTTTGGCTTAGGGCTGCAAGCTCTCTTAGATTTAACCTTTGGTTTTGATCTTGTGGCTAGGATCCATCTTGTTGGCTCCGGATTGGTGTAGATTCGCGAGTATTATTGACGCATGTTGTCAACATCTCTCACAAACTCATCACTCATGAGTTGCTTCATCTCCTCCCAAGTGGCATGTAGTTCATCATACTCAAGTAGACAATATACATCTCGATCCCAATGCCTAAAAGCATCTTCCGTGAGAGTTTCCTCTACACAAATCGTCTTCTCTTCCTCAATGATTTGGTTCGATGAAAACCATTCTTCCATGTCTCTTTCCCATCTTAAATATGCACCAGGCCCTTGGCTATGGCCCTGATGAGATCCTCCCAAGGACATTGCACTCTAGAGTTGGTTGATGGATAAGCTTTGCATCGAAGAAACCGTAAAGTCTCTAAGACCAAAGGATGTGGAAGAAATGGTCGCACAAGAGTTGCGGAAGACTCTAGATTTACCGTGGATTGAAGTGATACTTTCAAGAGATGCGGAAGGCACTAGAACTATCGATCTTGAACTTAATTTGGATATGACGCACCAAATAAAGAACAAGCTTTGATTGTGATTCTCATTTGATTAATGGATATTACACACCATTAACCGTATTAAACAATGGATATTACACACCATTGAAAGAAATGAAAACCACTCTCAAAAAGGTTTCAAAAATATAAAAAGGTTCTTATTTTTTATTCATGAAATATGCCTCATTATATAGAGGACGATACATTAAAAACGTCCATAATTAAAGCTCAACATGCAAAACATCTAGGAAAACAAAATACAACTCAATTTTGCATGAAAGAGAGAGAAGACTCCTTAAATAAATGTTGATTTGATTATGAACGAAATTCACTCTTCTCTTGTTGTTTTTGGGCTGAATCCAACTTCATGGGCTTCTCTAATGGATCAAGATTGTAGAGCAATTTGGTTTGTAGCTTAACTCCTCCTGGTTTGCTCGGAATCCTTCAATGAATTTACGCACGTCTCAGCAGGTTATTCTGGAAATCACCTGACTTGTAAATTAAATAACTTCTTCATTTGAGCTTTGCTCTCATTTTCTTCGAGGTGTTTCATAATTGAGTTGAGCAAATTTTCCAAGTAATCTCATGTTTTGAATGGTCGTGACTGAGAAGTTACGCCCCAAACAATGAGCATATGTCAATTCGGGTCAGATTGGAATTGTGCATCCGGTTTGATTGAGCTCCGGTTCAGCTGATGGTTTTATGATCTCCTCATCATTTCTTGATATTTCCCATGATCATATCAGGCCCGAAAAAGTGACATACCTTGGTTCTAGTTCCTCCTCATAAATCTCTGATTTAATATCAAAGCTATCTTCTGGTTCAACCTCATTGTTGGTTTCTTCATCAAACATATCAGTTTCTCCTAAACTGATTTCATATTCAGTTTTGTTAGCCCATGATTCTTCCATGGCTTCTTCATGCCATGGTTCAGATTCATCGAATTCATTTTCTTCTCCACAATTTTGTTCCTCTTCGTGACAAACTTTTGAATTATTGTCTTCTTCACGATCATATGCTTCTTCTACGGAGATTTAGAAATCAGATTCTTCAATCCATGAGTCGTTTCCTTGTTGATCATCCTCATGATTGTTTTGAGAGGTATCTTCTCCATTTAGTGAGTCTCCATCCTCAAGATCGATGCAACAACAAGAAGAATATTGCCAAGTCAATAAGAAATCCTAAACAGGCTTACAAGGGCTCAATTTGTAATTAGACCCATAATAGAATTAGATCCATATTTAAAATGGGTTTAATGATATATAGGCCTAAAGCTATTTTAATTGCTTAATGGGCCAGGCTCAACTCTAGTACTTAGATCTAGATTAGAAAACAATCGGACACGAACGACCCTTACATGATCCCACAAGATTCTAGCGAAGAACGACGAAGAACAGCTCATGAAATCTCCTTGAATCACTAAAACTCTCACAAAATCTTTAGAAAACTTCTATAAACAACTAAACATATCCCCTCAAAGAAAAACACACATCTTATAATAACATAGGAAAAATAAATAAGGAACTTCATTTTATAAATTTCCCAAAAATGTATATCGTTATAACGAAACGAAAAAATATATGAAATAAAACGACGATTGCCAACGTGCTAATACAAAATCTTGAACCACAAAGATACAAGTAAGCTCAAGCTGCAACCTGTTTGTCGAACCACTTCCTGAACTTCAACTTCATCTTTGCCTCTGGCTCCCAAGTTTCTTCCTCTGTACCGCTACAATCCCACATGACTCTCAGCAACGGTATCCTCTTCTGGCTCAGGACCTTCTCTCTCCTCTCGAGAATCCTCAATGGTCTCGCTGCAACCATTAAATCAGGCTGAAGATCCTTCGGAATCTTAGCCACCAACTCCTCTGACTCATGCAGACACTTCCTGAACATCGACACATGGAAAACCTTATGAAATGCCTTCATGATCGGAGGTAACTCTAACCGGTATGCCACCGGTCCAACTCGCTCCAATACCGGAAACGGACCCATAAACCGCGGGTTTAACTTGTTCTCTGCTATGGATCTATTAGGACCCCTCAACATAGCCATCTTGAGATACACACGATCTCCAACTGCAAACTCAAGCTCTCTCCGCCGCTAATCGGCATAACTCCTCTGCCGATCCTGACCCTCCTTCATGTTTAGCTTTAAAATAAGGATCTTCTCCGTCATTTCCTAAACATAGATCGCACCGTAAATGCTCCTTTCTCCCACTTGGGTCCAGCATTGAGGTGTCCACCACGGCCTCCCATACAAAGCCTCGTAAGGAGCCATCACAATACTCCCCTGAAAGCTGTTGTTATTCGCAAACTCAACCAACCATTGATGATCAGCCGAGTGACCACCCCAATCCAGAACACACATCCGTTGTAAATCCTCTAAAGTCTGAATAGTCCCTTTTGACTACCCATCAGTTTACGGATGATATGTCGTACTCATATGCACCTTAGTGCCCCTCTCTGTCTGAAAAGCTCTCCAAAACTCAGACGCAAACTTAGGATCACGGTCTGACACAATACTAGCTGGCACTCCATGCAGCCTCACAACTCTCACAAATTTTTTAGCCAAAACCGCAGCTCTATCGATCTTCTTAATGGCCAGAAAATGTGTAGACTTAGTCAGTCGGTCCACAATCACCAAAACCGCATCATAGGTACTCGAGTTAGGTAATCCTACCACAAAATTCATCGTGATGATATCCCACTTCCACTCAGGAATGGGCAAAATCTGTAACAAACCGCTCGGAACCCGATGCTTGACCTTAACCAACGAACACGTGTCGCACTTCGCGACCTTACCAACCACATCTCTCTTCATCCCGACCCAATGATAGTACCGCTTAAGATCATGATACATCTTAGTCGCTCCCGGATGAATCGAGAACTTGCTCGCACAAGCCTCATGCAGATACTCCAGGCCTCAACATCTCGTCCTTGGGCACATAAACTCGCCCGCAAACCAGAATAATCTCATTCGAAGAGACCTAATCTCGGAACCAACACTCCTGGAAGCGTTAGTCAAAACCTGATCACTCTCCTGAGCCACTCGAATCCTACTCAAAAGATTTGTCTGATCAACCGCCTCAAATCCCATAGGCTTCTGCGAAATAGCACACACTCGCAAAGTGCTAATCTCGCCCACTAAGGCCTCAACCTCCTGCTCTCGAATTGAATCAAATCTCCTCCGACTCAGAGCATCTGCCACCAGGTTGCCTTACCCGAATGGTAAATAATCTCTAGATTATAATCCACAACCAACTCAACCCAGCGTCTCTGTCTCATATTCAGCAATAACTGAGTAAAGATATGCTGCAGATTCTTATAATCCGTATAAATCTCGACCTTCTTGCCATAAAGGTAGGATCTCCAAATCTTTAGAGCGAATACCACCACTCCCAACTCAAGCTTATGCGTAGGGCAATTACGCTCACTACCCTACAACTTCCTCGAAGCATACGCAATGACCCAACCCTCCTGCATCAGAACACAACCCAAACCAACTCTTGAAGCGTCAGTGTACACATTATAAGGCTTTCTCGGATCAGGTAATGCCAATATTAGGGGACTCGTCAACATATCCTTGAGCCTCGCAAAGCTCTTCTCGCACTCCGGCGACCACACAAACGGGGCATCTTTTCCGGTCAACTTTGTCATAGACTGCGCCATGCTCGCCAAGCCCTTGACGAATCTCCTGTAATATCCTGCTAAACCGGTGAAGATGTTTGAAAATGGGAACTCATAGCCCAAAAGGAAACGTCAAAGCATTTACGATCAATACCTACGATAATTCAAATGATCGGCTTGAGATGAATCCCTACTCAATCTGAAACAACCAACACTTTTTTTTTTACATAGTCCGAATTAATATTCCTTAAATATTAATTCTCAACGACTAACTGAAATTACTAAACCATGCAGAAATTACAAGAAATAATTCAATGAATAATTAATCAATTCAGCCAACAATTCAATTCTCAAATTCCAAGAAAACTCAAATCTAGAATAATAAAATCTAGCAACCTAATCACCAGGTTCATTAGAACTAAACAAATAAACTAACAACAACCCTAATCATCCCCTTTATCTGACCTTGATCATACATTTTTATTACCTGCAAGACATGAAAATAGGAGTTGCGTAAGTATTTAATACATACTTAGTTAGACGGTCCTCCCGTCAACATGCTAAGTACGAATAAGCAAAAAAATCAAACAATAAACAATTTAAAAATGCACACGTAGAATCAACTGGGTGTCGATCGACACTACCACTAGTTGTCGATCGACACTTCAACAATATTGGCATCGATCGACACAACCACTAGGTGTTGATCGACGCTTGATCAACTGATCAACCTTGGTATCAATCGACACAACCACTAGGTGTCGATCGACACCCTGTTTTAGCCACGAAGAATAATTAACACACGATTCAAAAATACGAAATCATCATCAAAACACACGAAAATCACACCAACACATAATCAACGACCAGTTCTACCACCAAGAACATTCATAACCATTTATCATTCGAATTCTAACCTATCCGAGCCTACGGTCGCACACTCACCTCGATTAACGTAATTGAGGAAGGGAAAGCGGACACAAACAACGACGAAATCACAAAGGATTGGCTAACAATCGTACACAAATGACCCTTACACAATCCCACGAGATTTCTAGCGAAGAACGACGAAGAACGGCTCACGAAATCTCCTCGAATCACTAAAACTCTCTCAAAAACTTTAGAAAACTCTTTTTTATCTCTAAAACGTGGCCACCATCTGCCAAAACTTATAAATACGAGCCCTAGGGCTCTCTCTTAACCACTGGTGTCGATTGACACCCCTCCCAAATTCTTAGATTTTGGTTACAGATGTTACAATTCTCCCCCACTAATCTGGATTCGACCTCGAATCCCGCAAAACGTCTACAAAAGACCGAAAAATTGACCCCACTTGGCCAAACATTTACTAGAGATCCTCACTCAATCCATGAACTCGTATCATGTCTTATGTTTATGCACACATTTCCAGACATTAACTACCCTTAACTCTTTATCACACTACCTTGCTCTCAGGACGCATCCTTTAGCAACCAACGTACCATCCATTCATGGTATACAGAAAACCACGTTTCCCTCTAGACTTATACTGAGATCCACCCGTCTCAAATAAGTCTCTGGAGAATCACTCTCTCCAAAAGAAATGCAGGAAAACTCATTTCCCTCAAGAGACCCACCCATCTCTTGATACTTATACCGAGACCCATGCGTCACAGATAAGTAAGCATCTCACCATACTACACAGAGACCCACCCGTCATCGGTAAGTATAACCACAAAACTATACTAATGCCCCCCTTTCACAGATAGATCCATAGGAGACACACGCATCTCCCCAAAATGGTAATGAATTATTCGGGAACGCTACTGTCCTAAAAGTAATAAATTATAAAACGTCTATAAACATCTATGACAAGATTTGCCCCACGTGTCCCAACTCGATATTCCCCACCCGAAATATCATCCAAAACACGACCCACACTGGTCAACCAAACATATAACTTATAAGAATCATACATCTTATAATAACATAGGAAAAATAAATAAGGAACTTCATCTTATATATTTCCCAAAAATGTATATCGTTACAACGAAACGAAAAAATACATAAAAGAAAACGACAATAGCCAACATGCTAATACAAAATCTAGAACCACAAAGATACAAGTAAGCTCAAGCTGCAAACTGCTTGTCAAGCCACTTCCTGAACTTCAACTTCATCTTTGCCTCTTGCTCCCAAGTATCCTCCTCTATACTGCTATAGTCCCACAAGAGTCTCAGCAACAGTATCCTCTTTCGGCGCATGACCTTCTCTCTCCTCTCGAGAATCCTCAAAGGTCTCGTTGCAACCATCAAATCAGGCTGAAGATCCTCCGGAATCTTAGCCACCAACTCCTCCGACTCATGTAGACACTTCCCCAACATCGACACATGGAAAACCTTATGAAATGCCTTATGATCGGAGGTAACTCTAACCGGTACGCCACCGGTCCAACTAGCTCCACTACTGGAAATGGACCCATAAACCGCAGACTCAGATTGTTCTCTGCTATGGATATTTTAAGACCCCTCAAAATATCCATCTTGAGACACACACAATCTCCAACTGCAAACTCAGGAACTCTCCGCCGCCTATCGACATTACTCCTTTGCCGATCCTGAGCCCATGTTCAGCTTTAAAACACGGATCTACTCCGTCGTTTCCTGAACATAGGTCGCACCGTATATGCTTCTCTCCCCTACTTGGGTCCAACATAAAGGTGTCCTACACGGCCTCCCATACAAAGCCTCGTAAGGAGCCATCCCAATACTCGCCTAAAAGCTGTTGTTTTACGCAAACTCAACCAGGCACAGATAATCAACCCAGTGACCACCCTAATCCAGAACACACATCCGCCGTAAATCCTCTAAAGTCTGAATTATCCTCTGTGACTGCCCATCAGTCTGCGGATGATATGCCGTATTCATATGCACCTTAGTGCCCATCTCTGTCTGAAAAGCTCTCCAAAACTCAGATGCAAACTTAGGATCTCAGTCTGACACAATACTAGCTGCACTCCATGCAGCCTCACAATCTCTCTCACAAATTTCTTAGCCAAAACCGCAGCTCCATCAGTCTTTTTAATGGCCATAAAATGTGCAGACTTAGTCAGACGGTCCATAATCACCCAAATCACATCATAGGTCCTCGAGTTAGGTAATCGTACCATGAAATCCATCGTGATCATATTCTCTTCCACTTAGGAATGGGTAATCTCTGTAACAAATTGGTCAGAACCCGATGCTCGTCCTTAACCAACGAACACGTGTCACACTTCGCGACCCAACCAGCCACATCTCTCTTCATCCCGACCTAGTGATAGTACCGCTTAAGATCATGATACATCTTAGCCGCTCCAGGATGAATCGAGAACTTGCTCGTATGAGCCTCTCGCAGAATCTTTTGCCTCAACATCTCGTCCTTGGGCACACAAACTCGCCCGCGAACTAGAATAGTCGGAACCAACACTCCTGGAAGCATCAGTCAAAACTTGATCACTCTCCGAATGGAATCAACACTCCTCCGACTCAGAGTATCTGTCACCTGGTTGGCCTTACCAGGATGGTAAATAATCTCCAGATCATAATCCGCCAACAACTCAACCCAGCGTCTCTGTCTCATATTCAGCAATAGCTGAGTCAAGATATGCTGCAGATTCTTGTGATCTGTATAAATCTCCACCTTCTCGCCATAAAGGTAGGATCTCCAAATCTTCAGAGCGGATACCACCGCTCCTAACTCAAGATTATGCGTAGGGTGATTACGCTCACTACCCTGAAACTGCCTCGAAGCATACGCAATGACTCCGCCATCCTGCATCAGGACACAACCAAAACCAACTCTTGAAGCGTCAGTGTACACTCTAGTTGTCGATCGACACAACCACTAGTTGTCGATCGACACAACCACTAGTTGTCGATCGACACCATGTTCTAACCACAAAGAACATATTAACACACGATCACAAACACGATCAAAAATATGAAATTTTCATCAAAACACACGAAAATCACACCAACACATAATCAACGACCAGTTCTACCACCAAGAACATTCATAACCATTTTTATTATTATAATTCTAACCTATTCGAGCCTACGATTGTGCACTCACCTCGATTAACGCAATTGAGGAAGGGAAAGCGGTCATAAACAGCGATGAAATCATGAAGGATTGGCTAACAATCGGACATGAACGACCCTTACACGATCCCACGAGATTTCTAGCGAAAAACGACGAAGAACAGCTCACGAAATCTCCTCGAATCACTAAAACTCTCTCAAAATCTTTAAAAAACACATTTTCTATCTCTGAAACGCGGCCACCATCTGCCAAAACTTATAAATACGAGCCCTAGGGCTCTCTCTGATGAGGACATCAATACCACCTTAATTATCTGGATCCGTAGAGGAAAAAGTCAACATAGCAACTATAGATCAAGCACCAAGAACCAGATCAGGAACAAGGCGTTTAAGAGAGAAGTTCAACAAATCAGTAGAGACCGCTCTCTTCACCATTTTAAAAGCATAATAAAAGTCTTCTAAAATCAGTCTGAAACACTCTAAGGTATGTATTTGAATTTATTTGAATAATTAACGTGTTTTGTTGCTGTTTTGCAGAAATAAGACCGTTAGAAGTTATTTGAGTCTTTTATTTTAAGTCATGTTTTGAGTCTGTTATTTTGCAAGTTTAGTCCATTTATTATGTAATAATTTCGACCCTAGAAGGTCACCTGCTGCTGGACTATATATAAAGTTCCTTCTCAGCATGTAAGAAACAACTTTTTCTTATGAAATTAAATGAGTGTTTTCTTAGGTTTTCTTCTGAGATAGAAGCAGCCGCCTCTCTTTCTTACTGTGTGAGAATCCCTTAAGATTGAGTGTTCTAGACTTATCATAGATCCCTTCGCAGATCTGTGTGGCGTCTCTCGATCCATCCCTCTATCCATCGTTTCGATTCTTCAAAGAGTGACCTTAGTCCAGTTGAAGAGTCTCCCTCTAATCTCAATCCTTTCCATCTCTTTTCTGTTTGATTATATAGAGAGTGACCTTAGTCCAGCTATAGATTCATCATCATTCCTCTTGTTAGGATCCAATTCCCCTTGGGTTCCTACATCACTCTCTTAAACCGTCATCGCAAACCGAACGATTTAACTTAAACCAAAATTGTACCAAAACAATGGTGTCGATCGACACCCCTCCCCAATTCCTAGAATTTGGTTACGGGATGTTACACAATCAATTATTCCTAACCCATCCCAATTACAATCTTTTGCCTCTAGCCCTGTAGTTAAGTATCTACATACCAACTTATCCACCAATCCTTTAACATACAATTAGGTTGTTAAGCGTGATCTTGCTCGAGAAATATCAAACATCCTCAATCGACTTAAGGCTAGTGATGTACATTTGAGGTTACTTACTCAAGCGTGATCTTGCTCGAGAAATATCAAGCATTCATTCTTTTCTTTTACTAACTCTTCGAGGCTTCATTTCTTTTCTAAACTCTCTTTTTTTTTCTCTCCCAATTCTCTTTGACATTCATTGGAACCTTTTCTAATCTTTTTGGTTTAAGCATAATGGGGAACACTTAGACATTTACTCTTTATACTTTACTTATATTTAACCATTCCCAAGAGTAGTTTTTTGTTTTTTTTTTCTCTTCTTTGCTCTTTCAAGTCACTCACCAAAGCCAACCATCTATGATATCAACAATAAACCCTCCTAATTGCTAGCCTAAAATGGAGACTAGCTTAATGGAAGCTTTTCTTTGTCATTAACATCTCACAAGATTATAGTATTATACTAATGAATGCATTGTCAAGAATTAGGCCTCCCACACGAAGAAATGTTTGTTTCAATAAAAAGGCTTAGGTGAATGCAAGGTGAGGAACCAAACCTCATTCGAAAGATGAATCGAAACGGGATTGGCCATTCAACTGATAAAGAGTGGTAAAAAGGGGAAGAAAATTGGTTTGAATGTGTATATGGTGACCATGATCATGCATATCCAATCTCAAGCAAGAATTTAAAGTCAATAAAATAGAATTGGTGCGGTTTAATGGACGTAAACAACTCGGTGTTTAAGATTTGCTTTTTGACTAAGGCTGGCTCTTCTCCTTGATCTTCTAACTCCTTTTCCATCCCTTGGAAAAGACAAGTGTATTATACTAGCATTGGAAAATCCTAAATCAGGTTGAAACTCTATAGCTTCCTTAGAGATATCCATTTTTGGTTCCATTAACAAAGTGGTAATTCTTAGTTTAGTGGGACACGTTGGAGCATAGTGACTTCTTTTGTGACATCTATACCAAGTTACTTCTTTTGATTTTAAAAGGTTAGAAGACTTACTTGGAGTTTCTTTCACTTCTTGTTCACGCAGGACCGGTGAACTTGGTTTTTGAGCTACGGTTTGATGAGCAGGTTTTGGCGTGTCATCCTTTACTTGAGATATCAAAGTTGGTCTCTTCTTCACCAAGTGTGTTGACACTTTCTTTCGCTTAGGGCTGCAAGCTCTCTTAGATTTAACCTTTAGTTTTGATCTTGTGGCTAGGATCCATCTTGTTGGCTCAGGATTGGTGTAGATTCGCGAGTAATATTGACGCATGTTGTCAACATCTCTCACAAACTCATCACTCATGAACTACTTCATCTCCTCCCAAGTGGCGTGTGTTTCATCATATTCAAGTCGAAATATGCATCTCGATCCCAATGCCTAAAAGCATCTTCCGTGAGAGTTTCTTCCGCACAAATCGTCTTCTCTTCCTCAGGGATTTGGTTCGTTGAAAACCATTCTTCCATGTCTCTTTCCCATCTCAAATATGCATCAGGCCCATTGGCTATGACCTTGGTTATGGTTCCTCCTCATCAATCTCTGATTTAATATCAAAGCTATCTTCTGGTTCAACCTCCTTGTTGGTTTCTTCACCAAACATATCAGTTTCTCCTAAACCGATTTCATATTCGGTTTTGTTAGCCCATGATTCTTCCATGGGTTCTTCATGCCATGATTCAGATTAGTCGAATTCCTTTTCTTCTCACAATTTCATTCCTCTTCGTGACAAACGTTTAAATCATTGTCTTCTTCACGATCATATGCTTCTTCTACGGAGATTTCGAAATTAGATTCTTCAATCCATGAGTCGTTTCCGTGTTGATCATCCTCATGATCGTTTTGAGAGGTATCTTCTCCAGTTCGTGAGTTTCCATCCTCACTCTCTTGGTCAGCTTCTTTTCTGTACCACTCTTGGTAGCTTGCGGTGTCCCATGAAGGGTCTGGTGGTTCTGGTTCAGGTTCATCTTCATCAAGTTCATCACCATAATATAAGCTTGAATCATCTTGGGGCCATGTCCCGTTATAACCATCCTCATAATGGTCCATGTATTGCTATGTTTCCCATTGGTCACAATCCTCTTCATATGAGTACTCGTTAGAACTAGAAAAATCCATGGCAGTGTGTTTGTTTCCAAGCAAAACAAACGTATGAGAATAATCAACGGTAATGGTATCAATTAGAAAAAAAAGGAAAGGGAATTGATGGCAGAAAATATGGAAATTAAAGCAAGAAACAAACCGTATTCTTCTTTAAACTTTTTATTTATTTATTTTTTCTGATTTGATAAAATATGGAAATAAAATAACACCCTAAAATAAAAGGAAATCATCAAGATGAATTCTTTTTGTATGGCTTTTTTTTTTGTGGAAAAAACCAAACAAAGGCTATAAAAAAAATTATTTTTTATTTTACTTATGATTGAGCAGACAAATAAATGAATTTAAAACAAAAGTGTAAACAATTTTTCAAAGTTTTTTTTAAAAAAATTTTATAAAATCCAATTAAGCAGAAACAAAAGGAATAACCAAGTACTTTTTTTTGGTTTATAAAATAAAACAAAGCAAAACAGAAATTAAAAGATAAAGGTTGAATGAATACAACCTGGAGATAGGAGCTTTTGAAGCTCTGATACCAGATGATGCAAGCACGGAATCACACTGATGCTTTGATCATATGACAATCAGGAGATTCCTAAGCCAGTTGCTTTCGGAAGTGGATAGATGATATAAATGGTGATGATAAGATAGGTGATTGACTATCTCAATCCTTGGTTTAATTGACTCTCTCAATCTGTGGAGAACTAATCTTGTTTGAATCACACAAACAATCCTAATCCTTAATCTCAAGTATCAAATGAATCTGTCAAATGAAACTTAAAGATAAACAATTTAAACAAAGACACGCTTTGAATAAAAAGAAGAACAAACTTTTATAAATCTTAGATGATTGAAAGGTAGTTACAATGAGACAAATGACTAGGCTTACATAGGCTCGTTTATGACTCTACTAACGGCAATAAATTAAAAATTAGAAAGAAAATCAAGTGAAATAAATGGCAAGACAAAGAAATGAGGCTCTTCTTGGATTTGTAGCTGTTGGAGGCTTTATGGTGGCTTGAGCTTGATAAGGCAACTTATATCTAGAGATTATGATGTAAGAACAAACTAATAAGAAGGAACTGAGGTTACTCCTCTTACAAGCAATCAGCAAACAAGCGATGTAAAGGAAACAAGGAACAAAGAAATCGATGGAACAATGATATGAAAGAGATCACAAACGGAAGGAGAATGGTGATGGACGAGAGATGGTGATGATGTGAGGATGATGATTCACGAACAGATTGGTGAGGATGGAATGAAGGTTGTCGATCCAAGCGGGCTAAGGCTGCAGCAAGGATTTCGATCGATGGAATGATGATGGGAATGGATTGATGGTCGCCACACAAGTGATGATAGACTTGTGATAAGACTAGAACGGATCAGGTCGCCTTGATATCACTCACAAGGAAAGCAGATTCGCAGAGGCTCGAGGAACACAAGATTCAAAGAAGAAAGTTCGATCTTTATTAATAACGTGAAAAATGATACACGGCTGCTAAGGAACCTTATATACTGGTTCGTGCAGCTGAAGCCTTCTTGGGCGAAAACCCTATTACAAATGTCTAAACCGAAAATCAAAAAATAAACCGAAACCTAGTCTAATACAATTGCAAACCGAAACCTATTCTATTACAATTGAAAAACCGAAACCTATTCTAAATGACTAATTAAATGTAACCTGCAAAATGAACAAACAAAGATATAATTTAAATGAAAAATCAGTACCTCTTTGGCGCCTACGTGGTTGATATCACGTAGATGGTTGAATTGAGAAGAACATCTTCAAGTCTTCTAGTCGCTTCTCTTGATCCTCTTGATAAGCTTGATCCAAATGATGTTGAACGGACTTGATAAATAATCCTCTAAGTCTTCGAATTCCTCATCTTATTCTTGGTGGATCCCTCATTGTTGTTATATCTTGACTTGCGGGAACATCTTCAAGATCCTCCAGGTGAATGTCGATGCTAGGGTCGATGTCCTCATCATTCCCTCCCTCTTGAGAAGGTTCTGACCCCAGAACGTCCTCCTCTGCAACATAAGGAAGCAAATCTGTAACATTAAATACGGGAGAGATTGTCAACTCACCTGGAAGGTCCAGCTTGTAGGCATTGTTGTTGATTCGTTCCAGCACTTGAAATGGTCCAACTCCTCGTGGTGACAGCTTCTTCTTTCTTTTCTTTGGAAACCTTTCTGGTCGCATATGAACCCAAACCCAATCTCCGGGGCTGAAAATAAGCTCCTTCTCCCTTTATCAGCAGCCTTCTTGTACTTAACCGTCTTCTGCTAGATGTTCTCCTTCACTTTTTGATGCATCTTCTTGATCACTCTTTTGCTTCTCCATCCTGATTAGTGACATCTAAAGGTGGCAAGGGAACAAGGTCTAAAGGCGTCTCTGGTTTAAACCCATAAACAATCTCAAAGGGAGATAACTTTGTCGCTGAATGGTTAGCATGATTATAAGCAAATTCAACGTATGGAATACAATCTAACCAATTCCTCAAATTCTTACCAACCGTGGCTCTCAAAAGAGTAGATAAAGTGCGGTTTAGCACTTCAGTTTGTCCATCAGTTTGTGGATGGCAAGTTGTTGAAAACATCAGCTTAGTTCCGAGCTTCCTCCAAAGAACTCTCCAAAAGTGGCTTAAAAATTTCGTGTCTCGATCAGATACAAACGTCCTTGGAATCCCTTGTAGGCGTACTACTTCCTTGAAGAACAATTCAGCGGTTTGAGTGGCGTCATTTGTTTTAGCACATAGAATGAAATGCGCCATCTTTGAGAACCTGTCCACTACAACAAAAATAGAATCCTTTCCTCGGATTTTGGGTAAGCCTAAAACGAAATCCATAGATATATCTACCCAAGGCATACTAGGAATAGGAAGTGGCATATATAAACCATGTGGATGTAACCTGGACTTGGCTTTGAGGCATGTGACACATTTGGAACAGAATCGCTCCACGTCCCGTTTGAGGTGAGGCCAAAAGAAATGTTCGACCATAACACTTAAGGTCTTATCTACTCCGAAATGTCCCATAAGTCCTCCACCATGTGCTTCCTTGATCAGCAAGTCTCTCATAGATCCCTGCGGAATGCACAAACGTTTCTCTCTAAATAAATAATCATTATGTATGTCGAAAGAACCTGATGGTTTCGCCTTACACTCTTGATATGTTGAACCAAAGTCTGGATCATCTTCATATGCTTCCTTGAGATGCTTAAATCCTAGAACTTTAGCTTCCAATGTAGTGATCAGAACATGTCTTCTTGATAGTGCATCAGCTACAACGTTCTCTTTGCCCTTCTTGTACTTGATGACATATGGAAAAGACTCCACGAACTCCATCCATTTTGCGTGTCTTCTCTTGAGAAGGGTCTGACCTTTAAGATGCTTCAACGTCTCATGGTCTGTATGAATAACAAATTCCTTGGATAGAAGATAATACTGCCAAGTCTCCAACGTCCTCACTAGCGCGTAAAGCTCTTTGTCAAAGGTAGGATAGTTGAGGCTAGCTCCGCTTAACTTCTCACTGAAATAAGCTATTGGACGTCCTCCTTGAGTTAAGACAGCTCCAATACCTATTCCTGAAGCATCACATTCAACTTTAAAAGTTTTGTTAAAGTCAGGCAATATCAAAACGAGTGTATTAGTTAAGCGATCCTTGAGCTGCTGGAATGCTGCTTCTTGGGCTGGTCCCCATTTGAATGCTACATCCTTTTTGATCACGGCAGTAAGTGGTGCAGCTACGGTGCTAAAATCCTTAACAAAACGCCTGTAGAAGCTCACCAAACCATGGAAACTTCAAACGTGCCCAATGCTTGTTGGCGTCGGCCATTCTTGAATCGCCTTGATCTTCTCTTGATCAACCTGTAATCCCTGAGCACTTACAACAAAACCTAAAAACACTACTTCAATAGTGCAAGAAGAACACTTCTTAAGGTTACCATAAAGGCCCTCCTTTCGAAGCGTCTCAAGAACGAGCTCAAGATTCTCAACATGCTCAGTAAGTGATGTGCTGTAAATTAGAATATCATCAAAGTACACAACAACAAACTTACTGATATAAGGCCTTAGAACGTTGTTCATAAGCCTCATAAACGTGCTGGGCGCGTTTGTTAATCCAAACGGCATCACGGGCCACTCATACAATCCTTGCTTAGTCTTGAAGGCAGTCTTCCATTCATCACCTTCTTTCATCCTTACTTGATCGTATCCGCTCTTGAGATCAATCTTGGAAAATACATTAAACTCAGATAACTCATCAAGCATATCGCCTAACCTGGGAATCAAATGGCGGTATTTAACGGTGATGTTGTTGATTGCTCTACAGTCCATACACATCCTCCAAGTCCCATCCTTCTTTGGTACCAACAAGACTGGAACGGCGCAAGGACTAAGGCTCTCTCTGATATATCCCTTTGACATCAGCTCTTGAACTTGCTTTTCCAATTCCTTAGCTTCGGTTGGGTTGACTCGGTAGGCTGATCGGTTGGGCAATGCTGCTCCTGGAACTAAGTCAATTTGATGCTCTATTCCTCTAATAGGTGGTAGGCCAGCGGGTATCTCGTCGGGAAACACGTCCTTGTACCTGTCTAACATAGAAATAATTTCTTGGGGCAGTGTTACACCCTCAGAACCTGTAAGACAGACATCTCTAAAAACCATTAGTAGTGAGTGTTGGTGCGTCCATTGTGTAGAACCTCTCTATCGAACTGCCGTCCGAGGGGAAAGAATACAATAGCTAAGGAAGGAGTCTTAAGGTTCACGGTTAGAGGTATGACATACACTTTGACTATCGAAGACATTTGTGATATCTTTGGATTTGAATGCGTTGAGAGAACAAAGTTTACGATTAGAGATACGCACTACAACGAATGGATGAGGTTTGCTAATGAGAGACTCACTCCGGGAATCTCAAAGGCGGCCAAGATCACTCATCCGACGATTCGTTACGTGCATGCACTCATCAGACAACTTCTTTATAGTAGAAAGGAGCAAGGAACGGTGAAAATCGATGAGTTCTTCTTGCTAATCGGACCATTTGTAGAGGATTCGGAGAAGGCTAATCTCGGTTCTCTATTGGCTAAACAATTGGTCATGGTTAAGCATGAAGCAACAAAGGAGAGACTAGTAAAGGAACCACCGTGTAACTTTGGAAGCGTAATCACCATACTTTTGGATGCTTGTGGATTCGACTTAAGCGAAGGACGTCACTTAACCGGAGAAAGCAAGATTGATCTTTTAGCGCTCCAAAGGAAACATTTTCTTTGCGGATGGTACGATAAATCGGAAAGATTTGGTTACCTCTTCACACCGCCTTACTCGGAAGAAGAAAAGTGTGTCTTTCTTCCCTACAAGGACTTACCGGACTTGAGTGATGGAATGCCTTACTTCAATCCTCAACACACTCAATGGTACCCGCGTCTCCCCGGTTGTCCTCTTGTGGGAGTTTCACTTTTCTACACCGCACAAGCTCTTGTGCGTAACAAGGAGAAGGCGCTTCAAGAGCGTGCAGCCGCTGCCACCCGACCATCTTCTTCCATGCCGAGCCAAAACCGCACCTCCACAACCAAAAACAACAACGATTCAACCGATTGGTTCATGACTACCTTACGCAAGGAAAACGGAGAAGAGAAAGGAGCTTGAAGCTAAAATATCCAAGCAAGGCAAGTTGATTTCTACACTTGTTAAAGTGGTTAAGAAGACGGTCCCTCAATTCTTCAAGCGCTCAACCAAGAACCATACCAAGACATCTACCGATTACGAGTTAGGTAGTTTGTCACTTCTTTCGGGTTTTGATCACGACGAAGACGGTGAGGATGATGTCACTAACCACCACTACAACCTAGAGACTCACGGCCAGCCTACTACGGAAGCTCATTCCAGAGACACGGAGATCGTCTACCTCGATTCCGGCGGTGAACACATGCCCGCCGATGTTCCGGACACTCCGGAGTCCCTTTCGCCTACATTTTGAGCCAGGTGTTTCGACCACTATCCCTCTATCCCTATTCCATTTTTCATTTTTATTGTGTCGATCCTTCCCATTTGTCACTTATTTTCACTCCGGGACGGTGTGAATTAAGTCTGGGGGGATTAATCGTACTAATGTCATTTTTTTTTTTTTTTTTTTTCTTTTCTCATTATTTTTATTCGGATTTTCATCGAGTCAAAACACTATTGTTTGGAACATAAACATTTTCTGGAATGTATGCTTAGATGTTATGATTCAGTGATTTATCACCAGATGAGTTCAGGAAAGCCGATTCAGAAACCTTCATGACCGGACTCGCCCCATCCAAATACGGTTTTGCCTCGCCAATACTAATCTGATTTTGACTCTATTTACATTAACCACCTCATTGTTTCTTGTTATGGAGTTAGACCTGGAAACGTAAAATACGTTCAAGACACTTCTACCCTTCTTTTTACCCCTTTCAGTGTCTTGAGCGGCCAACTCATTTTTGGTTGGTACCCTACCTAAGCCCTTAACCTTTCCTTCAGACCACTTGCACTTCTTGTGCTATGTCCACTATGCAGATATGTGTAAAAACGTCAGAGAGAAAAGGGTTGACGCAATATTCCAATCACTAGAAGATGCGAAGACCAATACTAAAAGGAAGGAGTACAAACAACGAATTTACAGAAGAATTTACAGAGAGTTTAGCCGATCCTTGGAAGCTTATATCATGGTAAAATATCGTGCCTTACTTGACTCATATCTTTATGAATCCATTTCCCCCTTTCAAAAAAAAAAAAAAAAAAATGTAAAAAGGGGAAGGAAATGGAATCCAAAGAGTCTTAAGGCTAGATAATACCCAAGGATGATCAAGATACAATGGAGAGAAGAGTGGAAGAGTATTTAAGAAAGATTCCCGGAGAAAAGTCTAAGTCTGGGGGAGAAAAGGCGAATTACAAAGTGATTGGGAAGTTGCGGACTTCAATAGATCTGTTCTCTCTTGCGATTTTGCATAATGTCGCGCAACCCGGAGAAAATGGTAACCCTAAACACTTTTAGCCTCACCCATTAAACTAGTCTTTCCTATACCGAGCCGTTTACCTAACGATTCCTTAATAAGAAACTCCACGCTTATAGTCAATTGAAAGTGCGGTTGAAACTTGGTGAGATTTGTTATTTGAGTATGGAACAGGCTGCAAAAGTTATGAATGGTGGATGAAGGAGTCGCCCTCGGACCGATCGCGAATCATAGCATCGACGCTATGTTTATCAGAAATTGTAAGTCTCCCGTATTTTCAAACCTCTTTTCTATTCTTGGATTTTGCTTGAGCACAAGCAAGGTTTAAGTCTGGGGGAGTTGATATACTCTATATTTTACCTATTTTACTATCTATTTTAAAGTATTTTCAAAGTATTTCAATAAGGTTTTACACCAAAGAGGTAGTTTTTCCTCGTATTTCTAGTTATAGGTTGTTGACAGGGAAAATCATCTAAAAGGAGCAAAAAGAGCCTAAAGCGGTGTATTCCTAGCTACAGGAAGTTTATCAAGCCAAAGACTTAGTCCAAGCCATGAATTTCACAAGAAATCACATTCTACCAAGATGGACAGAATCGAAGCACCCGAAGTTCTGCTACGGATGGACGACCAAATCTACTTGGAAATCCAATAATGCAGGCTACATTTCAAGGTCTTTGAGTCAGATTTATAATGAAGTTGGATTTATCACAATTGGAGCTGTGAGCCGGAAGATACATCGGATTTAGTGAAGACATGTCCTACTGCCTCGAAGATGAAGAAGGTGCAGAATGAAGTCAGACTTTGAAGGACCTTAAGGCCGAAGTTGGTGACCATTCTCAGCCCAATATGGAGTGTTTTCAAGCCCATACACGAGTCCATACTCATGTGGCCGACCTTGATACCTAGAGTGCAGCAGAAAGACGGTTTTGCCCCTGAAGAACCCTAGAAGACCCTAGCACTATAAATACTTGTTTTTAGCCTCTTATTTTAGAGTGTGCCGAAAATATAAACACTTTTACCTATAGAGAACAGCAGACACGCCTCCATTGGAGGAGCTTGAAGATAGATCTAAGTTTTAGGAGCTTTGGTGGATGATCTCGCTTTGTACCTCGCTATAGAGAAGAATCTTCTTATCCCTACTCTTTTAATAAAATTTATCATCATGTTTTCTTTAATATCTTGCTGTTTTTCATGCACCATGTCTGAGTAGTTCATTAGTTAGATTTTAGGTATTCAATGAGTTTCATAATTCGATGATTAGTTGATGATTGTGTAGGGAAATTATAGTATCTTCATCTTTACTTGTACTCAATACATAGTTGCTTTACCGCGCATTTAGCGGCTTGAACTTAGGATTTTATAGATTCCAAAAGCTTTTATATTATCCGGAACTAGTATTTGATGAGCCAAGCGTCTTAACAACCTAACCCGTTAGTTAAGGAGTTCGGTGGACAATATCATAACCCATACTTTTATTGTGTGTTTTCTCCTTGTAATACCCGTGCGAAAGTCGAGTCTATTAGGGAGAATTAACATAGTGACCGGAGCCACGAAAGTGGAATGGTTATACAACAGTGTAATGAGTCCTAGATGGCGCATATATCCCAAGTCCCTAGATTAAATCAATCATTATCATTGCATGATTCTCTGTGAATTGCCTAAGTCCTAACGCTTTCTATCTTATTGTTTTCAACCTTATTCACAATCACCCAAACGACTTTATTTTGTTCTAGCTTTATTTTAATCATTATAGTTCGTAGTGTGGTTAACAAGTCCTCGTGGATTCGATCCCTTATCTATACTAATTATGATTGTTGTGCACTTGCAGGTAGTTGGATTAAGTGGTAAAACTTAATTCCCACACGCATCAGCAGGTCATAGGGTGGTTTTATATCTAGGTTGAGGAAATGTATGTGCACTTCAGGGGAGATAATGGCTATGATTTCAAGCATCTTCAGCCTTATTTATCTGTGGCGACGAGACCTTTGAGAATTCTCGAAAGGAGAGTTAAGGTGCTGCGTCGGAAGAAGTTTTCTTTTTTGACAGTTTTGCGGGTTTATGCTGTTTTGGAGGAGGAAAGTTGGGAACCTGAGGCAAGGATGAAGTTAAAGTTCAGGAAGTGGTTCGGCAAGCAGGTCGCAGTTTGGGCTTCGCTTTCTTTGTGGTTCCAGTTCGGTTGTTTTAGTGTGGGCAGTTTTGTCGATTGGTTACTGTATTCTCGTTCTGTTGTAACGATTATACATTTTTGAGGTTTATAAGAGGGTGTTCCTTATATTTATGCGTTATAAGATGTGTTATTCTTATTGTTGGTTAATGTGGACCAGCGGTTGGTCATTTTGTGTTGATATTTCGAGTTAGGGATATCGTGACTAGGCCACAAGAGGTAGTCCAAGTCGAGAGATGTTTATGAGCTTCTCAGAATTTACTACTCTAGGGACGTGGTGTTCCCGAATAACTCATTTGTGGAGATTAGTGGGGGAGAATTGTAACATCCGCAAATCAAAATGTCGATTTTGGTAAAGGGTGTCGATCGACACTAGGAGGTGTGTCGGTTGTCACTAGTGTTCAGAACCGGTTTGTGGTTTGATTTTAATTGCGGTTGTGGCTCGGTTTAGCGATGTTAAACCTAGATTATCGAATAAATACGTGGAACTTAGGGTTGGCTGCGTTTTGAGATTTAGATAATCAATTTTGGGAGAGAAAACAAAAAGGGATTGATAGTTCTTGATAATTTTTGTGTTCTTCAAGGATTTTTGGGCTCGTGGGATCATTGTAGCGGCAAAATCGTGGTGTTAGAGGCTTGAATCCGTGTGATTGTCTCTGTTAGTCGCTGTCTCAATCCTATTTCCGCTCTAGTCAAAGGTGAGTGCGTGATTGTAACGCCCGTGAACCAAAAAGGTGATTTTTGGTATGTGTCGATCGACACAGTGGGTGCGTGTCGATCGACACAGCCTGTTGTCTCTTCGAAGTTTTGGGCAGAGAGGTTCCTGTCGATCGACACAGTGTGTCTGTCGATCGACACGTGTTACAATTCAGACTTGGGCTTTGTTTTCGGTTCGTTTTGGTTAATGGGCTGGTGTAGGAACTTAGGGTTCCGTATATAAGGTGGGAAACGCGTTTTCTTTCACTATTTGGGCCGTAAATCAGATCTAAAGGTGGATTTTTGGAGAGAAAAGAGAGTTGAGAGGATTTGAGAAGTTTGAAGGAAATTCTTGTGGATTTGTCCTTGATTCTCCATCCTATAGTGTGTGATTCTGTGGGAGAGGCTTTTGGTGACTGATTTGGTGCGAAAATCAGTGTTTGAAGATCCGTGTTCTTCGTGTTCTTCGTGATTTCTTCCCTTTCTCCTTCAGATCTAAGGTGAGTGCGCGACCATAGGTCCTTGGATTGAGGAATAGATGTTATACGATTGTTTGCCGTGTGTTTTGGTGGATTTTTGTGAATTGTATGCACAGGTGGTCGATTGGGATGGAGAGATTTGGCCATGAGAGGATAGGCCAATCTCCATCGGGCAGCAAGGTCCCTGTCGATCGACAGGATTGATTTTTGTCGATCGACACGGGGTCGTGTAAGCCTATCGATCTACAGGATTGCTTCCTGTCGATCGACATGGGACCTGCTGTTCCTGTTTCCTGTTGTTGCTTGTTCCGTGCATTGTTTGATAACCCTGGTATAGCATGTATTTCTTTATTCAAGTAATTGGCCTGTAAATGGGACGACCGTCTCACTAAGTATTTCTTAAATACTTATGCAACTCGTTTTTCCCAATTGTGTTGCAGGTAAAGGGAAATCGTGATCGCGGAATCATGGCCAGGGGAGGGGATGATAGGATCTTTTGTGTTGTTGTTTAGTCTAGTGAACCCGGTGTTAGGTTGCTAGATTTGTTATGAGCATTCCTGGATTTAATGTCGATTATAATCGTTGGATGAATGTTATGGACTTTTATTATGGATTTGATTGTTGAGTTTGATTCCGCAGTAGAATTAATTTAGTTAATTAATTGAAAAAAAGGAACCGGGTGTTACATTTTGGTATCAGAGCCTAGACGGTTTTAGGACTGCTAGGGTTGGATGATCTGAGACTATTTGCCTTAATTGATTTTGTGTGATTAATCAATTTTAGTCTTAGTATAATCCTCTCCGGCCCTCATAGAGATTCCGCATTGTGACTTCTAGGGTGCTTATCTACTGCTCTGTGTTGCAGTGAGATGGATACCAGAGCTAGAGGTCGTGGTAGAGCAGTTACCCGTGGTGGCAGAGCAGCTGCCCGTGGTGGCAGAGCACTTGCCCGTGGTGGCAGAGTGGGTGGCCGTGGAGGCCGAGGCCGGGGCCGTGGTCGTGGTTTAGTCACTGAGTCAACCGAGAGCACGGCGCAGAGTGTAGCGACCGCGTCAGAGTCTCAGTCGCGTAATGCCAGTGTCTTGGCCGGTGCCGATAGAGGCAGGGGAGTTCCAGAGGGCCCTGGTGGGGGTGCTGTTGTAGCTCCGGGTCGAGATGACCGGGTCGTGGGATTGCTGACGCAGTTGTTGGCACGTTTTCCGCCGGTGGCTCCTGAGCAGGCTCCGAATGTTCCTCCAGTGGCCGGTTTGCAGCAGAGGGCTGCATTGGCTGAGCAGCCGAGGGCTGCAGTTGCAGCGCAGGTTCCGTCTTATCTCGAGATGATGAGTCAGATGCAGAGGATAGCTACGCCGTTCTTCGAGGGCAGAGTTGGTCCTGAGGCGGCTGATGAGTGGCGTCTGAGGTTAGAGCGTAACTTCAGATCGATCAGGTGTCCTGCCGAGTATCAGGTCGAGTTGGCTGTCCACTATATGAGTGGTGATGCCCATTGTTGGTGGTGCGCTATTGAGGCTAGGCGTGTGGAGTGGACTTGGGGTGAATTCTTAGCTGAGTTCAACGCCAAGTATTTCCCTCAGGAGGCTCGAGATCGTCTTCAGATAAGGTTCATGTCTTTGACTCAGAGAGAGCTGTCAGTGCGTGAGTATGACGCCGAGTTCAGTAGGTTGGTGGTTCATACTGGACACTGCGGTTGAGTATCAGGACCCAGTGCAGGGGTGGTAGATTCATCTCGAGGGCGGATCTGGTGGAGCTAGCAGCTTCGATTGAGGAGGATCAGTGTGAGCAGTCTGGTCCAGTTGTCGTTCAGCCTGTTGTGGCTCCTGCCATCCAGCCGAGGAGTCAGCAGCCGCAGCAGCATCAGCAGCGTAGAGGTTCTGGTTCTGGCAAGGGCGGTAAGCCTGCGCAGAGCCAGAAGAGGAGGTGGGATGATCCTTCTAGGGCGAGTTCAGGTAGCCGCGACGAGTTGTCCTAAGGTCTCCCGGGGATCTAAGGTTTGCTTCCAGTACGGTGAGCCAGGTTGTTTCAGGCCAGCGTGTCCCCGGTTGCAGCAGCAAGGTGTGGCAGCGATTCAGCCAGCTGCAGTTCAGCCCTTGAGTCAGGTTGCGGCAGTGCAGCAGCCGATTGGTCAGATTGGTCCAGCACCTCATGTGTATCCTCAGGCGGATTTCGGTCAGTAGGGTGGCGCCGGGCAGATCACAAGTAAAATTCTAGACTTAACTTCGTAAAATTCTCGTCGTAGAATTCTTTTTGTCGAGGTTTTCGCGGGTCTTTTATTTTAATTGTGGTCGGGATATCAAGGTTCTCAACGCATGCGAATTGTGTAGGGACCTTGTTAGTGGGTGGTTTTGAGTCTCACGTTCTGTTTGATTCTGGAGCATCAAACTGCTACATTACTCCGAAGCATGCCGAGAGCAGTGGCATCCGGAGCAGTGCTGGTGAGCGTGCAGGCATGGTCAAGGTGGCTGGAGGGGGTTTCCTGGCTACTTTGGGCCGTGCTAGGGCAGTAGATGTTCATATCGCAGGATATTCGATGCCGGCGGACTTGGTGATTGGTCTAGTGGCGCTTTATGATGTGATCCTTGGGGTAGAGTGGATATCGTTTTACCGGGTTCATCTAGATTGCTTCAGGGAGATTGGTGTTTCAGGGGTTCAGACCAATTTCCAGTAGTCTTGTGATCTCGACTATTTAGGCAGAGGAGATGTTAGAGCGAGGTTGCGAGGCAGTTTTGGCGATGATTGTGATGGCGGAGTCCAGTGGTGAGGTTGCTCTTCAGGATATTCGAGTTGTTCGTGAGTTTGAGGAGGTTTTTCGGTCGTTGCAGGGATTACCACCATCTCGGTCTGATCCTTTCACGATTGTGCTGGAGCCTGGAACAGCTCCGATATCTAAGGCTCCTTACAGGATGACTCCCGCAGAGTTAGCAGAGTTGAAGAAGCAGCTAGGACCTTCTGGGTAAGGGTTTTATTCGTCCGAGTGTTTCGCCGTGGGGAGCACCGGTTCTGTTCGTGAAGAAGAAGGATAGAAGTTTCCGGTTGTGCATCGATTACCGGAGACTTAACCGGGTCACTGTGAAGAACAAGTACCCCCTCCCAAGGATTGATGAGTTGCTAGATCAGTTGAGGGGTGCTACTTGGTTCTCCAAGGTTGACTTTGCTTCAGGATATCATCAGATTCCGATTCACGAGGCAGATGTTCGCAAGACGGTATTCAGGACGCGTTATGGGCATTTTTAGTTCGTAGTCATGCCTTTTGGGTTGACGAATGCGCCTGCGGCATTTATGCGATTGAAGAACGACGTGTTCAAGGAGTTTTTGGACGTGTTCGTTATCATTTTTTTCGATGATATTCTGGTATATTCGAGGAGTTCCGAGGAGCATGAGACGCATTTGCGGTTGGTTCTTGAGAAGCTTTGGGAGCATAAGCTGTATGCTAAGTTGAGCAAGTGCTGTTTTTGGCAGCGAGAGATGGGTTTTCTTGGCCACATTGTTTCTGCAGAGGGAGTTTCTGTGGATCCGGCTAAGATTGAGGCCATTCGAGATTGGCCTAGACCGAGCAGTGCGACCGAGATCAGGAGTTTCTTGGGTTTGGCAGGTTATTATTGGAGGTTCGTCAAGGGTTTTGCGAGTATGGCGCAACCAATGACAAAGCTGACCGGTAAGGATGTTCCGTTTGTCTGGTCGCCGGAGTGCGAGGAGAGTTTTGCGAGACTCAAGGAGATGTTGACTAGTACGCCGGTATTGGCATTACCCGAGCCAGGGAAGCCTTATACCGTGTATACTGATGCTTTAGGAGTTGGTCTGGGTTGTGTTTTGATGCAGGAGGGTCGGTTTATTGCTTATGCTTCGAGGCAGTTGCAGGGTAGTGAGCGTAATCGGCCTACGCATGATCTAGAGTTGGGAGTAATCGTGTTCGCTCTGAAGATTTGGAGGTCTTATCTCTATGGAGGGAGAGTGCAGATCTTCACGGATCACAAGAATCTGCAGCATATCTTCACTCAGCCATTGCTGAATATGAGGCAGAGGCGCTGGGTTGAGCTGTTGGCGGATTATGATCTGGAGATCACCTATCATCCGGGAAAGGCTAATCAGGTAGCAGATGCCTTGAGTCGGCGGAGGTTTGATTCGTCTCGAGAGCAGGATATCAAGTCGCTTGTGAGCGAGGTGAGCACCTTGCGGTTGTGTGCTATTTTTGAGGAGCCTTTGGGCTTAGAGGCGGTTAATCAGGCAGACCTTCTGAGTAGGATTCTTGCAGCTCAGGCGAGTGATTCGGGATTGCGGATTCTGAGTATCAGGTCTCATCGAGTGGGGCAATTCTTGTTTGCGGTCGGGTCTGTGTACGCAAGGTTGAGGAGCTGAGGCAGGAGATTCTGAGTGAGGCTCATTCGAGCAAGTTCTCGATTCATCCGGGTGCGACTAAGATGTATCGTGACCTCAAACGGTATTATCACTGGGTCGGGATGAAGAGAGATGTGGCAGCTTATGTTGCTAAGTGCAACACGTGTTCGTTGGTCAAGGCCGAGCACAAGGTTCTGAGTGGTCTCCTGTAGAGTTTGCCCATTCCTGAGTGGAAGTGGGATATGATTACGATGGATTTCGTAGTGGGATTACCTGTTTTGCGGACGTATGATGCTATCTGGGTGATTGTGGATCGATTGACTAAGTCAGCACACTTCTTGGCCATTAAGAAGACCGATGGAGCGGCTAAGTTGGCTAAGAAGTTTGTGCAAGAGATTATGAGACTACATTGAGTGCCAGCCAGTATTGTGTATGATCGGGATCCCAGGTTTGCATCTGAGTTTTGGGGAGCGTTTCAGGCGGAAATGGGCACTAAGGTGCATATGAGTACGGCTTATCATCCGCAGACTGATAGGCAGTCAGAGAGGACTATTCAGAGTATGGAGGATTTGCTGAGGATGTGTGTTCTGGATTGGGGTGGTCACTGGTATGATCACTTGAGCTTAGTAGAGTTTTCGTATAATAACAGCTTTCAGGCGAGTATCGGGATGGCTCCTTTTGAGGCTTTCTATGGGAGACCATGTAGGACGCCTTTATGCTGGACCCAAGTGGGGGAGCGCAGTGTTTTGGGAGCTACTTATGTTCAGGAAATGACGGAGAGGATCCGAGTCGTGAGATTGAACATGAAGGAAGCTCAGGACCGTCAGAGGAGCTACGCTGATAAGCGGCGCCGTGAGCTTGAGTTTGAGGTTGGAGATCGCGTGTATCTCAAGATGGCTATGGTGAGGGGCCCTAATAGGTCCATTTCGGAGAACAAGCTGAGTCCGCTTTTTATGGGTCCGTTTCCTATGGTGGAGCGGGTGGGGCCGGTAGCGTATCGGCTTGAGTTAGCACCGGTCATGAAGGCATTTCATAAGGTTTCCATGTGTCGATGTTGAGGAATTGCCTGCATGAGTCGGAGGTGTTAGTACCGGAGATCCCTGCGGATCTGCAGCCTGATTTGACGGTTCCAGCGGTTCCCGTGAGGATTCTCGAGAGGAGAGTCAAGGAGCTGCGCAAGAAGAAGATTCCGTTGTTGCGTATTTTGTGGGATTGTGGCGACTACCAGGAGGAGACTTGGGAGACAGAGGCAAAGATGAAGCTGAAGTTCAGGAAGTGGTTCGACAAGCAGGTCGCTGGTTGAGCTTAGCTTTCTTTCTGGTTCGAGTTTCTTTTGGTCTTTGGTGCCGGTGTTGTTGTTTTGTTTCTTGTATTTTCGTTTTGTGGTAACGATATACGTTTCGGAGATTTATAAGATGAGTTTTCCTTATATTTCTGGTGTATCAGTTAGTGTTTTCTGATGTTATGTGTGTGAGGGCCAGTGCGGGTCGTGTTTTGTGGATATTCCGTTGGGAGTATCCAGTTTAGACCACGTGAGGTGACCTAGTCGCTGATGTTTATAGGCGTTTTAGCATTATTACGGATAACTCATGTGCTGGAGACGGTGGTTTCCAGGGTATGTATCGGAGACGGTGGTTTCCTGTATACATGCCGAGAGACGGTGGTCTCTCCAGGAGACGGTGGTTTCCTGAGTACTTATACTAAGACGGTGGTCTCCGTTATAGTACAGAGTGTCGATATTGGGACGGTGGTTCCTCTATAGTGCAGGGAGACGGTGGTTTCCCGAGGGGACGGTGGTTTCCTAGAGTGTGTGGATGAGTTAAACGTAATGAATGTCTGAGATATGTGCGTATAAACATAGGATTAGTCCGTGAGTCTTTGAGATTATGTGAGAATCTCTTGTTGTATCGGCCGGTGCGGGCCAGAGTGTGGCCCTGTGTGGACGTATTTTTGCGGGATTCGAGGACGAATCCTTGTTGGTGGGGGAGAATTGTAACGCCCGTGAACCAAAAAGGTGATTTTTGGTATGTGTCGATCGACACAGTGGGTGCGTGTCGATCTACACAGGCTGTTGTCTCTTCGAAGTTTTGGGCACAGAGGTCCTTGTCGATCGACACAGTGTGTCTGTCGATCGACACGCGTTAAAAATCAAACTTGGGCTTTGTTTTCGGTTTGTTTTGGTTAATGGGCCGGTGTAGGAACTTAGGGTTCCGTATATAAGGTGGGAAACGCGTTTTCTTTCACTATTTGAGCCGAAAATCAGATCTAAAGGGGGATTTTTGGAGAGAAAAGAGAGTTGAGAGGATTTGAGAAGTTTGAAGGAAATTCTTGTGGATTTGTCCTTGATTCTCCATCCTATAGTGTGTGATTCCGTGGGAGAGGCTTTTGGTGACTGATTTGGTGCGAAAATCAGTGTTTGAAGATCCGTGTTCTTCGTGTTTTTCGTGATTTCTTCCCTTTTTCCTTTAGATCTAAGGTGAGTGCGCGACCATAGGTCCTTGGATTGAGGAATAGATGTTATACGATTGTTTGCTGTGTGTTTTGGTGGATTTTTGTGAATGGTATGCGCAGGTGGTCGATTGGGATGGAGAGATTTGGCCATGAGAGGATAGGCCAATCTCCATCGGGCAGCAAGGTCCCTGTCGATCGACAGGATTGATTTCTGTCGATCGACACGGGGTCGTGTAAGCCTGTCGATCGACATGATTGCTTCCTGTCGATCGACATGGGACCTGCTGTTCCTGTTTCCTGTTTTCTGTTGTTGCTTGTTCCGTGCATTTTTTGATAACCCTGGTATTGCATGTATTTCTTTATTCAAGTAATTGGCCTGTAAATGGGACGATCGTCTTACTAAGTATTTCTTAAATACTTACGCAACTTGTTTTTCCCAATTGTGTTGCAGGTAAAGGGAAATCGTGATCGCGGAATCATGGCCAGAGGAGGGGATGATAGGATCTTTTGTGTTGTTGTTTAGTCTAGTGAACCCGGTGTTAGGTTGCTAGATTTGTTATGAGCATTCCTGGATTTAATGTCGATTATAATCGTTGGATGAATGTTATGGATTTTTATTATGGATTTGATTGTTGAGTTTGATTCCGCAGTAGAATTAATTTAGCTAATTAATTGAAAAAAAAAGGAACCGGGTGTTACAGTGATCGTAGGCTCATTGATGCCATAGCTAGTTTGTTATGATGATTTGTGATGATTTGTGATGAAAGTAATGATTGTTGATGAATTTTGGTGACATAATCGTGTTTATATGGATTGGTTTTGTGAGGTTTGGTGCAAGTTTGGTTTTGGGAAAAGGCGTGAACGAGCCATGAAAGGAGAGGCTTGTTCTGCGGTTTCTATGACCCAAGTGTCGATCAACACCTAGTGGTAGTGTCGATCGACACCTTTGTGATGTTAGTGTCGATCGACATAGAGAGGAGCGTCGATCGATACCAGTTTGGAGTTTGTGTAAAAATTGTTTGTGTGTAATGATTTCTAATAATTGACTTATGTGTGATCATGATTAGTTATTGGTTGAGATGTACTTAGCCTGTTGGCGAAATGACCGTCTCACTGAGTATTTGTGATAATACTCAAGCAACTCTTTTCCCATGTGTTGCAGGTAAAAAGGAAAGTGTGATCGCGGAATCATGGCGTAAGAAGAGGATGATTATAGATTTATTTGTTATTGCTTTACTAATAGAACCTGGGGATTAGGTTGCTAGAAATATTTGACTGGTTACTGGAATTTGAATTGAGTTGGTTATTTGAATTAAATTAATTTAATAGAATTGTTTATTGGATGATTCAATTATGTGTTTTCCGCTGTTATTGGTATTTGTTGAATTAACAGTTGAGGGTTTAGTATTTATGGGAATACTAAATCCTGGTTAATTAATTATTTTTTTAAAAAATGTTGGTTGTTTCAGAAAAGCAACCGTTAACATTATTTAATATCAATGTTTTCAACCTTATTTTGTTCATTTTCATACGGGTTATAAAACATTTTCTCATTAACTCGCATATATGCGGGTCATTTACCTAGTATTATATAAAGCTTTAATTAACACGATGATTGTGATTATTAATCGATCAAATTTTAACATGTATTAAAATCATTTCCAGTTAAACATTTTCACACATATCATACAAATCTTATTTTCCTTTTAAACTTATATATTTTTATTTATCGAATAGATTATCAGAATCAATATATAATAAAATTTATAATTAATCTCTATTTAATAATTTATTTAAATAGTTTACCAGTTATAAAAATTTCACACATATCATACAAATCTTATTTTCTTTTTAAATTGATATATTCTTATTTATTAAATAGATTATCAAAATCAATATATATATATATATACATATATATATATATATATATTAAGCTTTCCAATTAATCTATATTTAATAATTCATTAAAATAAGTTGTTGATAAACTGTGGAAGCTGAATTCCACACTAAGAATTTATGTGTGAATTCAAGAGAGAAAATTTAGTCCTAAGAAATATCAATCAATCTGACTAAACTCAGCTGAAAATAATGAATTTGGATTTATATTAATGATTAATCGAATATACAAAGAGATCTTTAGGTAAGACAAATTTCTGAGCTAAAGTAGTGCTAAGTGTATGAGTCTGGGAAAAATTGGTGATTTCTACTATATATCTTCGTATATATATAGATGATATACTCCATATTTTACCTATATAACTATCTATTTCAATGCATTTTTTAAGTATTTTTATAAGGTTTTACACCAAAGAGGTAGCTTTTCCTCGTATTTGTAGTTTTAGAGTCTTAACAGGGAAAATCATCAAAAAGAGCAATTAGAGCTTAAAGAGGTATTCTAAGCTACAACAAGTTTCACAAGCCAAAGACTTAGTCCAAGCCAAATATTTATCAAGATATCACATTTTACCAAGTTAAACAGCAGTGGAGGGTATGAAGTTTTGCTACACACGGAAGATCAAATCACCTTGGAATTTTATGAAAGTTGGCTACGATTCAAGATCTTTGAGTCAGCTTTCTAATGGAGTTAGAATTATCTTATTTGGAGCTGTGAGCAAGAAGGTACATTCAATTTACTGAGTGATCTACTACCAAGTCAGTGGGGATGGTTGGTTGAATGACTAGGTAACTGATATGATCCTGCAAAGCACAAAAGACTTGAAACATGAAGAACGATTTGAACCCGAGGAGCATATTGTAGTTAAGAAAAATAGATCCAAAGAGCAGCTTGTAGCTAAGCAAAATGGAGCTAAGGAGAAGCTTATAGGTGAGGAATATTATGGAAAAGAAGTTATCTTAACCTCATTAGTTTTTATACATGATCAACAAAGTATTGTAAATAAGTTATCTTAACCTCATTCTTCACACCAAAGGTTTTCCTCTCTAGAGCTTGAGAAGAACGCTTAAGATAAAGGCTTAACATAGAAAGAGAACAAGGAGAAGCTTGAAAAGGAACTCAGTACCCCACGTCTCTATGAACAGTTAAAAGCCAAGGTAAGACGCGATCCGTACTTAATTTATTCCTTTTTTTTTTTTTTTAATTTTTGCTTACAGGTAGTGTCTTAGTAGTATGGGTTAAGGGTAGCGTAGTAATGGGTGGACAAAGACTCAATTCGGTTTAGAGAACTAAACACTCCAAGAAAACAGATGATTAGTGACTACTATTTGTGACTGTTTAATTCGTCACTAATTTTTGCGACTACTTTGAGATTTGCGACAATGCTGAAAAAAGTCTCAAAACAATCGCACATTTGTGACCGACGAACGTAGTCGAAAAAGGGTCTCACATTAGCGACTTATATTTGAGACTGTTTTTCAAAGGTTTTGAGGTAGTCGCAGAGTCGTCGCAAATTTGAGACTAATTGGCGACGACATACATTGTCACACATTTGCAATTGTTTCGTTACCACCACTTCAATCACAGATTAGCGACTACCAGAATAGAGTCACAACATTTTATGTCGGCACAAGAAGACAAAAAAAATTGTGACTACTTTGTTACTCATTTACTACTGATTTTTAGAAATTCATTGAAAACTTATTGTACATAGATTACTTTTAGGTTTCTACATATATTCAAATGCTGGTTACACTAATATATTATCAACTAGTAATTTTTTTTATTTAATAAATGTATAAACTTTTAGTTGTCTAATATTTGTATATTACATAACAATTGCATTTATATTACATATATGTTTGTAAGCTAATGATTGTGGAAGTGTATAGTTTTTAAAATTTTACTTATTTAGTATTATTCTATACTATATAATCAAGCATAGACTTAACAAATATAATAGGAATTTTTGATTAAGCATGTGAACCAATTTTAGGGATCTAAATGTTTAGGGATTAGGGTATAGATTTGTGACTAACAAATTAGTGTCTTAAAATAGTCACTAATTTGTGACTGCTTTATTCTATCATCACAAATTTGTGACTGTTTTGTGACTCCGTTTTTAGTAAGTGTAGTCGGAAAACAGCCACCAAATTGCGACTCCATTTCCACTTATTTGTGTTTGCAAGCTAATGGTATTAATATATGTTTGCAAGCTAATTAAGCATAGACTTAAGAAATATAATAAGAATTATTGATTAAGCATGGTACCAATTTTAGGGGTTTAAATGTTTAGGGTTGAGGGTATAGATTAGTGACTAACAAATTAGTGTCTTAAAATAGTCACTAATTTTGTGACAGCTTTATTCTATCATCACAAATTAGAGACAGTTTTGCGACTCCGTTTTTAGTAAGTGAGTGTAGTCGCAACACAGTCACCAAATTGTGACTCCGTTGCTACTTATTTTTGTTTGCAACCTAATGGTATTACCTTTATGTTTGCAACTAATTAAGCATAAACTTAAGAAATATAATTGGAATTATTGATTAAGCATGTGTACCAATTAAAGGGGTCTAAATGTTTAGGGTTTAGGGTATAGATTTGTGACTAACAATTTAGTGTCTTAAAACAGTCACTAATGTGTGACTACTGTATTCTACAATTTGAGACTGTTTAGGACTCTGTTTTTAGTAAGTGTAGTTGCAAAACAGTCACCAAATTGCGACTACATTGCTACTGATTTGTGACTAATCTGTATGATTTTTTAAAAATTCATCAAAATATTATTGTAAATTGATTAGTTTTAGGTTTCTACATATATCCAACTGCTAGTTACACTAATATATTATCAGCTAGTAAATTTGTTTATTTAACAAATTTATAAAATTTAACTTATCTAATATTTGCATCTTACATAACAATTGCCTTTGTATTACATATATGTTTGCAAGCCAATGATTGTTGAAGTGTATAATTTTTCAAATTTTACTTAATTAATATTATTCTATATTATATAATCAAGCATAGACTTATGAAATATAAAAAAATTATTAATTAAGCATGTGTACCAATTTTAGGCATCTAAACGTTTAGAGTTTAGGGTATAGATTTATGTCTACCAAATTAGTGTCTATTAGTGTCTTAAAGCAGTCACTAATTTGTCACTAATTTATTATATCGAAAAAAATTGAGACTGTTTTGTGACTCCGTTTTTACTAATTACCACCTAATCTATGTGGTTTTGGAAAACAAAAAAAAAAGGAAAGTGTGAGCAAATCTTGTTTTAAATGTCTAGTCTACATCAACGATTAGTAGCAAATTTTAGTTGCAATTAGTTATGATCAAATTGTGGTTGCATATATAGTTATAAATCAAACTGTGATTGCATATAAACCTATTTTAATTATCATATACATAATTAAGTTTTAATTTGATTATAATTGAAACAACCAACACCCTTTTTTTTTTAATAGCTCATGCTATTATTCCCAAAAATACTAACCTTCTACAGCTATTTAAACAATCACGGAAGTTCTCATAAAATAATCCAATAAAAATAATTAAACCAATTATCAATTCCATAAATCAAACATTTCAAATAAAAACTAGCAACCTAAATACCAGGTCACTAGATAAACTAAACAACTTAAACACTCTATCATCCTCTTCACCGGCCTTGATTCCGCGATCACACATTTATGTTACCTGCAACACATGTAAATAAGAGTTGCGTGAGTATTATCACAAATACTCAGTGAGGCGGTCATCCCGTCTACCAGATACATAATAAGGAAAATAGATTATCAATTGCTACGTGATCAAACAACAATCAACAATAATTGAAATCAACATTAAAACAGGTGGTGTCGATCGACATTCCCACGTGGTGTCGATCGACACTGCATTCTCGCACACGAGCCTTGCAATAAAAAAGAGTGGTATCGATCGACACTACGACTAGGTGTTGATCGACACCTCTCGCAGAAATCTTAACCGAGTCAAATCCTCTCGCGACTCAATTCCGTTTCATCGTACGAGACTAATCACGACTCAAACACACGCTATCACACAGAAACATCACAGAAAAAAATCTAAACAACTCAATCAGTCAACCGATAGGTCTTTGTGCCACTTCTTTAAGCCAAACACAAACAAGGAGGAAATTATGTCCATACATACGCCTTATGCAATCATATAATTATGGTGGCCTTGTGAACCGCCTATCCTAATGTTGTGACATGCATTCCATTCTAGACTCATTCCTACGGTTCAGTAGCAACACTTCAACTTTTAGTTTATCTTACTCTTTATAACCTCTAAGTTCTCAAACAATAGCCGAAACATTTCACACAATACCTTTGCCCCGTATAGCCGAAAAATTTCACACAAAATATTTGGGTACTAAACTACACTATCTTGGAAAGTTTTCACCATTGTCCACTCCTCCATCCTTGCCATCCTCTGGTCCACCTCCTTGGTCATCTATCTTGCCAATATTGTAATGAGTGAATATTGAATACTTAGTAAAATGGTATTCTCCGTCTCATCACCTAACACATCCTAACTACTTGTAACAATTACAACTCCCACATAATGCCCTAGCGCTTTGCATCTTGTCACTATACAAGTTACCTCCACACTTATTTCTTTCACACTTCTATTTCTCGGTAGCTAAGGAAGCACTCTGGCTATACTTAGGCTTTCACACCTTTAAACACATATTCAAGCTGGCAAGCCTTAGCTTCCTATATTCAACAAACGACGGTGGATCACTTATCCACTTCGTCATGTCCAAACCATACTCCACTCTATTGTGCATGTAGGTTGAACCTTACTCCTCTATATTATGCATGTCAGCTCAACCTCACTCTCCTTTATTCTGCATTAAGGCTTAACCTTACTTTATTTTGCCTATAGGCTAAACATTACACCTCTTGACTCCCTAAGTCCTTCCGGTAGTTTACACTACCACTAGGTCTTTGTGCCACTTTTTTAGGCCAAACACAAACAAGGAGGAGCTTATGTCCATACATACGCCTTATGCAAACATATAATTATGGTGGCCTTGTGAACCGCCTATCCTAATGTTGTAACATGCATTCCATTCTAGACTCTTTCATACGGTTCACAAGCAACACTTCAACTTCTAGTTTATCCGACTCTCTAAGTTCTCAAACAATAGCCAAAACATTTCACACAATACCTTTGCCCCGTATGGCCGCCCCAAGTAAGCATGGCTATCCCAATATGTTACCCATGACAAAATAAGTGGTCATACGGTAGACATCCCTATAGAAATACACATATAAGACAATCTGTTAATTGTGATTTGATTCATGTCCTTTCTCTAATCCCGGATCGTACAAGACCAAGTATGAGTATTCTTGAACTTCTCGAGCGCTTCTCAAAATGATCTTACCAATAGACCTATTGTCGGGTCGACTAAGAATCGATCGAGCAAGATATGCATTTGCTCAACCCTAACTTGTTTAGGTAACAACTAACCCTAATGATACGTTTGACGCGGTAATCATGCAAACCAATGGGT
The DNA here is from genome assembly GCA_963576765.1 of Draba incana. Classification (NCBI taxonomy): domain Eukaryota; kingdom Viridiplantae; phylum Streptophyta; class Magnoliopsida; order Brassicales; family Brassicaceae; genus Draba; species Draba incana. Next base: position 17,594,971 of record OY755217.1, read on the forward strand.
AATGATATTTCTTTTGATCGAAGCCTTTATTTTAGTCATACTTAACCATGCAATAAGTCTCCAAGAGTAACTGCAAAATTACGTGGGTTAAATCTCATTCTACCTTGCGGTAAGATAGGTTCTGCGATGACACGGTTTAAATTACTTAAAATGTTTTAAACCTTAATGATTAACCACAACTGCATGGCAAATATGATGTAGTATATTAAGGATCAAATCCACAAAGAATTATGATCAGACAAAAGGAATGCAAAGAACTTTAAAAGCTAAATCTATAATATTTTTTGGGGGTTTTTTATCTAATTCTAATTACCACCTACTTGAACTACGAGGCGACTTGATCCCTGCAAAGGGTACGTAGGCAGCTCATCTTTGGATGTGTTCAGTTGCCCCCTCCTTAAAAAGGGGGGAATGGGGTACGTATACTCATATACTCCCATCACTCATATTTGATTTTCTCACAGAAATCAAATAAAGCAAACTTATCTGAAACAATTTTGCTTATAACATCTCAATCTTAACAAAAGCATACTTCTTTCAAAACAATTTACATTTACATCCCCTGTGGATAACAAAAGTCTGACCAAAAACAGACAAAATACCTCGCTGCTGGCCACAACGACGGTCTACTTCACGAGCTTTAGATCTGACTATTACATCCTTAGCATGATTAAACAGGGCGCTATACAAATGTATAATGTTAATTACAGGAGCATGTGCGTTAGAGGAAAACGTATGTGTAAACCCAAATATTCATTTTGAAACCCAACAGAAAAAACTTTGGTTGCATCGCTAAAAGTGATCATTACAGGAGCGGACGTGTTCTCGGGAACATGTATGTAAACCCAAATGTTCACTCTAAACCCAACAAACTGAATCATTGGTCATAACTTGATAACGTGTTCATTACAGGAGCGGGTGCATTAGTAAAAACGTATCTGTAAACCCAAATGTTCATGTCAAAACCCAACTAACATAGCGTTGGTAACTTTGTCAAAAGTATTCACTTGAGCGGATACGCTTGCAGCAGCATGACCGTAAACCGAAGTGTATATTCAAAACCCAACTAACAGAACATTGGTAACCTCGCTAGAAAATATTCACTATCGGAGTAGGCTTGTTATGGCAACATTGCTTGTACACCGAAGTGTCTATGAAAAACCCAACCACCTTGAACGTTAGTCATAACGCGAGAAAGACATTCAATCTTTTGGAACAAAATTGTTAAGTGATGACATTTTTCGTAAACCGAAGTTGTCTAACACCACCAGCAGGAGCACCCAACTCACCAGTTGAAACTTCAGTTGCTCTAGCTTGCAAACCTCCAAGGATCTGTCCAAGTTCGCTGATGTGCTACTAAAACACTTCGTCTACATGCGACGGACCCACCTCCTAATTCTTCAAACCAGCATGTCGTCACTCTCCTCACCTCACTTCTTCCCTATTCCCTCCTTTTAAGGAGGGGGCAGCTGAACCCATCTAAAGATGAGCTACCTATGTACCATTTCCAGGGATCAAGCCGCCTCGTAGTTCAAGTGAGTAACAGGCGTCACTCTCCTCTCAAGCAGACTGACACTCCTCTCAAGTTGGGTGTCGCTATCCTCTTACGGATCATCGCTCCTATCTCCAGCAGGCAGTCACTACAAGAAAACAATTAATTTGTGACTCCTGTTTGTGATTATTAATGTCGTCACAGAAATTTGTGACTGAATTGAGACTGTTCTGTGACGCATTTGTGACTACATTAATAAGAGTATCAACACCGTCACATATTTATGACGAACAAATATTGTCGCAGTAGTGTCACATATTAGTAACTGGTTTGAGATAGATTTGCGACTAACCTAATGTCGTCGCAAAGTTGTTACTTATGTGCGACACATTTGTGACGTTTTAAAGGTGTAATAAACTGGTGACACATTTGTTACTATTATTAACAAATGTGTCACCAGTTTATTACACCTTCAGAACGTCACAAATGTGTCGCACATATGTAACAACTTTGCGACGTTCCTTTAAGCGTCACAAGAGAGTGACAAATTGATGTCGGGCATAAAACATTGGTTATTTATATATGTTTGGTGTGTATTAGATTTGAATTTTAAAGAAACATAATGTTATGTAATATATTTTTGATTTTGTGAATTTAAAGATGTGAATGAGTTTTATAAGTTTCAAAATCAATTAGTGAATATATTACAAAACGATATGTAGATTACTATATATATTAACATATTTACAATAATACCGAATAATAACTTTAGCATAGTAGAAAAGAGTATAACCAATATGAGACATTGTCGGTGGTTCGAATCGGGGTAAATGCAATTATCCCATTTTTTCATTTTAGGCTTACAGATATGTACATTAGTATATATATTAACTCATGTACAACAATACCGAATAATAACCATAGTACATTGGATTTACCCTCATAAATATAGCACACGGGTCCCGTGTTCGAACCCTGTCGAGTGAACAATTTTTTTCCCTTTTTTCACTCATGCGACACAAAATCGTAGCAAAACTGTCACATTTTTGTCCATATACATATAGGGTTGGGGGTTTCGTCTGTGACGAACACATGCATCACACATTTGTCACAATTTGGTGACGTATTTGTCACACTTTGTGACACTTTGACTAATTAGTGAAAAAATTGCAATGGATTTGCAACTCTTCGTTTCAAATTGGGAGTTTAGACACAAAATTCTAACCAATAATTGTTACCAAATATTAGGTTTGCTTCCTAGAATTCTAAAATACCATGCTTTATGTTATGTTTACAAAAAATAATAATAATTTGATGTTTACAAAAATTTAATAACCAACTCACAAACTATTTTCCTAAAACACTTTCCATTTCATCTTTAATCTTTGTAAGTTATACTTGATGATCATTTTTTTGTTTGTAGTTGAACATTAACAATTTGAAATGAAAGTAAAACTTTACCAATAGATGCTAAAACTATAGGGAACATCTATGCCTCTCATAAGGTGTGCTAAATGTTTAAGGTTTGGGGTTTCAATTTATGGTGTCACAAATGTATCACAAATCAGTTACAAATTTGTCATGCATTTTAAACTGAACCAATTAGATATGTAGCTTTAGACACAAATTAGATTCAAAGAATTTATATAATATACTTAAGATTTGTACAACTTATTCAATAATATGGACTTACCATTTAGGGTATAGATGTTGTTTTTAAAAGCAAATTTAATTTAGATTAATTTTTATTCTTAATAATACTTGATGAAGTTCAGTTTCTATACTAAATTCATGAAATTTTAATGATGGTTTAAGAGTATACATAATTACAAATGAATTTCACGTTTTATTAAGTGTTTCCAATCTAGAAGTGTAGAGTATAGGGTTTCATATAGCTACCAATAAGTAATAATGTTGTGTCTAAAACTGAAAAATTTGGGCCCAAATATTACTTCCCGTGAAACTTTTTGGGAACAAAAATTTTATTTGCGGTAACATTTGGCCAAAAAAAAAATCGTTTTGTGCCTAAGTGTAAGATCAAATAATAACACATGCTTGTTATAATAAAAGTGGGAATTTATCATAACGACAAATATAAATAAATAAGAAAGATTTATACCCGGTGAAATCGGGATACTGAGAGAATAAGTAAAACGAGAGCGAGAGAGAAAGTTTGAACTTATTATTATGAAGTTCTGAATTGCGTTTTACAATCGACGAAATGAGTTCGTTTATATAGAAGTGAAAAAGCAGAAATTACTATGTCGCATAGTGACGATGGCCTCCATCAGAAATTAATTCAATTGACGAATGCGTACGTCTACATAATAGACATTCTTTTAGATGCATTTGTGTTTGTTCACTTTTGTAACACTCCCCCCTTGGAGACTAGTGTCACTATTGTCTCTTGCTTTACGTATTTGTTGCCTCATTAAAAACCTTTCTAGGAAAACCCTGTGGGAAAAACCATAGCAAGGTAAAAAGAGTACAACTATGCAAGCTCCCCCTTTAATGATCATGTGTCATCTTGTAAATCTCGTTGATGACGCATTCCAATGTTATGGACATGCACTCATCCAGATATTGCTTGTGTTTTAAGCATGACGAGTAGATACCAATATGATCCATGTGAAAGTCACTGGACAGTTACCAAGAATATTCTCAAGTATTTGAGGAATACAAAGGATAGGAGCTTGGTGAACTGAGGAAGTAATGGTTTTTTGTTGAGAGTGGTTAGACGGACAAAGACGATTTCCGGTCGGAACCTGGTTATGTCTTATGTCTATATGGCGGTGCGTTTTTTGGAAAGGGTTCCAAGCAGAGCACCGCAGCCTCTCCCACGACCTAAGCATGAGTTTTACCCTCCTGCAGTAGGTATTGGATATATTAAGATGTGATCTTGATTCTAGTGGGAGTTGTAATGGATTTAGTTATGTTATGATAGACATACTTTGGTTATGTCATAATGAAATTGTTTCATGTATTATTTGATTATCGGATAATTGAATAATAGTCCCAAAGTAATTTATTGCATTTTATAGGTCATCAAGTTGAGGACTTGATCATGAAACCCTATAAGTGATAAATGACATAGATTATATTTGTCCCTGGTCAAGGTTGTTGAAGTGGGACACTGACAACCGCGTGAGGCTGGTATGTGAGGTGACTAATGACTAAGTTTCATGGAGTCATTAAAGTCAATCACATAGATATGTGTTAGATAACACAGGATCGGACATGACCCGTTAATGAGAACTCTATAGGATAGTTATATATGTATCATGAGAGGTTCTCATTACGACTATAGAGTATAGTCCTTAGACCTGAGTTCATCATGATTTCTTGCATATAAATTGGTCCGCTTTGACTTTGTCAAACATCAGCCGTAACAGGTGACTATAAAGGCATTGATTAGGTGTATCATGAAGTGTGTGAAGTAACAGGGATGGAACAAGATGGAATTTGTCCCTCCTATATAACAGGAGATAAATATCTCAGGGCCCATCGAAGATTTCATACTGAGAAATGCGTGGCCGCGCTCAAACGAGGTGATTGTCAGTCGTTTGTTTTTTATCAGTATAATTCGGAGTTCGATGAACGTGATACTGGCTGTAATAAGGATGACACGGTTCTTGCCTTATGCCATATCGAGATATAGAGACGAAGGGATTATAGGAATAGATTATTCCAGTACAAGTGGGAGATTGTTAGGAATGTCCTGAAATCACACTTGTATTCACTCTAGTGATAGTTGTACTGTCGAGATTAGACATTCATATGATACTAGGTGGTCATGATGTTTTGCTAGAAGCCACTGATGATCTATGAGTTATGAACTCATTACTAGTATTATATGATCCTACAGGGTCACACACCAAATCAAACTGGATTTACTTTATGTGAGAATGATCATTAATGTAATGATCCAAATGATTTGTATTTGATACACATGAGAATCGTGTTTTAGAGGAGGTGTTATCGATCGACACCAGCTAATAACCGAAATAGTGATTTCGGTTTAACGACTTAATTAATTCTGATTCGGTTCAGGGATTAATTAGGTTTTCTCCAGGGCCTATATATATGATATGAGGCACGACCTGGAGAGGCAGACTTCGATAAGTTTTCATAGCCACCCTCTGTAAACAGAAGGATTCCCTGAGAGATCCGATCTACCGGCACTAGCATCCCAGCGGATTCCAGTTTGTGTGCGTGTGGACTACAGTAGAGGCGCAACAATTGAGGCGCTTACAGATCTCGAATTCCTGTTCATCTTCCGCTGCTAATCTCCAGGTATTACGAGATCCCTCTGATTCATTGTTTACAAACCCTAGATCCTAGGCTACAAGAATTGTCATTAGGTTGTTTAATAGAGATTAGACTTGTGAAAACCTGTACAAATTCCTTCAAGAAACAATTAGTTGAGAGTGGTGGAGATGGGAGTGTTGATGATTTTGTTGATGATAACGGAAATGTTATTCGCGTCGGTGATCGTTTCAAGAACAAGGCAGAATTTTCATGGAAGATACGAATGCTTTCGATTCAACAAAAGTTTCGGTATACCGTCTACAAATCAACTCCAACATTGGTGGTTGTAAAATGTGGACAGTAACTGCAAATGGAGAGTCCGAGCAGCAGCAATGAATCCGTTGTCTGATAACTTCTGGGTACGAAAGTATATTACCAAACATACATGTTCTGCCACCGCAAGATTCATGACACCACCACGAGCTTCAGCTAAAGATTTAAGCAAGCCAATTCTGGAAAAATTTGGCGATCTCAGTTTGAGTATGAAGCCAAAAGTGATCGCAATAGCAATGAAAAAAGATTTTGGTCTTGATATAAACTATTGGAATAGTTGGAAAGCTAGAGAGGTTGCTCGTGAAGTGGTTCGAGGTTCTCCGGAGGAAAGTTATGCGCAACTCCCACAATATATCCAGAAGATCAAGAAGGCTAATCCTGGCACAGTGGCGTGTCTTGAGGTTGATGCTGAGAACAGGTTTAAATTCCTATTCCTTTCGTTTTGTGCATCTATCAAAGGCTTTAATTTCTTGAGGAAAGTTATCGTAGTAGACGGTAGTTTTTTGAAAGGGAAGTATAGAGGAACTTTATTAGTTGCAACAGCTCAAGATGGTAATTCTAATATTTATCCTTTGGCGTTTGGTATTGTGGATTCTGAAAACGACGCGTCTTGGGAATGGTTTTTCACGAACTTGAAATCTGTGATCCCGGATGATCCTAGTTTGGTATTTATATCTGATAGGCATGCATCTATTGTTAAAGCTGTTGAAAATGTTTATCCACTTGCGCAACGTGGAATTTGCATTTATCACCTACAGAAGAACATCATCAAAAACTTCAGAGGGAAGTATATGGTTCTCCTTGTTAAGAAAGCAGCAAAAGCTTACGACGAGACATAATTTAGAGAGTTGTTTCATGAGATTCATACTCAAAATCCAGATTTGAGTACGTACCTAGAGGAGGCTGGTTTACACATGTGGTCGCGGGCTTATTTTCGTGGGTATCGTTATAATATTACTACAAGTAATATAGTCGAGTTGATCAACGCCGTGTTTAAAGAAGCTCGAGAGTATCCCGTTGTGCCAATGCTTGAGGTGATAAGAGAGAGACTTACACGGTGGTTTTCCGAGCGACGAGAAAATGCAGCAAAACATTCTACTTTGGTCACGCCAATGGTGGATAAGAAACTTAGAAAACGTTTTGCTTTGTCACATAGGTTTAATGTGCAATCGGTAAACCTCCATGAGTTCGAAGTGTTTGAACAATCAAACAAATTTGTTGCTGATTTTAAGGAGATGACATGTACTTGTCGAGTGTTTAATGTTGACAAGATACCATGTAGACATGCCATTGCTGCTGCCATGAGTCGGGGAGTCGATCCACAGTTGGTAGTTGTAACGACCGAAACCCAATTTTAGCTGATTTTGGGTGGTGTCGATCGACACCTGTGGGTGGTGTCGATCGACACTAAGTTTTAAAGGTCGGTCCGGTTTGGCTAAAACTGTGATTTTCACGCGGTTTAATTCTCGAAACCCTATTCTCGGTCCTTTTAAGTCGTCTGGGATCGCGAGCCGTCGAGGTTATCAGAGAAAAAAAGGCAGAAACTTTGAGAGAAGAAAAGAACTCAAGTGAGGATTGCGTTTCCGCGGTGATTAACTCAAGTTTCGGTGTGTTCTTCGTCGTTTCGTGTTCGGTGTTCGTTCACGAGTGTTTCTAGTCGGTTTCCAGCGAGAGATCGGTGGTTTCGTGGCTGCGTTCAGTCGATTCGTTGCCGTTTTCCCGTTCATTCATCCCCGTTTAGCGAGGTGAAAGGTCCTAACAGGTCCATCAGGGAGAACAAGTTGAGTCCGCGGTTTATGGGTCCGTTTCCTGTGGTGGAGCGGGTTGGACCAGTTGTGTATCGGCTTGAGTTACCTCCGATCATGAAGGCATTGCATAAGGTTTTCCATGTTTCGATGTTGCGGAAGTGCCTGCATGAGTCGGAGGAGTTAGTACCTGAGATCCATGCGGATCTTCAGCCAGATTTGACGGTTCCGGCGGTTCTTGTGAGGATTCTGGAGAGAGGAGTCAAGGAGCTGCGTCGGAAGAAGATTCCTTTGTTGAGATTTTTGTGGGATTGTGGCGGTTGCCAGGAGGAGACTTGGGAGCCAGAGGCGAAGATGAAATTAAAGTTCAGGAAGTGGTTCGACAAGCAGGTCGCGGCGTGAGCTTTATTTCTCTTTGCGATTCTAATTTCGTTTAGCATGTTGATGCTTTTGTATCGTGTATTTTCGGTTATGTTGTAACGATTTTACGTTTTGAGATTAATAAGATGGAGTTGTTCCTTATTTATCTTTGTGTGTTATAAGATGTGTTTCTTGTATGTGTTACGTGGTGATATTCCGGGTTTAGGGAGTATCGAGTTGGCCATGCGAGGTAGTTTGGGTCGATAAATGTTTATAGACGTTTAGAATTTATTACTCTAGGGACTGCGGTCCCGAATAACTCATTCATTTTATCTGGAGATGATTAGTTCTTCAGTGAGGATGATTAGTTCCTCAGAGGAGATGATTAGTTCTCTCATGTATACTTTTTGGGATGATTAGTTCCCATTACGAGTATCGAGGGATGATTAGTTCTCTCGAGGGGATGAATAGTTCCCCTGTGTACCCGAAGCTCAAAGGATGCGTCCTGCGAGTGGAAGGGACACGAGGCACCACTAGCTCAAAGGATGCGTCCTGCGAGTGAGAGGGGTGTGGAATGAGTTAAGAGTAATAGATGTCTGGAACGGGCGTATAAACATGAGACTGAACTAGAGCCTCGGAGATCGAGTGTTAGGATCTCAGTTAGTTTGACCGGTTCGGGTCAGGTTTGGAGTCTTTCATAGACGGTTTGTCGGGATTCGAGGTCGATTCCAGTGTTGGTGGGGGAGAATTGTAACGACCGAAACCCAATTTTAGCTGATTTTGGGTGGTGTCGATCGACACCTGTGGGTGGTGTCGATCGACACTAAGTTTTAAAGGTCGGTCCGGTTTGGCTAAAACCACGATTTTCACGCGGTTTAATTCTCAAAACCCTATTCTCGGTCCTTTAAAGTCGTCTGGGATCGCGAGCCGTCGAGGTTATCAGAGAAACGTCGAGGTTATCAGAGAAAAAAAGGCAGAATCTTTGAGAGAAGAAAAGAACTCGAGTGATGATTGCGTTTCCGCGGTGATTAGCTCGAGTTTCGGTGTGTTCTTCGTCGTTTCGTGTTCGGTATTCGTTCGTGAGTGTTTCTAGTCGGTTTCCAGCGAGAGATCGGTGGTTTCGTGGCTGCGTTCAGTCGATTCGTTGTCGTTTTCCCGTTCATTCATCCCCGTTTAGCGAGGTGAGTGCGTGATTGCTAGGATTACTCGTAGAGTAGCGATACTTGCGTTTTTGTGTGGTTTTATGTGAAATGTGGTTATTGATTGATGATATGTTGATGATTGTTCGTGTTGATACTGTATGGTTGATCGGAAACTAATAAAACAATGATTCCGGGTCAAGACGTGAGAGGAGAGTCTCGGCTCTGGTTTCTGTAACAGGGTGTCGATCGACACCACATAAGAAATGATGCTCGTTGTCTGCGGGGTGTCGATCGACACTCGGTGCAGTTTCCTGTACGTGAGTATCAGGTGTCGATCGATACCGTCGTGGTGTGTCGATCGACACCAGGTTGAAAACTAAGAAAACTTGTTAAACTTTATTGAACGTTGAGATTTTGTTGTAAATTGTTATTCTATGTTTAATCTGTTGCGGGATGACCGCTTCACTGAGTATTTATGATAATACTCACGCAACTCCCGGTTTCTTTTGAGTTGCAGGTAAAGGAAAGATATGATCGTGGAATCGAGGCGAGGATGTGGGATGATAGAATGTCTTTTATTTTATGTTGTTGGATTTTTTTTTAGTAGCCTGTTAGGTTGCTAGTGTTTATGGAATTTGATAGTCTTGATAATTCCTGAATTTGGTATTTGTTGGATTATTGGTTATTTATTATCGGAACTGGATTTGAATATTATGTGGGTTATTTTCCGCTTGTTGTTTACCTGATTTAATAATGTTTAATTATAAAAAAAAAACAAAATGCGGGTGTTACAGTAGTAGATCGTTACTACACAAAATCTTACTGGTTTTTTCAGCATACGCAGAGAGTATAAGACCTGGAGAGAAGCTTCTTGATTTGGGTACCGATATCATTGCTCAATGTTTGCCTCCAGATGTCCGTAGGAGTGCAGGAAGACCGAGAAAGAGGAGATACCAAGAGATTGAAGAAACGATAATGAAACAACCAAGGAAACAATATGCTTGTTCTACATGTCATCGATCGGGACATAATCGTGCGACATGTGATTTTGGAGTATGACTCGTTGCTTAATTGGGATTGGCTTTGCTATGTTTTTCATTGATTAGGAATTTGATGTTTCTCTGTTTCAGTAATTTTTATCGTTTAATAAGTTTGTTTTAGTACTTTTGATGGTTTAATAAGTTTGTTTCAGTACTTTATGGTTTAATAAGTTTGAACTTCATATTGCGATTTAATTTAAGTTATTGGTTATTCACGTTTGATCTGCATATTGTACTTCTTGTCTTTTGTTAAACATTTTACTTGAGTTGTGCCTTCAGTTTTAAACTTTGTAATTGCAGAAATCAAAAACCATTTCATATAATAGTGAGCCATAAATGGTACCAGCACCTAACCCTTTATACATATACACAAATAGGAATCAAAATCAAAACCAAATGAAATTTGAAAAAAAGATAGAAGTTGTCTTATCTTCGTGTTATACTTGTAGAGTCTTCCCTTCATGTTGTTTTGGCTTGAAATTGCAGGTTAGCTTCGTTATCTCTTAATCTCTCTGTTTTGATTCTTATTCAAATGTAAAACAATGAAAACGTTTTTGTAGAAAGCTTATGAAAGAAAACAATTTTTTCTTATTAGAATCAGATCACCTTAACTGTTTTTACACACACATGCTTTATAGTAACTTCTTTACTTACTAAACACATACAAACTTTCGAAAGAGTTTAAAAAGAGTTGAAATGCAGCAAAACTCATCCAAGTTGAAAAAGTTTTAAATAGCCCAATTTCAATTCAATAATCACAAAATAACCAATCCCTATATTATATCGACACAAAATTAAATTCTGAAATCATAAATCCTAAATTCTCAAACCACCATGGATTTGACCTAGAGTTTATGTCGTGATTTCCGGACGAAGAAGCTTCTATTGACAAAAACGGAATCTGGGCTCAAACAGATCTCCATGGATGTGCATACATTGGAAACCCTAAGGAAAATCAGAGAGTCTTGCTTACTTCAGGAGAAAAAAATGAGATCGTTAAATAGCCCAAGGAAACAAACAGATAGAATGTCAAATCTATCAAGTAATATTATAAGTGAAAAATGAGAAGAGAAATAGAAGAATAGAAGAAGAATTAGAAAGGATTAGGGAAGAAGAAGAAAAGATAAGAAAAGGAATGGAGGAGGAAGAAGAAGAGAACGAAGTAGAGATGATTAATGAAACGAACAAACGAACTAAAGCTTATTAACTAAAAATGATTTGCTTATGGGAAATATTGGGCCATTAAGTAAAGCCCATAATTAAGGAAACAAATCTCTAAAACCGAAACAAATCTCTAAAACCGAAACAAAAGACAATGACAAAAGAAAAGAAAAAACTTAAAAAAGAAAACAGCAAAAGAATAAAAAACTAAAAAATACAACGAAGAAAAAAAAAAAACTAACAAAGACAATTTAAAACTCTCTCGAGCATGGTTTGCTCCAACGAACACTTCTGCAGCCAATTTCTTCCGTATGCTCTCTACATTAAAGTCAGAGAGACCCACATTCATATCAAAATCTAGTGCAAGACATTCAATATATTTTAGTGCATATATTCCACAATCTCCTGATTGTAAATTTCGTGGAATTTTGTTACACTTTTTGATTGTGTATTGGGTGACCGTTGCGCCTTGATCGAGTGGAAAAGTTAATGTCTTGATAAAATATGGAAACAGCTTGGCATACGGTTTGACAAACTCAAACATACCCTTATCATCAATAGATGATATGCTGCTATCATACACAGAAATCTCCTTACGTGGAATTGAGATATCTAGAGCAATCCAGTGATTGTTCCTTATGTTTGATACGACATAAACATCATCGACATCCACTCCAAGTTTTTTCTCTGTTTTTCCACATCGTGGTAAGATACCGTTGAAATAATCGATCAACATACTACTCCAAACAAATTCTTCTGAGTTTTCAGAGAAATCATTGTAGATGCTATCTATTAAGACTGTGAAAGGTATATCCATGAATGCCAATCTTTCACTTCGGAATGGGCATGGGACCTTTGATAATCTCCTTCTTAGCAAAGACATACCAACATTGATGTGCTGTAACGAAAAGAAAAATTAATCATATAAAATACTTAAGAGTGTCTAACTAATAATTTACTACTTACTCGATCGTCTAACCACTTTTTGGTGTCATAAGGTCAACAAAAAAGCTTTTGTCCACATCACCATCATATGTCCCTAAATCAACAAACATATCTCTACAAACAACAAACGTCGAAATTAATGATTTGAAAAAAAAAAATGTAAGAAGCAAATTAATACTAACCTGTCGATTTTCATCCATGAATCCATCCAATCAGCTTTTGACTGATCAACTTTAGCAAAAGGGTCGTATGCAGTACATGTCCCCATCATTTTTTTCAGAGATCGTTGAACAATACCATATTTTTTTAGAGAGCCTTCTATCTTTTCTCTCTTCCTTTTTCTAAAAATTTGATCTTTCGATGGTGTCTTGTCTACGATATTGATCGATAACTCATTCGACACAATTTTTTTTCCATCTTTGTCCTTTAGTTTCTTGTTCACTGAACTTTCATCAATGGATTTCAGTAGAGTAAATTGATCAGTATCTCCCAAGTCACGTTTGTTCTGCAAAACAAGAACTTATTTTATAAAAGATGTCATAAAATACCATACTAGTAAATAAAAAAATTGAATACATTCCTTGAAAAGACGAATTTTGCCATGAATTTTGCTACTCTTTTGCAAGTCTTTAACTTCTTTCACTAGAAGTTCCAACTTTGATTGCCTATCAGAGATTAGGGGTGGGCAAAAATAAACGGAACCGAAAAACCAAACCGAAACCGACCCGTAATTATCCAAACCAAAACCGAACTGAACTTCAAAGAATACCCGATGGATATTTTTTGTTAGAACCAAAAGAATCGGAACCGAACCGATACCGACCCGAGAACCGATTGGGTATCCAAAATATCTGAAACATAAATTAATCCACAAATATGTATGCATAGTTTGAGTATATTTTACATTTTTTCTTTGTTATGTTTACAATTAATTCGGGTAGTTCAAATATTGTTATAAATTAGTAGGTAGTTCGGATAACAATAGCTAATATAAGTGTATTGTTTTATTTTTTACTAAAAACAAATACTATTTTTTGGATAATTTAGTGTATTTTGGATAAAAAATACTCGGAACCAAACCGAAACCGAAATTAGTACTTTAAGATTTGTTTCATTACAATGTATGTCACTCTCTGAAGATTTTGATGTTTCACAACTTGTTTCATTATTTTCGTATTTTGAAGGTTTGAGTTTAAACTTATAAAGTTTATCACTTTGAATAGGTTTAAACTCTTTAATTTTGTTTATTTAATATCATTGTCTTGTAAACTCTCAAATCTTGTGTTATTTTATAGAAAGATAATATCTCTCTAGATTACTCAAATCTTGTGTCATTTTCTACTGTTTTTGTATAATGCTTTGCTTAGGATTTCAACTTTTAAGTTTGGTACTTTGTTTCAAAACAATAGGTAATTCGAATTGTACTCTTTTTCCTTTAATGTGATTTTAACATTAAGGTTTTTTAATGAGGCAAGGAGAATTACCTATCTTAGGATTTCAACTTTTAATTTTGTTATTTTGTTTCAAAACTATTAAGTTGCTTTTGCATTTTTATTATGAACTTGTTTCAGTATTGTCGTAATATTATGTTTGGTGACATTTTTTGGTATAACCGAGACCGACCCGGAACCGCTAGATACCGAACTGAAACCGAACCGTAATTCAGTGGGTACCTATATGGGTATAAAATATCTAAACTCGATATACCCGGAACCGATTGGTACCGACCCGAAACCGAACCGAATATCCGGTTGCCCAGGCCTATCAGAGATATTTGATTGCATATCAGAGATATCATAATTAAGCTTCTTAAAAGAAGTAGTAATTATGTTGTTTAGCTCTGTGATATATATATCAAAGTACTCTTTCGTCACCATGTTAATAAGTAATAACACCTTGCAATAATATTATAAATTTGTTAGCATTATATCCAACACGTGATCAGACACAATAAAAGAAAAATACATGCAACTTTATTGCATATATATGAAAGTTCTCAACTTTATTATGTTTTGCAAGTACACGATGCAAAATAAGAAAGTTTTCAAAAACAATACATGCAACTAAGAAAGTTTTCAAAAACAATACATGCAACTAGATTATGCATGTCATATAGAAAAGATTCATGCGACGTACTTTTCATTGAGCTAGGAGCCTAGGATAGAATATGAACCGAAATTGTTTAATATAAGGGAAGTGTATATTTTTCTTAATATTGCATACAAGTGATACTATATATATAGAGTTTTGCCTTGAATGATGATAAAACTAGGAAGATTTGTGTCTATCCTTTTAAAAAAAATAATAATAATGTTAACGTAAATCTGTTCCATATCAAATAGTATCAAAATATTTTTTTTATTGTTTTCATAATATCTTCTAAATATCTAAATCAAAATTAATTTCGAAAATACTATTAAAAAAAGTTCGAATTATCAGAATATATATATATTTTTTTTTAAAACCAAAAAAGTTAGTTTTCAAATTTTTAAAAACAAGGGTTAATTTTCAAATTTTTTAAAATTATTGGAATATTAAACCAATCCTCCCTAATTTATATGACAAAATAAAAGAAAATTATTTATCAAATCAGATTGAAAACAGATCGAGAAATTTAGGCTAAATAAATTAGTGAACAAATATAGAAATATAAAGAATTTATATACTAATGAAACCAACAAAATTTTTGATTACCAGTCATATAAAAAAACAACAAAAACCTTAAAAGTACATACACTTTTTTTTACAATTCACTATAAAATCCGCGTATATAACATGTCACTTCAATCAATATTTTTTACTAACACGATAAAACAACATATAAACAAAATATAAACATTAGAAATATATATAAAATATATATACATATGTTACGGATAACAACATAACTTTTGAATAAATCAATTACATAAGTTCTCTTAAAGAGAAATTCTCTTGGATGCCACAAAAACAAGTTTTGGTTCCATAGATACCACTAAATCTAAAATGTTCCTTAGATACCGTATTGGGAAAAAAACATTTCTACCATTAATGTATATGACAAAATAAAAGAAAATTATTTATCAAATCAGATTGAAAACAGATCGAGAAATTTGGGCTTTTGGCGTTGACGACGAAACATCTGTTACAGGAAAAGTAGTTGGGGTCAAAAGTGAAGAAGCGTTACAAAGTTGGGGGTCCTTTTAGAAGAATATTAAAGTGGAGGATTAAGAAGTAAAGAAGGAGCAGATTAAAGCAAGAGAGAGGATATTTTCATTTTCATAACTTCATTTGTATTTCTTTTTGTAAACAACTTTTTCCGTTGGTTTTCTTTGTCTCAAACATTGATTTACCGTGCACTGGGGATTCTGTCGAGGAGATCCAGCCGGTAAGTCAGAACATCGTTGTTTTCTGAACGGCGTTGTTCAGTTCTATCTATAGTATTTTACAGATTTCTAATCCGATCATTTTATCGTTAACAAAGGTATCAGAGCTCACTCGAGCCTCGGAATAATGGTGGAAACGCGATCTCAGTCTGTGTTGAACGAAGTGACGGTACAATCGGAGGAACTTTTGAGCTCCAATTTTGAGCAGCTGGTTCGAGCTCAGATCGATGGAACTCTAAAGAAGCAGGACGCAAAAATTGATGTAATCGGTGGTATTCTGGAGAAACAGGTGGAGAAGATCGATTTCATCGGGAAAAACATGGCAGAGATATACGAAGCTATTCAAAATTTGCAACCCTCAAGTTCGTCTAACGGTGGTAACTTGTTCACACCTCGCCCGAATATCCCGATCGAAGAACCTGACCCGCCTCCGGTAACCCAACCCGTGCATCTGGGGTTTTCCGACGCTCCTTTCGTTAATCAGGTTCCAAATCAAGCGATACGGACAACGAATGGAAATGGGTATCATGGAATCACGCGTTTGGGACGGATTGATTTTCCAAAATTTGATGGAACGGAGTTAACAGAGTGGCTCTTTAAGGTGGAGCAGTATTTCGCTCTGGACCAAACAACCTCCGATATGAAGGTACGATTAGCTGCAGTTCATTTTTCTGACGAGGCCTCTAAGTTTCATCAATCCTTGCTGCAATCGGGGTTTGGATATTTGCTTAATGATTGGGAAGGGTACAAGCGTATGTTGAAGGAACGCTTTGAAGATATACTGGATGATCCTATAGCTGAATTGAAATTTCTTCAAGAAATGGATGGAATCGTCGATTATCATCAACGATTTGAAGCTATCAAAATCAGGGTTCACTTGTCTGAGGCTGATTTGGTGAGTAACTATTTGGCAGGACTAAGAATGGATACGCAAATGCACGTTCGAATGTTTTCTCCAACAACAATTCGACAATGTTTATTACTGGGGCGTCTCTATGAAAAAGCACACCCAAAGAAACCAGCGATGTCTACTTGGTCAGGTACCAGGAATTTCCCTGGCTCAGCTCCAGCTAAGTCTCCTATTTATACCAAAAAAGAAATCCCTGGGGAGAATATGAGTAGTGGTCAGTCCAGGGAGAAACCTAAGGAAAGAAGACCACAACAACCCTTACCATTCTTGACTCCACCTCATATGGATGAGAAAAGAGCTAAAGGCTTGTGCTACTTTTGTGATGAAAAGTATACGCCTGATCATTTCCAAACACATCACAAGCGCAAAGCTCAGCTGTACTGTATGGGAGGTTGGGAAGATGATGATGGTCATAGCTCAGATGCTTCTGAGACAGAACCAAAACAAGGAGATGAGGGTTAAACCTTACCCCAAATCTCAGTGAATTCAGTAGCAGGTATCTCTGATTATAGTACAATGCGGGTTAAGGGTATGCATGATAAGAAACATCTGTTCATTCTCATTGACTCTGGCTCCACTCATAATTTTATGGATGTCCAAGTAGCTGAGAGGTTGAAATGCAAAACCAAGTCTTCTGGTCTAGCTAAGGTATCAGTTGCAGATGGTGGAAAGATCAATGTTAAAGGCAGAATTGATGGATTTCAATGGTTCTTTTTGTGCTGATTTCATGGTTATACCATTGGGAGGATGTGATATTGTGCTAGGGGTACAGTGGTTGAGAACATTGGGACCTATCACCTGGGATTTTGAAAAATTAGAGATGAGGTTTACCTATGACTCTAAAAGGTCCTCTTACATGGTATTCAGCAAGGTTCAGTGAGGAAGGCTAAAGCTTCTAAGCTTAATAAACTGAAGGAGAATGAGGCTCAGGTGGCTATGATCAACTTCCAGACCACCACTACACCAGATGAAGATATGATGTTGTATTATGTGGAGCTGAGGGAAGAGGTAGTTACCTCTGGGATAGGAGAACTATTACACTCTTTTACAGACATCTTTGAGGAGCCTAAGGTTTTACCACCCCTACAAGGAACTTTGATCACAAGATTCCATTACTAGAGGGTTCGGACCCTGTCAATCAAAGACCCTACAGGTATGCCATTTATCAAAAGAATGAAATTGATAAGATGGTAGAGGAATTGCTAGCTAGTGGAACCATTCAGACTAGTTCTAGCCCTTATGCTTCCCCTGTAGTCTTGGTTACGAAGAAAGATGGAACCTGGAGATTATGTGTTGACTATAGAAAGCTTAATAGTATGACTATCAAGGATAGATTCCCTATTCCTTTAATTGAGGATCTCATGGATGAATTGGGAGGGTCTACTATCTATTCTAAGATTGACTTAAGAGCTGGTTATCATCAAGTTAGGATGGATCCTCATGACATCCATAAAACAGCTTTTAAGACTCATAGTGGACACTATGAGTATCTAGTGATGCCATTTGGCCTCACTAACGCCCCTGCTACTTTCCAAAGCTTGATGAACTCTGTGTTTAAAGCTTTCCTGCGAAAATTTGTGCTTATTTTCTTTGATGACATATTGGTCTATAGCCCATCAGAGGAAGCACATAAGGAACATATGCGGCTGGTTTTGACATGAAGAGGGAACATCAATTATATGGTAAGAGGAGTAAGTGTGCCTTTGCAACTGATAAGGTGGAGTATCTAGGGCATTATATTTCTGCTGAGGGAATTTCTACTGATCCTGCAAAAATTCAGGTAGTTCAAGAGTGGCCAGCTCCTGCTACTTTGAAACACCTCAAGGGTTTCTTGGGCTTAGCTGGGTACTATCGGCGTTTTGTTCAAGGGTTTAGTGTCATAGCTAAGCCATTAACAGCTCTCACTAAAAAGGATGCATTTGTCTGGTCACCTGAAGCTCAGTCTGCTTTTGATACTCTTAAAGAAGCTCTATGTAAGGCCCCTGTCTTAGCCTTACCTCAGTTTGACATTCCTTTTGTGGTGGAGACTGATGCTTGTGGTCAAGGCATTGGAGCTGTCCTTATGCAGCAAGGCCACCCTTTATCCTATATCAGTAGACATTTGAAGGGTGCTCAACTCAATCTCTCTATTTATGAGAAGGAGTTACTTGCAGTGGTTTTTGCTGTTCAGAAGTGGCGACACTATTTGTTGCCCAATCACTTTGTGATCAGGACAGACCAAAGGAGCCTTAAATATCTATTAGAGCAGAGGCTTAACACTCCTATCCAGCAACAGTGGCTCCCTAAACTTCTTGAATTTGACTATGAGATCCAATATCAACAAGGAAGAGACAATGTAGCAGCTGATGCACTCTCTAGAATGGAAGGATCAGAGATTCTACACATGTCAATGTCTGTATTAGAGTGTGATTTGTTGAAAGACGTCCAGGCTGGTTATGCGGCTGATACAGAGGTTCAAGCTATTATTGCTGCATTGCAACAAGGATCTTCTAGTAAAAAACACTATAGTTGGCTCCAGGGGATTCTACGAAGAAAAAGTAAAATTGTAGTACCTCAAGACCCCAAGATCAGAGACATGATCCTGCAATGGCTACATTGTTCAGATACAGGAGGGCACTCAGGTAGAGATGTCACTCTCCAGAGAGTAAAAGGGTTGTTTTATTGGAAGGGTATGGCTAAGGACATTCAAGCTTATCTGCGCGTTTGTCAGGTATGTCAGAGATGCAAGTATGATACTGCAGCTTCTCCTGGATTGCTACAACCTCTCCCTATTCCTGAAGCTGTGTGGACTGAGCTGTCAATGGACTTTATAGATGGCTTGCCCCTCTCTTTTGGTAAGTTTGTTATTTTAGTGGTAGTCGATAGACTCAGTAAGGCAGCCCATTTCTTAGCACTTTCTCATCCTTATAGTGCAATCTCTGTGGCTCAAGCCTTCTTGGATAATATTTATAAACTCCATGGGTGTCCTCAGTCTATTGTGAGTGACAGAGACTCAGTGTTTCTCAGTGAGTTCTGGAAAGAGTTGTTTTCTCTGCAGGGTGTGGATCTCAAATTCTCCAGTGCTTATCATCCCCAAAGCGACGGCCAAACTGAGGTGGTCAATAGAGGCCTTGAAACATATTTGAGATGTATGTCAAGTGACAGACCTGAGCAGTGGAGTCAGTGGTTACCTCTTGCAGAGTTTTGGTATTACACTAACTTCCACAGTGCTACTCAATTGACTCCATTTGAGGTTGTTTATGGTCAGCCTCCTCCCATCCATTTACCTTATTTACCAGGGGAGTCCAAGGTAGCAGTGGTAGCTAAGAGTCTCCAGGAAAGGGAAAATATGATTCTCATTTTGAAGTTTCATTTGTTGAGAGCTCAACATCGAATGAAGGTATTTGCGGATCAGCACAGAACTGAGAGAGAGTTTGAAATTGGGGATTTTGTGTTTGTCAAGTTGCAACCATATAAGCAACAATCGGTGGTGGTCAGATCTTCTCCAAAGCTATCCCCTAAATACTTTGGACCTTGCAAGATTGTGGATCGCTGTGGTAAGGTAGCTTATAAGTTGGAGCTTCCACCCTCTTCTCAGGTGCACCCTGTTTTTCATGTATCTCAGCTGAATGTCTTGGTTGGTAATGTGCACACCTCTACTCAATTACCTTCCATTATCACTGATGTTTTGACTAAAGAACCTGAGATCATCTTGGAGAGGAAGATGGTCAATAGGCAGGGTAAAGCGGCTACTATGGTTTTGGTTAAATGGACACATTTACCAGTAGAAGAGGCGACGTGGGAATATCTATTTGATTTGCAGAAGAAATATCCATCTTTTAAACCTTGAGGTCAAGGTTCTTCAATCAAGGGGGATTTGTTACAGGAAAAGTAGTTGGGGTCAGAAGTGAAGAAGCGTTACAAAGTTGGGGGTCCTTTTAGAAGAATATTAAAGTGGAGGATTAAGAAGTAAAGAAGAAGCAGATTAAAGAAAGAGAGAGGATAACTTCATTTGTATTTCTTTTTGTCAACAACTTTTTCCGCTGGTTTTCTTTGTCTCAAACATTGATTTACCGTGCACTGGGGATTCCGTCGGTAAGTCAGAACATCGTTGTTTTCTGAACGGCGTTGTTCAGTTCTATCTATAGTATTTTACAGATTTCTAATCCGATCATTTTATCGTTAACAACATCTAATCGGCGACGATGGCGGAGATTTTGCGATCGGCGATGGTGCGACGGTGAATAATTCTGATCATCGATGGCAGAGAGTTGTAATCAGTGGTGGTGGAGAGTTCTGATCGGCGACGACAAGACAAAGATTCGTTTTGGCGACGGGAAATTTTTAATCGACGACGGTGGAGATTGTAATTGGCGGCGGAGATCCGATCGGATTTGTAATTGATGACGAGACAGAGATTTGTGATCTGTGTGGTATGTCTTCTTCTCTTTTTGTGGAACAATTTGGAGAAAAAACAAATCAATTGTTCCTTTGAGTATAAGGATATCACATTCAAAGCTCCAATGGAAGTTTGGGAGATAGACGAGAGTGTCACATTCAAAGAGCTACAAGAAGATCATGAAATGTTTCGTTGGTGTGTAACAGTAAGTCACAAATGTAACTGAAAGATTACTGCTACATAGCTTGCAAAATTTCACTATCTACTTTTGGTTTATAAATTATTTGGGAAACCCTTCCGAATTGTTTAGAAATCCTTCCGAAATATATATTTCGGAGCATTTCAGGAATCATTCCTAAATATTTAGGAAGGTATTCTTAAAACGTATCCAGTTTTGTTTTACATTCCACTTACTACTCTTTTCAGTGCTAAATTCTCTTTTCTTTTGACTTATATGTGAGTAACAAATGCATGTGAGTAACAAATGCAACGACCTTGTTGTTTGAGATTGTTGGTAGTACCATTCAACCAAAGATAATACACACTCAAAAGATTTGTGATGTGGATAAAAAACCTATAATTTGCGAGTTGTAGATGGTGATTCATCACGTAAATGAATCTAATGTGCATGCGGAAAAACAACGTGTTACCATTCGCAAATGGTTAAATTTTGTATGATACACCTTTTTGTTTTATTGATTGATTTTGGAATACACCTAAATAGCAAACGATTATAGAGTGAACTTGTATCTTTGTCTTCATAATCTAGTTCGATAAAGTGTAAGTATTTAGAAAAGGGTACACTATAAAATTAGGATGGTCTTATGAATTTAGGAAGGCCCTTCGAAAAGTGTAGTAAAGCTTCCTAAAGTTATATTTAGGAAGGATTCTTACATAGTTAGGAAGACCTTCCTAAGTTATCAAAAACATGAAAATTATTCAAAAAAAGGGATGATAGAGGACAAAGTTAATTTACGTTCTCAGATATCTCTAGATTTACAACTTGAGTAACATTTAACATATGTATATGCACAAATCTCTCGCAAGTTAGGAAAATGTTAGTTTTTATTTTCTCTATCATGCTCTTGATGATCTCCACGGTATTTGTGGTCGCTTAGCTTATCCTCGATACACATTCCCGATGGCATCGAGTAGCTTATCCTCGATACACGTACCCGATGAATTCTCAGGAAGAAATTCAAGATTTTACGCTGGAAGCATTCCTAAATTGTGATAAATTCTTGGGGAATTTGCTAAAATAGACCACATTTGCTGAAATTCAAGATTTTTCTTTTTCTTTTATCAGATAAACCTGTAGGGGTCAAATTCCACCCTCTGGAGATCACCAGAAGAAATGGCTAAGTCTGGGCGAAAGAGGAGCTCTACCGAAGGTCTGTGACGCACCGGCGGTACCAAACGAAACCGGGTGAGCCAATTTCAGTACTTCATCTACTCAGCAGGCCAAATTCAGCTCAGCCCATTTAATTGGGCCGAACTAAGTTGCAAGTGGGACGAACCGCTAATGGGTCGCCGACTTAGGAGTGCAGCTCACGCAAACCCTAGCCGACTTAGTATATTATAAATATGTTGTATCATCCTCTTGAAAGGAGAGGAGGAAATTCCTAGCAGAAAACCCTTGTACTCTTTACAACAAACAGAGCTAATAAAAATCTACTTCTCAATCTTTGTTCTTGATTCACAACTCTTAAGTTTTGCAGATCTACCGCGAACCCGACAAATTCTAATTGTAGGAATCCAGCTCCCACAATTTGGCGCTAGAAGGAGGGTATCAGCAAAGCTTCACACGCAGATCTCACGAGCAAATCCGAGGAGATGACCGGTAGCAGCGAAACAACCCAGCGCGACGTGACGAACGACAGCGCCAATCGGAACGAGCCGATGACTCGCGGCGACCAGACGGCTCGCGGCGAGCAGATGGCTCGCGGCGAGCGGAACGGGGAGGAGCAGGCGCCTCTCAATGGATCTGGAGCGACGGGCCGTCAAACCAACACGGCACCGAACCCAGAAGCATCTAATGACCTGAAGGAGATATTGGCGGAGCTGCTCAAGAAATCTAAGCGACAAGGAGCAAACGCCTAACCAAGGATCCGGGTCAACCAGTCAGAACGACAGACGGCAGCGCCGATCCAAAGCAGGCGGCTCCCAACAGA
Source organism: Draba incana (assembly GCA_963576765.1). Lineage (NCBI taxonomy): Eukaryota > Viridiplantae > Streptophyta > Magnoliopsida > Brassicales > Brassicaceae > Draba > Draba incana. The sequence continues at coordinate 17,618,261 of OY755217.1, forward strand.
TCTGGAGCAAGCGATGGATTTGGGGCAACCGATACTCAAACTACCACGAACAGATCTGGATCCACCACGACGACTAACCCACAGTTCGACAACCTGCAGCTCGCTTGATCCTGACAAGCCTCACTTCAACCTGAAAATCAGCGGTACATCTGGCGAGTCTTGCGTCCCCGAGCCGGCGAGTATCGCATCCCCGAGCCGGCGAGTCTTGTGTCCCCGAGCCGGCGAGTTTTGTGTCACCGAACCGGCGAGTCTTGTGTCCCCGAGCCGGCGAGTTTTGTGTCACCGAACCGGCGAGTCTTGTGTCCCCGAGCCGGCGAGTTTTGTGTCACCGAACCGGCGAGTCTTGTGTCCCCGAACCGGCGAGTTTTGTGTCAACGAGCCGGCGATTCTTGTGTCCCCGAGCCGGCGAGTTTGTGTCACCGAGCCGGCGATTCTTGTGTCCCCGAGCCGACGAGTCTTCCATTACCAATCCGGCGAGTTTTATGTCACCGAGCCGACGGTTCTTCCACTACCAATCCGGCGAGTTTTCCATCCCCGAGCCGGCGAATCGTGACTTGTGCCGAGCTTGGATTTGGATCGCGAGCACCGGTTTTCCCGAGCCGGCGCGGGAACGGTCATGGTTTTTGTAAACGACCCGCTCTTGCCGGAGATTCTAAAGACGTGCCACGTTACTTAAGAGCGAACTGTTTTCTCTGGAAACGAGCCACGCTTTCTTGTAGACGAACCGTTTTTGGGATTCGGGAATTCTACCGATTAACCACGACACGTTCTCCGCAACAAAATCATGGGTGAGCCATCTATTCAACCGGATGAGCCGTCGAAGTCTATCGGTTAATCTCGACAGGTTCTCCGCGACAAAGTCACGGCTCAGATTCAACACTCTCACAACTCAAAAATCAACTTACTAATACAACTCATAAGAATCAACTCGATTTTCACGCCTCCCCGCGGCTCAATTTCGCTTCACCATCCCTGCCGCTTGACTTCAGCTCTAACATCATCATTACATGGGTTTAACTTCAACTCTCTTGCGGATTGGATTCAACTTTATCATCCCTCAAAAGTGTAACAACTAGGCCTCGAACCTATGGATTGTAACGTGACAATTCGGATTGTGTAGAGAGGGTAACCAATCATCCCTCAAATTTGTGTAGCCGGTATTACCGAGCCCTTGAGTTATACATATCGTATCAGCTCGGGGATACACGAGACAGCACGGGTCCGTAAAAGAAAGAATTTTGAGTTAGCTTTCCAACGCAAGTAAAATAACATCATTTGGAGTTGCGGTTCTCAAGATATACCAAATTTACTGAAGATGTATCAATCTGGAGTAGTCGGCTCGGCACAGCCAGTAGTCGGCTCGGCACGGCCAGTAACAAAGACGTAACGAGCTGATATTTTGACACAGGATGCAATTTTTAGTTAGCTTTCCAACTCAAGTAAAATGACATCATTTGGAGTTGCGGTTCTCAAGTTATACCCGATTTACTGAAGATGTATCAATCTGGATTTTTCGGCTCGGCACGGCCAATAATTGGCTGGGCACGGCCAGTAGTCGGCTCGGCACGGCCAGTAACAAAGACGTATCGAGCTGATATTTTGATACATGATGCAATTTTGAGTTAGCTTTCTAACGCAAGTAAAATGACATCATTTGGAGTTGCGGTTCTCAGGATAAAGCCGATTTACTGAAGATGTATCAACCTGAATTCTTCAAACCCGAGCTGTAGTAATCGGCTCGGCATGGCCAAGGATAAAAACATACATAGCTGAAATCTGGGTAGGAGATAGATAATCGAGTCAGCTTTTATCCAAAACAATTTTGAAGTCATTTGGACCAATGGTTAGAAAGATACATTGATTATCGGTCCACGGCACAACCGACTATCAGGGTGCCACCGTTCAAACGGTTCGGACTTAACAAAAACACGGCGCAACCGACTATCACAGTAACTACCTGCTGCTCTTTTGATCGCGACGTGCCCATCGGCGGGCAGAAAATAAGCGGTACATTCGACGAGCCAACTTCTCAGCGAGCCGTTGTCTCATCATTCTAGAAAGTGTGCTACGCTTCTTTTAAACGAACCACTTTCTCTGGAGATTTGCAGAAACGAGCCACGTTCCTTATGAACGAACCGTTTCCCGATCTCTACGTTCTTTTCAAAACAAGCCACGCTTTTTATAAGCGAACCGTTTTGGAAATTAACTCATCTTCCTCATATTGACACCCCTGAACCGTGAACCGCGAACCGCGAAATCGAGACAACTACCGAGCTGTTGTCATACCCAATCGGCGACACTAAGTCGTTTGGTGACTCGAACTGATTTAATCATTTGAGCCATGATCCGAGCTAACAAGTCTTTTGTGAACAGATCTAGATTCGGGGTAACAAGTCCGATAGATTCGCCGCCATCGTTTATTTTCCATGCCACCGCCACCGTTTTGCCTAACTCTGGAAGTAAAACCGAAACAGGAGCCGCCTTGCTTCTGTCATATACAGCTACTCCTCACGCCCTTGGTGGTAAAATCAAACTGGGAGCTGACAAAAGGAGCACTATCCGCAAATGGAACGCCGCGAATCACCAACATCATCGACAACCCTGGAGGAGCATGACACCATCGGTTAACCCAATCTGTAAGCAGCGAGCCGTTGTCTCATTGTTCCAAAAAGTGTGCCACGCTTCCTTTAAGCGAACCACTTTCTCTTTAGATTTGCAGAAACGAGCCACGTTCCATGCGAACGAACCGTTTCCCGAATCTCATGCCTTCTCCAAAATGAGCCATGCTTATTGCAAGCGAACCATTTTGGAGAGTAACCCAATTCGCAGTTTACTTGTGTCGCATGCCAGAATTCAAGCTAAGTGTCGACTCCCCTGCAAACTGTTTTCTAAGCTAAGTGTCGGCTCCCCCACGAAGTGTTTTCTAAGCTAAGTGTCGGCCCCCTGCAAACTGTTTTCTAAACTAAGTGTCGGCTTCCCCGCGAACTATTTTCTAAACTAAGTGTCGGCTCGCCGTCACAAAACCGGCTCGCCGTCACAAAACTGACTCGCCGTCAAAAATCTGGTTCGCCGTCACAAATCCGGCACGACGTCACGAATCCGGCACGCCTTCACGAATCTGGCACGTCGTCACAAATCCGGCTCGCCGTCACAAATCCGGCACGCCGTCACCAAACCGGCTCGCCGTTACCAATCTGGCACGTCGTTACAAATCCGGCACGCCGATACAAATCTGGTTCGCCGTCACAAATCCGGCACGCCGTCACCAAACCCGCTCGCCATCACAAATCTGGCACGCCGTCACCAATTCGGCACACCGTCACAAATCCGGCTCGCCATCACAAATTCGGCTCGCCATCACAAATCTGGCACGCCGTACACATCTGGCACGCCGTCACAAATCCGGCTCGCCGTTACAAATTTGGCTTGCTGTTACAAGTCTCAAACAACGGCTCGCCATTATAAATTTGGCTATGTTGCTTGGAAGCAAACCGTTTTCTTTGGAAACGAGCCACGCTCTCTTGCGGACGAACCGTTTTTCTCAAAAAGTTTACTACAAAATGTTCAATTTCAACAAATTTGACTAACACAATTGGTCGTGCCGTAACACAATTAGTTGTGCCGAAATACATAGTGCAACTTTTCGGTAGAGCCGAAATACTTGGTGCAAATTTTTCGGTAGAGACGAAATACTTAGTGCAACTTTTCGGTAGAACCAAAATATTTGGTACATTTTTGAAAAATGAAGGAGCAACACCAAAAGCCTTGTCTCTTCGGCAGCTCGGCGCGGTACTTTGGTAGCGCCGACGCCTTTTCTCTTTGGCAGCTCGGCGCGGAACTTCGGTAGCGCTGATGCCTTCTCTCGGCAGCCCGAAGCCTTGTCTCTTCGGGTGCTCGGCGCGTTACTTTGGTAGCGCCGACGCCTTCTCTCTTTGGTAGCTCCGACGCCTTGTCTCTTCGGCAGCCCGGCGCGGTACTTTGGAAGCGCCGACGCTACCTATCCAAAATTCAGACAAGAATCATATCATTCATGAACTACGGGGCGACTTGATCCCTGCAAAGGGTACGTAGGCAGCTCGTTTTCGGACGGGTTCAGTTGCCCCCCTCCTCACAAGAGGGGGGAATGGGTGCGTATACTCGTATACTCCCATCTTTTTTTACATATCACACTTACATCCTTTACGGATCATCCAAAGTCCCACCTAAACGGACATACCTCTTATCATTCTCGTTGCTGCTGGCCACAATAACGAACTACTACATCCTTCAAAGGATATAAACTACTACATCCTAGCGGATTAAAAGCGCGCTATATAAATTTAGAGTTCATTACTGGAGCGGATATATTCATGGGAACATATCCGTAAACCAGAATGTTCATCTCAAAACCCAGCAAACGAATCGCTGGTACAAAATCGCTAAGTGTTCATTATCGGAGCTGGCTCGTTCATGAGAACCCATCTGTAAACCAAAATGTTCATCCCAAACCCAACAAAAGCAAAACGTTGGTCGTAACGCGATAGCATGTTCATCGTGGAGCGGACTCGTTTAAGGTAACTTGTCCGTAAACCAGGGTGTTCATCAGGAAACCCAATGAGCAAATCATTGGTCTTAAGCAAAACAAATTCTCCCGGCCTAGCCTTCATGGCTCAAATTACACTTACGCCTTAATGGCTTAAATTTCACTTACGCAATCACGGCACATATTTTACTTACGCCTTCACGGCTTAGATTTCATTTATGCCTTCACGGCTCGGAGCTAACTTTTCAAGGTTGGCTGACAAATGACCAAGCAAATTGAACAAGTCACGGATGAGCAGAACATCCCGCAACTAGGAGTCAACTCCAAACATTCACGGGTCTTCCACGGTTCAACTACAACCGCCCCGCAGATCAATTTCACTTCAACATCTTCGTGGCTCGATTTTACTTCACCATTCTCAACAAATCTCCAAAGTCGGAGCCTCGCCGTCCGACCGTTCTCGCCCCGGCTCCCCACTCCATTCTCGCCAATTTTACCGCTGACTGGTTGTCCCGAGCCGATCTGCCGAACCGAGTTGCCGAGGTTGATCTCCGCCGAACCGCCGAGGTTGATCTCTGCCGAACCGACGATCTTGCCCTAACCGAGGCAATCCCGGACCGAGCAGCGTGCCTCCCGAGGTTGATTTCCGAGCCGAGACTCACCAAGCTTCGAATCGAGACCGATTCACCGAGCCGAGACTCGCCGAACCGATCTCCACCGAAACACCGACACGATCTCGCCGACCCACCGATCCGCCGAACTGCCAACTCAATCTCGTCGGAGAGCTATTCCGCCAAGCCGCGAGTTAGCTGGGATGAGTAGCTGGTTCGATCTCTTTTGACCCGGCGGTTTGTGCGTGCTTCAGACCGAGCCGCAGTTCATCGCGAGCTGTTTCATACCGATTTGCTCTTCACCGACTCAGTGAAGCCAAATTATTTGACCCGAGCCGGGCTCTTGTTGATCTCACGGCGCGAGAACTGAGACGGCACGTCGCAAGAGGAAGCAATGGTAGCCCAGATCTAACGAACGTAGAGAGTGATCTGGAGATCGGTCCGCAAGACGAGATACGATTGATTGCTAAATGACAGCACTCCCACGGCTCGTATTCATCTCATTTTTAACCTTAGCATCTATCAAGCCCGCCGCGGTGCAACCATTTGAAGACCTGAACTTCAGCTTGGGTGGTCTACTAGGATGACTTGATCACTCATACCTCGGCATCACCGCCAACCGTTCAATGTATCAAAATCATCGGCGACACCGTTAACAGCGACACCATCATTAGCTTAAACCTTTTTGATCAACACTTATATTCGAGCCGCGTCACAGTGCAACGGTTTTCATTACACCAAACGGCTCGGAGAATACGCAAACGAAACTGAATTTGGGAACTCGGCGACAATGACGACTTGAACAAGTGTGTGACTTGTGCTCTTTTTCCCTTGATCTGGTTTTTTCCCACCGGGTATTCTAGACAAGGTTTTTACCGAGGCTTGTTCACACACTTATACGTCTTCATCATTGACAACAAGCTATTCCAAAGATAGTTGGAGCAATTTCATCTGTCTGATCTTAGACTTTCACCAATATCTCGGCTTCACCATTACTGATAAATCCAAGCTAGGGGGCTAACTGTAGGGGTCAAATTCCACCCCCTGAAGATCACCAGAAGAAATGGCTAAGTCTGGGCGAAAGAGGAGCTTTACCGAAGGTCTGTGACGCACTGGCGGTACCGAACCAAACCGGGTGAGCCAATTTCAGTACTTCATCTACTCAGCAGGCCCAATTCAGCTCAGCCCATCTAATTGGGCCGAACCAAGTTGCAAGTGGGACGAACCGCTAATGGGCCGCCGACTTAGGAGTGCAGCTCACGCAAACCCTAGCCGACTTAGTATATTATAAATATGTTGTATCATCCTCTTGAAAGGAGAGGAGGAAATTCCTAGCAGAAAACCCTTGTACTCTTTACAGCAAACAAAGCTAATAAAAATCTACTTCTCAATCTTTGTTCTTGATTCACAACTCCTAAGTTTTGCAGATCTACCGCGATCCCGACAAATTCTAATTGTAGGAATCCAGCTCCCACAAAACCTAATAAGAAAGGAAGGAGATTTTAGTCATTTTACTAGTCATTAATGGTATCTATGGAACATTTCAAAATGAGTGGTAGATTTGGAAGGAAAACTTAAATAAATGGTATCTATGAGAATTGCCCGATAAAACCCAAACCACGCGTAGCGTGGGAAAACCCCTAATCTACTATATAAAACACGGTCATCACTCTCCACGGGCTGACATGTGGCTTTGCTAAGAGTGTGACACGTGTCCAAAATATTTCCACGCTACTCTTCACTTCATCTTCATCTTCTCACGAGTATATAATCGATATGCCGCTGCCACTTCATCTTCCATTTAATCGATATGCCATCTAAAACCGTTTCTAATTTTTGGTCGATTACACGTTAGACTTTTTGATCGATTGTAATTTTTTTTCTCTTTTTTTCTCAAGGAGGATAACAATCGTTTCAAATTTTGGTTGTTTTATCAGTAGCCAGCTTAAGAGTGCCGTTTAGTTAAAAAAAGAAAACTCGTTATTTAGATTTAAGTTTTCTTACACTCCAAATTGAGATTAAAAAGCATTCAACTTATTTGTCATTTTATTTGGATTGGCAGAAGTTAGATTTGTTTCTAGGATTTATGTATGTGGTACTCTCAGTATTTTTCCATTCATTGGGAATGAAGAACGTGGAAGCGCTTTGTTCAACTTCCTGGTGGAGATGGATTGGTTTGGGGATTCTCCATCGACCCATGACCCAAAGTCTGGCCCTTTGGTTCTGTAGCTCAATGGTGGGCCATGTTGTTCTTATGTTGCTTATGGTGTTGATGAAGAAATTGGTCATTTTCATGTTTGGCCTGATGGAAAAACTATTTATCCCAAACTTTATGCTTGCTATAAGTGTAATCATCTTCCCAAATCTAACTTAGGGGAATCATTTAATTGCTCTTCTCTTTATAACTGCTTCCGAGTTCTCTTTTTCTATTTTCAGTGGCGACCTTGCTTTTCTTAGAGTCTCTAGCTGGAGGTTGTTTCTCATATTCAAACACAACTTCATATCTTTATGATAGGTATGCATTACTGGAAAGGGGCTGGTATGATAGGAAAGGCTATTGATAGATTGGTTATCCTTTATCAGTATTACAGGAAGAGGAAGAAGACACCTAATTCAGAGGGAGGCTTAGGCAAGAAGGATCCAGAAGCTATGACGTGGCCCTAAGGATGAAACTCTCATTTGGATCAGAACAAGAAAGGAACACGTCATTATCAAGCCATTAAGGATTTGCTTAGCATATAAAGTGCAGTCTGTGTCTTTTGTTTGCTTATCAAAGAGTTTTGGTCTTGTATTCGTTTGGATCTTTGAATAAAAGCTTGGTTTTCATTGATTCGGAAGTTTACATTATAAGTTCGTATCAAATGGTATCAGAGCCATTTTCCGATCACAAACGGGAAATGGCGACGTCACCAAACAATAACCAAGCGCAGAGTACGGCAAGGAACTTACCGACGGTGGAGGCCAGTGATGAGGTCTCAAGAGGGGTTACGAAGAGTGACTCGTCTCTTCCGCTGTTGATAACGAAGATACTAGCAACCCTGGAGAGGATGGAAAGACGACAAGTCGCAGAGATCGTAGAAAGACAAAAATCTCAAATGGAGAAGGAAAGCTTGCAACTTTCAGGTCAGGTCGGCTTGTCCTGGGGAGAATCGGCCATAGTTCACAGGTCTGGTCAGAACCAGCCGGTGACGGAACCAGAGGACAGAAGCACCGCCGATACCTGGGAATTAAAAAAAGAGCAGTCTTTTAATCAAAACAGAAGGTGGAAGGAGCTCAGCTTGGTGAAGATTAAGCAACAAAAGGAGGAGGTGAGCAAACTGAAGCAGAAAATGATTGAGGAAGCCGAAGCAAAACAGCGACATGGGGAAGAAGCACTGACATCCGGTACGTTATCGAGTCCAATCGGAGCATCATGGGTTGAATCCGGCAAGAGAGAAGGATCGGAGAAGGAAATCGCCTCTGACAAATCTATACTGGTGGAATCGATCCATGTAGAGGAACCCAGAGAGATGATCGAGAAAGTTTCTTTCCAACCGTATTTAAGGAAGCTATCGGAAGAGCGAAACGGGTTAATGTGTCGGAAGCTGGGGATCCTTAACCACACCGGAGACTGGGGATTGAGAGTGGAACATTACTTTGAAAGGGGAAAATTCGCAGAGGAAAATTTACAAGCAAGGGTGTGTTTCGATTTAATCACCAACGAACCAAAGCGAGCAGAAAAGGTTTGGAGATTGGCTTTCATGATCGGATTGAAGGTTAAAATTCGGACAGGAATGAAGATGATTGAGCCGGAAAACCTGCTAGAGGTGAGGTTGTGCTTTAACGACGAGACGTGGATGTGGTTTCGCCGGAAAAGGGATCGAAACCCATTTCTCAACTGGGAACAAATTAAGTCGAGGTTAACGAAACATTTTGCAGCAACCCACGATACACAGGTGGTAGGAGAATGGTTGGGAATTGATGAGTCTCCATCGGAAGAAAGCTCAGGGAAGGTGTTGAGGTCATCGGAAAGAAGATTCAAGAACATCGGACGACTAAGTGATGCAATACATGGGAATGGGCTCAATTCAATAAAGCCCATGTCTATTAACATCTGGGGGTGTCAAACGTCGCCGTTTTCTGATAATTAAGACACAAATCTAAATGCTTCTTCACGGGCCACAGTGAGTCGCCAGCCGCCTTATCGGAAGCTCACTCTGACGGGAAGAGCCGGTAGGAAAGTTTGTGGGCGGTGTATCTGGTGCGTCGAGAAGTTTCATCGCTATCACCAGTGTCGTTACAAGGATTCGCGTGTATTAGTGGTGAAGAAATATAGTTTTGAAAGTGATAACAATTGGGACGAAAAAGTGGAGGAGAGGACCAAGGGGTATTGGCAGGAGAAATTCGAGATGGCAGAGCTGTCTCTTAACTCCACTATGGATAATTCATCTCCAAAAACCATCAAAATCAGAGGTATTATCCGAGCCTATTCATTGGTGGTGATGATTGATAGTGGAGCTTTGCATAATTTCATCTCGAATGTGGTGGTTTACCTGGGATTATCTACAAAGGGGAACAAATGCCATGGGATTCTCGTTGTTACGGGACTGCCAGTGAAAGGAGAAGACTTGTATCAGGATGAGGAAAAGAGGTTGCAGAATCGTTCAATCACAACAATTTGCCTTAAGTCCTTATGGAACACTTTGGATCATCATGAAGAAAACGAATTGGTGGAATATGGGAGATTACAATCAAAATAGTATTTATAGCAAAAGCAAAAAGGTATATGGGTCAACCCGCAACAACCGGATCAAACCCGGTTTTGGAGCTGAAAATGTGTCTGGAATGGGTACCCTGACCAACCACATGGTCAAGAAGTGGTCGGTCCTGACCCTCAAATATTGTAATTGTGAATTAGACCGGCATACATGTCTTCACATAGTTGGCAACATCGTCTGAGCCGTAACTTCAAATGAGATGAATCCAACATCTATGTAAAGCTAACTCAATTTCCTATTTACCCATATGAGATGAATCCAATATATGAGTAGTCACACTCTTCCATTTCGTCTAGAGTGGTCGAAACTTCTTCCCTCTCATTGAGAGTGGTCGTACCTTCTTCCCTCTCTTTGAGAGTGGTTGTATTTCCGAACTTAGCGCCGGAAACTTTCAAGAATCTTCTCACCATTTTGTGTTCTTAATTATGTAGTGGTTTCTTTGAAACCGAAAGAAACAACCGGTGTTGTTTCGATGTGTAGGAATTTGGTCAGGTTTTAACCGGTTTAATCTCTATTAAACAACCTATTGACAATTTCTTTTTGCCTAGGATCTAGGGTTTGTAAACGATGAATCTACAAAAACGAGATCTCGAATATACCTGGTGATTATGCAGCGGAATTTGACAGGTTATCGAGATCTGTAGCGCTTCAATTGCTGCGCCTCTACGGTTAGTCCACACGCACACAAACTGGAATCCGCAGGGATGCTAGTACCTGGAATCGGATCTCTCAGGGAATCTACGTTTTCAGAGGCGGCTATCGACTAAGGCTGCTTTCAGTTTCGTGCCTCATATCATATATATAGGCATGTGAGAAAACCTAATCGTCCAGCAATTAAACCGGTTAAAATTAAGTCATTGAACCGAAATTACTATTCCGATTATTAGCCCATGTCGATCGACACCACACTGTTGTGTCGATCGACACTGTCTTTAAAACACGATTATAATGTGTATCGAATACACATGTCGATCGACATCACTCTGTTGTGTCGATCGACACCTCCTCTAAAACACATTATTTGGATCATTACATTAATGATCATTTCCACATAAAGTAAATCCAGTTTGCTTAGGTGTGTGACCCTGTAGGATCATATAATACTAGTAATGAGTTCATAACTCATAGATCATCAGTGGCTTCTAGCAAAACGTCATGATCACCTAGTATCATATGAATGTCTAATCTCGACAGTACAACTATCTCTAGAGTTAATAGAAGTGTGATTTCAGGACATTCCCAACAATCTCCCACTTGTACTGGAATCATCTATTCCCATAATCCATTCGTCTCTATATCTCGATATGGCATAAGGCAAGAACCGTGTCATCCTTATTATAGCCAGTATCACGTTCATCGAACTCCGATTTATACTGATCAAAAACAAACGACTGACAATCACCTCGTTTGAGCGCGGCCACGCATTTCTCAGTATCAAATCTTCGATGGGCCCTGAGATATTTATCTCCTGTTATATAGGAGGGACAAATTCCATCTTGTTCCATCCCTGTTACCTCACACACTTCATGATACACCCAATCAATGCCTTTATAGTCACCTGTTACGGCTGACGTTTGACAAAGTCAAAGCGGACCAATTCATATGCAAGAAATCATGATGAAATCAGGTCTAAGGACTATACTCTATAGTCGTAATGAGAACCTCTTATGACACTTTATATAACTATCTTGTAGAGTTCTCATTAGCGGGTCATGTCCGATCATATGTTCTCTAACATATATCTATGTGATTGACTTTAATACTCTTATTAATGACTCCATGAAACTTAGTCATCAGTCACCTCACATACCAGTCTCACGCGGTTGTCAATGTCCCACTTTAACAACCTTGACCAGGGACAAATATAATCTATGTCATTTATCACTTATAGGGTTTCATGATCAAGTCCTCAACTTGATGACCTATAAAATGCCATCAATTACTTAGGGACTATTATTCAATTATCCAATAATCAAATAATACATGAAACAATTTCATCATGACATAACCAAATTATGTTTATATGAACATCATAACATAACTAAATCCATTACAACTCCCACTAGACTCAAGATCACATCTTAATATATCCAATACCTACAACATGAGGGTGAAACTCATGCTTAGGTCATGGGAGAGGCTGCGGCGCTTTGCTTGGAACCCATTCCAACAAACCGCAGACTGCAGTGCTTTGCTTGGAACCCTTTCCAACAAACCGCACCACCATATAGACACAAGACATAACCAAGTTCAGACCGGAAATCGTATTTGTCCGTCTAACCACTTTCAACTAAAACCATCACTTCCTCAGTTCACCAAGCTCCTATCCTAAGTATTCCTCAAATACTTATAAATATTCTTGGTAACTGTCTAGTGACTTTCACATGGATCATATTGGTATCTACTCGTCATGCTTAAAACACAAGCAATATCTGGATGAGTGCAGTTGATGGCATTCATGATAGATTCCACTGCATACGCCTGGGAATCCTACTTAAACGTTCTTGCTCAGCCAGTGTCTAGGGACATTGCGTCTTGCAAAGATTAATGCCATGAGACATTGGTATGAGGCCCTTCTTGGAATCATGTATACTGAACCTGTCCAAGACCTTATCACCATAAGCATCTTGACACGATTCAATTAGCCTATCCAATCTATCTCTATAGATTCTTATTCCAAGAATGCACGCGGCTACTCCCATGTCTTTCATTGAAAAACAACTTCCGAGCCAAGTCTCTAAAGACTGAAGAAACGGAACGTCATTTCCGAGAAGAAGTATGTCATCTACATACATAACGAGAAATGCAACTACACTCCCAGTAGTCTTCTTGTAAACACACGGTTCCTCTTCGTTCCTGATGAAGTCAAACCTTTTGACATCTTTATCAAAACGAAGATTTCAACTCCGTGATGCTTGCTTCAATCCATAAATGGATCGATGAAGCTTGCATTCTTTCCCAGCATTATTAGGATCTGTGAAACCTTAGGTTGTGTCACGTACACATCCTTTTCCCAGAATTCCATCAAGGAAAACTGTTTTCACATCCATCTGCCAAATCTCATCACCATGATAAATGGCAGTTGCTAGGATAATCCAAATGGATTTAAGCATAGCGACTGGGGAATAGGTCTCTTCATAGTCATACCATGAATTTGCTTGAAACCTTTAGCCACCAACTTAGCTTTGTATATCGGGATATATCCATCCACGTCAATCTTCTTCTTGAAGACCAATCTACAGTCAATGGCTTTTACACCATCGGGTAAATCCACCAAGTACCATACCTGGTTTTCTGACATGGATCCCATTTCGGATCTAGTAGCTCCAAGCCACCTTTTGGAGTTCGGGCCCAACATTGCTTCTTCAAAATTCGCAGGCTCTTCGCATTGCTTCTTCTTTTGTTGAGCTTCACCTCGGCTCCTCTCTGTTCCGTCTTGGTCTTGCTCTTCTTCTTTGATGTTCCTCTCTAATACTCCCCCGCACTCTTAGCCGTCGTGAATATTTGTGAACAAAGGCTAAGAGTGGAGCTCGGCATAGTCTTAGTCTTTGGCCTCTTCTTCAATTAGCTCCAAAGGTTGGAAATTTACTCCTTGACCTATCAAGGAACCACCTTCTTGATTGAGCTTCCTCTCTTTAACCGGCCTTTTCAATTTGGAATCTTCACCCACAGCTTGTCTTGAGATTGGCCTCTTGTTTAATTAGCTCCAAATGTTGGAAATTTACTCCTTGACCTATCAAGGAACCACCTTCTTGATTGAGCTTCCTTCCTTCAACCGGCCATCTCTTGAGGAATTTGAACAGCTCGTCGATTAGACAGCTACAAGTTCGGATTTTCCCTTTCGGGCTCGTCGATTATGCAGCCAACAGTTCGGATTTTTCCTTCCAACTCCTCCAAGCTCGTGGTCTCCAAGCTTATACAAAGCCATGACCATAGAGAATAGGGGTCCGGTCACAACTAGCACAAACTTGATTTTCTTAAGTTCAATTCCACCTTGCAAAAACACAATAAACGAATTGGATCAAACACATTTACTTGAACACTTAAAATCATAACAAAAAATGATAAACCGAAATTATGCTGTTAAATTATTACTATAGCTATTTCGTTTTATCAACTTATTCTCATCATGATTTTAGCATTTCTATCTTCAATTCGTTTAAAGGTTCCAAATTTGCAAGCATATCAATTTTCAAGAATTTTCAATTTCATTAGAGAGGGAACATCATTAAAACCAACCGGTTTTCCTCTAAACCGGATTTCAAATTCAAATTTCAAATGAAAATCAAGAGAGGGAAAGATTTAGAAACTCCCTCTTCTTCCAATTCGGATTGGAAGTATGAACTTTGAAGCTTTGATAGCTCCTTGAAGAGTTTATTAACACCTTGGGCGGTTTCCTTTACACCACCAAACCATCAACTCCTTGATGAATAAACTTGGGATTTGATTCATCATGATTTTAAATGCTAATCTTTTAGCATCCCATGGTTCTCTTCCCTACAAAACAATTTCAAAACAAAGTAACCAAGATTCAAGTAACCAAGAGATTTAAGTAACCAAAGATTCAAGTAACCAAGATTTAGTAACCAAGAGATTGAGAGATTTTGTAACCAAGAGATTGAGAGATTTAGTAACCAAGATTTAAGTAACCGAGATTGAGAGATTTAGTAACCAAGAATGAGAGAATAGTAACCAAGAGAATTAGTAACCAAGAGAATTTCAAAAACATTTTTCTTTTGAAAAACAACAAAATCCGGTTTTTCAAACAACAACTTTTAAACTTTTGAAATCAAAATTTTCACATTCACTAAGATTCATTCAAAGATTTTCGAACATAAAGATTTTTCAAACACTTTTCTTTAAAATAACAAAACCCGGTTTAACAAAAACAAAACTTTAAAATTTTAAAATCGAAAATTTTCAAATCATTTGAAATCATTTGCAGCGGATAAACTAATTCGAATTTGTGTTGGATTAAGCGCATAAGGAAGATGAACACAACCTTATAACGATTCAATCCAACAAACCAAAGAAACCAAAAATTTTCAAACTTTTAAAATCAAAACAAAACCGAAACTCCAAATCTCTAACCCAAGACCTAACCGCTCTGATACCATGTTAGAATTTGATGAGACTAAGCTCCTCTATGAAGAACAAACACCTTAGTGTCATTGATTAAGGAACCACACAAACCGGTTTACACAAAACCGAGTATTACATGTGTGGAGAGATTTGGAGTAAACTAAGAAAGATTAAGACATAATAAATATAATAAGATGGGTTCAATCCTAAATGGATATCACCCTAAATACTGAATATACTCTTAATCTACATTATGATTATACTAAAGAACTTAAGTAAAGAAAGAGATAAATAAATGAACCAAGAGTTTCTCTCTTTTATTAAAATAGTTGGATGATTTACAAATGAGCCTTACAACTTATATTTATAGGCTAAAGATCAGAATCAAATTAAAACATGTGCAAAATAATTCAAATATGAAGAGTTGACCAAAATTCAACTTTTGGTCAACATAGCCGTTTTCGTACGGTCGGCCGCCCAACGGCTCTATCCGGCCGGGTCGGCTCCAGGCGACTCGGGACATCTCTCAGATCAGGACGGGACGGCTTCGATCGCAGGACATGGATCAGAACACAAGACTCAGACGCGGGACACGATTGGTACGCGGATCAGGACGGTGACCCGCGTGTTTATCTGTTTTACCCGGGTCGGGTAAATGGATAAACACGTGGATCCTGGATCTTCTCTGGGTCCGTGTGTCTTCCATCAGAACGTGCATCAGGACACGGCCTTCGACCCCCGCCTCGAGAGTCTCGGTCCTGCGACTCGAGGATTGGCCGGATCAGTACATGGCTGATCCCAATTTTCCTAACTTCCATTTTTCGCCATTTTCACATGCGGCCTCCTTCGTTCCTCATCCGGCTTGGCTTAATATTAACTTGAATGGCCTGGAACACCACTTACCAAGCCTTGGCCACACTTGGCCTTCCATTTCCCAAAGTTACCCGAACTTGGCTTTTCCTCGGCTAATCTTTGAACACTCCTTGTTTAACACACTCTGAGCTCAGACCGAGCTAGCACTCTGAACGGATTGGGTGTCTTAAGCTTGGAAAATAAAAGTCAAAGACTTAAGTTGAGTTTGAGTCAATGGTTGGAAGTCTTCAAGGCAAAGTCTTCTCAAGTGACAAGAGATAACTTCAAAGCAAAGTAATCACAAGTGGCTGATCAGATATTTGTGAGATATTTGTGATTAATAGTTAATCATATTTCTTAGATATTTGTAATAGAATTGGGTATATAATCAAGTGTATGCATCTGAAATAAGAATAAGAGGAAAATTCAGAAAAACTCTCTATCTCTCTTTGATTTTCTACATAACCAAGCACTCTTACCATTTCTCCCCCTTAGCTCCTTGAATTCCAAGTGTATACAACCTTCTTTACCGCCAAGCCTAATCACCATCCGAAGCATCTCAATCTCTTTTAGCTCCTTCTTGGATAACGTCAAAACATTAGCTTGATCAACCCTTCCTCACCATCCTAGATTCGAGAGAATGACTTCAAGATTGATCTTCAAAAGCTAGTTGTATCTCCATGATTTTCCAATTCAGATTGGACCATAAGTGCTCAAACCTTATCACCATAGAGAATAAGGGTCCAGTGATAAGTTTCACACATAAGTGAGCTTTGACTAAGAGAAATCAGCCTTGGACCGAAAGGATAATCAACACAACATCTTCAAGCCGAGAGTAACACAAGCAAAATAGGTTCGGGTAAGTGTTTATTTGGTGTTTGAGGCTTGATTCCAAACTGATTTGAGAATAGAGAATTAGAGAATATAAAGAATTTAGAGATTGTAAAGATTGGGTAGAATAAGAAAGATTTTGAGTATAAGAAAGGGGTAGATTTAGGGTATTCTCTATTCTCATGGATTGTGTTTCCCTTAAGCTAGATCATGGATCCATTTGAATCGGTTCACCAAGAGAATAAGGATAGGAAATAACCCAAATCAAGCTTCCATTGGTTTGAATGAAATTTGGCCGAATGCTTCTCCTCTCCAATGGTGTCCATTTGACAATCTCCACTTGCATTCTATTCCTCTTCCCTTGTACACTGATGATCCTTCCTTCATCTAGCCGCACCAACATAGGCTTCTTGAGAGAAAACAAATCCGTGGGCTTCATGGGAGGGAGTTTCTTCATGTTTTTCTTCCCTTGACTCCCATTTACCTCACACTAGCGACCGAGCACCAAACACACTCGGATTTCAACAATCCACGAGCAAGCTTCTCAATCTCCTCTTAGCTTACTCGGGTCTTTAGATTCGGCTCCAAAGGTTGAGTCTTTTCTCTCTTCCTTCTTCTCATGAGCCATCTTCAACGGACTCCAAAGGAGCCTCTTCTTCAAAATGCTCCAAAGGTTGGACCTTTTACACCATTCTATGGCAACCACCTTCTTCTTTGAGCTTCTTCTTGAAAGGACCGAGCTTTCTCCATAGATTAGGACATCTCCCAATCTGTGAGCTTCTTCTTCGGCCTTCTTCTTCATTTCAACTAGAGAGCTTCATGCTCTCTTCTTCAATCTTCATGGGAGAGCTTCAAGCTTTCTCCTTTCTTTCTTCAACCTCGGATCTAGCTTTCTCCGAGCAATAGATCCGAGTCTTCAACAAACAAGCAGCGGTAATCATCACATAATATTGGTTAGGTTAAGCGCATAAGGAAGATTGACACATCCTTATAAGATTCAACCTAACACTTTATAAGAAACCAAATTTTCATCCCAAGAGCAACTGCTCTGATACCATGTTAGAATTTGAGGTGAGATTGGCTCACCAAGAGTAGATCCAACCGAATCAAGAGGTTGAATCCAAGAGAATGCTCAAATGAGCTAAAACCGAATACTTAGAGATTTGGGTAGAAATGGGAGATTATAAGCATCATAAGATGGGTTCAATCCTAAATGGATATCACCCTAAACACAATAATCTCCTAAGTCTACATTACTCAAGATCGATTTTAAATAAGTAAAGAGAGAGTTTAGAACAAGTTCTGAATTTTATTAGTTGAACAAGTTAAAGATTACAAATGATGATCTCATCCTTTAAATAAGAGAAATCCAACGGTCATAAAATCAGATCGTTGGTAAAATGACGACATAAAGCAAAAGTTGAATCCGGACGTACGGATGCTCGGATAAGGATCGGACGCTCGATCTGCGTCCTTAGGCTCTCGATCCGATCCAAGCCATTCATCAGACCAGTACACGCAGACCCGAAAGTGGATCCGCGTGTTTATCCGAATGAGGATCCGACCCGGTTTCCGACCCGTATCGCCTCTCGTCCCGAGCATCCTCATTCAATCCGCATCTTGAGTGGGACTCGATGTTTCTCGTCCCGAGCATCCTCATTTGATCCGCTTCTCGAGTTGGACTCGATGCTTCTCGTCCCGAGCATCCCCATTCGATCCGCTTCTCGAGTGGGACTCGATGCTTCTCGCCCCGCGGATCGACTAAGTCTCGATGTCGACTGACCCGCGGTACATGTCTTGGGTAATTTCCCAACTTTCACTTTTCACCATTTTCTTGTGCGGTCTCTTCCGTTCTTGATGCGTGTCTTCTTCAACACTTAAATGGCTTGTGCCATCACTTCTCAGGCCTTGACCACACTTGGACCGATCCGTTCCACTTTGTTCTACTCCTCGGTCCTTTAGTAACTTAAGGTAAGATTGATCCTTAAGTACTCTCCTTGATTAACAGGAAATCATGTTTAGAATGTGTGTTAGATTAAGCACATAAAGAGAATGGAAACCTCCTTATAACGATTCAATCTAACATTTTTAAGAAACCCAAGAGCTTATGCTCTGATACCATGTTAGATTTTAGGGTTCTTAACATGTTCATATTGAACTAATAAGGATTAGTGAACTGATTATACACTAATAAGATCAGATTCTCAAGTACACAAGAAGATGGGACATAATCTGGTCTGAATGAATGAGATGGTGGAACTTACCTAAAATAGAATAGTCACATGTTCAGCTCTAAGTTACCGTTAGGAGTAGTCACTATCACCGTTTAATGTGTGTTTTGGCTTTATCTTGTTGCATCTCTATATAACTTGTAATCTGAATCAGAATAAACCTAAGGAGAAAGTTTATCTCTTCTAAATCTCTCTAATCTCTTTATCCTCTCTATTCTCTTTGTTTTCCTAAACTGAATGTGGACACATAATCTCAACATTCTTTCTCTCTTAATTCCGCATAATATAACCTGGTATCAGAGCATTAAGCTCCAAAATCTTCTTATTCTTAATTTGTACTCAATCTCTCTGTTCTTTCATTGTGTTCTCACTCAATCTTCATTATGGTTCTTCAAATTTTTCTGGAAAAATCAAGTTTATCCAGTGGTTCATAGTATTACCCAAGGGTTTATAAACTTCTGGAAATCTTCAAGAAGTCTTTGTTTGCTCTTGAAATAAATTATACTAACCTCCTCACTTTGAGATTGAATAATCCTCAAATCCATGGGTGCTGAGTTGTGAGAGGTTATAGTGGTTTATTACTTGCAGATTTCTCAAAAAACTTTCAAAATCTTCTCAAGAACTTTTCTGGAAAATTTGCTTTACCCACTGGTCAATAAGTTTATCCATTGGTTTATAAAGCTCTAACCATGGAAAATTCAAGACAAGTTGTTGTACCTGTTACTCTTAAAAGATGATGAGTATAGATGATTCTGAGTTTGTAAGAACAAGAGAAACAGTATTTGTGAATCTGAATCTTATTCCTTTTTCTTCAGTAGTTACACTTATATATACAACTTAAAAGATATGGAAAACTCAGAGTTAAAAAGGCTAAGGGCTAGAAGATAAAAGAGTTGACTCTAAAACAGCATGATTAGAGCTAAAGTGCTTTTTGGACAGCTTTTGCACTGTTTGCTTTTTAGCTTCTGCACCTAAATCACAACTGCCTTGTCCTTTCTCTTTAGCTCCTTTCTTCTGATTTCCTTCTAGTTTCTTTGTAACTAAGCCTCCCCCATGCTTCCCATTACTCCAGTTCATCATTAGGACTTGCCCACTCTCATTAGACTTCATCCCAACTTCATAACCTACAGCCATTGCACGTGAACACTCCCCACGTTCTAACTGACTTGATTCACTTACTTGATGAGTACTTTCAACACTCCCCCTCAAGGTTGGCCGGTGAGGATCCCATAGGCCAATCTTGTCATGGATGTACTCACATATGCTTACAGAAGTAGCCTTGGTTAATATATCTGCAATTTGATCTCCATTCTTCACAAATTTAGGAGTAATCAATCCATCTTGAATCTTGCTCCTAACAAAATGATAGTCCACTTCAATGTGTTTTGTCCGCTCATGAAATACTAGATTTGAGGCAATGTGGATCGCAACTTGATTATCACAATAGAGACTCATTGGTCTCGTCTCATGAATACCCAAATCCTTGAGAAGAGCCTTCAACCATATCATCTCTTTTGTGACTTCCTTCATTGCCCTATACTCAGCTTCAACACTTGATAAAGCAATCACTTTCTGTTTCTTACTTCTCCAATGTAAGGTTTGCGGAAGATTAAGGGTAGATTAGAAGAATTATTAAGAGTAAAGGAAGATTAGGGTTCTTGGAAACCCATGGAGAATAAAGTAGTATGAACTTGATTTCTTTTTCAAGATTAAGATTTTACAATGATTGGGAAAGATATAAATAGAAAATACTAGGTTCGGTCATATGACCGTTTAGACTAATAAGGAAAATGACGACATAAAGTAAAGGTGGACCGTACGGATGTTCGGATAAGGTTTGTATGTGGATCGGTTCGAGTCCAGCTTGTCCCACGTCCTTATCTTATGCGTAAGAACCAAACGGTGACGTTCCGTCACACTCGGACCTTCAGGACGAGTGCCTCGATGCCCAGTCGATCCGCGGGTCGAGAGTTCCTTCCCGCATCTCGAGTAGACTGATCCCGAGTAGACTGCTCTCGAGTAGACTGATCCGTGGGTTGATGTGCCCGATCCTATTTTATTCTGACTCCGAATCTCTCCGGTCTTATTCTCTTATTTCCCTTAGCATATTTTAATGATGCTAAGGTCAATACTCCCCCTCAAGTTAAACATAAAGGATTTATGCTTAACTTGGAACTCGCAACCATCACCTCATTAAAAAACTTAGCAAAGAAAACCACGTGGGACAAAACTTCGCTAAGGTAAAAAGAGTATGATGATTGCAAGTAAGGGGTCTTCTTATGGATGTGTAAGATCCACAAGTCCAAGTTTGCTCAAAATGTGATTGCAAACTTTAAGACTTGTTGCCTTGGTGAACACATCCGCCAATTGGTCTTCACTCCTTGTAAAGCAAGGTATAGTCCATCCTTGCTCAATCTTCTCTCGAACCTTGTGACAATCGATCTCAATATGCTTCGTCCTTTCATGGAAAACCGAGTTGGTCGCAATGTGGATTGCGGCTTGATTGTCACAATGCATTACCATCGGCTTATCCGTCTCAATTCCCAAGTGAGCTAAGATCCCTCTCAACCAAGTAAGCTCATTTTTCAATTTCTTCATGGCCCTATACTCGGCCTCCACACTCGAGCATGAGACTTCTTTTTGCTTCTTAGTCCTCCAAGTGACCAAGTTCCCGCCAATAAAAGTGTAATATCCGGTTGTAGATCTTCTATCGTTTCTATCACCAGCCCAATCCGCATCACAATAACCAACCACATCGGAGCTTTCATTCTTTCCCATCCAAACTCCTAGACCCAGACTATCTTTCAAGTATCTAAGAATCCTCTCGACCATTTGCCAATGATACACCGTCGGTTTTTGCATATGTTGACTAATTTGGTTTACCGCAAAGCTTATATCCGGCCTTGTGAGACACAAAATAGATCAATTTTCCCACAAGCCGTCTATATGTTGATGGATCTTCGTATGGCTCATTCTCTTTCTCCCCCTTTTGATCGCCCTTATAACCTTCTTCTAATGGGGTTTTAGCCGACTTAGCTCCAAGCTTCCCGGTTTCTTTCAACAAATCCAATGTGTACTTCCTTTGGGAAATATCAATCCATTCTTGAACCGACACACCTCAATCCCAAGAAAATACTTTACTTCTCCGAGGTCTTTCATTTCAAATACCGAGTTGAGAAAGTCCTTTGTGTCTTGAATCCCTTGCTTATCACTCCCGGAGATGATCATATCATCCGCATAGATCAAAACAACAACAATCCCATTCGGTCCTTGAAGTGTGAAGAGTGTGTGGTCTAGCTCACATTTCTTGAATCCTCTTTCCTTGAGTGTTGAGCTAAGCTTCTTGTACCAAGCTCTTGGTGATTGTTTCAACCCATAGATGGCCTTATTCAGTTTGAGAACCTTTCCGAGAACTATAGAGGTCTCAAGGCCGGGTGGTGGTGTCATATACACTTCCTCTTCAAGATCTCCTTGTAAGAAAGCGTTCTTTACGTCCATCTATTTTTACTGTTCATCCGCGGGTACTGTTCATTCTGATTCTGATCGTGACACGTACTGATTTGTGCCT
Organism: Draba incana; assembly: GCA_963576765.1. Taxonomy (NCBI): domain Eukaryota; kingdom Viridiplantae; phylum Streptophyta; class Magnoliopsida; order Brassicales; family Brassicaceae; genus Draba; species Draba incana. The sequence goes on from OY755217.1 coordinate 17,640,715, forward strand.
TGAATTCCCGTATCGTGACTGTCTTTGCGCCTCGATGCCACACTTCCTCGGTTCCAGTTCTGTCATGTGTGTTACACACACGTACAAACTGATCCGTGTCTCAAGAACACATTCCACGGGTCTAGTGCTCCTCATACTGATCCGCATCAATCTTCTTGTTCAACACTCCCCCTCAAGTTCATACACAACAAAGTGAAGTGTGAACTTGGAGATACAAGGAGTAGCCTCATCAAAACCTTAATAGGGAAAACCCATTGGGACAAAACCCCATTAAGGAAAAAGAGTGCCAACTCTCATGATCCAAGGAAGTATGAATCTTATTCTGGACAAATTATTGGAGCCTTTGCCTTCCCTCGGCTTTGCTCAGTTCTGCCCCAGTTTGCTTCTGTTCAACCTCGGCCTTTCTTCGTTCTGCCTTGGTCTCGCTCTTTCTCGTTAATACGCCCCCTCAAGCTTAGACGTCGTGCATGAGAATAAGTAACCAAAGAATGTGTAACCAGAGAATAAGGTTGCACATAGTCTAAGCTTGAAACCGCAACCATTTCGGTTGTATCTTTCTTCTTGAGACAGCAACTACTTGGCTATCAATTCTTCTACTTAGACCGTAGCTTCTGTGCTTGCTTCAACACCAAGTCACCAAGCTTTAAACGGTTCTTCTACCGTAGCTACTGCACTTGTTTCGACGACAAGTCTCCGAGCTTTAAACGGACCATTTTCCTTCACCAATTTGTCACCCGAGACCATTTTCCAAAAGCTGTCCAAATGCAGTCTGGACACCTTCTGGCATTTTGGCTCTTATGCCTTCTGTAGGGCTCAAATTGATGCAAGGCTTTCACCCCCTGAAACTAGACAGGTTCCTCTAGCTTTTTCATGTTGAGAGTCTTGCCACCAGACTTCTCAATTTGTCACCCGCTCCTCCTCAAGGCTGATTTGCGGTTCTGACCCAGTCTTGAAACTTTGGCTTGGTAGCCTTTGTTGTTTACCGGTCTTCTCCATACGGTGGAGTTTCGGTTGCTTGTGCCTTTGCACATCCAACCTTATTGAGTTCTCCTCCATTCACACAACCATTTGGTTGTCACTTCAGTGTCTCCTAGCTTGCCTCTCCAACTTGATCTTCTCCCCCATAGCATTCCTCTTTGGATCTACTTGGTCGGTCTTCGTCAAGTGGCCTTGCTCCACTTAGGTAGTACACTTCTTCTTATCTTATCAAAACCACAAAGGACTTTTGGATTCATCATGATTTTAAATGTTTTAAACATCCCATGGTTCTCTTCCCTTTGTGTAATCTTGAGTAAGCCTCCAACAGAATCCGTAACAACAAATGACTTTTGGATTCATCATGATTTTCAATGCTTTAAGCACCTCATGGTTCACTTCCCTTTGTGTCATCTTGAGTAATTCACTCACATTCCAAACTGATTTCTACCGAGCCTTCACACCCTTTGCTTGAACATTTCCCTAGTATAGTAGCAACCTTCCTTTACACCAAGCTTCCATCACCATCCAAATAAGCATTCTCAATCTCTTATAGCTTATTTTGTTTTGAACAGCTTCAAAACATTGGCTCCATCAAAATTCCATCACCATTCAAGATTAGAAGCAATCTCAATCTCTTATAGCTTCACGAACGGCTTCTAGATTGATCTCCAAAGGCGAATTACTACTCCTTGAGTATCTTGAATGTACCTACATGATTCAGCAACCCAACCATACAAGGCCAGCACCAAACCACACAATATTCAAGAGTTTCAAACGATTCTTTTCTTTCTCCGAGAGTGAGAATGGACCAAAAGAGCTAAATCTTTATCAACCCATGAGAGTAAGGGTTTTGGGTGATAAAGTTCAGCAAATCTAGAGAGCTTCTCTCCCATTCTTCTTAGTTTTCTTCGGTTTTAAATTCAACCAGTCTCCACCAAGAACTCCTTGGATTAGAAATGACCATCTTGGGCTTCCATGGAAGAAGAAACCGAGATTAGGGGAGATTTCTCCTTCCACCCAAGAGCATTCTTCAAAGGAACGAGCTTTGCTCTTGGATTAGAACATAGGTCTGATCTCCTTGTTCTTTCTTCAACCCGTGAGCTTCCTACATCGTTCTCCTTCTTCTTTCTTCTTGAAAGCTTCAAGCTTTATTCTTCTTCTTTCAATTAGAAAGCTTTTAGCTTTCTTCTTCGAACTTTATGGGAAAGCCTCAAGCTTTCTCCTTCTTCAAGCAACCAGATCCGTTTACTCAAGAATAGAACCTTTATTTTCATGAGCTTCAAGGGAATGAAGAACTAAGACTTCCCTAGCTTCCTCCATTTTCTGTCCCGAGAGCTTCTTCTTCGTTCTTGATAAAATGAAAGCTTCAAGCTTTCTCTTGCACAGCGGAAATTGAGGTCTTCAAGAGCTTATGCTCTGATACCATGTTGGATTTTGGTGAGCTATGCTCAAATAAGAGAAAGATTCAATCTTTGGAGTGATTGAATCATAGAAATGCTCAAATGAGCTTAAAGAGATTAAGGAAGAGATTAATGAAAATCTGATGATAAAATGGGTTTAATCCAAATGGATCTCACCCTAAACATGTTTCTCTCCTCTAGATTACATTGTTTATGAACTGATTTTAGATAGAGAGAAAGATGAGATCTGAATCTGATTTTCTTCTTCTTGTCTGTGTTTTACAACCACACACACACATATAAAGAGAGAATCAAGCTTACAAGGGAAGCTAACCCACATATAAAAATATATAATCTGTTTTACTGTTCATCCACGGGTACTGTTCATTCTGATTGTGATCGTGACACGTACTGATCCGTGCCTTGAATTCCCGTACCGCGACTGTCTTTGCGCCTCGATGCCACAGTTCCTTGGTTCCAGTTCTGTCATGCGTGTTAGACACACGTACAAACCGATCCGTGTCTCAAGAACACATTCCACAGGGCTAGTGCTCCTCATACTGATCCGCATCAATCTTCTTGCTCAACAATAAGTTTCATATTTATAAAGGAACTTGAGAATATGAACGTTAGGATCAGGTTGCTTTATGTCATCATAAAGCATAAAGCAACCTTATCCTTTCTTTTGAATCAAAATCAGATGGTCCCCCCTTTAACCATTTTAATCCAACGGTAATATTTGTATGGGGACCACGAGGAGAACAAGACTAATCCGGCCTCGACTGATCCGCAGATCGCGAGTCTTTGTGTGTTCCATCGTCCCGCGGATCCAACACAAGCATAAACTGATCCGCGTGTTCAACGGGTCAAGTCTCCGAGTCTTCTCATGCGGCTTCAACTCTTCTTCATGCGGCCTAGCTTCTCCAAGCCATGACCGCTCTAGACCGCCACTAGACCGCTACTGGATCCGCGTCCTCATCTCCGATCGTCCGCGCCTCCAAGCGTCCGACTTGCGTTCTCAACCGTTTCTCGTGCGATCTCTTCCGTTCTTCATGCGGTCTCACTTACTCTATCATTGAGTGACTTAGACAGCCATCTATCAAGTCTTGAACGCCACTTGGCCTTGCTTTCCCAAAGTCACCCGGACATAGTTTCTTCTTGGGTAACTTTGTGTTCTCCTTGTTTAACACTCCCCCGCAAGTTTATACTCAAATGAAGTGTGTTAAAAGTCCCACATCGGTTACAAAGCAAGTTTCTGGGTCATATATAAGGAGGGGTAAACCTCCTCCTAATGAGCTAGCTTTTGGGAGTGAGTTAGGCCCATATTTCTAATATGGTATCAGAGCAAGATTAAAGATCCAAAATCTGTCTTTAATCCTTCATTGTTGTTTGCTGAATCTTTATTCTTCCCAAACTAAATCTCTTCTTTTCCAGAATCATCTTTTCTGTTCTACCTTTGCATTTGCTTGTTAAAAGTCATGGAGATGCAAAAGCAAATAATCATACCTATTGTTCTCAAGGGGAACAATTACTTGCTGTGGTCAAGGACTACAAGAACAGCCTTGAAGAGCCGTGGGCTATGGAGTTATGTGGAAACTCCAGAAGAAGCTGTTTGGCAGAGTTATGTAAAAACCCCAAAAGAAGCTATTGGAGGAGAAACAGCTAAGGAAGGAGCTAGACCTGGTAATGGCGGTATGAAAGAGCAAAAGTGGGAGCAGGAGGACAAGCAAGTCTTAGCCGTGCTCCAAAGCTCTCTTGAGCCATCAATCCTTGCTGCCTACTCCTACACTGAAACAACAAAGGAGCTGTGGGAAACACTCAAGGGAGTGTATGGAAATATGTCCAATATTTCTAGAATCTTTGAGGTGAAGAAAGCCCTAAATGATCTTCAACAGGAAGGGAAGACATTTAAGGATCTGTTTGGGGTCTTTCGAGGGTTGTGGGCAGAGCTGGAAATGCTTAGGCCACCATTAATGATCCTAAGGAGCTGAATGAGAGGAGAGAGCAAGATCAAGTGTTTGGGCTGCTGCTCACGCTTAATGACTCTTACAAGGGACTCATTCAACATATTTTGAGGTTTAACAAGTTACCAACCTTAAATAAGGTGTGTCAGCAAATCCAGAAAGAGGAAGGATCTAGGAGTCTCTTCAATCCTACTAGTGAGATGGCGCATGTAGCACAAAGGAACCAATTCTATGGAGAAAGGAGGGTTCTTGAGTGTGAACACTGCAAAAATGAAAGGCCATACAAAGGATAAATGTTGGACTCTTCACCCATATTTAAAACCAGCAAGGCTAAGAGGAAATGGCCAAAGGAGTGGTCAAGGCCCAAGGAACTTTACTGGAGCAGCAAGTGTGGGAAATGATGCCTTGGTGAGGAAATCTAATCTGGAAGCTCTCATCAAGAGTATCTCTAAGCTAGCTGAATCAGGTAAGAATTTCTTTGCCTTGGAATCACTAGTTAGGTCTAAAACTAGTGACAAAGTAATTGTAGATTCTGGAGCTAGTCATCACATGATAAGTAATGGAAAGTTGCTCGCTAATGTGAAACCGTATGGGGGTAATGTTAGAGTTGGAAATGGAAAGGAGGTTCCAATAGAGGGAATTGGAGACCTAGAAGTGTTTAGGAAAAACACTAAAGCCTTATATGTTCCAGAGTTTACTTCTAATCTGTTATCAGTTCACAAGGCAACTAAAGACTTAGATTGCAAGGTTATATTTGGGTCTGATTTGGTTGAGTTTCAGGATAATGAGACAAAGGAAGTGATTGGAGTAGGGGGAGTAAAAGATGGTCTTTATCTACTAAATAAGGAGGAAGATGGTGGAGTAAAGTCGTTCGCGGTCAGTTTGGTTGGTACAAGCCCTTTATGGCACTCACGTCTTGGTCACCCAAGCAACAAGGTGCTCAGCATGGTCTTGCCCAACCTCACCCTACCTAATAAAGAGTGTGAAGCTTGTGTATTAGGAAAACAGTGTAGAAGAGTGTTTCCAGAGTCAACAACTTTATATGAAAAGTGTTTTTACTTGGTTCATTCTGATGTGTGGTCAGCCCCATGTATTTCTAAGGATCAATATAAGTATTTTGTTTCGTTTATTGATCAGAAATCAAAGTATACGTGGGTGACATTCATGAGTTCCAAAAGCCAGGTGTTTGAATCATTTCTGAAATTCTACAACTATGTGTTGAATCAGTTTGGTACAAAGATCAAGATCCTTCGAAACGACAATGGTGGGGAGTATATGAGCAATCAGTTCAAGAAGTTGTTGGATGAAAATGGAATAATCCATCAGACTTCTTGTGCATATACTCCACAACAAAATGGGGTTTCAGAGACAAAGAATAGGCATTTGCTGGAGGTAGCTAGAAGTATGATGTTTGAAAGAGGAGTACCTAAGAGGTTTTGGGGAGATGGTGTGATGGCAGCGTGCTATGTGATCAACCGTTTACCGGCTGAAAACTTAGGCAACAAGTCTCCATTTAAAGTTCTGAATGGGATAAAACCGAGCATTGATCATCTAAGAGTTTTTGGGTGTAAATGCTATGTTTTGATCCCTGAAATGCAGAGAAACAAACTGGAACCAAAGAGTGTTAAGTGTATCTTTGTGGGGTACTCAAGCAATAAAAAAGGATACAAATGCTTTCATCCAGAAACCAACAGGATATATATCTCAAGGGAGGTACGATTTGATGAGAATGATGGGTACTTCACAGATAAGAAATGGGAAGACCTGGATGACATTGTATGTTCTAGTATGGACAGAGAGCAAATTATGAGGAGTATCTTGGCTAATGGCACTGGTTTGGACGAAAGAAATGATGTAGGCGTAAGTTCTCAAGATGAGCAAGAGGGTTCAAATGAAGATGGAGATAATGAACAAGACTCACCATCTAGTGAATCTGAGACCTCAAATGATCCGGTTGAGGAAACTGATTCTTTAAGAGATGAAGAACAACCTGAGCATGATGAGAGTGAAGTAACTCAAGTTACCGAACCTGTCCTAAGAAGAAGTCAACAAATAAGGTTCGGACCAGAAAGCTGGAGGAATACAAGGGTATATTATAATGGTTTGACCACAGTTCAACAAGAAAGAATAGGATCGAAGGTGTCTTCTACAGGGAGTGGGGGATGTTCTGGGCGTACGGCAGACTTTGATTTTGAACCTATAGGCGACAGCGTCTCTCCCTCCTCAAGTAGACAGTACACCTCACAAGAAGAAGGTCCAACCACAATAACTATAAGGTACCCTATTGAAGCATATTGTTCGTTAGCTTATTTCCCCGAATATAGCCAAGCCTATCTAACCAAGATTGATGAGGACCTAGTCCCAATATCTTTTGAAGAGGCGTGTAAGGATAAGAGATGGGTTCAGGCGATGGAAGAAGAAATCAGCTCTATGGAAATAAATTACACATGGGACATGACTGAGCTGCCAAAAGGAAAGAAACTTGTGGGGTGTAGATGGGTTTACACCATCAAGTATAAAAGCACAGGTGAAGTTGAGCGGTACAAAGCTAGACTAGTGGCAAAGGGTTACACACAAGTATATGGACAAGACTATTCAGAGACCTTTTCCCCTGTGGCCAAGTTGCATTCCGTAAGGGTTCTTCTATCCATTGCTGTTAATTTGTCATAGGAATTATGGCAAATGGATGTGAAGAATGCATTTTTACAAGGAGAGCTAGAAGAGGAAGTGTTCATGGCACCTCCTCAAGGATATGGTGCAGGTCCACATGAGGTGTGTAAATTGAGGAAAGCAATATATGGATTGAAGCAATCCCCAAGGGCTTGGTACCAGAAATTGAGCAGCTGTTTGTTGGAGAAAGAGTTTGTAAAATCTGAGGCTGATCATACTTTGTTCACCAAGAAAAGCAAGGGAGGACTGGTGGCGGTTCTGATTTATGTAGACGATATTATCATCACCGAAGATGATGTTGAGGAGATTAAGAGAACTAAGGAGATTCTGAGGTCCTCATTTGACATCAAGGATTTGGGGGAGCTGAAGTATTTTTTGGGCATCGAGATGACTCGGGAGCCAAATGGGATGTTTATATCACAAAGGAAATATGTGATTGACTTGTTGAAAGAAACTGGCAAGTTAGGCTCAAAACCAGCAAGAACACCTATTGAGGAAGGCTACCAAGATGTGAGAGAGGGGGAGATATGGTCAGATGTTAAGCAATACCAGAGGTTAGTTGGGAAGCTAATCTACTTAACCATAACAAGGCCTGATATCTGTTTTGCAGTAAATAGAGTGAGCCAGCATATGCAAGCGCCTAAAACACACCATTGCAGGATGGTAGAGAGAATTTTGAGATATCTCAAGGGCAACCCTGGAAAGGGAATATGGCTGGAATGTAATGGGAGGAGTGAGCTGGAAGCTTACTGTGATGCAGATTCGGCAGGAGACAAACAAGATAGAAAATCAACAACTGGGTATTGCACCTTTGTAGGGGGCAATCTTGTAACTTGGAGAAGTAAAAAACAGCAAGTGATTGCTCTATCAAGTGCAGAAGCTGAGTATAGGGCAATGAAGGAAGTCACAAAAGAGATGATATGGTTGAAGGCTCTTCTCAAGGATTTGGGTATACATGAGACCAAACCAATGAGTCTCTATTGTGATAATCAAGCTGCGATCCATATTGCCTCAAATCCGGTATTTCATGAGCAGACAAAACACATTGAAGTGGACTGTCATTTTGTCAGGAGCAAGATTCAAGATGGGTTGATTACTCCTAAATTTGTGAAGAGTGGAGATCAAATGGCAGATATATTCACCAAGGCTACTTCTGTAAGCATATGTGAGTACATCCATAACAAGATTGGCCTATGGGATCCTCACCGGCCAACCTTGAGGGGGAGTGTTGAAAGTACTCACCAAGCTTGTGAACCAAGTCAGTTAGAACGTGGGGAGTGTTCACTTGCAATGGCTGTTAGATCAGAAGTTGGGATGAAGTCTAATGATAGTGGGTAAACCCTAATGACGAAATGGAGTAATGGGAAGCATGGGAGAGGCTCAGTTACAAAGAAACTAGAAGAAAATCAGAAGAAGGGAACTCAAAAGGAAGGACGGAGCATGCTTGGTTTAGGTGCAGAAACTGAAAAGCAAACAGTGCAAAAGCAACCCTAAAAGCTGTTTAGCTTTAATAATGTTGTTTTGAAGTCAACTCTTTTAGCTCCCAGTTCTTAGCCTCTTAACTCTGATTTTTCTATCTCTTTATGTTGTATATATACATGTAACAATCAGAAGTGAATAGAAATAAGATTCAGGTTCACAAACACTCTTCCTTGTTCTCACAAAATCAGAATCATCTATACTAATCACCTTTTTTGACATGGTATCAGAGCAGGCTCAAATAACCGATGTGTGGATAACCCGGTGGATGGCCAGTCCCACTAACTCCACGTTCGGTTGTCCAGCCCTGAACGTGAGGGGGGGGGGGGTTGTTAAAAGTCCCACATCGGTTACAAAGCAAGTTTCTGGGTCATATATAAGGAGGGGTAAACCTCCTCCTAATGAGCTAGCTTTTGGGAGTGAGTTAGGCCCATATTTCTAATAAAGTGGAGTATTAACTTGGAGATACAAGGAGAGACCTAATTAAAACCTTAGTGGGAAAAACCTTCGGGACAAAACCACACTAAGGAAAAAGAGTATCAATCCAAAATCTTAAGGGTTTTAAACCAAGGTCTTTTCCAATTTGTTGAGCTTCACCTCGGCTCCTCTTTGTATAGACCAAAAAATAAATAAAGGTCATGTGAATAAATCACCTAAGGGAAATAAATGGTGCTAAGTGTGTATCGGACCCGCGGGAAGGTTTGGCATCGAGGAAACCAACCGCGGGTCGGTTCGGGATCGAGAGGATGGAACAGCGGGACAATCGAGCATCGGGAAGATTTACCCGCGGATCAGTTCGGCACCGAGAGGGAAGCTACCCGCGGGACGAGTGGCATCGAGTGGTGAAGTCGGGTCGCGTACCGGGTAAACGGACAAACGCGCGGATCTTCAACCAGGTACGGGTTGCGTACTGATCTCGAGTTATGATCGATATCCTCTCGACCCGCAGTACGTGCATCACCGAGGCGCCGGTCGAGTAGGTCCGAGATCAGTACGTGAAGACACATGTTGACTTTCCGTCTCGCGTTGACCCGTACTGATCCGTCCGAAATCACGCGAGGATCGAGTTAACAGTGACGTTCCTCGACCCTCAAATCGTTATATCGAGATTTCTATTCTTATTATGCGCTTGATTTAACATACATATAATCCCAAATCACTTCTAAAGCTTTGAGCTTTCATTTCTAAAAAGAATTCCAAGATGGAAAGTGGTGGATCAAGCAAACCACTTGTTCTTCCGATTATTCTCAAAAGAGAAAATTATCTCTTGTGGTCAAGAACCACTAAAACGGCCCTTTGTGGTCGCAGTCTATGGAGTCACATCAATCTCAGCCTCGTGCCAAAAGAACCCGAGGTAGACTCATCCGATGATGAAGAAGACATTGAAGGAAAGAAAGAAAAGGAGGCCAAATGGTTCCAAGAAGATCAAACCGTGTTGGCCATTCTTCAAAATGGGATTGACACTCCAATCCTCATGGCCTACTCATATTGCAAAACCGCAAATGAGCTTTGGGAGACTCTAAAGAAAGTCTACGGGAATATTTCAAACTTAACACGTGTGTTCAAAGTGAAGAAAGCCTTGAACGAACTTAGCCAAGGAGATGGGGATTTTACCGAACATCTCGGGAAGTATCAAGCACTTAGAGCCGAGTTGGAGATGCTTCGACCATTCACCATGAACCCGGATGCCATTAATGAAAGAAGAGAGCAAGATAACGTGTTCGGCCTTCTCCTTACCGTAAGCCCATCCTACAACGACCTCATCAAGCACATCTTACAGTCCGACAAGCTCCCAAGCTTTGACGATGTGTGTGCTCAAATTCAAAAGGAACTAGGTTCCCATGGGCTGTTTACGGGAAAGGGGGAGCTACCAACCGCTCACAAAGGAGCCTATATGCCGTATGGAGATAAGAGGAACAACAACAACAACAATCGGTACAACCACAACTACCAAGGACCGAATCAAGAACTTTGGTGTGAACATTGCAAGAAGGTCGGTCATACCAAAGCAAGATGCTATATCCTCAATCCACACCTTAGACGGTTCCAACCAAAGCCATGTCACTACGGGCCAAGAGCAAATTATGGGGCATCTAAAGGTGATCAAACGCAAGCCGTGTCACTTAAGAAAGGAGAAGAGGTGAATCTTGGAGATTATGTCAAGAAATCCGACATGGATGCCATGATCAAAGCACTCAAAGAATCTTGTATCACCTATCTTTCTCATAAATCTAAAAATGATTTGATCGTTGATTCATGTGCTTCACACCTTATGATTAGCAATGAGAACTTGCTTGGGAATATTAGAAAGGTTAATGGTAGTGTAGAAATTGCAAATGGTGATAAAATACCGATTGATGGAATTAGAAATCTAAAGTTATTCGGAAAAGAATCTAAAGCCTTTTATATGCCTAAATTTGCTAGCAACTTGTTATCTATTAGTAAAGTGACTAAGGATCTAGATTGCTATGCTATATTTGGACCTAATGATGTTCATTTTCAGGATATTAAGTCGGCAAAGATTATTGGAGAAGGTAGTACCAAGGATGGTCTATACGTTCTTGAAGAAACACTACCAAGATCGCTTGCTTTTGCTTCAAGTTTTAATTTACCGAATAATGCGATTTGGCATGCTAGACTAGGACATCCTCATGCTAGAGCCATTGAACTTATGTTACCAAATGTTGTCTTTAATCATTTAACTTGCGAATCTTGTATTTTGGGCAAACATTGCAAAAGTGTTTTTAATAAATCTACGACCATCTATGAAAAATGCTTTGACTTAGTTCATTCGGATGTATGGACATCTCCATGCATCTCTAGGGATAACAACAAGTACTTTGTGACATTCATTGATGAAAAATCAAAATATACTTGGGTAACCCTTTTACCATCAAAAGATCCTGTGTTTGATGCATTCATTAACTTTGAAAATCATGTGATTAACCATTATAATGCCAAGATCAAAGTGTTTAGGTCGGATAATGGAGGTGAATACACAAGTAACAAGTTTAAAGAACACTTGGCAAATCACAGCATTGTTCATCAAACATCGTGTCCTTACACGCCTCAACAAAATGGTGTTGCCGAAAGAAAGAATCGGCATCTTATGGAAACCGCAAGATCAATGATGTTCCATACAAATGTTCCCAAGAGATTTTGGGGAGATGCGGTCATGACGGCATGCTATTTGATAAATAGAATGCCCACCAAAGTCCTAGAGGATCACTCGCCATTTGAGGTACTAAATCAAACTAGACCTTCTTTGGAACATCTAAGGGTTTTTGGTTGTGTTTGTTTTGTTTTAGTTCCCAGAGAATTAAGGACAAAGTTGGATGAGAAAAGCACCAAATGCATGCTATACTCAAATACACAAAAAGGCTACAAGTGCTATAATCCGATTAGCAACAAGTGTCATGTGTCCCTGGATGTGAAATTCATCAAAGACCAAGGATACTATGAGTAGAAAGATTGGGAAAGTTTGAAGGACTTAACAACACCATCGGACCGGGGAGCCTCCTTGAGATTTCTCCTAGAACATCTTAGAGGACCGGTCTCACCACAAGTGGAGGTTACACCTCAAGTTCAAACTGTAACACCCGGTTGTTTTTTTTTTTTTAAATGCGGAAATTCTCATAAAATAATCCATAAATATAATAATCAAAAACCAAGCAATTCAATTCCAGAATAATAAATAAAATAAATCTAGCAACCTAACCGGGTTCACTAGAACTAGAAAACATAAAAACCAACAACCATCCTAATCATCCTCTCCCTAATGCCGTGATTCCGCGGTCACACTTTTCCTTTACCTTTACCTGCAACACAATTAGGAAAAACGAGTTGCGTAAGTATTACATAAATACTTAGTGAGAACGTCTACAGGCAAGCACGAATAACCGAACAACAATTAACAAGTCATTTAAAATATTTAAATCCGAAATCACAGGGTGTCGATCGACGCAACAAAGACAAGGGTGTCACTCGACACATCGCACGGTGTCGAGCAACGCTGCAATCACCTTGGTGTCGATCGATACACCATAAGGTGTCGATCGACACTAGGTTCTCAGACCGAAACCGAGAAGCACAAAACACACGATTTCAAACACAATCATCACACGAAATCACCACACAAATCATCCCGGAAACCATTCCTAAACATCTAAACATCATCGCTAATCGCTATTCGATGAGTCAAACCTATAGCCACACACTCACCTCGGGAACGGTTTGAATTAAGGGAAAACCCGACTGAAACAGAGGGGAATAACTCGCGACTCCCTTCACCAAATCAGGTTCTGAAAACTGATCTGGAAACTAGACACCGAGATCTTCGCAACGGTGTATAGAACGTCTCTTAACTCCAAACAGATCGACGGGAAAACAGCCCGAAATCTCACTAATCGAAACAGGAAAACAGAGGTTTCAGAACCAACACCCTGAAATCAAACGAACACAGAGAACGGATATTACCTCCAAATCAGGATCCGAAACATAATCTGGAAACTAGAACGATAGGGCTTTCCAACGGTACCAATATCGTTCTCTGATTCTCTGCCAAACACCGGGAAAACACTTCCCAAGGAGGCTGATCGAAATCTGAAACTGCACAGACCACTCAGGAAAACGACCATAACTCACAAACTACACGTTTAAAAGACAATCGGCATTCTCCTATATCTAGCTAAGAGAAAGGAGAACATACCTACAAAAATTCACGCCGATCAGACTTGAATCGATTGTCCAATCGTCCTTTCTCCCAGAACAGACGAAACTGCCTCCTCTTTCCTCTCAACCTCCACACACAAAATTACCTTTTCTCTCTTTAATTCTGAAAAACCCTTCTCGTTTCTCCCAAAAACGGCTGCAACACGACAAGGAAGGCTTTTATACTAAGCCCTAGGGTTAACACCCTTAAACCAAGCCCAAACCGCAATTAAAACTTAAACCGAAACGACCCAAAAAAACTAGTGTCGATCGACACCTCTCCTTGGTGTCGATCGACACCACCAAAATTATACAATTCCGTTTCGCGGTCGTTACACAAACAACGGAAACCCCGTACAAGAAGAAACACCTATCAATACCGAAGGTCTAGGAATGGAACCACAAGTGGAACCGAACGTTCGTGAAGAAGCTCAAGAAGACAACATTGATCAAACCGGAGAACAAGTAACCAAAGTGGCCCAACCGCTTAGACGGAGCAAAAGAATTAGAAGCGACCCATCTACATGGAGAGACAAGAGAGTGTTCTATAACAACAAAGCCGTGGCTCATCCGATCCAAGCCACATGTTCTCTCGCCCTTTTGCCTTCGGATTATCAAGCGTTCATAGCTAAGTTTGATGAACATGTGATTCCATCAACATATGAGGAGGCTATGGAAAAAGAAGAATGGAGTGGTGCGGTAGATGAGGAAGTTGGGGCCATGATCAAGCATCATACTTGGGATGAGGCCGATCTCCCGGAAGGAAAGAGAGCCGTTGTAGTGACCCATACCGCGATCTAGGCAGAGGCCGGCCCAGATCACGCGGAACGGCCAGTCCAGATAAGGGAAGCGACCGGCCAGGCAAGGATTTTTGCCTTAGGCGCGACCTGTGATCGTGCCCCGATCGGATGAAGACCGCGCCTAGTCACGCGCCGAGACCGGTCCGTTCGGACACCGTTCGGCCGTGGTCAACGCCGAACTGTATGTCGGTAACGATAGGGACGTGTTGCCGACGTGAAAAACACGTGTCACACGCTAGAGAGGCCCTTTTTGCATGCCTTCACCATGACACGATGCCACGTGTCACCCGATGGTGAGTTCCGGCTTGCATGTGAGCCACAAGGACCGGGAAACCCTAGGTCCTTGTTAGCTTCCATTTTCCTATAAAAGGAAGGACCCCCTTGTTCTTTTGGACCGTTAGAAACCCTTTGGGACCGTGAGCTATCATTCGGAAACCCTAAAATCCTCACGATAAAGAGAAGTAGTCGAATCCGTACTGATCTCGTACCGCGCTTGTACCGATCACGTACTCAGTCCGAGAACGATACGCACCAGGCATACTGAACCCGTACCGTCCCGATCCGCCCGAAGAATCAATCCGAGCCTTTGCCGAGCCGGAAAGTCCATTCTAGCATCCTTAGAAGTTTCCGTAAGGTTGGTTCATGTCCATTTCAACCTTAGTAGATATTCTTTAGCCTATCTCTAAAGGGAAAACTCTAAGCGTGCCTTAGTAACCTTGGGACTTACTTGTTAGGATCAAGCCAAGTCCAAAGGAAGGAACCGAGATCAAGTCTTGAGCCGGCTTCATACTTCATCATCTCGGTGAGTCTAAGTTCGTGTATTGATGAGTAGAATACATGTAGACAGAAGTATGTGTGATGGTGTTGATGAGTAGAACACCTTGCTTGATTTATTGCACTATGCGAACCGAGGTTCAAATAGTTTATTAATAAGAATTGCTAAGTGTTGGACTTAATTCCATGATTGAATATTTATGAGTTTATATGCATGGTTAAATGATATAAAACTTTATAAATACGCGGTATGTCATTCCCGTGTCCCGTGACTTAGTTAGTTACCCGTGGGGTACTAATTAATACTCACGATGACATGGAGAGACGGGATTGCAGCCTTGGCCATGTATGCATAAGCGATCGATGCATAAATTCCGTTAGAGTCCGTAAAGATTCGGCGACGGAATTGTTAAAGGATCATAAGTCTTAGCCTTTGTGGCAAAGGACCGAGTGATGCCTTAACATTCACGTGACGGGAATGGACAACGCGTAAGGCCTTAAGAGAATAGAGAACGTTTAATTGCATACGAGCGGTCATGTTAATTATGCATCTCTTTGAGTGATTGCGTGCTGCTTGATTTTGGGTTCGGATTGGGTTGTATATGTTTAAAATCGTTTAGGTAAAACCTAGACTCACTAAGCATCTAGTGCTTACGACTCAATCTGTTTTGCAGGTAACCATAGACTATTAGACCATGTGGCACTCGGAACACTAGGAAATCAGTGGTAGAATTTCCTTGTTTTTGTAAATGTATATATGTAATATGTACAAGCCTTTTTGGAGTAATAGGCTCAGGATCGATATAATCTTGTAATCGTTTTGAAAGACTAAGTATAAATAAATAAAGGAAGGTTTTTATTAAATGGGGTTTCATACGATACTTAGTCTTGTCCAGACGAACCAACTGTCGAGTAAGACTCGGGTTGGCAAGCCTAAAGTCGTATTCGATAGGGACGGTTGCTGGAATGTCTAGTCTAAGGATTTAGGGTTCGTTCCTGGAACCTCGGATAGGGCGTTCTAGTGATCCTCAGTACCGTTCCGGTCTAGATCCTGGACTGGGGCGTTACAATTAGTGGTATCAGAGCATTGTTCACGATGCTTTTATGGGACTTGGTTTTCAAACGTTTTATCGAGTCAAAATGTCGCAAAAGCAAGTAGGATAAACTGATTATGTTCCAGTGCAATGTTATGTTAAAAGTTGGATTAGGACTTACCCGATTCCTTGATACAGATGGTGATACCGACACGTCGTGATTGGCCAGATTTGAGTGGATGGAGGACCTTGAGAGACCAAGGACGGTCTTTTCTAGGGAATCAGAGAGTATATCCTGGTCTTCCTCCGCATGAGCTTGATGAATCATCCACATCGATGGATACCGATCCGTCCGAAGATTCATCAGGGAATACAGATTTCGTGCTAGAGAGTGTCTCGGGGCCATGGGCCCAGGAACCTGCTTACACGGGAGAGAACTCACCAAACTCATTGTCAGAGTTGGGGCTCAGAGACCATAGCGATCCCGGACCTGAGGGATCACGTCAAGGACATGGGGGACGGTTACCCACAGATCCATCACAGTCGATACCATCTGGACCGCACCACCGTGCTGATACCAGTTTCGGGGGACCGAGCCGGTCGGGTCACGATGATGGTATGGTACCGCGTTATGTATCGCCTTGGTCACCATCCAGTCCTCCGTCTGTGACGTCTCGAAGCCAGTATCCAGACTTGGAACCACCACCGATGGGATTCAGACACGAGAGGGCACGAAACCGTTCTAGGCATCCTAACCGGGAAGGAACTGGACCGAGAGGGACGAGAACGGCAAGGGAAACATTGGGGATGACGTAGTGGGAGAACTCAGGGAACTCATGGACCACGTGAGGAATGGGAGAAGATCCCAGGAACGTCAAGACTCACCATCGTCACCACCAGATTTCCTTAAAATGGTGATGATGATGCAGAAGCTAGGAACCCAAAAGTTTCATGGAGATAGGGGACCGATGGAAGCGGACTCATGGTTGAAGCACGTGGAAAGAAACTTCAACGCCACCCGATGCCCCGAGGGCTTTAGGACCGATATAGCCGCGCACTATCTAATGAAGGACGCGTGTCACTGGTGGGACAACGTCAAGACTCAGTACACGAGTACGCTCATCACTTGGGACAGTTTCAAGATGGAATTCGA